>VDFB02193867.1:688926742-689079242 GCA_007258455.2 Sequoia sempervirens
GCAATCTTCCTTTCTATGATTTTTATACATAATTCATTTTCATTTGTTAATAAGTTGACCACTATTGAATGCTCAAGGAGACCTTCATGGTGAAAGCCTTTTCCATTTGTAACATGAATATATTTAATAGAGCACTATCCTCTTCAAAACTATGCTTTCATGTCTTCATGAACCTCTCATAATCCAAGGTATAGCTAACAGTTGTCCATGTAGCCTGCACTTGACATTGTCATGGTGATGAATCATATGTAAACTTCTTGTCCTCATTCATCACTAGACTCATTCTAAGTATTCATTGTCTTTTGGCATAAAAAAACCTTATCATTTCTATATGATCACTTCCCTTGCATATTCCTTTTAAGTAACATTCATAAGGTTTAAAAAATATTCATCACTCTCTAGAATAGCCCATTAAACATGGGTTGTGCTTGAATGCACTACATAATTGATATAAAAAAACCACTTTGCATATCAAATAGAGTTATAGGCTCTTTATTGCAACAAGAGGTAATCTCTCTTGGATCATGCTATCAATACATTGTAACCTATTAAACTCGAGTCAACCTGAATGTACCCAATGATGATTGAAACCTAATTATGAAGATGGTGATTAATTTGTACATGAATTATGATCATATGAGTGCCTCCATTTCTATCACAACATAGCCACATTAAACTTGGGTCACACAAGAATGCATCATGTATTTTTTATAGCATAATTGTGCCACATGACCAATAGAGTTATGGATCACATAATTACAGTCACAAGAATTTTTTCCTCAGTTGTGCTCTTGTGGTGATTCCATTAACATTACAACATAACCCTTTGAACTTATATTTTTTTTGATAGGTAAATATGATTTTATTGATAGGAAAAAAGAAATTTACATCATGCCCTTTCAATGGAAGAATTGTCTAGAGACGCCCATCATACACAACTACCCCAAATACAAAACCAAAACTACCATACCATCGACTAGCATCACTACCAATTCCTTTTCCAACCTTGCTAGAAACATAGAGATCCAAAACTATAATAAGGAGACCTCTTCCACCCAAGAGAACTAGAAACACCAATCACCTAGCCAAAGGAATGAAGAACACTACCCATCTCCACCAAAATTATTACCAGCCAAAAATTATCTTCTCTGCATGGGTACCCATCTATCTCCACATCGTTAGCCTCCAAGAACTCCCTAAACAGCCACCTCCAATCCACTCCACCCACAGGATCGAGAAATAGGTGATGCTTCAAAAATATTAGCCCACATTGTGCCCATTCTCAATGCCACTGCAATGCCTTTCCCTTAATATCCAATATGAATAGATACTGTTTCACCCTCACCCTAGGAAGGAGCACCCTATGCATGTCCCTTGGACGAGGTGACCCGATCACCAGTTCTGCTATGATCACAACATTTATTACACCTTCTAGTAGGATCTCCCATACTAGCTTTTGAACAATTAGAAAATTCATGGCCTTCAGGACCTCTAGATTGAGCAAAGTAGCAACAAAACAAGCTGCAATGTCCACATTAGTGTGCCACCTCTCATCCATCGTCTTAAAATCCTCGCCCAAGAGCAGTTGGATTGCCTCCAAGACCAGAATGTCCCAATCTTTGAAGACAAACTTCAATCTACTATATTCAATCTTCCCAAAAAATTCCCATAGATTCCTTGTCAATTGCAGACATACTAGTATTTCCATGGTTACTGGTGCCATCTGACCATCATAGCAAAAATTTAAAAGCCTAAGGCTCCCATAAGACATGCAACGTTCCATTAGCAATTATGCCACTTGCATCGACTAGACTCCCAACTAGTTGGGGGCTATACAAGCCATCCCATCCAAGGAAATGTACACCACATTTAACATTAAACACCAACACATCACAAGGTACCACCACCATCACCCTCCAAAACCATGCCAGCCAGGCATTATGTTGTCTACCACTAAACACCCTAAATCCTTTGGACTTATATTTCTCAAATCCTTACATTGCTTATTTTCTATTTGGATGGATGGAAATTCAATGGTAGGAATTTGTATGCAAGTCATGCTCATATAGGTGTCTTCATCACCATTACACAATAGTAAATTGGAATTTCCTTTCTTGAACCTTTACTTCATTTTTTATTGTTAGGGTTTCTTAGTGATTATTATATTTACACATGCCATATTGTTAAAAGAAACCAAGAAAAAAATCATTATATTTTTAGTTAGCTCTTGCTAACATACTTTTGGAATAAATGTTTGACTGCATTACTTTGAGTGTGAAGAATTTTGTTTTCTACTTATAATATATTCATTGAGAGTTGTAGTAGAAAGCTTCTTATGCTGAAACCCATCATATAAACTTGCTTTAAGCTACATTTAGGAGGCTTCATGGATTTTTTGTGATTTTTACAGCTTTTGTTTTGATAGTAAATGACATCGGATTCTTTCTAAAACTGAAATGATTTATTAATTATGGTTTTATGATGATAAAATGTTTTATTTAGAAGGGGTTAATATGTGGCATTTTTATGTGCAGGAAGAATATATTGTGATGCAACATTTGTGTATGGAAAGTTCATGTAAACATGGATTTCTATCACTAACATAACCAAGTTGGAGAGTACCTTGAGCCGATTTGAAACACTTCCAAGTGTTTTCACTCGGAAGCAGAACCTAAGTATAGGAATACGAAAATCTGTGGATAGAGAAAATCATAAATCTATTGGTCCAATTTCAAATCCAATTTGAGGTCATGAATATCAAATAGAGAAAGTTCATACATTTTAAAGATAAAATTATAAATCTGTTGGTCCAATTAGAGATCCAATTTAAGGTCGTGAAGCTTTGAAAAAGAAAGTTCCTACATTTTAAAGATAAAATCATAAATATGCTTGGTCCAATTTGAGGTCCAATTGTAAGGATTTGTCTTTTTAATTGTACTTTTTGACATTTGGCTTGATACACATTTTTACTTTAGAATTATGTTATTGCTTTTCTTCTAATGTTTTCAATCCTTATTTTAGGGAAGAGTCCTAAAGATGGTTCCTTCAAATGGAGACTACACTTTTCCGCTATAGGTTCCATCTAGAAAAACCATAAGCTCAAGTACTGTCATACTCAAACTATAGATAATTGTTGTAGCATAACGGATAGGCTAAATAGTTGTCCATATACCATTGTTTCAAATTCAAAATTGTTGGCTCTTTCACAATTGTTTTCTTAATTTATTTTATCTAAGAAAACCTGTTGTGTAGAAGATGCTCTCAAAATCATAGTAAAATCCTTTATTTTGGGAAGACTATTCAAAATATTCCCATCATAACAATGAACAAAAGCATCAATCATTAACCTGAAATTTGCAAGAGTTTCATCAAATCCTACTTTTCCACTCTCTTTTCCATTCTAAATTTTATTCCCAATTTCATCCATGAAGAACTTGGTCAACCTGTAGATCCTATTTTTGGCCATAACTTTACTAGGTGTCAATGATAGCTTCAAGTTTTTACCCAAGCAACAATTGAAAAAAATTGACCTTATCAAATACAATGTGTTGAAAAGATATTTGAATTTATTCTAGAAAAGAGTTCCTGAGAATATAATGTGTAGTTTTGAATTAACCTTTTTGCATGAATTCCATATCTTTGATCGACTATTTTGAGCTTGATGACTTTCATCAACAACACATTGAAAAAATTATTTTAGAGAGCACATGTATGCTCGTTCTTAATGAAGGTCATCAAGCTCAAAATAGTCAATCAAAGATATGGAATTCATGCGAAAAGGTTAATTCAAAACTATACATTATACTCTTAGGAACTCTTTTCCGAATAAAATTCAAAATGGAAAAGAGAGTGTAAAAGTAGAATTTGATGAAACTCTTGCAAAGTTTAGGTTAATGAATGATGCTTTTGTTCATTGTTATGATGAGAATATTTTGAACAGTCTTCCCGGAATAAAGTATTTTATTGTGATTTTGAGAGCATCTTCTATACAATAGGTTGTCTTAGATCAAATAAATGAAGCAAACAATTGTGAAAGAGCTAGCAATTTTTAATTTGAAATAATGGTGTCTTATGTTTAGACCCCCCCTGTGATTCTCTCCTAGAATAAGGTATAACAATTTTGAATTTGAAGCAATGGTATACGAACAACTATTTAAACTATCTGTTATGCTACAATAGTTAACTATAGGTTAGAACATATCCATATCAATGTAAAATAGTAGGTGCAATTCACCTCAAACTCTACTGTGGTAATTTCTTTGTAAGGAAGTCTACACTTCATGAACATTCTTTGTGCACATTAGTATGTTGGTTATTATCTTGATCTCCTTTGTGATCAAAAGAACAGTGAAGTTCATTGCATAACTCATGACCATTTTGCAGTGCTATGGTCTAATGCTCTTTTAGTTATCTTATGTCTCACTATGTTCTCAATTACCATGTGCAAATGACTTAGAGGATAGATCTTTGTCACCATTTGACAGTAACTTTCATTGTTTTTGAACTTATGATTTAATCACTATTTGACAGTGTTCTCCCTTTCTCAGTCCTATAGGACAAATGACAATTCAC
Organism: Sequoia sempervirens; assembly: GCA_007258455.2. NCBI lineage: Eukaryota > Viridiplantae > Streptophyta > Pinopsida > Cupressales > Cupressaceae > Sequoia > Sequoia sempervirens. Next base: position 688,931,315 of record VDFB02193867.1, read on the forward strand.
AGTTTGCAACTCTTTAACAATGGCATTCCTTTTAGTGATCTCAGTCACCTAATTCAATGTATTATCTTCTTCATTTCTGAATGCTAACAATGCCTACATAATGTTTTCTCAGTCACAAGTATAGTGCTCCTTCATTTGAATATATTATGTTTCTTAGACAATAATGTTTCAATGAATTCATATTTTGTCTTGAAAATGTCTTGTTGCACTTGTAGAGTTTTGTTCTGCATAATATGTAGTCAAGATTCCTTTAAATGGAGCTCTTTATAGAGGTGGTAGGATAATGGTGTCAATAAAATAATAGTGTTAGTGAGAGGTATGGTAGTAGATACACTGAGAATGGAAGGTATAATGTTTTGATAGTAAAAGGATCGTTTATCTGCTTAGATCTTGACACAAGTTTCCCCAATACATAAGATAGTGTATAATGTATTTTATTCCACAGTATTCACCTAATTCCATACCACCTAGAGAAGCAATGATTGAGAGTATATGTGCCCTATATTTTGCAGTCCAAATGTGTCTTTCTAATGGTTTTCCACAATTAGGACAAAGGTATGTCATGAAATATTTGTGGTCACCCAAAACTAAGCCTTACAAAGAACGTTTGCACTTATCAAAATACCATAAGCTACTTCAAAATACACATTGGAATATTAATGATTATATACACAATTTTTTTGCCACAATTTCAAAATACACATTTATGATAATATTCACACATCAAGAACCTTGAAAGGCTGGAAACCTTGCTCTCATTATTCCTAGGTCACTCCTCAGGAGCCCATATCAGTATTTGTGGGCTCTTTACAATAGCTTATCCACTGATGAGAAGGCTTCACTCATTTCCTAATGGAATAAATTGTCATTTGCTCTACTTGAATGTGTAATGTGATGTAGCACATTCAATGTCACAAGGCATAGTTTGAGAGTAGAATTTTGAGACTTGATATCCATAGAATCCAACTTCTTGCAACACAAAATGCAGAACCAACATCCCAACCAAAGCAACTTAGCTTTAATATGCACAAACAATGCTTTCCCACATGAATGGTGGAATTGAACTAACTTATGGGGGTCCCTTGAATAGAAAACATACACAAACACAAACTTTTGTGTAGCTAGTAAGGAGAAAATAAATGGACGATAAATGGCTCCATGATAGCCTGTTATCCTTGATACTCTCTTGGAGGAAAATCTTGCACACTCACCACAGTTATGAGGAAGCTTAAGTACCATTTTCTTAGAAAAGTTTGTGTCTGAACTGAATTCCTAAATTGCATTCACATTCAAGGAAGGTGCTTTCAATATTGTTATTGCTAACTGAGCACTCATGCTATCTCCTAGTTTTCTTCCAACTAATCAGTTATATGAGTGATTATTTCTCATTAAGGAATAATAATATTTGGAAGTGGATTTTTATCAGATAATATAGTTGCAAGTTCCACTTCAGATCACCAAAGCCTTCACAAAACCTTTTGCACAACCACTGCAACACTACACAACTATTGTTGGGCCTTCATGGTGATGCAGGGAGCTTTCCCTACAACACCTCAAAGGCCAAACAACAACCATGTGGTGTTTGGCTATTGTTTGGCCTTTATGGTGCTACAGGAAAAGCTCCCTGCATCACTGCAAAGGCCCAACAATAGTCGTGCGGTGTTGTAGTGGTTGTACAGAAGGTTTTGTGAAGGCTTTGGTGATCTGAAGTGCAGCTTGCAACCACAATATCTAATAAAAAACCACTTCCAAATATGAATTTGATGGATGTTCATATCCTCATCTAAAGATCCAATTCACACATAAGTAGGAAGGACACTTTCAAAGGTTGAGGAGTCAGGCTTTACACCCACTGGTTGCATTTTCTTAAAATATTCTAAGGACTTTTAAAAAAAACCTGTTTTGAACATATCCTTCAATCACAATATTCCATGATATCACATTTCTTTTAGACATTTTTGAAACAGTTCACTTTCCTTGTTTATGCTTCCACATTTTCATGTATGTCTAGAAGGCCACTTGTAACTACAACCTATGACAAAAAAATCCCTACTGTTATGCTTTGATGGATATCCCTTCATTGTTACTGGATATTTGATGTAGTGCACATTATTATAGTGCAAGCCTATTTTTTAGACTATTTCATTTAACATCACCAATATTCTCCACAAGAACACTATCTCTGTTTAAAATGATGGAAATGGTTCACATCTCTTAGAATAATTCTTCTTGCAACAATCATGGAGATGAATTTAGATGCAGTGTGAAAATCAGAACATACTCAAAGGTTCTTAACAACTCTAATAATTGTACCAGGGGCCATGTTTAACAAACCAAATGCAATTGCTAACTTTTCACTATGGTGGCAGATAAATGATTCTTTTTTCTTCTATTCCACAACATTAAGTAAAAGTCTTCAATTTGGAAATATCCTGTTGCTTTCATTTTCCAAGACAATTTCTGTAATTTTGTATAGCTCTCCCATGTTTGTGGATGTGATCCATCTCCTACAATTTATTAATTGATTTATCTTTTTGCTATTTTTGGACTTACTTTTATAAACTTGCAATATACAATACACTTTTGTTCTTTTCTAAATTAAGACTAATAGTAATTTTGTTGAATGTATTGAGGCACAACTTCATTCATGGTGGAAAAGGTAGACCTTGGTGCTCATATCAGATGGAATGTTGCATATAAAGGAGGAAAAATTCTAGTTGGGTTATTGTTGATTGTATTGAAGGAGAGAGCTTCATATATGGGACACAATCAACACTCTCCTTCTTGGATTCTACACGTTGCAGCTTGCTCCAGGAAGATTGTCCATGTTGTAGAAGTTTTAAGAGATAAAAGGGGCATGTGATCACATTGAAGGGCTACAAACATGTGTTTCCATCATTGCAAATTTTTTTTGGAGAAATTTCTTTCTTGTAGTCATTTATGTGCAATATTGTAACTCAGATTTTTATTCTTGTGACTGAAAATAAAAATTGTAGTACTCTATTTCTAAGTTGTAACTAGAACACCTTTCTTTTATTAATAAAGTTCAATGATTTTTCCTTCTCAATGGTTGACTTATTGTGTGCAATTAATGATTGATGTGTATTTCTATTTTTTATGTTTGAATCCTCAAATATTAGTCAATTAAAATGACTAAATATATTACTAATTGACGTCAATTAATAATTAAATTGACGAATAAATATGACTAAATATATGACATGTGAAATAAAAATGACTAAATATACTACCAAATTGATCAAAATGATGATTAAAATTAATGAATAAATACACTACCAATGGAAAAAAATAACTAAATAAAAATGACTAAATAAGTGACCAGATTACAACAATCAATGAGTAAATATACTACGTAATCGATCAATCAAAACAACCAATAAATTACTATAACTGGTTTAGTCATCAATCTGGCTGTGTTATAAATGGCTGGCAATAAACTACTAATGGTCACGTGACCATTTTTAGTCATTTATAAGTAGTTTTTAGTAGTTTTTTAGTCATATATTGTTGTTTATGTACTAGTGTTTGGATGAAGAAATCAAGTCCTTAGATAAGAATCAAACATGGCACTTTGTGAAATTACCTACTGGAAGAAATAATTGTTTCATACAAAGAGGTGTTTAAGAAGTAAAATATAGAGGGAAAATAAATAAGTACAAGGCTTCCTTAATAGAAAAAGGACTCTTAGGCAAAGGGAATTGATTTTGGTGAATTTTTTTCTTCGGGTATAAAAATAATTTCAACAAGATTTTTGTTGGCTATCACTACTACTTTTGATCTTGAATTGGAATAGATGAATGTAAAGACAACATTTCTTCATGGTAAGCTTGACAAAAAAGTACATGACATATTATTTTTTTAAGGTTATGTCGAAGGAGGGATTAATGTGAAGGATTAAAAATGTACTTTATGGATTGAAGAAACCACCAAGGATGTGGAATTAAGAATTCAACATGTATGTTTTGGGACATGGGATTAATCATAAAAAAGTTGATCCCAGTGTGTATTTAACATGAATATTTTGTTGTAAATTTATCTTGGGTATAGAAATTAAAAGGGAACATGTTAATAGCAACTTTTAGTTACATTAAAGGAAACATAAACTAGTTCAAAATTTAGTTTAAAGGGGAATTGAAAGAGATATTTTTGTGCCATTCCCTTCCTTTTTGATGCAGAGAAAGGAATTATCCTAAATACACTTGACTATTCTAATGCCCTTCACACAAAGATTTGTTGCAAACAAAGATTAAGGGTATTGAGATTCAACTTAAACATATTGCTTTTGAATCTAAATGAGCACTTAGCAAGAAAAACAACAAAGGACATGAGATATTATTTTTTTCAAACCCAACACAACACATCTCATAGGTTTCCCAAATCATGATGACCAAATAAGGCATTGGTTTTATCAAACCCTCAACCAAGCAGGCTTTATTCCTTTTTTGATAGTATTTTCTCTAAGACAGTCATCCATAACTCCCTGTGGCCAAAGATCTTAGCCTAAGAGCTTGGAAAAAATTAGAAGGTATCAAAATAGAACTGTATTGAAAATTTGAGCATTTTTCACCAATCCAAGTGGGAGATAATATTTTTTTAGTGTTGTTGGAAACCCTAGTTAGGGTACAGGACTATCATCACTAAAAATGTAATAACTTATTCAAAAATTAATGAAATGATTCCAAAAAAAAACCAAAAGTTCTATATTTAATAGCTTTATCATCCTCATGCCTACCCTTGACCATATCAATTCGTACAAAACCTTACCAAGCAAGTTTCTTTCTATTTCATAGTAAAAATCTACAATTGTGAACACTAAAACGACCATAACTTCTACATAAAAAAAATGAAAATTCATGAAATAAAAAGCATCTGAAAGAGGAAAAGTTACTTCAAATTCTCCAATTTATTTCGAGGTTGTACCAACTTGTACAAATTTGTACCATGAAGATTATAGATTGTTTACACAGGAAAACACAAGGAAAAATGTGCCAAAAATGAGTTTCTTTCATTCCCACACTTCTCTAACCTTTTTGGCATGAAAATATATCATATTTAACCAATTAAATGCATTCATATCACCCAAAACTGATTCCTAACTTCCCAAACCAAAATTACAATTTCAAGTGACAACAATGACAACTTTTTGCAACTTTTTGTAACTTTTTACAAGTTTGCACCTAAAGATCAAAACTAATCCAATATGACCCCAAATGGTCTTAAATGGTCCAAATTGACCTTATTGACCCAAAACAAATCAAAATTCAAAGTTTTCAATATGACACAAAAGTGCATCAAAGATGCCCCTGCATCATTTTTTTATGTTCTTAGTATTTCATGTGATTTTAATGCTACTTGTTACACTTTTAGGCCTAGATGCATAAAAATGATTTTCTATACATCTTATAGTCAAGACTATGGAAGTTTTATACTACATATTTCATCCTAATGCTTCCATGTTTCATATTTTTAGCAAGTTACATATTTAGTTTCCTATCTAACTATTTGAATAGAAAACATATGCACATATTAGTAAGATATAACATAAACTATTTTAGACATTCTTGGATGCTTTTGTATGGAAATAAACCTTGTATAGTTTATCCAAAGTCTTCTTTAGTAAATCTATTTATGGAAGAAGAATTTTTATTTCATTGGATTCATAACTCTCCTTGATCTTGATAAGATTTGGAGGACTCTTGATCTTTATTTGGTCAAAGGTACTTTAAGTCTAAAATTATATTTATTCTTTGTGCAATAGTTACAAATTATTTGTGTGGATTCTTTAATTACCTCAAGTTGTTCATATGAACCTCTATTTGGACTCATCTTTATGAGAATCTTTTAATTTTTTAGATATTGTTTTCCACAATTTTTCTCCTTTTTCTTTATTTATGAGATAATTTTTGGTACATTGGTACCTAATATGGCCCAATTTTTGGGATCCATAATCGTCACTACCTACCTAAGTTGTGCTTATGGTGGGTATTAAAGTGTATTATATTTATGCATATTTACTTCATTAACCTAGGTTTATTATGCACATAGGATAATATTGCGTAGGTTTCCTCTCACACATAGGTGTCATCTTGTTGAGAGCATATTCTATATTTAATAAATTATAGCTTATTTGGTGTCCTCATTCAATTATCATTGGTTATGACTCTACTCTTGAGTATTTCTAAATATTCTCAGCTATACCTTACAATATTGTAGAAAGGATTGTTATCTAGATATAGTTAGGTGAAACAAAGACTACTCCTTGATCCTTTGTGTTATTGTGTAACTATTTTCTGGCATGTTCCTTCATTGTATATTTCTCATTTCTATAATACATTAAATATTGTTGAATCTTATTTTTTGAGCACATGCTTATGAATTGTTCATTGGATTTTGATATTTCTTGGGTTTTATCTTGTGAATGCACTCTTGGTCTACCTTCATATAATAATTTGCATGCATATTTCCAACATCGAGTATTATATGGAACTCACTCTTACTTTTCCCATGCCCATGGTGTTATCAATGGCATTCAAATTCTTGCAATATTCTAGAGAAAAAAACTCATCTAGGCATAATGGGGTAGCTAGAAAACATCCCTATGAAATCGTGTAATTTCATCGTTACAAAATCTTGACCAAAATACATGCCCCTTATATTAGAGCTTTTAGAATTTTATTTATTGTCATGTAAAATAATTTAGGGGTTATTTCCATTGGTATACATAATGGCACGACTCATGAAACATGCTACAAAATAATAGTATGAAGATTTCCTAGTAAGGATGGGTGTCCACACTATCAAAAGATTAATGAAATTTTCCTTAGAGTTATTTTTCAACTTCAAATTCATATGTCTATAACACTTAGGATTGTGGTTTTTATCTAGTGTTTTTCCCTATTAATTTGTGTATTGTTGGAGTTTCATAGGTTTTGGGTTGTCCATACCTATATGCCCTCCCAACTGATTCGAACAAACCACCTGATTCATTGCTAAATTTGTATAAGTGTTGTTTCATTAGAGTATTAGAGTTACTTGTCCCTCGATAACATTCCCTTTACCTTGTGGAGCCTTGAAGTTTGAAATTATTGATAAGAGTTTAATTCCTTTCCACCATTTTGGATTTTCAAACCTCCTCATCTATCTATCCATTTTTACTAGTTCCCATTCATCTCGACTCCCTATTTTTGATTGATTATTTTCAAAAATTCTATAACTTTCATGATCGAACTTTTAGCATTACCGTTAATTGAGTACCACATTTCACCAATCTCTAAAAGTCTAAAACTATGTTAATCTCCTCTATATTTCTTATTAGAGTTAAAATTTGGCCATTCCCATCCCTTGGTACCAAGTCATGCCCTACCTCAAATTCTGATCTCTTAAACCTTGACAATCAAGCAAGTCAAGATTGGTAAGTTCAATGGTTAACTTGCAAAATTTTGTTAAGGTTATAAATGTTGCAAGTTTTATGAGTTTGAAGACCCTACAAAATTATAATGAAAGTAAGCCGAAGGAGTTCAGGTTTCCAAGTTTGCGATATTGCAAAGTTTACAAGTTTACAAAATCTACAAAAAAAATAAATGATTGACCATGTTAGAAAATGTGCAAAATATTGAAGAAAATAAAGAAATTTGTGATGTTCTTGTTTTCAGTAAGTTCACGAGTTCGTGAACTTGTCAATTCGTCAACATGGTTTATAGGTTCGTCACTTCAATGAAAGTGTGAAAAATTGAAGTGAAAGAGGATATAGTATATATTAGAGTTATAGAAAGGATGTCCACCCATTCAAGTCCAACATATGGTGGAAAGTTCAAGAATATTCAAAAGTATATCATGCTTAAGTGGAGAGCATAGTATATGTTGGAGGTGCAAGATTATAATGTTTGAACCATCTAAAGGATTAATAAAGGGAGAATGTTTTAAAGGTTGCAATGGCCCAATGAAGCTCCATAATTTTAAATGGTCAATATTTCAATATTTATTCAAGTTGTAGGAACCAAATAAAATGGTGTGCTTCCTTTGTTCATCCACTCCTGTCAGGAAAAGGTGTTTTGTCCACCTTGCATAATGTTATAATGCAATATTTATTTATTATGTGGTGCACCTAGGGAATCTAGGGATGCATGCATCACATGGGTCTAAAATCCTTGGGGCCACTTTATGTGTTGTATGTAACATTGAATTAAATATTTAATGTAGAGAAAACTTAGTACCAAAATTAAATTTGGGGGTTAATGGTTTTGTAAGCTCATGGTATGGTCACATCATTTTATTTAATACCACTTGGTGGTTTTGTGTGATCATTTTTCTATAAAATCAAACACATGGGTAGTTGTCTAAGGTTGGCTAGCTTAGCTATTTGGCTAAGGGGTTGTGAGAATATTTTCTAGGTATTTGTGAGGGTTGAAGCATGGCATGAAATGTGTGGTTACATGCTTGTCCTCATTGAGTGCTTGTAGAGGGCTTGATGTTTCAAAGGTATTCACGGAAGACTCTAAAGATGTATTGTAATGTTTATTGTTAAATAATAGATGAGTGATGGATTATTTTAGAGGTTAGGTTTTTCCCTCTTGAGGGTTTTCCTTCAGTATATCTTGTGTCATCTTTGATGGTATGTTGTCTAATTTTTTGCATATGGATTTTGAATACTTGTTTGCATAAATTTCTCTATTTAGGTTATGTGGAAATTATTTTGGGTGGATGTATATTTCCTTTCATTTGGTATCAAAGCCATGGTTGTTATTTTTGTAACCCTTGTTGGAGTAGATATGGAGTACAGTTGAATCTAGGGCTTGTAGGGAAAGAATGAAGATATTGCAAGATATAAGGGTTTTGTGGATGTTGTTTTTGTATATTTGAGATTTTGGGGTTGCAGATTTATGGTTATTTTTTGTAGATCTGGGCTTATGAACCTTTGTTGGAAAAAGGGTTTTTTAATGGATGTTCACTATGAGGATTTTGTACGACCATATGCCATCTACAAAAGGCATCAATTTAAATTAATTTTTTTCTTGTCGATTAAAAATTAAAAAACCTATCAAGTTTTTTTTAAAAGAACAAAAAATCAAAATTTAATGTTGTGGGGGGTCTGTAGACCCCCCTGCATAGCCGGGTATTGTGCAATGTACCCTATGATATTGCTACAAATGGTACCATCAAAGTACTGTTGGAAGTTCCCCCTATCAAATGATGACTAATGGTTGGGCTAGTGGAGCTTAGTCCCCCGATTATCAAGCCCCAGTTCACTAGAAAATAGGTGGGGCTGAGAATAAGCCCCTCCGTGTGGTTCAAAAGAAATAATTTTCCAAAAAATATTAAAAGGAATTCCACTCAAATTTTAATTAAACCTAATTGAATATGCTTGTCGGGTTTAGTTTCCCTATCGGTGAAACTGCCCTGGTGGCACCACCACCATTGATAGACTGTCCCACCACCATGTTTAGCCTAATAGCCTAATTATGCAATTTTTTTCCAAGGGGCATATCTTTCACCTAGGGTGTCCATTTTTCAACTTCTTATAGTCATTGAAAAGGTGGTTCCACACTCTATGCTATGGTATCAATGGTGTTTCCAAATTTTACTATTTTAATAGTGAAATGCTTGTTGAAAGTTGGATGCTCCTTTTAGGATTGGAGAGGTCATAACTTGTGCATATGGAGTTAGATTTTGGACTTATTATAGTCGACAAAAATATTTTTCAAAGTGGTACACAATTGATTAAGTTTGGAGATGTTTTGGTATGATTTATTTATTGTTATTTCCATCTAAGCTATTTATGGGTTATTTTGACTATGGTGATTTTGTGAGTTTATGGCTATTCAGATCGTGGTGATTTGGTGTTTGAGTCATTGTATACTCACATGCACATCTCTCATTACTCTCATTTGATATGGATATCAGTATATTATTGACTTTGTATGTTTCATTGTTGCATCTATGAGTTGTGTAGTGTTGTAGGTTGCCTATGCTTATAAGTTACATTTATTACTTGGATGTGGGTTGTTTATGCCCATAGATGCTTCAATGTTGTTATAGATTTAGATTTGTGGCTTGGTTTAGTCACTTGTTTTTCTGATTTGGTTGTCATGTTGAGGAGGAGAGATGGTATTACTAGGCACAGTCATGATGTGGGACTTATGTAGTTGACTATGTGATGTAGACATGTGTGACATGGTTGGAGTTTTTTGCTAGTACATTTGATGGTGAGCATGGTGTCATGGATGTTCCTTTTGCTTTAGGGACTTTGGCATGACATGATTGTTTATGCAGGTGATTTTATGGTGGTATTGGATTGATTCCAGTTTGGTTTGTGGTGACTTATCTTCTTGGATTGAGGATAATGGTTTTACTTTACCTCTTGGGATCTCATGTTACCTTTTATTTCTTTGATTGTGTGAGTTCCTTTAGTTGATATTCATTGAGGAGATTGTTATCATGATGTCATGGATATATTGTTTACATGATTCAATGGGAGCTTGTGATAGTGATGGGTTGGTGGTGTTGTATCTTCTTGGTTTGGAGATTATGGTTTGTATGAGTCTTCCCTTTAGGGGCTTGGTGTTGATTTCTTTGATCATGTTGGGGATATGGAGGATCTTTATTTAGAGGATGGTTTTCACAATGCCATGGAGAGCTCAATATCACGGTTTAGTGGAAGCTTGTGGTGATATGGATTCACCATTTGATGGTATATGATCTTCTTTGTAGGATATGGTTATCTTCATGTGGTATGAAGATGTTGACATCTTGGTTAGCCATGGAGGACTCTTTTAGTATTTGGATGAGGTGTCATGATTTATCATTTGACATGTGATCCTTGTTTTGATAGGATGGTTATGTTATTATATCATGATACACTCTTGTTTGTGCACATTAGAGTTTTGAAATGATACAAGCACATGATATGTTCATTGGAGCATATGATCTTCTTTTGAGGAGATATGAGATCATGATGTCATGATTGAATTCATGATTCTACAGTTGGGATTTGACATTGATCTTGGTTGTTTCTCTTTGTATTAACTACAATGATAATTTTCTTGAGGGATTCATGGTGGTGTTATGTTACCTTTAGATTTTGGCATGGATTTATTGGCTACATGTGCTCATGTTACTTGGAGACATGGGTGAGGCTAGGAGATATCTTGGGGTTAGAGACGTGTTGAGATGGCTACTCATTGACAAGGTTTCAGTTGGAAGTCTAAGGAGCATATACCTTGGTTGGACATGAGTTCAACATGGACATATGAGGAGATTGTTCTTAGATGAGTCATGATGACTTGGACATCTTGGAGGAGCATTCGCATTCCCCACTCTTGGTCTACTCAGTGGTTTATCATCTGAGAGGTACTGCACATTGTTATTTTCAAATGCATTATATTTTATGATTTATCTTCTCACACATATGGATCTTGGGCTATGGTTTTCTAGTTTTGGATGGTTCATTTGAGGGATGTTGGCATGTTTATCTCCTTATGAATTGTGATATTATTCATTGATGTTGAGTTTAGGAGATGTTATTGGGAGTATTCCCTTGGTTTGGGAATTGATTTGTTTTGAGATGCATACATCTTGGTTATGGTTAGATGTGGATAGTGCTATTCTCTTTGGGGTTTTATAAAGGATATCATACTTTTCACAACAAAACATTTAAAGGTGTGTCTATATAACAACATCCTACATGTTTTTATTTGCATGTTCTCTCGTTGGTCTTGCTCTAATTCTTGGATGTTTGTATTCACATGACATTGAATTTGAGATCTTGTGTGGAGCTATGATGGTCACTATTTTTGTGGTCATGTGTTACTACTTGTAATTTTTTTTTTTGGTGATGACATGCCGATTCCTTTATCTCCTTCCTTTGTTGAGAGTGAAGAACTTGGGAGAGCTATGGAGACATGTGGTGAGAGTTGTATTGCAACATATTGGTTTGTAGGATTTGCATATCATTGTGGATGTTCCTTGGTACTACATGATATTGGTTACACTTCTATGTGATGTTATTTGTGGATCTTTAGATGCCTTGATCATTTTTAGATTTGAAATTACCTATGTAGTGGGAGTTCTTAGATGTGTATGTTCATTATATGACAGGTTTGGAACTTGGAGCTTGTGATTGGATGTTATGGTTTGTATATGTTGATGGCATGTGGTTCACTTGTTATGATTTGTATACCTTTGAGGTATGGATAGTTCAATGTGTTAACATTTTATATGGGTACTATATTCAGCTATGGTTATTATATCTCGACAACCATTGATATATACTTGTTACTTTTGGATTTATTTTTTCTATATTGGGATATTGATTGGAGACAACACTTATGATTCTTTGTGACAGTTAGTGTGGGGATCACTTTGTATGGATTCTTATCTTTGTGCATTGACATGATAGAGGATGAGATAATTCACGATTGAGATGGTGGTTACCTTGATTCTTGTTGCACGTATCTTGATGGAGCACATGGAGCACTTTGATTCCTTGATGGTATATGTGGCTATGGGGATTGTTCCCTTTTTCATGTTTGATTTTACTTGTTTACACCTTATGAAATGTATACAACAAGTGGGATAATGTTAGGAAAAGGTTTGTTGTCCATCTTGTATAATGCTATAATGTAATTTTTTTATTAGGTGGTGCATTAGGAAATATAGGGATGCGTGCATCACTTGGGTCTAGCATTCTTGGGGCCACTTTATGTGCTACATGTAACATTAGATTAAATATAAATAATGTGGGGTTACACATGGGAAAAATATTTAATGTTTTGATTATATGGGAAAAATAGGTTTTGAAGGGACCTGAAACCCTTTACAACAAAAGACACAAAATGTTGCTAGAAAAGATTTTCAAGAAGCTACCTGCAACAACCCAACAACCAAAAAACACAGCAAAATAGGTGCTAAACAAAGATATAACAACTAACTACCAACAACACCCGACAACCACAAAACAAAAAAAGCAACTGAAAAGAAACCTATAGCCAGCAGAAAACAAAAAGAAACAAAGAAGAAGACCAGGGGCTCCAAGCTACTCAGGGTCTTGGCCACTTTAATCTACTAGTTCCTATGTCTTTCGACCATATCCAACAACTCCTTCTCAACATCAAAGCATCTCTTCCAATAAGCCGACCCTCTAACATCAGGTCCTTTTTCATCATCCTTAGTAGTTTTTTTACCTTTTCCCTTAGCCGTGTGCTCTTTCTCCATTAGCTCAGAGAAATAAACTTGATCCTCCCTGAGCTCACTAATCTTTCTGAAAAGGACTTCCAAAGAGTCTACACTATTCTTCACAAAGATATGACAAGCCTACATTATTTTTTTGATATCAACATTCGTACCCAAATCCTTGGCTTCCAGAGCTACCAACTTTTCCTCACATAGGGATTTTAAGTCATGATAGGAACTTTTAAGGTCCACTATTTTGTCAATAAAAATGCCAATAACCGAACCCTTGGGAACATTCTTTAGATTATCCTTTAGACCTCTAATTTTAATATTAATCTTAATGAACTCCTACAAAGTCCACTTAGCAAACTTAAAGGTACCAGTGGCCCCAGCCGTAGCCATATCCAACAAATCATACATGGAGGTAGTGTCATCATCAAGGTAAGAAAAATCCTCGAAAAGAGGATTTATCTTCAAGGGATCCTATTTATCTTTTTTCTTCTTCGCATCCTCCTCATTCAAACCCCTTATCTCCTTGTCCTACTCCATCTTGGGCATATCCTGCATTGGGGAATCCTCAATGGCCACCATCTTATCACCAAAATCCTTGGCATCACCAAACACATTGGGCTCCTTAGCCAGAACATCTGAGGCCTTGCTCTTTAGGTTAGTGATGTGCTTTGACAACCTTCACGACTTTTCCACCAAACCCATAGCAATATACTGTGTCCCCACCTCAGGACCACCACCAACAACATCCTTACCAACAACCAACTCCACAATTCTGGGAGAGGAATCATCTGACCCCACTTTTGTGTTTTCACTCTCAGAAAGGGAAAGTTGTTTAACAACCTTTTTACTCTTAGAACCACCCACCTTCCTCTTCTTCTTCGAAGTAGCCACAACCACCAAAGATAAGTCCTCCTCCTCTTCCTTCCATTCCTCCTCCTCATCTGAAGTGGGCTCGAAGCTCGATGACACATCACTTAAAGTTTTCTCCTTACCCTTGATGGTAGGAGCAAGGGTAAGAGACTTAACATGCTCCATAATCAATAAAATAAGCCCTTCATGGAGGATGGGAGCCCTCCTATTCTTCAAATAATTTTAGTACCAAAATTAAATGTTGGTAATCAATAAAATAAGCCATTAATGTTGGGAACAACTAGTGCCAAAATTAAATGTGGGGATTAATGGTTTTTTAAGCTCATGGTATTAGTCACATAATTTTATGTAATACCATTTGGTGGTTTTGTGTGAGTTTATTTCTATAAAATCAAACACATGGGTAGTTTTCTAAGGTTGGCTATCTTGGCTATTTTGCTAAGGGTTTGTGAGCATCTCTTGTAGGAATTTGTGAGGGTTGAAGCATGGAATGGGATGTGTTGTTATATGCTTGTTCACATAGAGTGCTTGTAGAGGGATTGATATTTCAAAGGTATTCATGGAAGACTCTGAAGATGTATTGTGATGTTTATTTCTGAATAATACATGAGTGATGGATGATTTTGGAGGCTTGGTTTTTCCCTCTTTAGGGTTTTCCCAAGGTATATATTGTGTTATCTTTGATGGTATGTTGTGTATTCTTTTGCATATAGATTTTGAATACTTGTTGGCATATATTTCTCTATTTGGGTTATGTAGAAATTATCTTGGTTGGATGCATATTTCCTTTGAATTCCATCTACTTGTTATTATTGTAAGAGATCTCCCAACTACCTTGCATCCTCCTTTAGTTACCTACATTAAATTTATTAGATATCTCTTCATCTTGGGTGTTCATTGTGGAGGGAATTCATTTGGGTAGTTGATTTCAACTTTTTGCAATGTTTTCTTTTAGAGAATACACCTAGTTGGGTTAAAGAGGTTTTGAATTTTATTTTGAAGAATTGAACGACAATGGATTGGAAGGGAGAAGTTATGAAACCAAAAAAATAATGGTATTCATAGGAAGCCTTAGAGTTTCATTTTGATTTCTAAATAAAGATATTTTGGTATTGTAACAATCTGGGTTTATCCAAAATTTGTAATAACATTTGTAACCTTTGTAGATTAAGTGATTAAAGGAAAAATAAACCTTAACTAAGTATCTCCTTGTGTATGTCATGCATTTTTAGATGTGTTTCTAATTTTAGTTGACCAACTAGATGACTATAAAATCCTTGTAAATATTTTTCAAGGTATATTCTCAAAGTAATAAAGGAAACGTATGTTTATGCTCATAAATTACTAAGTAGACTCATTTAATTATGAAAATATCCATTTTCATTCTAAACATTGTGTAGAGCTTAGCTTATGTGTGTATTTTGAAAGGTATAGTCTTGTGTGGTATCTTGATTAAGGTATCAACTTAGTTTTAGTTATCAGATATTTTGTATGGAATCATAAATTATGTTGGCCAACTAGATAAAGGCATTAGTGTGTTATTGGATTCTTCTCCCCATCAATCCCAAACAAACTCAATATAAATTAATATAATAATCTATTTTTTAGTTTTATCTATTCTAGAGTGTGTTCCAATTGCCATGTTTGAATGCATATAACATCATAAGGGGTTATCATAAAAATATTCATTAAAAATTATGTGGTAATTTTTTTTTTCTCTAATAAGGTGCTTGACCTTGAATATTTCAAATCAACATGTAGGCATGAAGTAACAATTGAAGTAGGGGTGTGCCATGTACTGAGTATGATTTGTGTCAAGGTAATTTTTTTGCTTTATGGTGATATCTATTGCAACACCTTAGGGAAACCCCCTTGGTTTAGTGGAGCCAAAATTGAAAGATGTTTGATCCACACCAGTAATTGATCTTGAGTTTCCCAACCTAAATATATGTTTTATGGTATTCTTCCTAGGCTTGACACTCATAGCATCTAGGAAACTATCCAACCTTGGGGATTTGGGATTTACAACTTTGAGCCTGAGAAATAATGACATGGATTCACATGAAAATTTGGAGAAAGGAAATGACTCATGCAACAATTATTGTAGTATGGTCTTCATGAATTTTGTTCTAATAGATCTTGCAATACTTTTCTTGGAAATTGGCATGAGAGGTTGGTCATTTTTAAAGTGTTTCATATTGTGACAAGTTTCACCCATATGTGGGGACTATCTCTATAATATTTTTTACATAAGGGATGAAAGTTTTAATTTGAGGATGGTGGAAGATTGAAAGAAAATAAAAAATGGAACAGAAAGAGAAAAGACTATGATAGCAAGTCCTAGGGTCTTTAACTCTAGCAAAGGGAGAGGTATTTTGTATTTTGATGATTTTGGTTAGCCAAAATGTATATTGAACATTTGTAACTTTTGAAGAAAGAGTGTAACCAATAGATTCAACATTGTTTGAGTATTTCTAAGAGTATTTTGTGCATTTTTTAGATGTGTTCTTGACTAGTTAGTCAACTCCAAAAGATTGCAAAATAATTTCAATGATTTTATAATATATCTTCTAAAGATAAGTAAATAAATGCACAAGTTTGTTTTTGGATTACCAAGTAGAACCTTATAAATTTTTGTAACTTATTTATTTATTCATTTCCATGTGTAGAACCTAGTTTATGCCTATATTTGGATAAGTTTGGTCTTTAGGCATATCTTCATTACAATATCCCATTTGGTTTAGTTATTAAATTCTCTACAAGAATCTTGGATTTTATTGCATAGCTCAAACATGCACCAATATGCATAGACTAATCATCCCCATCACCCCAACACACCTCTAGACAATCAAAATGAAACATCATTTAATCTTGTGTTTTCAATTAGTTTTGTTCTTTATTATGTTTAAATACATGAAATAGAATTAGAGGCTATCTTTTATCACATTTTAAATAGTTAGTGTGATAGTCTATCTTCTTAATTAGGTGCTAAACCTTAAGTTCCTCAAAGTAGCATATAGGCATGAAATGAAAACTAATAGTCCAATGCATTATATGTGGTTTATCAAGATAAGTGTTTAGTTTTTGTCATAATTCCTTTTATAGCACCTTAAGTAAGCCCCCTTTGGTTTAGCATGGCTTGAAGCAAATTAGGAGGTTTTACATACCTTAACAATTGGTGCTTGGTTTCCTAAGCTTGATTGTAAGTGTGGTCTTTTCTCCAAATTTCATGTACCCTTGGCATTTGGGGGAGATTCAAATTTATAGACTCTAGGTTTACAACTCAGGTCACCAACATGTAGTACATAAATTAATTCTTATAATGAAGTTTAAACTAAAAATGATACTTTATAAGGAGATAATTATTTGTTTCTCACAAAAAATGTGATGAAAAATATATTTAGGCAGCTTGAAAGCATGACTTACCATGGATTAATTAGGATGAGAGAGATAACTATAAAATAATTTGTGACAACTTTGCACCGATCAGCCTGGAACTCGGGTCGAAATAGGGACAGTGTGCTTTTGGAACCAACTCGAACAGAATGAGACTAGCACACACTAGTAGAATTTGACAAATATATGACTACATGACTAAAAATTTTAGTCACAACAACTAAAAATGACTAAATTCTACTTTTTTTTGCAACTTAGCTTTAAATGAGTAAATAAATGACTAATTTGGTCACAGACTAAAAATTATTTAGTCACACAAATAAAAATGACTAAATAGTTAGTCATTTATTTAGTCACAATCCATTTGAATAAATAAATAAAAAATCAATAGTACTATTCCTAATTTTCATTTTAATAAACATACTCTCAAACTTTTGTCGAAACCTTATTTTCACATAGTCTGCCAAAATGGAGAAGTATTTTTCAGGTGTAGCCCGCCAAAATGGAGAAGTGAAATGACTTCTTGTAAATAATTGAAGCTAGTTGGGTTCAAGATTTTTAGTAAAGAATGACAGAGAATGGTAAGGAGATGTGCGTGACAGGAGGCATAGGATTCATTGTTGCTTATCTCATTCCTGCTCTACTCAGCAAGGGTTAAATTGTTGACGCTATTGTTTGTAATCCGAGAATATATTTGCATAATTTCAAATTCCTTCAAATGCTTTTGAAGTATCAATGTATCCTATATAGGGTTTAGAATGATTTTTTTAATTTTAAAAAATAAATAAATGATGTATTTTCCTATGATTATATAATGTGGAGAAGATAGGGTATGTATGGGATCTTCCTAGTGCAAAGCAATGATTAAAATAATGAAAGCATACCTGTTAGAAGAAGGAAACTATGATGAAGCGATAAATGGAGTGGATGGAGTGTTTCATACTGCTTTCCCTATCATAGTACCAAATGATCACATCATGGTAGGTTGTCCTCCACTAGAATTTTTTTTAGTTTTGATGACATAAATTGGTTTAGTTTTACTCTTTGTGAAATATATTGCCAAGCAAGAGGCCTTCATTGATCCTAGTGTGAATGGGACTCTCAATGTCCTTAAGTCTTGTTCAAGATAAACCTCTATAAAGAGAGTCGTGCTTACATCCTCCTTCTCAGCTATCAAATATAACTACAATACTCAAGAGCTTTCTCTTTTAGATGAGTCCCATTGGAGCAATCCAGAATACTGAAAATAGTATAATGTAAGTATAAATACCCTCCTTTGAAGATTATATTTCACCAGTTAGAAGCATTGAATTGCTTGTACAATAGTAATTAATAGGCACTACTTCTTGTGATTATAAGAGTAAACTTGATCATCTTGGAATAAACAATAAAAATCCCAAAAATGTCTCCATAAACTTATCCATGAAAGCTTTTACTTCTTAGGATCAATTCACATCTGAATATTTTTAAATTTAGGGTATGTTTTGCCTGCAACTTTGGTATGCATATGCAAAAACTCTTGTTGTGAAAGAGGCCTAAAAGTATGTAGAGGGGAAAGGCCTCAATCTAGTTGTGGTAAACCCATAATTTGTTGTTGGGCCACTTCTTGCACCTGAACCTACCAACATTCTTGCCTTAGTCCTAAACATAATGATGTTAGGTTGGAAACTTGCATGTGGTGGGAAATTATTTCAACAAATCTGGGGCAATGTATGTGAATTTATGAGATTGTATAGGACACTGATAGTGAAATACTATGGATAACTACTACAAGCTTCAATTTTAGGTTGAGAAAACTTAGAAACATACGGGTCATTGGACTCTATCCTTGATGTTTTAGTAGTTTTACTTTTCTTTCACACTTGTAACTCTAAAACCTGTATAATGCTTGTCAAAATTTATATTTTATAACTTAATATGCTAATAAGTTGTTATCTATAGGAATAACTTGTGTTTGCTTTGTTGATTTTGATTTTGTAAAGAATATGATTTATTTTCTCTAAAGCAACATATTCTCTCTACTAACATGGTGCTATACATTTTTCTGTGATTACAAAGTCAATTGTTGGTGACAGGACTATTGCATTCTTATTAATGGACAAGGAAATGGGTATGTGTATGATCACCATGGAAAAAATAGGCCCTTAAGTGGTGAAAAATTTAGAAAAATCAGAGTTAGGCAACTTGAAATAAAAATTTGAATAAGTTATCTATATTATTTCAAAAATATGTAAGAATAGAATTTGTACCAAATTGAATGTAGTTTCTAAACTACTAGGTTTATTTTATTTTTTAAAATCTATTTGGTGAAAATCTGAAATTTCAATGTAGTAGTACATAAATTTTAGGGAAAAAATAAGTAGGTGTCTGTTTGACCACCATAACCATAATAAATGATAATATTTTTTATAAGATTTTAGATATAAGTAGAGGTCTCATATTCGGATGTGATGCATATTTGTTTGTAATTTTTTTCCAAGTAAATAATTAATTATGAATTTTTTTATTAAAAATTTTAAAAAATATAAAAACTCGTATGTTTGACCACCTTAACTTGGTCAAAAATTTATGAAACTCATTTCTTTTTTTTAATCCTATAGTATGCGAAGCATAGAATGTGACACATATTTTGGATTCAAAAAATGTGATACCGTTGGAAAGCTATAGGTGTTTTTCAATCATCCTATCAATTAGGACTTTAGTCATAAAAAAAATAGAAAATGACTAATAATAACTTATTAAATTCAAATTAAAGCATAATTTATATTGGTGGAAAGCTAAGAATCTCATTTAAAAAACCTTTTCGTTTCATCAATTTTGGGTAAAAAAAATGTTGTCGGCCACATACCCTACACATACCCATCATATCGCCACTTTTTGGCCCATCATGATCCTGCACATACCCAAATATACTTTTCCATGTCATGTTTGCAATCACCTTCCCCTATTGTTGACCAAGGGATTGCGCTGCATAAGGTTTGTAATGTTACTTTATAGCATGGTAAATGCAACTCATTTTACATCAAAAGCCTTATTTGGTGATGTAGTTGAGTTTCCACATATAGGTTATATGCTTTGCTTGATTTACTTTTAATAGAATATCTCTATAAAATATTTTCATATTTGGATTGCATATAATAAATTGATTATAACTATAGTAATATAGAAGAAAATGTAGAAGCTAGTATCATAATATACAATTTCATGTTCAAGCATTTTTTGTTCTTATATAACTAATTATTGTTTAGGTCTTTGTAAAAGTATTTTCATCACCAAATTTGGAACATACATCAACATAATTATAATGATAAAGAAAACAATAAAGGTTGGTGTCAGAACATACAATATCTTACATTGAAGCTTTTTGTTTGAATCATAGATGATACATTTCATAACAATGTCACTAGGTGGTAAGGGCTATCTAAAATTTATGGGAAATGAGGTATGTACTAAGACCTTTTCCTACATCTTTACTATAGGGTTAGAGAAAAGCAACAAATTCTATTCTTTATACATATCATTTCTGCAAAACATATTAAGAGTTAGCCAGTAGCCTTGGCCAAGTGCAACATGTTTCTCCTACCTCTTGCAAGGTCTTGTCATTTTATGTAAAATTCATTCTCATAAATTCTTCTACTTGGATATTAATAATATATATTGAGAATGTGAGAAACAACTATTAAAATCTTAAATACTATATAAATCTTACAATAAATACTAGATATTAATGTCCTTTATTTAGCTTTGCAACGTGGTCTATCTTCTTTGTGTCATTGCTCAGTCAAAGGGCTTATAATTATCCTTCATTTTCCATCCACATGGGCTCCATTTTTTGATGAAGGGACTACTCTATCATAAGGTTTCCTCATCTGAACTGATTGTTTATCATTTTCATGGTCAATGACAGTCCTTTATGACAGTCATAAAGGATGTTGACAAGATTCATTTACTGTCATAAGACTATTGAAAATGCTCTTGAAATCATTTCCTTGCATTCAATTTGATGACTATCCTTTATGGAATTTTGGATTTCATTGATCCTTTACACCACAGTCCTATTTGAAATGCCATTATAATTGCCCCTTATAAGCCTTGCATTACCTATCTTTTGAACCTTCATTTATGCATGATCTTTGATTTCCATAGCATTGCATTTGGTAAGGACTGAATTTTATTTGATGCTATCAATACCACTCACTCTGTCCACTATCAAGATCACTCTCTTTATCCACTATCAAAAGAACTTGTCCACTTTTCCATTGTGTCCTATTTTTCTTACATAAGAAATTTCTTCAATGTCAAAATCAGGGATAATATGCAATGCATTTTTTTGAGATGAGGTATTTGTAGTTCTAGAAGCAAGGTATGTTTGTGAAGTTTCTACACCATGAATACTAGCGATTATGTGATGACACCAAAATTTAGTAGTAGAGATACATTAAGCACACATTCTTGATGGCTATGCAATTTTTAATTTAAAGCTTTATCTATTTTCATTTACATACACATCTTATCCCACACTAATTCCAACCAGAAGAGGTTGAAATAAGAATAAAAGATAGAATGTATAATCTTGAATTGTGTATACATTAGGTGAGCAAGAATATGAAAGTATAATTAGTATTCAGGTTGCATTCTTGAGTCACATCAATAAATTCCAATGAAGGATCAATTCCCAATACTTTATTATCTAACAACAGACTATTGCAAGGTGTGACCCTTGGTCTTCCTTACAACACTAATGCTTAGGTTTGTGACATGGTCTAACTGCCTCATGTGGTTCTTAACCAAAGCTTGTATCGGGCATTGACAGGTTAATCTTTTGGTGCAATGGCAAGTCCAACAATTGTTATCAGAGCTGGTCATAGGTTCAAACCACGTGCTTGTGTTGGGGGGATTGTTGCAAGGTGTGACCCTTGGTCTTCCTTGCAACACTAACGCTTGGGTTTGTGACATGGTCTAACTGCCTCTTGTGGTTCTTAACCGAAGCTTGTATCAAGCATTGACAGGTCGATCTTTTGGTGCAATGGAAAGTCCAACACAGAAAACATAACTTGAACAAGTTCCTTGATGTCTACATTTAATTCAAACCATCTATATGGCTTTTCTTGAATTAAGAGCTATATTCCCAAGCCTCTATTTACAAGATCAATTTTCTCATGGATTTTCCTTTAATTGATGAACTACTTTCTCTCATTTATCATGTTATTTTTATCTTAGTAGTCTCTTTCCTTGCATGCTTCCTATTACCTTGCATCTAGAAATGTACTAGTGTTATTTTTAGTCAAACCTTGACTAACTGCCCATTCACTTGCAGGGTTTGCAAACATTGGCAAGTAAATTAAGCCTATTTTGAGATTGCATGGTATGACTAATCATTTATAGTTTTCCTTCCATTTCTATAGATGAATGTAGAAGCTGATATGTAGACTTCCTTAGGCTTTAGACATTTTGCATCCCCACAGAGCTAGGCATACCAAAACACCTACACAATACAAAATGAAAACATATGAGAATTGTAGAGATAACCTTGAATAGGAGCTTGGAAACCCATATAAAATCACTTCCCTTGAGCCAAAAATAACTAATAATATATGTCCTAGATCCAATTTATAATCCTTCTAAATGATCCACTATTGCATCTACAGGTTGATCTGCATAACCTTCCCTTAGAGAATGAGGGAAGTCAAGCTTTGTCTTAAAAGGAAAATTTTCCCAACACCACTTTTTAATTTCCAATCATGCAGCTATTTTTTCTTCAAAAAATGGACAAGCACAAGGATTTTGTCAACCTCTAAATCATTGAAACTGGATGGAACTATTGATTTGATCCCTTTTAAGACTGCCAAATCTTTCGCTTTAGAGTTTAATCTATAGTGAAGATGGAATGATGTTCTCTTAACAAAAAATACCATTTTCTAATTTAAAAGTGATCTTTGCATTGGTAGAGCTTGAATTAACTTTAACTTCTATCCAAAAAAATATTGACATTCTCAATTATTAAAAGAATCCAATGTACTTTAGGATTTGTAAATCTTTGGGTTTGTAGCTTAATTTATAGTCAAATCCAAAAAATCCTATGCAAAACTAGTTTATGCAAACAATATGTAATGACACTGAGAAAATGCCAATTTGTGTTTTATTTTTTACATAAAACACACTGAGCAAATGGAAAAATTCCTTTATCCTTCATGCTTTGATGGATCTCCATACCCTATTCCAAAGCTCCCATTTTAGCACAGGCAGGGAGTATACTGGCAAAGGTTATTGAATTTGGCTTTACACCTAATAATTGCATTTGCTTGAAAGTTTCTAAATCCTTTTCAACAAATACATTTTTTGCATATCCCACAACCATTGCATTCCACAAGATGACATCTCTTTGAGGCATTCTACCAAACAATTCACATGCCTTGTTAATGCTTCCACATTTTGCATGTACATATCTACCAGGGCAGTTGCAACTACAACAAATGACAAAATTCCTCTATCCTTCATGCTTTGTTGGATGTCCATACCCTGTTCCAAAGCTCCCATTTTGGCACAAGTAGGGAGTATGTTGGAAAAGGTTGTTGAATTTGGCTTTACACCTGCTAATTGTATTTGCTTGAAAGTTTCTAAATCCTTTTCAACAAATCCATTTTGTACATATCCTACAACCATTGCATTCCATGAGATGAAATCTCTTTGAGGAATCCTGCCAAATAGTTCACATGCCTTGTCAATGCTTCCACATTTTGCATACATGTCTACCAAGGCAGTTGCAACTACAAAAAATGACAAAATTTCTCTATCCTTCATGCTTTGATGGATGTCCATACCCTATTCCAAAGCTCCCATTTTGGCACAGGCAGGGAGTATGCTAGAAAAGGTTGTCAAATTTGGCTTTACACCTACTAATTGCATTTGCTTGAAATTTTCTAAAGCCTTTTAAACAAATCCATTTTGTGCATATCCTGCAACCATTGTATTCATTGAGCTGACATCTCTTTGAGGAACTCTACCAAACAATTCACATTCCTTGTCAATGCTTCTACATTTTGTATACATGTCTACCAGGGAAGTTGCAACTACAAAAAATGACAAAATTTCTCTATCCTTCATGATTTGATGCATGTCCATACCCTATTCCAAAGCTCCCATTTTGGCACAAGCAGGAAGTATGCTGGAAAAGCTTGTCGAATTTGGATTTACACCTAATAATTGAATTTGATTGAAAGTTTCTAAAGCCTTTTCAACAAATCCATTTTGTGCATATCCCACAACCATTGCATTCCATTAGATGACATCTCTTTGAGGCATTCTGGAAAACAGTTCACATGCCTTGTCAATGCTTCCACATTTTGCATACATGTCTACCAGGGTAGTTGCAACTACAACAAATGACAAAATTCCTCTATCCTTCATGCTTTGATGGATGTCCATACCCTATTCCAAAGCTCCTAATTTGGCACAATCAGGGAGTATATTGGAAAAGGTTGTCAAATTTGGATTTACACCTGCTAATTGCATTTGCTTGAAAATTTCTAAATCCTTTTCAACAAATCCATTTTGTGCATATCCCAAAACCATTGCATTTGATGAGATGACATCTCTTTGAGGAATTCTGCCAAATAGTTCACATGCCTTGTCAATGCTTCCACATTTTGCATACATGTCTACCAGGGCAATTGCAACTACAACAAATGACAAAATTCCTCTATCCTTCATGCTTTGATGGATGTCCATACCCTATTCCAAAGCTCCCATTTTGGCACAAGTAGGGAGTATGCTAGAAAAGGTTGTCGAATTTGGAGAGGTTTATCCCTTGGAAGGGTGTATCCCAACCTTCCCTGCTCTCCTGCATACACTTATTGAAGTGTCTGCAGGAGAGAGGGGAAGGGTTTCTCCTCACCAAATTCATTATTCCCAAATATGAGCAACACAAATACTCATTAAGGAAGACCCTTTCATTATTCCCTTAATGGATTGAACTTTCAAGGAGGAAAGAGGCGTGCAATCAAGTCCCTCATGTACAGATTTGATGGATACAAGCAAATGATAACTGCTTTGGATTTTATCAATCCTTCCAACCTTCCTCACTCTCCTACAAAGGCTTCCAGTCATGCCTGTGGTGATGTGAGGCTTTCTTGCATCACCATGGGCATCGTTGGAAATCTTTGCAGGAGAGCGAGGAAGGCCAAGGTTGTCAAATTTAGAGAGGTCTATCCATTCAAAGGGTGTATCCCAACCTTCCCTACTCTCCTGCTTACACTTATATAAGTGTCTGCAGGAGAGCGGGGAAGGGTTTCTCCTCACCAAATTCATTATTCCCAAATATGAGCAACACAAATACTCATTAAGGAAGACTCTTTCATTATTCCCTTAATGGATTGAACTTTCAAGGAGGAAAGAGGTGTGCAATCAAGTCCCTCATGTACAGATTTGATGGATACAATCAAATGATAAATTCTTTGGATTTTATCAATCTTTCCAACCTTCCTCACTCTCCTGCAAAGGCTTCCAGTCATGCCTGTGGTGATGTGAGGCTTTCTTGCATCACCATGGGCATCGTTGGAAATCTTTGCAGGAGAGCGAGGAAGGCCAAGGTTGTCGAATTTGCAGAGGTCTATACATTCAAAGGGTGTATCCCAACCTTCCCTACTCTCCTTCTTACACTTATATAAGTGTCTGCAGGAGAGCGGGGAAGGGTTTCTCCTCACCAAATTCATTATTCCCAAATATGAGCAACACAAATACTCATTAAGGAAGACCCTTTCATTATTCCCTTAATGGATTGAACTTTCAAGGAGGAAAGAGGTGTGCAATCAAGTCCCTCATGTACAGATTTGTTGGCTACAATCAAATGATGACTACTTTGGATTTTATCAATCCTTCCAACCTTCCTCACTCTTCTGCAAAGGCTTCCAGTCATGCCTGTGGCAATGCGAGGCTTTCTTGCATCACCATGGGCATCGCTGGAAATCTTTGCAAGAGAGCGAGGAAGGCCCCGGGAAGGTTATCTTTTAGATTGTTTCATTTAGCATCACCAATATTCTCCACAAGAACATCACCCCTCTTTAAAATGATGGAAATGATTCACATCTCTTAGAACAATTTCTCTTGCAACAATGTTGGAGATGAATTTAGATGCATTTTGAAAATCATAACATATTCAAAGGTTCTTAACAACTCTAATAGTTGTACCAGTGGCCATGTTTAACAATCCAAATGCAATTGCTAACTTTTTCACTATGGTGGCAGATAAATGATTGTTTTTTCCTCTATTCCACAACATTAAGTAAAAGTATTGAATCTAGAAATACCCTGTTGCCTTCATTTTCCAAGCCAATTTATCCAATTTTGTATAGATATCCCATGTTTTTCGATGTGATCTATCTCCTACACAAAAAAGCATGTACCATTTTATGCCCTTCAATACAACTACATGTAGGTAGCTTTTTAATTCCTCTATCTTTCATCAATCTTCTTACTATTTGAACCTCATCACACCTGCCCATTTTTGCACAGATGTTTTGGAGAAGAAAATAAGTTGCAACATTTTTGGGATCCAACTAAAAAAGTAGTGTTGCTGGAATACTCAGCCTATATTCATTTATGATCACCTAAAAAATAAGTGGATATATTGTCGGGTTAAAAATTATCCTTTTTGAATTAGTTTCTTAGTCCATAGCATCTAGAACAATGGATATATAGTCAGGTTTTGGTGAGCCCATTTGTAGTCCTCTTTTTGCTTTTATGAAACCTACAATTGAAAAATTCTAACGTTTGCAGTTGTATATCAAGGTTTATGTTCATGAATTTCAATTTTCTCAAGTCAAAGACATCTTCAGAGATGTTAATTACTGAAATACTCATGTCATAGGAAATAGTTTTTGGACATGATCTGGGCATGTTTATGATTCTGCATTCTTTTTCACTTTTGTTTTATGATTATTTTGAATGTTTAGAGTGAATTTTAATCAATTGAGTATTTTAGAGCTTCTACCTTCTCATTAAATTCATCAATGTTTGTACCTGCTCTCCGAAAAGCACTTCAAGTCATGTCTACGGTAATATAGGAAAGACCCACATCACTGCAGGCATGACTTGAAGTTCTTGCAAGAGAGAAGGATCACATTTCTTTGAGGAATTTTTTGAAACAGTTTGCTTGCCTTGTCTATGCTTCCACATTTTCATGTATGTCTAGCAGGACACTCCATAATCTAGTTTGTAGAGTAGGCATTACTCTATGATTTTATGCTTTGTTTTCATAAATCACAATTCTCTAAATTTGTTTGTCTGTGCAATTAGTAATTTTTTAGGCTTGGCATGCTAATGATCTATGCTACTTTGGAAAAATTTTCTCTTATAGGTTCTATAAATATTTAGGTTTCTTTCCCTATTACATATTAATATGCATAAATTTTCTCTAAAAGGAAAACAAGATGGGGCATGTTTCTTTCCCTATCACATATTAATTTGCATAAATTTGCTCTAAATTTTCTATAAATATTCAGGTTTCTCTTATAGGATTTATAAATATTCGCTTTTTTTTCTCTTATAAGTTTCACAATCCTTTGAGGTCAGGAAAAAAGTCTAGGTAAGGGTTGAGCCAAATAGTTCTCTCTCTATAGAGAGGTATACAAATCTCTTGACTAGATATTACTCATCATTTATAATACTAATGTAGCTTCTGGTTATAGTAGTTGTCTTATTCGTTAAGATGTGATTAATGCTCCATTTATCCCACAAAAAGGCTCTATTGAGCTTTACTAATGTTCTACCTACATATGTGGATTTTGGGAAATTAAACTAGTGTTCACCATACCTATCATCATGGATGATAGGTTGAAGAATATTTGGAGAAAAGAGATGAGAGACTATTTCATTCAGTACATGGAAATTCAAATTTATGACCATACTTTTAAACACCATTATGGTCACTTTCTTTTATATGCAATACTTTTGTTGTTACATTGTAGTGTAAGGACACTATATATTTTCTCCAAGAGGTAAATATATATCCATCTACATGCTATTTTCATGATTTTGACATCATACCAGTTATCTAAATCTATTTGAATGAAATTGTAGGTTACCTCTCAAAAGGATCAAGAACAGTATTGGTACAATAGGGAAAATCCATATGTATACTTTACAATAGAGCAATTTTCTCAAAGATTCAAGAAATTTCATGTTGGGCATGGGTTGTCAAAAGAACTATTGAAACCTTATGATAAGTCCAAAAGCCACAAGGATGCTCTATCTTTCAACAAATACTCATATAGGAAATGGGAGTTGTTCAAGACATGTTTTGACCGAGAATGTAGGATACTTATGAAGCAAAACTCATTTCATTCTATGCATTATAACTCATATTTTCAGTCTTTGACTGAAAATAAAAATTGTAATACTCTATTTCTAAGTTGTAACTAGAACACCTTTCTTTTATTAATAAAGTTCACCGATTTTGCCTTCTCAATGGTTGTCTTATTGTGTGCAATTTATGATTCATGATGTGTATTTCTATGTTTTATGTTTAAATCCTCAAATATGAATGAAAATATATGACTAAATATACTACCAGTTGACAAAAATTAGTGAATAAAATGACTAAAAATGTATGACTAAATATAGTACCGGTTGACAAAAACCAGTGAGTAAATATGACTAAATATATGAACAAATTGATCAAATGACTAAATATACTACCAGTTGATAGAAATCAGTGAATACAAAAATTAGTGAATAAATATGACTAAATATATGACCAAATTGATCAAATGACTAAATAAATGACTAGCAATAAACTACTAATGGTCATGTGACCAAGCTCAGTGAATAATATGACTAAATATATGACTAAATTAATGACTAAATATACTACCAAATCGATCAATCAAAACAACCAATAAATGACTAAAATTGGTTTAGTCATAGATTTGGTCACGTTATAAATGATTGGCAATAAACTACTAATGGTCACATGACCAAGTTTAGTCATTTATAAGCAATTTTTAGTAGTTTTTTCAGTCATATATTGTTGTTTCTATACTAGTGGCACAATAAGCTCAACATTATTCCCTACTTCAAATAGGTGTTTCCCTTGATGCTAGCACAACCTCCATGGCCATGTGAGAGCCTTCTCCTAATTATGTTCACTTGGTAGCTAGGGTAGAGTGCCTCTCCAAGAACTCTACCACTTTCTCTTCTCTTTGCCACAATGCCTCACCTCTTTCCTAGGTAGCTTCATGGAATGACTTGTTTTTCCATACCACTAAGAACTCCTACAACCTATGCTTGCTAAATTCCCTTTCTCTCTTGTCAATTACCTCCTCAACCTCCTTCTTAGGTCTATCAATCACATTGGCAAGACCCCTTATCAATATATTCCTCAGAAGGTCTTCCTCATTGGCATGATGAGGCCTCAATAGACTCACATGAAAAATTGTATGCACCTTCATGTGCAAGGGAAACCTCAATCTGTACACAACCTTTCCAACCTACCCTATCACTTCAAATGGTCCATTGAACCTTTGGAAGAGAGCTTCGATCATACCCTTCTATGGCTTGAATTGTTGAGGATTCATCTGTAGCAATACCTTATGACCAATCTAGAACTCAACCTACCTATGCTTAGAACCTACACCTTTCTTCATTGGGTCGCTTTCCTTAGTCAAGTAGTACCAACTTGCAAGTTCTACTTTATCATTCCATTCCTTCAAATAGTCACTTACATTTGTACTACCTAAACCCTAGTAAGCACTCAACATAGTGTGTGGGGTCAAGGGCTATTAACCAGTAGCTAGTTGGAATAGTGAAAATTGACTAGAGCCCAAATTTTGTAAGTTGTAACTAAATTAAGCTACATCCAACAACATAGGCCAATTATTCTGATTTGAATTGACACAATGCCTCAAGTAATCCTCTAATACTACATTGATCCTCTTGATCTACCCATCTATCTAAGGATGGTAACTAGTCAACACCAAGATCTTTGTTCCCATCAGTTTGAATATCTCACTCCAAAAACTTCTTGTAAACCTTGGATCCCTATCAAAAACAATGCTAAAGGGAACACCCAAATATTTTACCACATACTTGAAAAAGTAACTTGCATCATCCTTTGTAGTGCAACCATGCTAGCAGGAAACAAAGGTTCCATACTTCAAGAACCAATCAACCACAACCATGATGTTTGAAAGCTCCTCCACTTCAGGAAGTTGTGTGATAAAGTCCATACTCAAGCTCACCCAAGGACGTAGAGATAATTTTATCCATCTTCACAGTAAAAGGCACTCCCAATAGATAATGCCTCTAAACCCTTAGACAATGAACAATACCAGTCATTTCCTTCTCATGGGACGAGTAACAATGCTCTCTTTCATTCAATTTTTGAGACTCGAATGCAACCGGGTGCCCTTCGTACATGAGTACACCTCCAACAAAAAAAATTGAGGCATTTTTCTGCACTTCAAAAGTCTCACCAAATTCTAGCAAAGCCAACAATGGCTTAGCACAAATCCTATCCTTTAGCTCCTCAAATTCCTTAGCTTGCTTCTCAATCAATTTCTAAGCTTTGTCCTTCTTAAGAAGATTAGTTGAGGGTGATGAAATCCTAAAATATCCTACCAAAAAATTCCTATAATATTTATCCAACCCAAGGAATTGTTGGACCTCATGCACTGATTGCAGTGAATCCCAATCATGGATAACCAATAAATTCTCACATACTTGAAAAAGTAACTTGCAACATCCTCTATAGTGCAACCAAGCTAACAGGAAACAAAGGTTCCATACTTTGAGAACTGGTCAACCACAATCATGATGCTCAAAAGATCCTCCACTTCAGGAAGCTATGTGATAAAGTCCATACTCAAGCTCACCCAAGGATGCACTAGGACTGGTAAGGGTTATAAAAAACCCCTTGGCAGTCAACTCACATATTTTTCCTACTGACATATGAAGTAGATCTTGACATAATCCTCTGCATCCTCTTTGAGCTTCCGCTAAAATAATCCTCTCTCCAAAAGAACAACCATCCTTCTATGACCTGGGTGTTAATCCTAAACCGTATCATGACACTCCCTTATCAAATCTCTCATAAGGTCTTTCCATTTAGGAACATAGAATTAATCCCCTATGAACATTAGGATCCCATTCTCCAAATGAAACCTTTAAGTACTTCCTTGCTTCACTTGATTCACTAGCCGATATGCCTATGAATCCATCTTGAGCCCCTCCTTAATCTTATCAAGGATCTCATCAGATAGACCCACCCTACTTTCTGAGTTGCCATCACACTATTGTAGCTGAATAGCAACCAACTATTCCTTCCTACTCAAAGCATTGATGACTACATTATTCTACCCCAGATTGTGAACCAAGTCCATATCAAATTCTACAAGAAACTCCTTCCATCTCACTTGCTTCAGACTTATCTTGGCTTGTGTCTTAAAGTAAGTTGAGATAATGTTATTTGTCTTCATAGTAAAAGGAACCCCAATAGATAATGGCTCCAAACCCTTAGATAATGAACAACAATAGTAATTTCCTTCTCATGGGCTAGGTAACAATGCTCTCTTTCATTCAAATTTTGAGTCTTGAATGCAACTGGGTGCCCTCCTTGCATGAGAACACCTCCAACAACAAAATCTAAGGCATATGTCTACACTTCAAAATTCTTACCAAAGTCTAGCAAATCCAGCACCGAATCACCACAAAGCCTATCCTTTAGCTACTCAAATGCATTAGCTTGCTTCTCAGTCCATTTACAAGATAAATTATTCTTAAGAAGATTATTCAACGACGTTGCAATCCTATAATATCCTACCACAAACTTCCTATAATAGTTACCCAACCCAAGGAATTATTGGACCTCATGTTGGCCTCCTCTAATGGTTCAATAACTAAGCCCTGAGACCCGTGACTTAGAGATTAGACATCTGCACCAAGTAGCTATCTTACTCATCATGAAGGTGAATTTCATTGTCAACCTAGGGACGTAAGTTTGAAATGGGTCAGCACGGTATGTGCACTAGGACTCCACTATAGTCATCCATGAACTAGAAAAGAAATAGTACTGAAAATCAAATGCTAGAAAGAAACTAACATAAGCATTGAGCATGAATCAACAACTACAATGAGCATCAAAAACTGGATTGGAAATGGATGACAGAAATAGAAATCTTAGCAAATAGAAAGGGAACTACTTTGTTTGCCTTGGTTGTAGGAACAGTCACAGAACAAAATTTTAGTGGTTGTAGGGATGGACAACTGCTAAAACTAAAACTAATTACTGAATAGAAAAATAACTTTGAAACTAAATGGGTGGAATTCTCAAAAAGTGGGCCCCCTTGAGTGAGTCTTCCTTAAGCTAACTCAGATGTAGCCAATCAAAATATCATTTTATTCCTTGAAAGCATGATTACATTTTATCAGTAATATGACTGTATTACTAAAACTGGATAATGCAAGTACAATCTCAAAACATCCAACCTTATGAAAAGGGGCATTTGACCATTATTTATAGAGGGAAAAACTCCTAATTAACCCTAACTACCTAGGCAGTTGACTCCATCAAAATAGGAGGATGCCATTTATTGAAAGCATAGAAAAGAGAGGGAGGAAGTTATGCATGCACCAAATTTGGTCAAAGTAGACTTGCCCCAATGAGAATCCAACACAACACACTCCCTAGATTTTCTCAACTAACAAACATGACCATTAAAAGACAGTTACAATCTTTCATTCAAACTAGGAATTTCCCTTCATTGGAAGTTTCCCTCCATTGAGAGTTTTCCCTTCTTTGACCTCTTAATGACCATCCTTTTGACTTCCTTAGCAACTGACCAGCTGGTAGGAGTTTCTTCCACTTTGCAAGCTTCATTTACATCAACATCTTAATGTGAACCTACATAATGACATTAGCACGCTCAAATAATTGCATATCCATAATTACCTTAAAGTAGCATCCATTCAACCACATGTAAAATTAACATAGATAATTCATATATCATGTTAATGTCATTAAAAGCCACAAGGATAAGTTTATGCCCAAGGTTTATGGATTTAAGGAAATAACATGGAAAATTTCAACAACTAGGTGTCAAAGTCTATGGTAACAACAACAAATATATGATAAACCCTATCAAAATTGAGCCATTAATTGGACTCATCATTCCCCCCAACCTAATGTTTTGCTGGTCCTCTAGCAAAGGGATCTCTTCCTTTTCCTAGTCAATGCTCTAAAGTCACCAACTACCAACTATCCCAGATCAATCTCTGTAGTATTTGAATTGGGATCCCAGTAGAATCCTTGCTTGTTTTCCAATCTGCTCCATCTTTTCCTTTTTTTAGCTATGTCATACTGATGGTATCTCTAATTTGGTACATGCCACAATAGAGTAGGTGGCTGAAATGTCAACAGAAGTAAATACAATTGTCTCATCTTTCCAATCTATATGTACCTAGGACATCATTTATGTACATGCTGCAACATAATTTTGCAAAGAATGGGGTTCAACTTGTTTCAGCTACTCTGTCAAACTATTCCATCTTTGTGATAGGTACCCCATTACTATTTTCCCTGTAGTGCTAGCTACCTTTTCATATTCCTGATATGCTTCTTCTCGAGCATACATGATTCTATTTTTGTAGCTTGGGCGATAAAGAATCCTGTGCCATTTATAATAAATATCTGAGGGGTTATGGGTATGTGGAGGATCATAATGGGCCAAAAAGTGGCAATATGATGGGTATGTGTAGGGTACGTGGCTGATGAATTTTTTTTAACCCAAAATTGATGAAACCAAAAGGGTTTTTAAAGGAGATTCTCAACTTTCCACCAATATAAATTATGCTTTACTTTGAATTTAATAAAAATTATTATTAATTTTCTATTTAAATTATGACTAAAGTCTGATCAATAGGCTGATTGAAAAACATCTATAGCTTTCAATGATATCATATTTTTGAATATGAAACATGTGTCACATTCTATGCTTCGTATACTATAAGATTAAAAAATAAAATGAATTTCATGAAGTTTTGACCAAGTTAAGGTGGTCGGACATATGAGTTTTTATATTTTTAAAATTTGTATTAAAAATTAATAATTAATTATTTATTTGGAAAAAATTACAAAAAAATGTATCACATCGAGACATGAGTCCTCTACTTATATCTAAAATCTTATAAAAAAATATTATCATTTTATTGTGGTTAAGTTGGTCGATAGACACCTACTTATTTTTTCCCTAAAATTTAAGTACTATTGCATTGAAATTTCAAATTTTCACCAAATAGATTTTTTTTCTTTTAAATAAGCCTAGTAGTTTAGAAACTACATTCAATTTTCTATAGATTCTATTCTTACATATTTTTGAAATAATATAGATAACTTATTCAAATTTTTACGTCAAGTTTCCTAACTCTGATTTTTCTAAATTTTTTGCCACTTAAGGGCTTGTTTTTTCCATGATGATCCTGCACATACCCTTACTAGATTTAGCTCTAAGAGACAAAGGGGTATGAAGTTCCCTTTCCCTATAAGTTCTAAACTACTACCCCTAGCTAATTTCATTCTAGATTCATGACATAAATGCCCTTAAATGGATATCTCCAATGTATAGTAATGGGTTCCAATCATGATCATTAGGCACAACATAATTATGCAGGTATAGTTCATACAACATATTTTTAACTTTAGAAGGGAAGACTGGTAGGCTTGGAAAAAATCATGTGGAGTTTCAATAGAAGGGCTTAAACCTGAAATAACCCTTGATAGCTTGAAGGAAAGATGTCACTCCTTCAAATATAGTGCATATACTCTAGGAGGAGTTTTTCATGTCATCATATGTGGTACTAAAGCTACCACATTATCTACCTTATCCTTCAAGGAAACAATCTCTGCATTCTTTTCTTCAATTTCTACATTTTTATTTTTAACTTCTAGTGGCTCGTGTTTTTCCTTTTTCCACTGTTCCTCTTTCCTTTGCATCCCACTCCATAGGTTCAGAGCTACAAGATTCTATGAAAAAGTGGGAGGTTTATGTGTTCCTACCAAAATATTTCCTTGCACCGATTCTTGTTGTTCAAATGGCACTGGTTGTAGTGATTTTGGTTGTTCATCTTGCTCTAATTGTAGTGGTTCTTGGTTTTCAACCTACTCTGCAATAGCAGCAAGCTCTACTAATCTTATGTTTACTTGTTCCTCAAAAATATATTTTTCTTCAACATTTACCTACCCCATAGGGGCTTTTGTCTCCTTCCTAGGTGTTCTTTTGAATCTAGGGCTTCTCTTTGGAGGCATATCAGCAACTGTCCCATCTGGTTTTGATTTCTTAGGAGGGCTTTTATGTTTTTCTTCTGCTATAGGAGTGTCATTAGCCTTCCATTTCCTAGGGCTTGGTGTTACTTTCTCTGACATTTGCTTCTTGGCCTTCCCCTTCCTATTTTTTGCCTCTCTCATTTGTGCTTCCTCTTTTCTAATGGAAGCGCTAGTTTGAATTGGGGTTTTGGGAAGAACATTAACATTAGGGTTTGAGGATGAACTTTCTTCATCTAAATATTCTGACTCAGAGGAGCCAATTTCTATTGTTCCTTCGGTTGTAGGAGGGTTTGTGCTAGGGTTTACACCAGAGGTTGAAGCTCTAGGAGTGTTTTTAACAACCCTCTCATCCATACTAACCCTACGAGGTTGATGATGTCCTCTAGGATGCACATTTCCTAGTCTGAACTGGTCAATGTTTACAAATTCCTCCCATGTCATATCAAAAATTTCTTGTAAATATTTCTCTATTAAAAATTTTATCAAGCAGTGATGAGAAACAAAATTGTCCCTACCTTTTTTTGTTTCAACTGTCATGATTGCAAGGAGGTTGTACAACACATTGGGCACACTCATCCCTCTTCCATGTCTCATATGGTTCAAGAGTTTAAAATGCACAAAATGGATGCATGACTAGCAACCCTCACAAGTAATATACTTGACAATGTAGATGGCTACTTGCTTCCACTTTTCTAGCAGATAAGTTCTCCTCGTTCCTTGCTTATCCACAACCAACAGAGGATCACTAGGTTCAATGAATTTTTCCCTAGCTGACCTCGCATCCCTAGAAGCAGGGTATGGCTCTCCTTTGACAAGAAAACCCATTGCTTCTGCAATTCTCTCCTTAGTGGTTATCACTTCTATCCCTTTTACTATTTCCTTCCCATCAGAGAGTTTTTGTGCAAATTCTAGA
Source organism: Sequoia sempervirens (assembly GCA_007258455.2). NCBI lineage: Eukaryota > Viridiplantae > Streptophyta > Pinopsida > Cupressales > Cupressaceae > Sequoia > Sequoia sempervirens. Next base: position 688,968,007 of record VDFB02193867.1, read on the forward strand.
GAAATATCCTCATTGAAACTATCAAGTTTCAAAAATTAGTCCAACCACCCACAATTCCTAAATTCAGCTAGATAAAGTGCATCCTATAGTATCACATCATGAACTATAGGTCCATTCCTAATTAGCTTACCACCCATTGTTTCTGCCCACAATCAAGCATTTACACTTCTGTGAAATTTCCTTTCCTGTAATCCTTCTCTAAAAACCCAATTTCTTCTTCTTCCTGCAACTCCTTTGTAGTGCTAATGCCTATTTCATATGAAATTTACGTTTTTGGCAACATTTAATATTATGACTAAGTCAATAAAGAAACATAAATGAAGGGTATCATCAAGAAAAATGGCAACAGTTTAGTGTCATATCACACATGCAAGCCATCATTTCAACTATTCCATTCAAATTGACTTATTTCAAATTTGCTAACATGTATGACACGTGGACATATGGGTTCATACTCTCCCCCAACCTATATTAGAGCATGTGTCCGCACAGGCTGGGTAGTAATTATTATGTGACATGACAGAGTATAAATATATGTTATGTGAAATATCAACATTAATATACAATAATTAAATGAATGCACTTAAGATAATTAAGATATAACAGATTGTCACACACATACCTAAAAATTTGGAGTATATTTTGCAAGGAATGCGGAGAAAAGTACTAGTTAACTTTAAAAGTATAGTTTAGCAATTAAATGAAGTGGTGATGGAATGAAGTGATGGTGAAGTGAAGTGATGGTGGAGTTATGGAAGAGAGAAAAGATGGAGATGGATAGAGGGATGGATTTATTGATGGAGAAGTAGATTCCCACAAAAGTGGAAATCTTTATTATGATTTGAGTGCATGCATACCTTTATTAGTCAAAAGGAGGGACACTAGGTCTGCTTCCTTTGGCTGCAGGAAGTTTAGAGGTTTGGTGTTGAATAAATTGCTACATGAATTCTTGTTTGGAAGTTGGCTTATGATATAACCTAGGAGATGGTGTTCATTGACCAAGAGCTTGAATCTGATAGGGTCAATGGTTGTGAGTTGAACAACACCATTGGAGAAAATTTCTACAACTTCATACGGTCCCAACCACCTGGTTTGCAGTTTTCCTACATTATCTTAATACCTAGAGTCATAAAGGAGTGCTTAGTCACCTGGCTAGAACTTCTTTTCCTTTATGTATTTTTCATGCCATTTGACTCTCTGATTTTGCACTATCTTAGTATGAGTAAGGGCTAATTTCTCATCTCATTCAAAGCATTCAATTGCATGATTATGTCCTTTTGTGCCTCAGATATGTCTATCCAAAGATCTAGTGCAGTTCTAAGAGTTTTATGCTCAAACTCAATAGGAATCATGGTTGTTTTCCCATACAACAATTCAAAAGGTGCAAAACTAGTGGTTGTCTTCCAAGTGGTCCTATAAGCTCAGACAACTTCTAGCAACCTATTTTCCCAATCTTTCCTGTGAATAGCCACTATTTTGGTCAAGATAGCATCTATTTCCCTATTGGTCACCTCAGACTAGCCATTGGCCTGAGGATGATAGGTGGAAGATTTCCTATTCCTTACATTATATTCATTAACCAAAGTTGTGACAAGGGTTGATGTAAACTGAGCCCCTTGATCTATCACTATCTCTCTTGGAACCCCATAACATGTGAAGATTTCCTCATAGAGGAATTTTGCAACTTTATTATCTCTGACATGTTTCATATCTTTAACCTCAACCCACTTGGTCACATAGTTAGTGCAAGCCAAGATGTAGGATTTTCCATTTGATGGAGAATCAATGGGACCTACAAAATCAAGTCCCTTTATCAAATGGAGTGATGAATACCTAGGGGTATAGAGGCATATCATCAGATTTGGTTGGTCGGCCCATCCTATGACATCTATCACACTTCCTAGTATACTTTCCTACATCCTTATGAAGTGTGGGCCAGTAATATCCTGTATTAAGAATCTTCATTATTGTCCTCTTAGCTGTAAAATGTCCTCCACAAGGTTCATTGTGACATGCATGCAGTATATCATATGTTTCATCTTCCTTTACACATCTCCTCATTACATGATTTGGTCCAGTGTAGAATAAACATCCTATAATCCATGAGAAAGGAAAAAATTTCTCAATAAGCACCCTTTTCTCTTTTGGAGAGAAATGAGGTGGAACTCTCCCTATAACTAGATAATTAACTATGTTTGCATACCAAAGTGTGTGCACATTGATGGAAAACAAATGTTCATTAGGGAAGGAGTCATCAATGACTTGAGTGTCCTCTGATGTAGTCAATCTAGAGAGAAATTATGCTACAACATTTACCTTACCTAGTTTGTCAACAATGGTGATATCAAATTCCTGCATCAATAACAACCACCAAGCTAGCCTTCCTAAAATCAAGGGCTTATTCATGAGGTATCTTATGGTTGCATGGTCTATATGGACAAACATATGATATCTTGTTATGTAATGCTTGAATTTTTTAAGGGCGTAGATGACTGCCAACATTTCCTTTTATCACTATGTAATTAAACTTAGCTCCTTGTAGGTTTTTGCTGACAAAGTAGATTGCATTCTCAACTTCTCCCTCTTTTTGTCCCAAAACAGCTCCCATAGCATATCAAATGCATCTATATGAATATGGAAAGGGAGTTCCCAACTAGGGCCTTTGAGTACAGGAGCATGGGTTAAGGCTAATTTCAAATCAAAGAATTATTTGTCACACTCCTCTGTCCACTGGAAATCAGCATCTTTAGTTAAAATATTGTATAGTGGTGTTGCCATCTTATTGAAATCTTTGATGAAGCACCTATAATATCTTGCATGTCACATGAAACTTCTAACATCTTTTTGTTTAACAGGAATAGGAAGATTGGTAATCACCTCAATATTGGATGGGTCCACTTGAATTCCTTTTTGAGAGATGTAGTGGCCAAGGACTACTCATTCGTACATCATCATGAATCATTTCTCACTGTTCAAGGACAAATTATGGTCTTCACATCTCTACAAAAATTTTCTTAGATTTTCCAATGCTTCTACAAAATCAACACCATAAGTAGTAAAATTATCCATATAGATCTCCATACAATCATGTGAGATATCTAAAAATATACTAATGACTACTCTTTGAAAGCTTGTAGGTGCATTACATAAACCAAATGGAAGTACTGAATAGGCATAATTCCTCCAAGGACAGTGGTGCAGGAGCACCTGGGAAAGGACTAGTTTTGTTGGAGTTTTGTTGAAGTTCTTACTTTTGTTGTGCTATCATAAGGTCATGTTGACCATTTTTTTAGGTGCTTAGGGTTTTTTTTAATCTTTGTGAAAGAAGTTGACAAGTGCTAAATAGTTTTACAACATCATAGTGCTAAGTTGGCAAAAGTTGTCAAATGTTTGAAAACACAATGGGGTTTATAAATTGCACCATTAGGTCATCTGTGGGCTCGACCCAAGCATCTAAATTGTTTTGAAGGCTTATTTAAGGAATGATTTGACCTTGTGATAGGGTTGGAGGATATAGTGTTTTGGAAAAAGTTTGCAATATTGAAGGAAAAAGCGTTCAAGAAGACAATTTTATGTGTTTTGCATTGTTATTGAGCTTTAATGGAGTAATTTTGCTGTCATCTTGTTTGTAGAACATAGTATTAACATTGTGAAGGCTTAGTGCACCAATATTTTGTGTTTGTAAATCATTTTCATCTTTTCCCTGTACATAGTTTGTTTTATGCTTTTTCAGGCCTGTAACAGGCAGTTTTAAAAGTATGGAGTCCTAGAGCAACTTCCCACTGTACAAATTATACAGCCTCTTGGGATTTGTGCCTAGGCTCCCTCATTGTAAATATGGTAGCTATTAGGGTTTTTGGCAGTGTAGGAGTTGCAAGAAACATTTTGCGCTAGGCGAGCAGTGCAAGTCCGGTTGGGGTAGACTTGGAGAAAAAGCCTCATATCTTGTAGGGGAATAAAGATTTTGAGGAAATTCTTTTTGGAGAATTTTGTTGGTGGTATTGACTAAGCATGGTGATTAGGAGGAGGTTCTATTAGTGCATTTGATAGGATAACTTTTTGACAGTCTTAAAACAGTTTTGAAAAGTTTAGAAACCCTAGGGTTCTGACCATTTTGGGGTATCGACAGTGTACGGCCTGAGCAAGCTTGATACCCTGAAAATCTTAGAGGTGTAGGCATGAGAACCATAGATTCTTTGCAAATAACTTAAGTCTTTGGTGGGTTTAGAACAAAAAGGCATTTTATCTCTGTTTAGAGGCCTAATTGGGGCTTGGGCTTGTAGCCCTTTCCAAACCCTAGGTGAAAGTTTGATGAGAGCGATGGATGGTTGGAGTCTTGTGTTGGAACAAGAACCCTAGTTTGATCATTTTTAAGCTTTACAACACCTTCTCCACCCCTACAAGAAAAAGTGGAGTGTTGTGGAAAGATTAACCTTTAGAAAGGATTAAGGGTTAAAGCAAGAATGGAGGAATTGCATCAAGGATAGCTTGATTGTTGAAAACTGACAAGGTAGAGAGGTTGGCTAGGAGAACCAGGGGAACCTAGTCAAGAAGGAGTTCCTATAGGTTAAGGTGGAGCAGCATAACACTAAGGAGGTCTTCCAAGTGAGACCCAGAGCAGGAATTAGTGATTGATTCCTCCAACCACTCTCCCTACCAAATTGGTATCAGAGCAGGTAAAAGATTTGGGGAGCATCTTATATGTCAAAAGTTGAGTCAAGTGAGTCTCCCATCATGGTGACAAATGCATAATTAGCCAAGATGGTTGAAGGACAAGAAGAGGACAACAAGTTGTTAAGAGAAAGAATAGAGCAACTTGAGAAAGAATTGAACAATGCGAGGTTGGAAGGAAAGGTACCAAAGGAAGAAGAGGTTGCAGAGGAAGACAAGGTCCTTGAACCTGACCCTATTTTGGAAGAGGAGCCTTTCTTGAAGGAATTGAAGGCGTTGAGTGGAAAAGGACTTGAGGGCATACCACTGTTTAGTGGAAAAATGGAACCTGATTTGGTCATGGATTGGATAGAAAGCATGGAGAATCATTTTGAGTGTGATGGAGTCACTGAAGCACAGAAGGTGAAGGTTGCTAAATCAAGGTTGAGAGGATCAGCCTTGACATGGTGGAAGTTTGTTCAAACAGAGAGGGAAAAAGAAGGAAAACAACCCATATCAACTTGGAAAGGAATGGTTGCTAAGGTAAAGGAAGCCTACATGCCAGATAACTATGAGATTCAATTACACAAGAAGAGGCAAAGTCTAAGGCAAAAAGACCAGGATGTAAACACTTATACTGAAGAGTTTCAAAAGATTTGTTTAAGATCTAATGTGACAGAGGATGAGAGCCTAAAAGTGGCTAGGTATCTTAATGGCTTAAAATGGAACATCCAAGAAGAGATGGCTCTTTTGAGTCCTAAAACTGTACAACAATGTTATCAGTTGGCTATCAAGATTGAGGAAAGGAACAAGAGGAAGCAAGATCAGTCTTCTAAGGGCAGAGGCAAAGGCAAAGATCAAAGAGGATAGCGTGGTGGCTACCAAGGTAGAGGCAATGACCAAAGGAATCAAGGAGAATCAAAACTCACTGAGCATGGAGGTGAAACATCTTCAAGAGGAGGATTCAACAGAGGAAAAGGACCTCAAGGAGGCTCAAACAGAGGAAGAGGAGTAGGTAGGAGCAACTCTTATTTTGCAAACATGAAGTGTTATCATTGTAGTCAAATGGGACATCCAGCTTATAGGTGCTCGGAGAAAGCATCATCATCAAGCAATGAAAAGAGAGTGGCCTATGCACAAGAGGACACCATGAGTCCTAAAGCATCTAAGATCAGTCATATAGAATCTGAGGTAGGAGAGAATCTGATGTTTAATAGAGTTCTGATCAGGCAGCCAGTCAAGGAGGAACCTAAACAAAGAAGAGCTCTTTTTAGAGTAAGGTGCAAGATACTTGGTAAAGTATGCAAGGTCATAGTAGACTCAGGTTCAACAGATAATATAATCTCAGAGGAGGAAGTAACTAAACTGAAATTGGAGAAGGTACCTCACAATAACCCCTACAAGGTCACATGGCTGAACAAAGGGTAGAGTGTTTTGGTTAATGAGCAAGTAACGGTGGAATTTTCAATTGGAGGTTACAAAGATAAGTTGGTTTGTGATGTATTACCCATGGATGCATGTCATCTACTACTGGGAAGACCATGGCAATATGATAGAAGTGCCATTTATGATGGGAAAGAGAACACCATCTCATTCAAGAAGGATGGAAGAACCTTCAAACTGCAGTCATTGTCAGAAGAAGATGAAGGATAGTCAAAGGCACCAAACATCATGTTGAGTAGTGGAAAAGAGTTCCTTAAGGACCTACACCAAGGGAATGAAGGATATGTGGTTGTGTTGCAACCTAAAGAAGAAGCCAAGGCTGAAAAGACAGTCTTACCAGAAGCAGTCCAAAAGTTGCTTGATAAGTACAAGAGCATAGTCAGTGATGGTACACCTGCAACCTTACCACCAAAGAGAGCCATAAATCATCAAATTGACTTCATACCTAGAGCCTCATTGCCTAACAAAGCAGCATACAAGCTTACACCATATCAGAACCTAGAGGTAGCTAGGCAAGTGCAAGAATTATTGGATCAAGGATTGATTCAAAAGAGTATCAGCCCATGTGTAGTCCCAGTGGTCTTAGCAACAAAGAAGGGAGGTAAGTGGAGACTTTGTACCGATTCTAGGGCAATAAATAGGATCACCATTAGGTATAGGTTTCCTATTCCTAGAATTCAAGACCTGATGGATTGTCTTGGAGGTGCTCAGTTCTTCACAAAGTTGGATCTCAAGAGTGGATACCATCATATCAGAATTAAGGATGGTGATGAGTGGAAGACAACTTTTAAGAAAAATGATGGGTTATATGAGTGGAAAGTGATGCCATTTGGCCTCTCAAATTCCCCTAGCACGTTCATGAGACTAATGAATGAAGTGCTTAAGGATTTCACAGGGATCTTTGTGGTAGTATATCTTGATGACATACTGATTTTCAGTAAGAGACAAAAAGAACACCTCAAGCATGTGGAGATGGTTCTTAAAAGGTTGCAAGAGGAGAAGTTGGAATCAACTTGAGAAGTGTGAGTTCTTCAAGCAAGAGCTTGTGTATCTAGGTTTTGTAGTATCCAAGGGCTCATTAAAGATGGATCCAAGCAAGGTGGAAGCCATCCTAAACTGGCCTACACCAACCACAGCAACAGAGGTAAGGATTTTCATGGTTTGGCTCAATTCTATAGAAAATTCATAAGGAATTTTAGTGGTATATGTGCACCATTCCTAGATACTATCAAAGGTGGTCTGAAAACAAAGTTTAAGTGGACTCAAGAGGCTGATAAAGGGTTTGAGAAACTGAAACAAGAAGTGGCAACTCAACCAATTCTATTATTGCCTAGTTTTGACAAGTTGTTCACAGTTGAGTGTGATGCAAGTGGAGTAGCAGTAGGAGGAGTACTTAGTCAAGAAGGTAGGCCTGTGGCCTTCTTTAGTGAAAATCTCAATGAAGCCAAGAAAAAGTACTCTACCTATGATCTAGAGTTATATGCTTTAGTGCAGTCCCTTAGGAAGTGGAGGCATTATTTGTTACCCAAAGAGTTTGTGGTCTTTACTGATAACTAGGCACTTAGTTATATCAACACCCAAGAGAAGTTAAGTAATAGGCATTTGAAATGGATGGAATACATCCAAGCTTTTAATTTTACCATCAAGCACAAGAAAGGGAAAATGAACAAGGTGGCATATGCATTAAGTAGAAGGTTGTTGACAGTGCAAGAAATACAGTCAAGAGCATTGGCATAGAGAGTTTCAAAGACCTCTATGGTGAAGATGAAGACTTTTCAGAAGCTTACAAGGTATGTTCTGATTTTGAGAATCATTTCCATAGCCAATATTCTGAGTATACATTGCAAAGTGGGTTTTTGTTTAAGGGCAATCAGTTATGTGTTCCAAGAGGATCAATGAGGGAAAATCTGATTCAAGAAAAGCATAATGGCAGTCTTAGTGGACATTTTGGTATCAATAAGACCTTAGAGCTAGTTCAAAGGTTCTATTACTGGCCTAAGTTAGCAAGAGATGTTAGAAGGTATGTGGAACAGTGTGTTGTATGTATGAAAGCTAAGGGAGGAGCTAGCAATGCTGGTTTATATCAACCCCTGCCCATTCCTAACAGACCATGGGAGTGTGTGAGCATGGATTTTGTGGTAGGTCTTCCTAAGACCAAGACTGGTTTTGACAGTGTTTATGTAGTTGTAGACAGATTTAGCAAGATGAGTCATTTTATTCCCTGCAAAACTACTCATGATGCCAGCTACATAGCTCATCTTTTCTTCAAGGAAGTTGTTAGGATCCATGGCTTGCCTCTAAGCATTGTTTCTGAACAGAGATGTGAAGTTCATGAGTCACTTTTGGAAGACTCTATGGAGCAGATTGGGTACAAATCTGTCTTTTGGATTAGCTTACCATCCTCAGACCGATGGTCAAACAGAGGTGGTTAATAGAGTGTTGGGAAATCTTCTAAGGTGTCTAACCAAGGAGTATGGACAACATGGGATATGGTTATCTCCCAAGCTGAATATGCCTATAATGACAGTGTTAATAGAACTATAGGAAAAAGTCCTTTTGAGGTTGTGTATGGAATGCACCCAAGAGGAATTTGTGAACTCAGAGACCTTGGATCTATGGAGAATAGGAGTGGAAATGTAGAGGACTTCACTTAGACCATGAAAGAGATTCAGGAGCAGGTCAAGAAAATAGTTACAGTAGCAACCCAAAAGTTGAAGGAGAAAGCTGATCTGTCAAGGAAAGAAGTGCAGTTTCAAGTAGGGGACTATGTTATGGTCCACCTTAACAAGTCAAGGTTGCAAAAGGGAATGTCAACCAAGTTGTAGATGAAGAGAGTGGGTCCCTGCAAGATCTTGGCCAAGTATGGGCAGAATGCATACAAGGTGGAGTTACCTACTGATCTAGGGATCTCACCTGTGTTCAGTGTTGTTGATTTGATCAAGTATAAGGGATTAGTCAAGGATGTGGATCAGACCAGTCAAGAAGTTCTCAAGGACATCAGCAATGTACCCTTCCCTCATCAAGACAAGCTACAAGCAGAGAAGATCTTGGAGTCAAGAGTGCACAAGTCTACAAGGAACAAGGTGTACATGGAGCATCTTATCAAATGGAAGAACAAGCCTGAATCAGAAGCTACATGGGAACAAGAATATTAGTTCAAGAAACTTGGCATTGACCTGACATTGATCCCTCCTTCCAATCCTTAGTTGTTTGTGCTAAGAGGGGGAGAATGGTGCAGGAGCACCTGGGAAAGGACTAGTTTTGTTGAAGTTCTTATTTTTTTTGTGCTATCATAAGTTCATGTTGACCATTGTTCTAGGTGCTTAGGGTTGTTTTTAATCTTTTGGAAAGAATTTGACAAGTGCTAAATAGTTTTACAACATCATAGTGCTAAGTTGGCAAAAGTTGTCAAATGTTTGAAAACACAATGGGTTTTATAAATTGCACCATTAGGTCATCTGTGGGCTCGACCCAAGCATCTAAATTGTTTTGAAGGCCTATTTAAGGCATGCTTCGACCTTGTGATAGGGTTGGAGGATATAGTGTTTTGGAAAAAGTTTGCAATATTGAAGGAAACAACATTCAAGAAGACAATTTTCTGTATTTTGCATTGTTATTGAGCTTTAATGGAGTAATTTTGTTGTCATCTTGTTTGTAGAACATAGTAATAACATTGTGAAGGCTTAGTGCACCAATATTTTGTGTTTGTAAATCATTTTCATCTTTTCCCTATACATAGTTTGTTTTCTGCTTTTTTAGGCCTGTAACAGGCAGTTTTAAAAGTATGGAGTCCTAGAGCATCTTCCCACCATAAAAATTGTACGGCCTCTTGGGATTTGTTCCTAGGCTCCCTAATTGTAAATATGGTAGCTATTAGGGTTTGTGGCAATGCAGGAGTTGCAAGAAATGTTTTTCCCTAGGTGAGTCAGTGCAGGTCTGATTGAGGCAAACTTGGAGAAAAAGCCTCATATCTTGCAGGGGAATAAAGATTTTGAGGAAATTATTTTTGGAGATTTTTTTTGGTGGTCTTGACTAAGCATGGTGATCAGGAGGAGGTTCTATCAGGGCATTTGATAGGATAACTTTTTGATAGTCTTAAAACATTTTTGAAAAGTTTAGAAACCCTAGGGTTCTGACCATTTTGGGTTATGGACAGTGTACAGCCTGAGCAGGCTTGATACCTTGAAAATATTGGAGGTGTAGGCATGAGAACCACAGATTCTTTGCAAAGAACTTAAGTTTTTGGTGGGTTTAGAACAAAAAGGCATTTTATCTCTATTCAGAGGCCTAATTGGGGCTTGGGCTTGTAGCCCTTTCCAAACCCTAGGTGAAAGTTTGATGAGAGCGATGGATGGTTGGAGTCTTGTGTTGGAACAAGAACCCTATTTTGTTCATTTTGAAGCTTTACAACACCTTATCCACCCCTGCAAGAACAAGTGGAGTGTTGTGGAAAGATTAACCTTTAGAAAGGATTAAGGGTTAAAGTAAGAATGGAGGAATTGCATCAAGGATAGCTTGATTGTTGAAAACTGACAAGGTAGAGAGGTTGGCTAGGAGAACCAGGGGAACCTAGTCAAGAAGGAGTTCCTATAGGTTAAGGTGGAGCAGCATAACACCGAGGAGGTCTTCCAAGTGAGACCTAGAGCAGGAATCAGTGATTGATTCCTCCAACCCCTCTCCCTACCAGACAGGTAAAGGTTGTCTTCTCTTGATCTTCAGGTGCAATCTGTATCTGATTATAACCACTGAATCCATCTAGGAAAGAAAAATACTACTTACCTGCAAGTGAATCCAGTACTTGGTCTATGAAAGGAAGGGGAAAATGATCATTTTTGGTGGCATAGTTTAGTTCTCTATAGTTGACACAAAATTTCCATTTACCTCCCTTTTTAGGCACAATTACCAATGGGGACACCCATTGGCTATTTGAAATAGGGTAGATAAATCTTGCATCCAATAATTTATATAGTTCCCCTTTTCAATATCCCTCAATATAGGGTTGATTCTCCTTTGTGGCTGCCTTACTGGTGTGCAATCATCTCTGATATATATCCTATGAGTATAGAGCTTGGGGTCCAATCCTTTCATGTCATGGTAATCCCATGCAAATGCATGCTGATGGGTCTTCAATGGGTTTTTCAGGGACAATTGCTGCTCTTGATTCAACTTGCTATTAATATTAAGATGTTTCCCTTATGACACTTGCACTTGTGTGGTTAACTAAATCATTGTTGTTTCACTAATGTTTGGTATTTTTAACTCACGTGGCAATAATGTATGAAGCATATCTATTGCTGCAGGAAGTTCAGTTGCAAAAGGAGCAGATAAAAGTGTCTTTACTGGACCTACAAAACTAGATTCATGAGTGGATCATTCTTCATGCATCTCACAATGGTTTTGAATTATATGGGACAATACTTCATCTTCTTCCTAAAGTTGCATAAAAGGGATTTTTCCTATCATCATGAGTTGTGCCATTGAATTGACTTCCTCAGCCTCTTCTCCAACATGTGGCCACATGGGGTTATCCATATCATGGGATGGTTGAGCAGAAGTGTAGAGAACAAGATTTTTGGTGCTTCTTCCATCAAAATAGTCATGTCCCCTAATCAACATCCAATGTAAGCATCTATTGTGACTAACCACGACCTACCTAGAATAATGGGATACCCTCCTAGTGTATCTTTAGGGGAGAGGATCATGAAATCTACTGGTACTCCCAAGAGTCTAGAGTTACAACAAGGTCTTCTACTATACCATCTAGTTTGGCAATGGAACTATCAACAAGTTGTAGGACAGTAGGATTAGGTTCCATATTTGCAACATTTAGTTGCTACAAGATATCCTTAGTCATCATATTTTTTGTTGCTCCCAAGTCAATTAAAGCATTCTTTACTTGGATTCCATTTATAACAACTCCTACCATAGGACTACCTAGGTCAGTGTATTTAGGAATAGTAACTTTCCCAAGCATGATATCTGCCAACTGTCCCACCACATGAACAATAGTGGGCTAATTCTTTTTCCTCCCTGGCTTTTTGAGACATGCTTCCTTGATTGCTTTGCTATATATGGGAACATCTTTTATGGCCTGGAATAAAGGTATCTTAGTTACACATATGCGTTTCCATTGATCCAAAATGTCAAAGATTGTTTCCTCCTTTTCTTCCTTTTGTTTAACCAATTCTAACCTTTAAGGAAATGGTGGGTCTTGATAAGACTGCTGAAATGGTTCAATATTTTTAGGCTTGCACTTGGTTGAATAGGGACATTCTAATGCTCCTCTTCTTCCATAGGAAGCTCGGTGATGATAGGAGTGGAAGGGGTTGGCAAAGTGGTTCATGAACGTAGATGGATGTCACTCACACTCACAACATATGTAGGGAATCAATTGGGATCTCCAAAGTAGATTGGTTGCTATTGTGGTTTGTTATTTGGGTTAGGTGTGGGTTGAGCTGGTAACTGAGTAGGTCTAGGTGTGCTAGAACTTGATCTAGTAGGAGGAGGCATTATGACGGGCTACTGAGGCTATGGAGTGGCTACATGTAACTAGTTGTCTAGTTTGACCATTGTTTTCCTCCCCTCCATTGGGATGTTTGCTGCTAGTTTCTTGGAGGTGGCTGCCAATTCCCCTAGGACTTTTTCCACTGGGGTGGAGAGTTTTGATGATTGGGTCAAGTGTTTGGAGGGTTGTTCCAAGGCTGAGGTGGATATCCTCCATAGTTGGATGGGTATGGGGGTTGCCATTGATTACCAGATGCATAAGAGTTGAAATAAGGCCCAGTAAAAGATAATGGACTTGGTGGCATACCTTGTATTGGGGCCCATGGTCTCCTTTGTGCAATTTAGTATATTTGATCATCATCACCCTAGATTGGCTTGAACTCAGGTGGGATCTACTTGTTGTCAATGTTGGCTACCATTTTGCATATGTAGTCTTTCTTTTGTCTGCAGTGAGGGTAATATTCTTCCAACATTACCTCTGCCTCCTCATGTTTCTTCTTTGCTTGAAGTGTATCTAGCTGAGTAGTCAAATTGTTTATGATGTCTTGCTTGAAATCTTCCAATAAGTGAGTAATATCCATCCTTGAAACTCCATTGGTGGAAGATTTACCCATAGAGGATTGGTATCCTCTTCCTTTCTTTGAAGTTGTCCTGGAATATTTCTGACATATCTTCTTCATTGGGTGTATTATGTGGAGATTTCTACAAGCAAAAAAAAAACCTTGAAATATAGTCCTCCAAACTCTCATCTTCTTTTTGTTGCATCCTAAATATATCATCTCCTCTCATATCGCTGCCCCTACAATATTCTTTTTACTTCTCAAGAAACTTTTTTTTCATATCATCCCAAGTCTCTATAGTACTCCTACCTAAGCTCATAAACCATTTTAATGCAACTTCTTTCAAGGTGGTAGGAAAAAACTTAAGCCTATGAGCATCAGTGGTATAGTCATAGCTTCTGTAGAGGATATCAAACTCAAACAAGAAAGTTTCAGGGTCTTCTGTGACAAGCCAATAGAACTTAGGAAGAACTAAACTAGTGATGTTCTTGAGATTATCAACTTCATACTGATGAGTGATAGGAAATGGGAAAGATAGCTATTTGGTTTTGTTTCGATTTGCATCAGCCATACCTGCTTGATGGAGTTCCAAAGTAAATGGATTCTCAATCAGGTTTTGGGCAGCTTGGGCTTCGTAGGAAGTTTCAGAACTAGTAAAATTGGGAAATGCATAACAAAAGGATGTGCCTCTTCTTCCACTTCGTCTCTTGGTAGATTTTGAAACTCAACTATTTGGTTATCAGGATGAGGATCATTAGGAAAGAATCTCCCATAAGCATCTCTTCTCCTACCTCTATGCATGTGGTATTAACTCAGTATCATCCAACTCACACAAAGAATTGGTGAAAGAATAGCAGATCATTACTTTCCTAGATGAGGGGTATGCTAAGGAAAAACTTCAAATCTATACTAAAGAAAGAAAGAAACTATAAATGACTCCAAAGAACTTGGACTAGTTTGACACCATCCCCGACAACAACACCAAAAATGTTGGCCTCTTCTAATGGTTCAATAACTAATCCCTGAGAGCTGTGACTTAGAGATTAGACATCTACACTAAGTAGCTATCTTACTCATCATGAAGATGGATTTCATTGTCAACCCAGGGATGTAAACTTGAAATGGGTCAGCACTGTATGTGCACTAGGAATCCACTGTAGTCATCCATAAACTAGAAAAGAAATAATACTAAAAATAAAATGCTAGAAAGAAACCAACACAAGCACTAAGCATGAATCAAAAACTACACTGAGCATCAACAACTGGACTAGAAATGGATGACATAAATAGAAATCTCAGTAAATAGGCATGAAACTACTTTATCTACCTTGGCTGCAGGAATAGTCATAGAACATAATTCCAGTGGCTGCAAGAACAAACAACTGTTGAAACCAAAACTAATTACTAAACATAAAAATAAATTTGAAACTAAATGGGTGGAATTCTCACCAAGCGTGCCCCCTTGAGCGAGTCTTCCTTAAGCTAACTTAGATGCATCCAATCAGAATATCATTTTATTCCTTGAAAGCATGATTACAACATATATCAACAATATGATTGTATTACTAAAATTGGAAAATGCAAGTACAATCTCAGAACATCCAACCTTATGAAAAGGGTCACCTGACCATTATTTATAGAGGGAAAAACTTCTAATTAACCCTAACTACCTAGGCAGTCGACTCCATCAAAATAGGAGGATGCCATTTATTGAAAGCATAGAAAAGAGAGGGAGGAAGTTATTCATGTGCTAGATTTGGTTAAAGTAGACTTTCCCCAATGAGAATCCAACACAACACACTCCCTATATTTTCTCAACTAACAAACATGACCATTAAAAGGTAGTTATGTAATCTTTCATTCGAAATAGGAATTTCCCTCCATTGAGAGTTTTCCCTTCTTTGACCTCTTAATGACCATCCTTTTGGCTTCCTTAGCAATTGACTAGCTGGCAAGAGTTTCTTCCACTTTGCAAGCTTCATTTACATCAGCCCCTTAACGTAAACCTACATAATGACATTAGCACACACAAACAATTGCATATCCATAATTACCTTAAAGTAGCATCCATTCAACCACATGTAAAATTAACATAGATAATTCACATAGCATGTTAATGTCATTAAAAGTCACAAGGATAATTTTATGCCCAAGGTTTATGGATTTAAGGAAATAACATGGAAAATGTCAACAACTGGGTGCCAAAGTCTATGGTAACAACAACAAATATATGATAAACCTTATCAAAATTGAGCCATTAATTGGACTCATTGCCTCATGCATTGATTGTAGTGGCTCCCAATCATGAATAACTAATAAATTTTTAGGATCAAGTTTAATAAACCCTCCTCCTATCACATGCCCTGAGAACTAAACTTCAGTCTGGGAAAAAGAACGCTTCTCCTTTTTCATAAAGAGATTGTGCTCTCGCAACAGCTGGAACACCTCATCCAAGTGTTGATCATGATGCTCCTCAAGGGTCTTGTTGTATATTAGTATATCATCTAAAAACACTACTACACACTTATCCAAAGGTTGCTTAAAGACACCATTCAAAAGAGTGTAAAACATGGTTGGGGCATTACAAAGCCCAAAAGGCATCACTAGGAATTCAAATGACCTATACCTGGTGGTGATGACAGTCTTCTCCTCATCACCAACAACAATTATTACTTGGTATTAACCTACTTTAGATCAAACTTGGTGAAGTATCTCACCCCTTCTAGTTGGTAAAATTAATCTACAATCAAGGGGAGCAGGTACTTATTCTTAATGGTGAGCTTTTTTAGAGCTCTATAGTCCACATAGAATCTTAGACTCCATAGTTCTTCTTCTAAAAGTGGGTTGGGGATGCATAGGGAGACCTCAAGGGATGAATGTATCTAAATTCAACAAGCTCAGCCAATTTTTTCCTCAGCTCAACCATCTCTGGGCTAGACAGTTGGTATGGTGTATGAGCTGATGGTCTAGCTCCAAATTCCAACTAATCTGATGATCCAATACTCGTTGAGGTGGAAATTATGAGGGCAACTTATCTAACATCACATTAGATTATTATGCAAGCACTTCAACCACAACTTTAGGATATGTGAGAGAAGAAACTTCACTCTCATCATATTCACCTATTAGGGTGGCTAAGTATGAAAAATATTTATCCTTTTGGACTACTCTACCAGAACTTAGAGCTAACAAAGCCTTAGAAGATTCTATATATTTTAGTATCTTCACCATACAAGTATGGGGTGCATCTAGGAAAATCAAGAAGTCAAGGTGTGAAATAACCACAACCCTGGCCCTTCTCAAAAACTCTTACCCTAGTATCAAATCAAAATCCTCTATCTTAATTTCCACAAGGTTTATAGAACCCTACCATCCCCCAACTTGCATCTTCACATCCTTAACATTCCCAATGCACTTCTAACTTTTAAGCAACCAAGTTCATTGCCTTTAAAAATGATGTTGCATCTTGAATCACCATACCAATACTCTTGAATTTCTTGTGCGAGATGTAGTTGTGATTGGCACCAATATCTATCATGGGGTAAAAGTAAAAATTTGTGTCACACTTTTGACCAACTTATCAGCACAAGTGAATTTTAGTATTTATAACTACAAATCAATTTTGGTCAAACATATGATCTAGTAAGACTCATTCTAGATAAGTTAAATATGTCTACAACTTTTCCAACTAAAATTGTTGGCTAAATGCATATGTAGCACCACTTCAAGGCCAATTTACTAAAAACATGAAATTATTCAAAAAAATTATTGTTTCAACAACTCCTACTCATATAAATAATATATTTTTTAAAATGTAAAAATACCCTTTTGTAGATGGACAAAAGTGTAGTTTTCAAATATATATTTATTTTACTAGTTCAATTATTATTTATATTTTATTTTGATCTTTTACTAAAAGTAGGTTATCAACACAAAAATATTAGGTTGATTACCATGCCAAGAAAAATAATAAAACTTATTAAAAAAATATGATGCCCTAGATAAAAGAATCTAGATTAAGATAGTATACTTTGTTTTCTATTTTAAATAAATATTTAATATAAAATTTGACATCGAGTGGAAACAGTCATGTTTTAATACACACACATTTAAATATTTATTTAAAAATATATATATTTATTAAAATTGCAAAAAAAAATATGGATAAAAAAAATTGCAAAAAAAATATATCCATACCCTAAAGTTTCAAGTTATAAATATGCACAAAAAAATTGAAGGAAAAAAAAGAAAAATTTCTATATAAAGCTTGATGTCTCATGTAACGTTATTTTTCAACATTTTATCAACAACTAAATTATAGTGTTAATTTATAAAAAACTATTTTGAAATAATTTTTTTAATTTTTTCAAAAAAATACAAACATAATTTATATACTAAAAAATACATATTTTATTAGTTTGCATCATTTCAAAATTCAAAACATATATGCCACTTTCTAGTGATTCAAGTTTAAAAGTTAGGTCAGTGTTGGTCGTTTCCTTTATAAAAAGTGTAACACAACTTTGTACTTTTACCCCATGGCCATCACTCTCTTTGTAGCAAAGTACACCTTGACAAAACATAACTCGTGATCCTGCTCCAAATTGGTCAAAGTAGCACCCTCTTCACTCTGTATAGCAGGAAACATTTGCAACACTCCCATCTCATGAACACCCCCCTTAACAGGCTCAACCTTGGTAGCATTCAGACTCTTCTTTTCTAGACAATCTCAAGCCCAATGATCAAGATTTCTACACACAAAGAAGGTCTTAGCCTTTCTTTTGGCTATAGTAGACTGTACATCCTTAGAACCCTAACTGATCTTCTTATTGTTAGACTTCTTAGATGAGGGTTGATTCCCATTATTCACCTTGTCCTCATACGGTTGAAATTTCTTCTTTGAAAGAGCCCTAAAACTCCCACCTTGTGGTTTCGAGGACTCCCCTTTAAAATCAAGGAGTCGGTCGGTGATAGCAATAGTGATAGCCAAGGTCTACACATGTTGATGCCTTAGATCGGCTTATGCCCAAGGTTGCAAAACCTTCATATAAAAGAACAAGCAGTCCATTTCACTCATATCCTTTATCTCAATCATGAGTACAAAGAAAGTTTTGATGTTTAATCTCGGATTTTATCAAAGTGCTTCAACTCCATAAGCCTAGTCCTACATAGCCATTTCGAATTTCTTGGGCGAAGCTATTCCCTCAAGGATTCTTTGAACTCATCTCATGTATTGATATCTGCAACTGGATGCCCATCCTTGAGATCCTCAGCCCGGGAGTTCCACCACAGCTTAGCACTACCGGTGAGAAAAGTTGCAATAGATTTGATCTTACCCTTCTTAGACAAGTTCGGGATGCTAGAAAAGTACTCATCCATGTCCCAGAAAAAGTTCTCTAAGAGCTTATCATCTCTTTGGCCATCATACGTCTCAGTTTCTCTTAGATTCAACACTCGGCCTCTACTTGATTGGGATAGAGCAGCCTTTATTATATCCACATCGTCAGCCATCTATTTCCTTTTATCTTTGGTTTCTCGAGCTTCCACCTCCAAAAGCTCAAGTCGAGCCTCAGCCTCCATCACCTCAAGAGCTATAACTCTGTGTTGAGTTGATCAACCCAAACTCGAGTTCTAGAGTGATGCCTCCCTCTAGTCATACGAATACCATCAAAGCTTTCATCTCGATGCTCTAATGCAAAAGCACGCTCACTTCTATCAACCATGACTAAACCCTAAATTTCATAAAACTATCTAGCAAGAATGGTTGAATCTGATACCAACTGTCAAGGGTCCAGGTTCGACCCCCACGACACTTCCTTAATTTTGATTAGTTTCTCAAGGATTCAACAGAAAAATTATATAGACTATGCCTTCTAACAAGCCATTAGTGCATCCAAGCATATAACAAGTACTCAAGCATAATTCTTACTCAAGCATAATGAAAGAATTGTACTTAAAGAATTGCACCAACACAGAATTAGACCAAAAACTGTGCTTTCCTTATTATTCAACCATGCAACAACTGTAAAAATAATTACAAAGAATAAAACCATACACATAGTTTAGATTAAACTCATTCAAAAACATCTGAGTTAAAAGAGTTATTTACAAGCTATCCAGAGAAAACAGGTCTACTCTCTAAGCCCAAGATGGACTCGTCATGCAGAATGCTCTCAAAACCCTTCCTGCTACAAGAACTTGCAAGCAAACTCCAATTCCAACTCAAGAGCTACACAAATCTATGTACAAACAATGTATAGACCCTCACTCAAGACTCATGGGTCTAAGGGTTCAAACACTATACAAAGTATAACCAAACTCCTCAATTACAGAGAAACTCGGACCAAGCCATCCTACTCTACAAGAAATTACAAGACAAATGAACTCCTTATCTTTTCCTGAAGCGCTCCTCTACTTATAGAATTCTGAAGCCGAGGATAAGAAATCCACTTAGACCAATCATATTGCTCCATTCGGGGTGTAATCTGGGCAACCAATGAGAAGAGTTGGGAATCCAAGCTTAACCAATAGGAGCGTGTTCTGCAACACTCGGGTTGGGATAAGCATCGAGCTACTCACACTTAGTTGCACCAAAAATATCTCAACTCAGAAATATCTTGCACTGCAAATGTCGTAACACCCATGCACACTCCAAAGCCTTGCACTTTTTCCTTGCACCACTTAGCCGACACTGACTCACTCTAGCGCAACACTAGAGCCCATTTTGCATTGCATCGCTTTGCAACATAGGGACAACTTTGCACTAGTTGGACTGGAACTCGGGTCGGAACAGGGACAGTGCACTTTTGGAATCAACTCGAGAACAGAATGGGACTAGCACACAATAAGCTCAGCATCCTCCCTTTCATTGTAATTGAACTTGAATGATAGATGTCATGGAGAATTCCACTTATAATACAATTTTGATACAAAAGAGTTTCAATGAAAAATGTTATTAATGGCCTTACTTAGTTTCAACCCTTCTCAATGCTCTTATCCAAGGTCTTATTCCTTGCCACCTTTCATGACGCCTCCTCCCTTTCATTGTAATTTAGTGCATGATATATATGTCATAAAAAATGTCACTTATAATACAATTTTAATTGTGATTGTTCTCTTACAAGACATTCATATGTACATTGAACTCACACCACCTCCATAGTTGTAAGCAATTTCGATAGAGCTCTAGTTCCTAACTACTTGCAAGAAATAATGATAAACCAAGTATACTATCTTTCTTTTAAAAAACTTCTTTTTCATCAATTTTTTAAAAAATAATTATTTTATTTTTTAAAAAACTCTTGTTGACGAAAATAAATACTATTGACAATGATTTATGAGATATGTACATTTTAAATAATTATTTCATTTCTTAAAAATCTCTTATTGAGAAAAGTAAATACTATTGACAAATAGTTAATGAGATATATGTATTTTGAGGAAAACGTGATCATTTATTGGGTGCACACATTTGTCAATATCTCGTTGACGAAAATAAATACTATTGACAATGATTTATGAGATATGACATTTTAAATAATTATTTCATTTCTTAAAAATCTCTTATTGAGAAAAGTAAATACTATTGACAAATAGTTCATGAGATATATTTATTTTGAGGCAAAAGTGATCATTTATTGGGTGCACACATTTTTCAATGAGCATAGTTGAGAGGACATTAAAGTTTGAAAATTAAACTTTGAGCAAAATGTTTTTTAATTTTTTGTCTTTTTTTGAAAATCATGGTTTTCAAGTTGATGTCACCTAAGTAAATTATGCTTAACAAGATAGTAAAGGGAGTGTTCAATATTTTTGGTGATTTTATATGTGGATTTATGTTAATAAATATTATAATATTAATAGTTTTTTATAGTTATATTATTTTTTATGTTTAATTTAAGATAATGTTTTGATGTATGTATATGATAATAAATGATATGATATTAATTTGTATTAAATATTTTAAATTTATGTAATTTTTATTGGAAGAAGAATGCAATTTTGATTAATTATTATAGATCAATATTTCAAAAAATAAAGATTTAGAAAGTCAATGTTGAGTTATTTTTGACAATCTATTCTTAAGACGGAAAATACAATATAGATTATTATATTTTAAAATATTAATATTTTTTCTTATTCAAGAATTTTTCTATTTAATCCCTAATTCAAGAAGTCAACATAGGGAATCCTTCCTCATCTAAAATGACTAGGAGTCAACTTGCATATCATGCACTATTGACTTTCTATTTAAGTGAAGCCCATTATTTTGAAGAAACTAAGAAATACAAGAAGTAGAGGGATACAATTCAAGTAAAGTATGATGTTCTAATTAAAAATAAGACTTGGGATCTTATACTTGTGCCGTAGAAAAATGGCCCCTTAGCATTTTCTAAAATATTCCGAGCCAATTTTTTTTTTTGCAATGCGATTACAAACAACATGCACCCCTTAGGGTTAGCAAATAACTACACAATGCAAAATTCAACTCTAAACAAGGATGTACACCAGGATCCCGAGATGGGCAAGGTGTTAGCATGTGGTCAGAGGATCTCAATGCAATGCACAAACTGAAATAACCCTAACCAAGAATGCGCCAGGTGATGGCGTGCATATGGTTAGAGGATCTTATGCATTTCAGAACAAGCAACTCTAACCAAGAATGTGTCCAAGGTGGACGATCATATGGTTAGAGGATCCCTATCACTAATATTATGGAAAGTAACTCAACACCAAGTACATGCTACTCAATCCAGGATGGAGATGAGGCGACCATATGGCAGAGTCATTAAACTATATTGCAATACAAAGTAAATAGGTGGCAAGCAAACCTCTTCCACTTATTCAGTGGGAAATTACAAAGCATGAAAACAAGATTAGAAGAGATGCTGATAGTACTACTGTGCAGCTTACAATATATTGAAGAAATGCCTGCAAGATCAAGGATTAGAGCTCCACAAGTACTGTAATAGTAAATATGTCATCCACTAGCTCAAACATGAATTCTTAACACCCACCCTTCACTCATACACAATTTTCTCAAGTCTGATATGATAGACCAGCAACATGAATATTAGAACCAGCAACACAGACTCCTATCAAAATGCTCATAACTCACTCATTTCTAACCCTATTGATGTGAAATCAAATGCAAAGCACCCTTAGAAGGATGGCGACCAAGCTTGAACAGAAAAACCCCCACAAAAATCCTTTAATATTTTTTGACACAAATCCCAAGACACCTCCAAATGGTACGACCCTCAAGGAGGGGCGATTCCTTAAGATAAAATTCAATTCTTCTTTAAAAACTCTGTAAATTGGTGAACAGGGGCGCCCTTGCCAAAGAGACACAAAATGACAATACCCAGAATGATTCTTTTTGTATTTTTCAACTTATAAATAAAAACAACAATCTGATGCAACATTCAACAACTCCAGAAAATGATATGAAAATTCAAATAACTAAACTACAAAGCAGTAACTCAACAACAATGCAATCCTCACTACAAAATTCACTCAAAACAAGCAAACCTCTCCACTAGGTGCTATCTCACAAGCACAAAGTTGAGCCAAGCTAGGAGGAATTCATTCCTCGAAGCAGTCCATCACCATTTCGATAGCATAACATTACTCAAGATATCAGATAATCCAAATGAAGACCCAAGACCTTCTTTTATAACTTGTGAAGACTCTCCAGAAGCTTCTAGAAACCCTAACTTTTCAAATTTGAAATATCTCCTTTTCCCTCCAAAGATGGTGTCCCTTTTCCTCAAGAAAAATTTAACTTTAATTTAGAAATAACCTCCTCCTCAAGATGGGCGTCCATTTCCAAGTATTGATTTTTGAACCTTATAAAAATAATGAAATATCTCCATGAGGTGCCACCCCTCAAAGTCCCCCTTTTAAGAACAACTTAAAGTTGTTTCACTAGACCAAGGGGTCACAATATTAAAATATAACTTTAAAATATAACATTTTAAATCAACTAGACAAATCTCACCAAAAATGCTTCCCAAGGTCGAGATTTATCAAACCAACTAGATTGACTGAAGATGAGAGCCAACTGTGCCGAAGCCAACATGACCACTGCCAGAAATAGATTTTACTAAAAATAGTAAATTCATGAAAGTGCTAGGAATGCCAAGAAAAACACATCACCACAAAGCTTCTGAAAAATACAGAAGGAATCCACCGTTCAATCACCAATTCACAAGCAAAAGCATCCTCCAAACAAGAAACCCTAATTTCACCCCCAAGTAGCCTACGAGTCTCCAGAATAGGCCAACGGTCAACAAAAAAGGTCATGCTCGCGAAGGGGACATTACAGTCCGCCCTCCCTAAGATTGCTTGTCCTCAAGCAATCTCAAGCTTGGATGCTGCAGAATCTCATCATTCTCCCAAGTCGCATCCTCCATAGGCAAGTTCTTCCACTTCACCAAATACTCTTTGATTGTTCTTTTTCTCAAAAAATGCTCTCTGGAATCAAGAATCTCTTCTGGAATCAAAACCAACTATCCTTCTTCACCCAAGGGTGGCAACTGTGATGAAGCAATAACATTGTGTCCAAGTGCCTTCTTGAGGCGAGACACATGGAAGACATTGTGCACTTTGCTACTTAAAGGTAGCTCCAACTCATAAGCTACTGCTCCCACCTTTTTGATAACCTTGAACGGCCCATAGAAGCAAGGTTTGAGCTTCTCAGCTCCACTCTTCTTTAGAGTAGATTGTCTATAAGGCTGTAGTCGAAGATAAACCATATCTCCAACCTCAAAAGAGCGCTCAACACGCCGCTGATCAGCGTACAACTTCTGTTGATTCTGTGCAATCTGAAGATTGTTCTTCAATGATTTCAAGATATCTTGAATTTGCTATAACAAATCCTTGGCTTGAGGGGCTTTGCTATCACCAAACACCAAATCAGCAACGCTAGGAGCCTCATAACCATAAAGAGCCATGAAAGGTGACATCCTTATTGACATGTGAAAAGAAGAATTATAGCAATACTTGCCTATGTGAAGCCATTTCACCCATGCTCTTTGCCGTTCTAAAACATAGTTCCTCAAATAACCTTCCAACCACTTGTTCACTATCTCTATTTGTCTGTTAGTTTGAGGGTGATAACTAGTGCTTGGGGTAAGCACTGTACCACTCATCCTAAAGACCTCTTGCCAAAAGGTGCTTAGGAACTTGCTGTCCCTATCACTCACAATGTTTTTTGGAAACCTGTGTAATCTAAACACCTCATGAAAAAATAGATCTGCAACTTGAGCTGCTAAAAAAAGCCGGTAATGGCAAAGAAATGAGCAAATTTTGTTAATCTATCCACTACAACATAGATACAGTCTTTCCCTTGGACCTTGGGCAACCCAGTGATGAAGTTCATTGATATGCTTTCCCATTTTTTATTGGGAATGGGAAGAGGTTGCAGCAGACCAGCTGGTAGAGTATGCTCATTCTTGTTCATTTGACATGTGGGACACTCCTGAATGTAGTGTTGAACTTCCCCTTTTAGCCCTTTCCAAGAAAATCTTTCCCAAATCTGCCTATAGGTCTTGAAGAACTCCTGATGACTAGCAAGTGGAATGTCATGAAATGTCAACAAAATCTTCTTTTTGAGCTTAGAATCAGCCACCAAAAAGATTCTACCCTTGTAGTGTATCAGCCCTTCAACCACCTTGTACCTTTCGTCATGAAAAGAACCCTCAATGATGTTGGTTGCAAACTGATTTTTGGCATAATTGGAAAGCAACATGTTCTTCCAATCAGTAGTAAGCTCACATAATGAGCTCAAATGAGGTCTTTTGGATAAAGCATCAACCACTATGTTTTTTTTCCCTTGACATACCCAATGTCAAAATCATAAGCTTGAAGCTTACTCACCCACTTTTGTTGCCTCTCGTTCAAATCTTTCTAATGCATGAAATACTTGAAACTATTATGATCAGTCTTGACCACAAACTTGCTCCCCACCAAGTACTATCTGAACTTGGCTAATGCATGCATGATTGCAAGCATTTCCTTGTCATAGATGGAGTAGGTCCTCTCAATGCCTCTTAGTTTTCTACTCTCAAACACAATGGGATGTTTGTCCTACATCAACACAGCCCCAACTCCTTCACCAGATGCATCACACTGTAGCTCAAAAGGCTTGGAAAAATCTGGAATGGCTAAAACCGGGCAAGAACTCATGATCCTCTTAAACTTATCAAAAGTAGTTTGAGCCTTTTCTGTTCAACAAAAAGCTCCCTTTTTTGTGAGGTCAGGAAGAGGAGCAACATTCTGTGAGTAACCCTTCACAAACCTTCTGTAAAATCCACAAAGACCCAAGAACCCTTTCAAATGTCTCAAGTTCTCAGGAGGTGGCCAATCAACAATTGCCTTGATCTTTTCAGGATCAACCTTCACTCCTTCAACACTGATTATGTGACCAAGGTAAAGTAGCTCCTTCATTCCAAATTCACATTTGGATTCTTTGGCAAACAAGCTCTCTGATTTTAGGATGCTAAGCACTTCCTCCAAGTGCTTGAGATGTTATTCCCATGTCTTGCTGAAAATCAAGATGTCATCAAAAAATATCAACACAAACTTCCTCAACTGCTTCTGAAAGACTCTGTTCATACAAGACTGGAAGGTAATAGGAGCATTAGTCAACCCAAATGGCATGACTAGGAACTCAAAGTGGCCATAGTGACATTTGAAAGTTGTCTTCTCAACATCAGATCCTCTCATCTGAATCTGATAGTAACCCGACCTCAAATCTATCTTTGAAAAGAACTTGGCTCCATGTACTCATCAATGAGCTCATCTATCCTCAGAATGGGGTATCAATTTTTGATGGTGCTTTGATTCAAAGCACGATAATCCACACACATGCGGATGGTACCATCCTTCTTCTTCACAAGAACAACTGCTAAAGCGAAAGGACTCTTGCTTGGACGAATGAAGCCCATCTCCAAGAGCTCCTTAATGTTCTTCTTAATCTAATCTTTCTGCTTCTTAGGGTACCGATATGGAGTTGTGATAACTGGATTAGCCCCTTCCTTAAGCTCTATGAAATGTTCCAAACCCCATTCAGGAGGTGGTTCAGGAGGTAAATCAGCAAACACTTTACTCTTCTTGGTGAGTAGAGACTGAATATCTGGAGGATAGTCTCTCTTTGTTTCAAATAGACTAGCTGGAAGAATCATACATTCTGCAACCCACTCAACTTGGTCATGATGAATCAGCCTTTCCATTCTCTTGAATGACACAATCCGAGGACCACCATTAGACATTCCTCTTAACACCTCCTTCTTTCCATCGGATTGAAATTTGAGCTCCATGGTTTGCAGATTTAAAGAGATCTCTCCAAGTGATCACAGCCATTGAATACCTAGTGGTTCGCACCCACAAAAGGATATGAATATCACAGTAAAACCTTTCCTGGGAATTGGACATTCTGACAGGTGACTAATATCTCTCTGGGGACATTCATTTTACTTGTCAAACCAGGGGACGTAGACTTTAAATGGCGCAGAAAAATATATGCACTAGGAACTAGTTTCGGTCAAATCTTAGCAGAAATAATACTAGAAAGAAATTCTATCTAAGCCACAGAATGGTAATGCAAAATTCTTTAACTCAACTATGATAGAAACCATAACAACTACGACTGAAACACAAACTATGAACTGGCCTTATGCTGCAGGAATAGTCACAGGGATGGATTCTCTATGCTGCAGGAGCAATATAAGACTGAGTTTGTATGAAAACTTCAAAGATGAAAGCTAACTGAAGATCAACATAAAATAACAACTAACTAACTAGCTACAGATACTTACTAAGTGGGCCCCCTTAGCAAGCATCTACTAATTACACAAATACTAAACTCAAAACTTCATTGAACTTTATTCATGAAAACAGAATGGTATACATTGCTTTGTTGATGTGGAAACTAACAACAAACTCTATCTTTGATCATATAGATTATGTTTCTCATTATCATACTGAATCTTACATGATATCTGCTATTACTATGCCTCTAACTTTTTCTAACTATCATCTCCTCGTCTCTCTCTTTTTTCTTGCGCAAGAGGAGAGCTTTATTTAAAAACAGGAGAGCAACCAACTAACTAACCCTATCAAAGAAAGACGTGGAAGTAAAGTATATCCCCGAATCAAGGAACAAACTTCATAATGAATTTATGTGTTCAACCCGATCCGAAGAGAATCTAGCGCTCCACTCTTTCCAGATTGACTGTCATTAAAATTATTTCCCATGGTTTCGGTCAAAGTCTTCGCCGAAGCTTCCTCAAAGTCGTGCAGGAAATGGACTTTACTGCAAGGCCGAGATCGGCCGCGCTTGACTCGATCATTCTTCAACAACCTGCGAAACAAAAGGTAACAGATGCGAAAGAAAAGGCGCATAGCATATACACGATATCTATTCATTAATCAAACATTTTAAATCTACTTTATCATTCAAAACTGTATACGATATACCAGTCATTTTCAGGAGTCAACAGGGCAATAAATGCAATCAAGTCAACATAATAAGCTGTAGGAATATAAAAGTATCTTGCTACAGGATATCCCAACAAAAGGTTTCAACAAAGTTTAAACAACCATGAAATAACAAAAGTAAATTCATTTAAAAGTTTATCATAACATCAAATTATGAGCATATTTTAAGCTCATTACTGCCCCCTACTTAGCCCAATGCTGGTCCTCCAGCATTAACTTTTCTGGTGGTTTCTTTGAAGTCTATGGTTGTTGCATGACTCTGGAATGGATGTCCAAACTTGTAATAGAATCCTCTAAAATCCCGACACCTTTCATACCTTCGGTCTTCTAATTCATTGTTAAGATTTGTAGCCTGGTGAGGATAGAGGGGCCACATTAGCACAGGGGGTCTGAATGTCAGCAGTAGCAGTTTCAAATTTTGTTTGAAGTCCCAATTGAATATATCTACTGGTTCGTTTGAGAGCTGCTGTAAAATTTAGGGGACCATGTGGTTCTGACTTTCAATTTTCTTTTTCAATTTCTTCTTTTCTATTTCCCATAAACTTTGTTGCATGTCAGTTTGGGCTATGTGTCAAAAAGTCAAAGTTTGTAATGTAACTTTTTCCCAATTATCTTTAACATATTCCAGAAACTCAATTAAAAATGTCCTTTTATACACAACAATGGCTTTATAGTTTAGAAGGTGAAATACAGTTTCACTAGGCACATTTAGTTGTTCAGTCTGTTCTTGCTCTTGCTGCAAGATAGATTCTTGTTGCTGCGTGGAGAAGTATGTGCTTCTTTCAAAAATTGCATAGCAGCAGTAGCCAAATCATCAAGATTTGGTAACCCTTGCTCATTATGCCCTGTTTCTTTTGCTTCAATTTGTTCCTTTTCAGGAACGAAAGAACTCTGAGCAGCATTCTCAGACTCATTCTGAGAAACATTAAATTCAGATTCAACAGACCCTTCTGAAATTACAATCACCTCAGGTTGCGGTGAAGCAGGGGAGGTCTTAGATTGTTTCCTTGTGGAAACCCTTCTTGGCACAGATGCGGCTACAGGAGGTGTTCTAGTAGCTTTTCTTTTTCTTGTTTGTTCAGAGGGCTCTACCCTACCAGAGGATGACGGTGAATTGGTAATAGCAACAGGTGTTGTTGTAGGAGAAGCCGCTGCAGGGGAAGGTGCTGCAGGAGAGGAGCATTGTCTTTTCTGAGAACGAGGGTCAGATTCAGGGGACCCTTCTGCCTTTGTTTTTCTTTTCTCTCTCCTAGTGGCAGACCTAGTTTGTACCCTAGCAGAGGATTCAGGTGCAAAAGCTGCAGGACCGGGTGCTACAGGAGTAGATGACCCTTGCCCTGTTCCACTAGTAGATGCAATTTCTTTCTTCTTTCTCTAAGGCTGTGGGGTAAGTACCCTAGGGGGTTGTGGTATTTGCAAACTCTTTCAGGCAACAAATTGTTGCTAGGAGAGAGGTGAGACGTCTCTCAAAGAACGCTCAATCAGTAATTTAATAAGGCCATGATGAGTGACAGAATTGTCTTTCCCCTGTTGAGTTCCATGGGCACTTTGTTCTAAAAATTTTAACAAGAAATTTAGAATATTTATGACTAACCCATGCCTCATATGGCTTAATAATTTAAAATGATGAGAATGCAGGTATGAAAAACGGTCTTCACAGGTTAAATACCTCATTATATAAGTGGCATACTCTGAATATGGAGGCAACGACATACACTTGCATCCCTACTTGGAGACTTCCAGAGGTCCATCAGTGGGCATTGAAAACTCAGCCCTTGCAGCTGCAGCGTCTGAAGAAAAGTTTTCTCCAATGGCTGGGAGCTCGGTTACTTCAGCAATTCTGTCTTCGGTTGCAACAACTGTTAGACCCCATATGGTGGCTTCCCCTTCAGAAAGGGTTCTCAAAAATTCTCTAGCAACCTCCTCATCAAAATCATTTAAGCTCAAGAAATAATTTAACCATCCACAGAGGCTGAATGCGTGGACTGTTTGTGGATTTTACAGTAACAATTCATGAGCTATAGGCTCATGTCGCACCAACTGACGACCCATATTTGCAGTTTTTTTTTAGCTGAACTCAATTCCTTGCTAAAGATTCAAATTCTTTGGTTCCCCTTTTGCTCTGTTTTTTCTTCTGTCGTGTTGTCACATTTCTTTCTTTTTTCCAAAAATAAACTTTTTAAACAAGCAGTCTTAATCGTAGTTTACAAGAAAAACATGCAATAAAGAAGGACATGCGATCATATTTGGAAAGTACCAGAAAAGTATTAAAGAAAGGTCATTTGTGCAGTTATGGCAGCGGCGAAAAGACAAGTTTTAAAAGATAGATTACCCCGCCCCCTACTTAAAGTATGACATGTATTCTCACATGTACTAAAGAACAGGTAGAGATTCAGGTAATAATGACCGGTACATGCATAGCAGTAAATGAATAGAATGAAATAAATCAAATATGCGATAAGAAAAGATATGGCGTACCTTTGATAATTGCACGTACGTGTGAAGAAAGATGACGACGCTGTATGAATTGACAAGTGGGAAAGATATCTTAATTAAGGTTGATGCGAACGGATGAAGTGGATGGGTGACGTGGGTGGATGAGATGTACGAATGAAATGGATTGATGGGATGAATGGATGGAAGATAAAGAATTGAGATGAGGGCGATAAATGAAAATAGAGAAAAAGGGGTTTCCTTTAAAAAGAAAACCTTTATTATGGGCATGCTTTTTAAAAATTACGGCAACGCTACAGGAGAAAGGCTAAAGCCTTCGGCTGTAGGAAGAGTAGTGAGAGGAATCTGAACGAACTGCTGCATGAATTCTTCCTTTGACACTGGTTTATGGTACAACCGGAGTCGGTGGCCATTGACTAGCAATTTGAAACGGACTAGATCAATTGTCACCAGCTGTACAGCTCCATTGTCGAACACATTTTCAACTTCATAGGGGCCAAGCCAACGTGTTGTGAGCTTACCCTGGTTTTTCTTGATATCTAGAATCATATAACGGGGCCCAATCTCCAGCAGCAAATTTCCTGGTTTTGATGTGTTGATCATGCCATTTCTTTCTTTGCTATTGGATTGCTTCTGTGTGCTGCAGTGCAGATTTTCTCATTTCGTCCAAAGCATTTAGCTGCAGGAGACAGTCCTTCTGTTCTGTAGATATTTCCATTTTGAGTTCAAGAGCTGTCCTCAAAGTTTTATGCTCAAATTCAATGGATAGCATGGCTATTTTCCCATAAAGTAATTCAAAAGGTGTAAACCCAGTTGTTGTTTTCCATGTAGTTCTGTATGCCCAAACTGCTTTAGGAAGTCTATTGCTCCAGTCTTTCTTATGGATCTGCACTGTCTTTGTGAGGATCACCTCAATTTCTCTGTTTGTTACCTCCGCCTGACCATTGGCTTGAGGATGATAGGGGCTGGACATTCTATGTTTGATTTTATAGTCATTTATTAATGCAGTTATTAGATTCGATGTGAATTGAGCTCCCTGATCAGTTACAAGCTCTCTGGGGACTCCAAATCTAGTGAAAATTTATTCATACAGAAATTCAGTAACTTTGTTATCCCAAGCACGAGTCATAGCTTTTACCTGGACCCATTTTATGACATAGTCCGTGCAAACTAGAATGTATGACTTACCATTTGATGGTGGATCAATTGGTCCCACAAAATCTATTCCCCATTTATCAAAAGGGGTGACTATTATCTGCGGATATAATGGCATTTCATCAGACTTAATTGGTCTTCCCATACGCTGGCATCTGTCACACTTCCTTGTATAGGCCACAACGTCCTTGTGTAGTGTTGGCCAGTAGTACCCTGTTGTAAGAACCTTCATTGCTGTTCTTTTTGCTACAAAATGTCCCCCACATGGTTCATCATGGCAAGCATGAGAGATATCATAAGTCTCATCTTCTCTTACACATCTTCGCATTACTTGATCAGGTCTAGTATAAAACAAATAATTTGCAATCCAGGAAAAGTTAAAACTTTTCTCTATCAACAACTTCTTTTCTTTTGGAGAAAAATGAGCTGGTATTCTGTTTGCTGCTAGATAATTGGAAATGTCTGCATACCATGGAGTATGTGTAACAATAGAGAACAAGTGTTCATCAGGAAACCTATCATCAATGACCTCGTGTTCAGCAGGTGCAGCTGATTGGAATCTTGATAAAAAGTCAGCTACAACAGTAGCCCTACCTGGTTTGTTCATGATTGTAATGTCAAATTCTTGTAACAACAGGAGCCATCGTGCTAATCTACCAGAAATGGTAGGTTTGTTCATCAGATACTTGATTGCTGCATGGTCAGTGTGGACGAATATCTGATAACCTGTGACATAATGCCTGAATTTATTCAATGCATACACTACTGCAAGCAATTCCTTTTCTGTAACAGTATAGTTGAGCTCAGGACCTTGAAGGTTTTTGCTGATAAAGTAAATAACATGCTCAATTGAATTTTTTTTGACTTAAAACTGCTCCTATACCAAAATCAGATGCATCAGTATGTATGTGAAAATACAAATTTCATTTTGGACCTTGAAGAATAGGGGCTTTAGTAAGCAAGTCCTTTAGTTGCAGGAAGGATTTTGCACAATCATCTGTCCACTTGAATTGAGAATCCTTTGTTAACAAGGCATAAAGTGGGCTGACAATTTTACTGAAGTATTTTATAAACCTTCTATAATACCCTGCATGGCCAAGGAAACTTCTGACATCTTTTTGTTTTGCAGGAGTTTGTAAATTCAGAATAACTTCAATTTTAGCAGGGTCAACCTAAGTTCCATTCTTTGAAATATGATGACCTAGAACAATACCTTCTTCCATCATTAGAAAACATTTTTCACTGTTTAGAGACAAATTTTGTTCTCTGCACCTTTTCAATACCTTTTCTAAATTCATCAGTGCTTCTTCAAATGTGACTCCATAGGTAGTGAAATCATCCATATAAATCTCCATACATTCATGAGATATATATGTAAAAATACTAATTACTGCTCTCTGAAATGTTGCTCGCGCATTGCATAGACCAAAAGACAAGACTGAATAAGAAAATATTCCCCATGGACAGGTAAAAGTGGTCTTATCTTGATCCTCAGGGGCAATTTTTAGCTGATTGTACCCACTATAACCATCCAAAAAAGAAAAATATCTTTTGCCAGATAGTGAGTCTAGTACTTAGTCTACAAAAGGTAGTGGAAAGTGATCTTTTTTAGTGGCATTGTTCAATTCTCTATAATCTACACATACTCTCCATTTTCCCCCTTTTTTGGGGACAATAACTAGTGGAGAAACCCATTGACTCTCAGAGATTGGGTAAATAAAACTAGCATCAAACAACTTTTGAAGCTCACCTTTAACTATTTCTCTAAGTGTTGGATTTACTCTTCTTTGAGGTTGTCTAACCATTGAACAATCTTCTTTGATATATATTCTATGAGTACAAACTTGAGGATCTATTCCTTGCATGTCCCCATATTCCCATGCAAAAGCTTTATGTTGTTCTTGTAACATTTTTAATAAGTCAGCCTCTTGAGACTGTGACAACTTGCTATTGACATTCAAACAATGATTTGGAGACAATTCTATCCGCTTAGTGAGATTACTCATAGAATCTACAGGTAATGTTTGTACCTCTTGTGGAAGCAAATTATAAAAAATTGCAGGAAGTTTAGGCAGTGAACTTTCAGAATCTGGTTGCTGCAGGAAACATTGTAAATGAGTACCATTTGGATCAGATGAACTACCCGTATTAGCATTGTACTGTAGAATTTGGAACAGCAAAGCATCCTCACTCTGAAGTTGTGAGAATGGATCATTTTGAATCATCATTAATTGAGCCAAAGAATTGGCTTCTTCAATTTCTTCTCCCACATCTGGCCAAACAGGTTGGGACAAATCTGGTTGAGGTCTAGCAGGCAGATACAAAGCTAATTTCTTTGTGGACTGTCCATCAGAAATGGTCATATCTCCAGAACAACATCCTATAAAAGTATCAGCAGTTGCTAACTATGGCCTACCAAGGATAACTGGATACCCTCCTAAAGTTTCCTTAACTGATAATATTATGAAATCAGCAGGATACTCCCAAGATTCAAGAGTGACAATTACATCTTCTACTATCCCATCAGGTTTAACTGTGGAGCTGTCTGCAAGCTGCAGAACTGTGGGTGTAGACCTAATGTCTGAAATGTTCAAGGAGTCCATAGTATGCTTTGTCATGACATTAATGACAGCACCTAAATCAATCAAAACATTTTTTACAACTTGGTCATTTATATGTATCTGCACTACAGGGCTTCTAGGGTCAATATACTTTGGAATAACTATATTTCCCAACATTATATCAGCCAATTTCCCTAAGACATGAATTGTTTGAGGATCCTTTTTTCTTTCGTCCAGGCTTCTTCAAACATGCCTCTTTAATAGTTTTCCCAAAAATGGGAATATCTTTAATAGCCTGAAATAAAGGGATTTGAATTTGCACATTCTTGAGCTGATCCAGAATGTCAAAAGTGGGTTCTTCCATGGATTTAGATTCAGTGCTCTGCAACCTCTAAGGAAAAGGTGGTTTGTCTTATCTCTGCAAAACAGGTTCCGTAGAAACTGTATCGGGTATAGGCATATGCTCAGTAGGAACAGCAGGTTCAGTAGATTCTTCAAGGGAAGAATTTGGTATTTCAGTAATCAGAGGTGGTTTGGGAGCAGGTAAAGTAGTTCTAGACCTTAGATGGATGTCATTAATGTTTAAGGCATAAGCTTGATATTGGTTGGCTTCAACAAGATACATAGTTTGCTGTGGCTACTGTAGTTGCTTATTATTAGGATTGGGCAACGGCTGGGCAGGCATAGGTGTTTGCTTCGGAGGGCCAGGATTTGTGGCAATTGCTGCAGAAGGTGGCATGAGGGCCTGTGGTTGTGGCTGTGGAAGCTGTAGGAATCCAGGGGACTGGTTTTGCCATTGCTGAGGATCTCTCCATTGAGGATTTTGTTGCCAATTTTTTGAAGGTGGGGTCCATTGCCCTTGTGGCTGCTGCCAACCTCCTTGAGGAGATTGCCATTGTGGGGTCTGATAATTAGGCCAACTTGGTTGAGGTGGATTCCAAGGTGGTGGTGGTTCATATGCATGTTGCCATTGGTTATTATAGCTAGAATAAGGATTACCAAAAGTTAAAGGATCTTGACGCATACCTTGTCTTTGGGCCCATGGTCTCCTTTGCGCAACAAAGAACACTTGATCATCATTACCTTCTACTGGTTTGAAGTCAGTAGGTAGTTGCCTAGCTTCCAAATTAGCCACCATCTTGCATCTACAATCATGCTTCTTCTATCTGCAGTATAGATAGAACTCGGCCAAAACTACCTCAGCTTCTGCATGTTTCTTCCGAGCTTGCATAGTGTCCAGTTGTGTAGCTATATTATTAATGATGTCTTGCTTGAAATATGACAGCAAATTTGTTATCTCCATCCGAGAAACTCCACCAGAAGAAGACTTCCCCACTATAGCATGATGTCCTCGACCTTTCTTAACTATTGCTCGAGAGTAGTTAAGACATATTTTCTTTATATCGTCCCAAGACAGTTGGGCTATATCACCTCCTCCCATCAGGTTCAGGGCATCTATACAGGAATCACCGATTCCCCTTAGAAAGAATAGTTTCTGCGAGTCCTCGCTGAGAGTATGGTTTGAGTTTCTCTTTAGTGAAAATAAAAATCTGGAAATGTAATCTTCTAGACTTTCATCCTCCTTCTGCTGAATTCGGAATATGTCATCACCTTTGCTGACACTCTTACAATATTCCTTATACTTTTCAAGGAATTTCATCTGCATGGCTGCCCAACTATCTACAACACCTCTTCCCAGACTCATGAACCATCTGAGAGCTCCTTCCTTCAAGGTGGAAGGAAATAACTTCAGTTTATGAGCATCTGTGTTGTAGTCATAACTGCGACAGAGGACATCAAATTCAAATAGAAAAGTTTCTGGATCCTCCGTAACCAAGCCATAAAACTTTGGAAGCAAGGAAGAGGGAATGTTTTTAAGATTGTCGGTATCTCGTTGGGGAACAATGGGAAACTCAAATGTAGGAGGTGGATTATTTGCCATGTTTGGTTGCTGGAATAACAGGGCGAACGGATTTTCCTTAGGTTCGTTATCAGCTGGGTCAAATGGTAGTTCAATAAACAGATTTTCAGGAAGGAACCTTCCCAGTGCGTCTCTTCTTCTTCTATGCATACAATACGGTGAGTGGTGGCTTGAAAGATTTTGAAAATTTTTGACTAACAAACTAAACTAATGCGAAAGATGACCTCTGATAAATTCCTAGCTGGACGCCATCCCCGACAACGGCGCCAAAAATGGCTCGCACCCACAAAAGGATATGAATATAACAGTAAAACCTTTCCTAAGAATTGGACATTCTGACAGGTGACTAATATCTCTCTAGGGACGTTCATTTTACTTGTCAAACCAAGGGACGTAGACTTTAAATGGCGCGGAAAAATATATGCACTAGGAACTAGTTTCGGTCAAACCTTAGCAAAAATAATACTGGAAAGAAATTCTATCTAAGCCACAGAATGGTAATGCAAAATTCTTTAACTCAACTATGATAGAAACCATAACAACTACGACTGAAACACAAACTATGAACTGGCCTTATGTTGTAGGAACAGTCATAGGGATGGATTCTCTATGCTGCAGGAGCAATATAAGATTAAGTTTGTATGAAAACTTCAAAGATGAAAGCTAACTGAAGATCAACAGAAAATAACAACTAACTAACTAGCTACAGATACTTACTAAGTGGGCCCCCTTAGCAAGCATCTACTAATTACACAGATACTAAACTCAGAACTTCATTGAACTTTATTCATGAAAACAAAATGGTATACATTGCTTTGTTGATGTGGAAACTAACAACAAACTCTGTCTTTGATCATACAGATTATGTTTCTCATTATCATACTGACTCTTACATGATATCTGCTATTACTATGCCTCTAAATTTTTCTAACTATCATCTCCTCGTCTCTCTCTTTTTTCTCGCACAAGAGGAGAGCTTTATTTAAAAATAGGAGAGCAACCAACTAACTAACCCTATCAAAGAAAGATGTGGAAGTAAAGTATATCCCCGAATCAAGGAACAAACTTCATAATGAATTTATGCGTTCAACCCGATCCAGAGAGAATCTAGCGCTCCACTCTTTCCAGATTGACTGTCATTAAAATTCTTTCCCATGGTTTGGGTCAAAGAGTCTTTGTCGGAGCTTCCTCGAAGTTGTGCAGGAAATGGACTTTACTGCAAGGCCGAGATCGGCTGCACTTGACTCGATCATTCTTCAACAACCTGCGAAAAAAAAGGTAACAGATGCGAAAGAAAAGGTACATGGCATATACACGATATCTATTCATTAATC
Organism: Sequoia sempervirens; assembly: GCA_007258455.2. Classification (NCBI taxonomy): domain Eukaryota; kingdom Viridiplantae; phylum Streptophyta; class Pinopsida; order Cupressales; family Cupressaceae; genus Sequoia; species Sequoia sempervirens. The sequence continues at coordinate 689,005,091 of VDFB02193867.1, forward strand.
ACACATTTTAAATCTACTTCATCATTCAAAACTGTATACGATATACCAGTCATTTTCGGGAGTCAACAAGGCAATAAATGCAATCAAGTCAACACAATAAGCTACAGGAATATAAAAGTATCTTGCTACAAGATATCCCAACAAAAGGTTTCAACAAAGTTTAAACAGCCATGAAATAACAAAAGTAAAGTCATTTAAAAGTTTATCATAACATCAAATTATGAGCATATTTTAAGCTCACCACCTAGGATGACATCCATATCTCCAATGCTGACCACATAGAAGTCATCCTTGACTTCATAATTGCCCAATTGCATGGACATATTTGAAATCTTCTTGGTGCAAGAACTGTGGAACCCATCGGCAACCATAACTTTGAAGCCTTCAAAATCTTCTATTTGCAGCCCCTTCTTTGCCACCACAACTTCATCAATGAAGTTATGCATTGCTCCAGTGTCAATCAAAGCAACTATTCGCTACCCCTTAATCATCCCTCGAACTTTGAAGGATTCATTCTTTTGAAAGCTCGATAGTTGAGCGAAAGCACCTGCACTTCCCATTTCATCTTCGGACTCTTCCGGAGCTCTTTCCACTTCAATGTCATCAAAATTAGACTGCTGGTCTAAAAAATCAGAATTACTTTCTTCAACTGAATAGTATTCGATTTGATGAAATTTGACTCCTTTTGGGCAAGTATGATCTTGGGACCATTTTTCTCTACACCGGAAACATAACCCCTTTCTTCTAAGTTCGTTAAGTGTCTCTAGATCCAATCTTGTGACATGAGGTTTATGCTGTTTGAACTCCTTATGATGAGGTTTTTGATTAGGTCTTTTTCCTTTATCCCCTTTATGAAATGATGGCTTGGATTGAAACTTTGCTTTAGGAGCATCCCACTCCATGTTTCTTGCTTTCTTCATTGCCTCCTATAGGGAGGGTGGATCAAAAGCTTTAATCCAACCCTTGAGTGGCTCCATCAACCCTTCATTGAATAGGATCACCAATCGTCTCTCTGTGTTCCAGTGACCATTACTGAAAGTCTTTGAAACTTGGCTATGTAGGCATATACTGTGCATTACTACTTCAACTGTGCCAACTCCCTGAAATGCACTTCTGGATCTTTCTTCTCAAATCTTTCTATGAGTCTATTAGTAAACTCATCATAGGTAGTGATAGACCAATGACCCAAGGTGACTAGGCCATGGTACCACCACTCATGCGCCACCCCATTTAGGTGTAGCGTAGCGAACTTAATCACCTCCTCTTCTGCCATAGGTCTAAGAGCCAAATAGTTGTCTAACTTTTGTATCCAAGCTCAAGCAGAACTACTATCACTTCAGTCAAAGTGTGGAAGCATAACCTTGTTGATTGCTTGATACAAGTCCCCTTGTACTGATGTTCTCCTTTGTTCATAAGGTCTTCCTTGTCCTCTATTCTTCCTTCTAAGGTCCATGAAATTGCTGAAAGTCATGTCCATCTTGACTTCATCAGGAAGAGTGTCATACTCAGTACAACCGACTCTTAATTGATCTAAAAAAGATGCATTTTCTTCAGGATCAAGCCGAGGGTTTACTGGTGCCAAGAATGTGGGTTTGAATGGTCTGGCATAAATGTACGTGCTACTTGCAGTAGGTTGGGAAGCATGTCCATTTTGCGGAATGGAAGCACTATATTCTCCGGTGTGCTCTGGATTGTTTTGTTGAATGGGGTTCTGACCCAATTTTCCCATCATGAAAGATACCATATCCATTAAAGCATCCATCTTCCTATTGAACCTTTGTCCCAGACTTGGTGTTCTTTCTTTACTCTTCCCACTGTCATTCCTATTGCCCGAAATTCTCTCATTACCACCTGAAGTCCTTTCATTATCCCCCATTTCTGTTTCCTGAGAAGACTCCCAATGAGCCCTCAAAACCTCTGATGTTGTTTGACCTTCTGGAGCCTGATAGAGCTGAAACTGATTTGCAACCTTCTTATCTTCCCTTGCTATGCATCTCTTTTCTCTGTCACTCATAGATGGTTTGTTTCACAGGATGGCAGGATGTGTGGCTCTGATACCATTGAAATATTCTGAGCCAATTTTTTTATCTTTTTGCAATGCGATTACAAACAACATGCACCTGTTAGGGTTAGCAAATAACTAAACAATGTAGAATTCAATTCTAACCAAGGATGTACACTAGGATCCCGAGATGGGAAAGGTGTTAGCATGTGGTAAGAGGATCTCGATGCAATGCACAAACTGAAATAACCCTAACCAAGAATGCACCAAGTGACAACATGCATATGGTCAGAGGATCTTATGCATTTCAGAACAAGCAACTCTAACCAAGAATGTGCCCAAGGTGGACGATCATATGGTCAGAGGATCCCTATCACTAATATTGTGGAAAGTAACTCAACACCAAGTATGTGCTACTCAATCTAGGATGGAGATGAGGCAACCATATGGCAGAGTCATTAAACTATATTGCAATACAAAGTAAATAGGCAGCAAGCTAGCCTCTTCCACTTATTCAGTGGGCAATTACAAAGCCTGAAAACAAGATTAGAAGAGATGCTGACAGTACTACTGTGCAGCTTACAATATATTGAAGAAATGCCTGCAAGATCAAGGATTAGAGCTCCACAAGTGCTGCAATAGTAAATATGTCATCCACTAGCTCAAACATGAATTCCTAATACCCACCCTTCACTCATACACAATTTTCTCAAGTCTGATATGACAGACCAGCAACACAGAATCCTATCAAAATGCTCATAACTCACTCATTTCTAACCCTATTGGCGTGAAATCAAATGTAAAGCACCCTTAGAATGATGGCGACCAAGCTTGAATAGAAAAACCCCCACAAAAATCCTTTAATATTTTCTGACAAAAATCCCAAAACACCTCTAGATGGTACAACCCTCAAGGAGGGGCGATTTCTTAAGATAAAATTCAATTCTTCTTTAAAAAATCTACAAATTGGTGAACAGGGGCGCCCTTGCCAAAGAGACACAAAATGACAATACCCAGAATGATTCTTTTTGTATTTTTCAACTTATAAATATAAACAACAATCTGATGCAACATTCAGCAACTCCAGAAAATGATATGAAAATGCAAATAACTAAACTACAAAGCATTAAATCAACAACAATGCAATCCTCACTACAAAATTCACTCAAAAGAAGCAAACTTCTCCCTAGGTGCTATCTCACAAGCATGAAGTCGAGCCAAGCTAGGAGGCATTCATTCCTCGAAGCAGTCCATCACCATTTCGATAGCATAACATTACTCAAAATATCAGATAATCCAAATGAAGACCCAAGACCTTCTTTTATAACTTGTGAAGACTCTCTAGAAGCTTCTAGAAACCCTAGCTTTTCAAATTTGAAATATCTCCTTTTCCCTCCAAAGATGGCGTCCCCTTTCCTCAAGACAAATTTAACTTTAATTTAGAAATAACCTCCTCCTCAAGATGGGCATCCATTTCCAAGTATTGATTTTTGAACCTTATAAAAATAATGACATATCTCCATGAGGCGCCACCCCTCAAAGTCCCCCTTTTAAGAACAACTTAAAGTTGTTTCACTAGACCAAGGGGTCACAATATTAAAATATAACTTTAAAATATAAAATTTTAAATCAACTATACAAATCTCACCAAAAATGCTTCCCAAGGTCGAGATTGATCAAACCAACTGGACTGACTGAAGATGAGAGCCAACCGTGCCGAAGCCAATAGGACCACTGCCAGAAATAGAATTTACTAAAAATAGTAAATTCATGAAAGTGCTCGGAATGCCAAGAAAAACACATCACCGTGAAGCTCCTGAAAAACCCAGAAGGAATCCACCATTCAATCACCAATTCACGAGCAAAAGCATCCTCCAAATAAGAAACCCTAATTTCACCCCCGAGTAGCCTACGGGTCTCCAGAATAGGCCAATGGTCAAGAAAAAAGGTCATGCTCGTGAAGGGGACATTACATTTTCATGGTGTTTTAGGCCTTTCTTCATGATGCTTGGTCTATTTTTCTTTGATTTAATGTTGTAATGTGGCTTGGACATTCACATTAGGTCCTTAAAATGTAAATAATGGCATCTTCTGAAGGTGTTGTGAAGTGTTGTAAAACATTTATACACTTTTCTAAACTCTATTCATTACAATTCACCTAAAAATCACCTTTTCATCACTTATTAATTCCTATTTTGAAGTGTTGTAAAGTCTTGTAACAAGATTTCATACTTTTCTAGGCATAATTTCACTATTTATACCTTTCTTATGCTTTATTTGACCCCTTTATGCCTTTATAAGGCTTAATTAAGTATATTTTGAATTTAAATGCGACAAACAACATTAAATGTGACTTAATTCCTAACACCCACTTTCAGGTCTAAGGTGGGACTAATTCACCATGGGTGGAAAATGAGTCCCTCTTGGCTCCAAATTCAAAAAAATTCAAATTTCCTTTCGGGTTTTTATTCAAAATCGCTTGATTTCGGCCTGTGATGAGGTATCATTGGGTTACTAAGGTACAAGTGTGTATAAATAAGTGTTTTTCTCCTCATTTTTCATTCAAGCATTCATCAAGTTCATTAATTCACTCACTCAATCAAACATTCAAGCACTTTGCATCATCTAATTAAGAATCATTCAAGCATTTTGGAGCAACCATTGATATAACTTCATATTTTCTTCAACAATGGTTTGGTAAATTGATAACATTTGCATGTTATTTGTTTATCATTCTCTTAAATTTAATTATTTCATTAAGGGTTTGATTACCAAAGTGGGGTTTGACCAAGAAAAACCTTTATTCTCTAACCCTCAACCATTTTCCCCCTCTTGTATGTGTATTTGTAGACTTGTATATGCAGATTTGATAATCAATTAGGTGTTGAAAGGTGGTCAACAAGTCAACAAGGTGCTTCAAGTCAAATCAACCTCATTTCAATCTTAGAGAAGACATTATGTTCATTTTCTGTAGAATTAACTTCGTCAACCTGACAAGCAGACAACCTTAGATCTGGTGTTGCAAAATTGTCCCCTAATTTCTTAGAATTTTGGGAGAGGAGTGATTCACCATCACTGGCGAATGAGTCCCACCTTAAGACTGGAAATCCAAATTTTTTCAGATTCTGGATCCTAACACTCAAAAACTAGTTTCTGGCAGTTTTCATCAAAAGTACTTGACTAATTCGCCATCATTGGCGAATGAATCCCACTGGTGATTTTCAGTGATCTCAATCAACATTCAAAATATTCTAGATTCTCCATTCTCTTCCTAGGTGCACTCTGAATCAACCTTCTTCTTTTCTATTTTGCATTTATTCATACTTAGTTCATATTTGCATATCACATTGTGTTTTCAAACATTGCATAATTCTTAGGTTTTGCATTCATAATCACTCAAATAGATCATCCAATTGCATTTATATCATCTCATTTAGTCTAAATAACATCATACATTGCATAATTTGAGTGAACCTAGCTAGATCTTTTGAGTGGGGTTTATCTCTCTCCTTTTAGGTGAAACACCCTGAGAGCACAAGAGTAGCCTATAAGCCCTACCCAAAAATCTATGGTTCAATAACTTCACATTTAGAAAGAAATTTTGTTGATTGTAATTGGATATATAAAGATAAAATATAATTCTAATGGTGAAATCAACAAATATAAGGCAAATTTAACCACTAGAAGCATCACTCAACAATATGGTTTTGGTTATAAGGAAATCTTTGGGCCCTTGTGGAAAAATGAAATTGTAAGGATGGTTATTTGTCTTAGTAGCCCAATATGGTCAACAGATTCACCAAATGAATGTGAGATACACATTCCTAAATGGTGATGTCCAAGAAGAAATATATATGTCTCAACCCAAAGGTTTCTTCTACCAAGTATCAAATCAAGGTTTCTTATACCATTGCAACATGGATCTCATTCATCCTACTCATATCCCCAATCCCCATCCATCCTTATCCAGCTTCTCCTTCTATCCTTCATCCTCTAGTCCTCCCATCTATTTTGAGAGCACACCCTTGTTCTTTAAACCAACCTAACCTCTCAAGGGGGCATACCAAACTCCTTACTCATAATCCCTTCTCATCCTTCTAGTGACTAGGGCATCATGCCACTAGTTTTTTTCCCTTCCTATCCACTATTTATTCTTCTTTGATAGAATGTCACTTCTTATAGTTCTGATGACATATAAAATAGATAAAAAAATATAGACATTTAAATTTGTCCATACCCAACCATATTTGACATTACCCTATTCTATCCATTAATTAAATAAATAGTTAATATTTATGCAATTAATTCAGCCTTTTCATTTTTTTTTGTTTTATTAAGAGGGGAAAACACTTTTGATCTGGAGCAATGAATCAGTGAGGTCACAAATAGGGGACCTCATATCCAATATAAATTCTCAACAATTACACCCCAATGAGGTTTAAACTTTGATGGCAAGAATAAAAACACAAATTAACCGTCACACCATGCCACTATTGGCTTTACCTTTATCAGACACATTTGATTAAATAAGTGTATATTTATTTAATTAAGTATAATCTTATCCCCAAAATCCTCAAACTAAATAAATAAATAAATTCCTACTTAATTAATTGGTTTAGGCTAATTAATCTTCAATAGTTCATTTCCTCCAATACTTAAATCCACATAATCTTGAATTTTCTTGTCCATTTAATCCTAACCATTAAATCCATCTACATGGATCAAAATCTAAAATTTTCATCTTGCTTATGCTCCAACATGTGTGAGCATACCTACTTACCCTACCCCCTGCTCACACATATGTAAGAATGTGACGATCAATTCAAAGCCACCCTACCTCTTAGACTTACATCCCTTTCATGAGCCACCCTATTCCTTACACATGGTGTGTTTGCACATGTGTGAGTGCACATAACTCTTATATAGGTCTATGTCCCTCTTGTAACACTCATCAAAAAGCTAATTCTTTAATCCATGCCTTCATTTCATTCAAATCCTAGCCATCCATTAGACATTGCATATTGGCCCTTGATTTTCCTCATGTAAAATCTATAAATTGGAGCGCTCTCATCCCTTTTGATCATTCACCTTCATCATATTGTTATTCTACCATTTTCTTGATCTATCCATCCTAATCCTAACATTAGGTTGCCAGTTTATTAAGCAACTGCATTCCACCCATCAACACATCACATAGAGCACATCAAGTGGAGCTATTGGGTGCACTAAATTTCTACTCACTTGGAGGAGAAAGAAGAAAAATAAGGTAAAAGTTCCATATTTCTTTGAATATTTATGTTCATTTCATGTTTTATTTTCATATATTTAGTATCATTGAATTGTTAGAATGATAGTGTGTGCTAGCATTAGGGTATAATTTTGTTCTAAATTGAATACTCTTTGTGAACAACATGGCTTTGTGAACCATATTTCAACCATTACCATTGAAGAATTCTAAATCACACTTGTATTATTCACCTTAATAACAGATAATAAGTTTCATGCCCATCAATATTAAAATAATATTTTTGACCAAGGTAGACCTTTCCACTTGGAATCTTCTCATAGTAAAAAAATCAACCCTTGTGAGGAGTCATGTGGAAAGAGGTGAAATAGTTGATCATCCAACCATCCTCATTTGCATGTATGGCAAGGGGTGCAAAAAATATATTTGATTCATCGTAACAAGCTTTATAATTTAAATAATCATATGTCTCATTCTTTTATTTATTCTTGTCCTTGTATTTCTTATTGATACAACCTTTCTTACCACATTTCAAGCATATTACCTTGGATTATCTAAGATATTTAGATCTCCCTAGAGTCTTAGATATCTTCTTATTCTTTTCCTTTCCTTTTTCCTTAGATTACTCGTGAGAAACTAGTGCTTCCTTGGTATATATTCAATTTTTTTTTATCTCATATACTCTAAGGAAGAGAATCCAATACCAAGCATCAGGTATAAAATTTGAAGTAGTGCTTCTAATGGCCATCACTTGATTATTCCATGAGGTTAGAAAATAATTTAATAGGACCATACACTGTGTGTCAAACTTCTTCCTCCATCTTTATACAAACATACTATATATGGATCAACAAATGAATCCGCATCACCCATCCTCAAAGAATATAAATTCTTTTATATAAACATCTTGGTCACCAATTGTTTTTCTTGGTAAAAATTTCCTAACTATTCCTATATGGTTTTGGTAGAGGAATATTTCCTAACATTTAGGAGTAGTAAATCTACTAAATAAATTTGAATGAGACTTTTTGATTTTTGATATAACACAATCCAATAATCATCCTTCATGCTCGATGGTTTACTTCTAGAGATTACAACCCATAGAAAATAGTATATCAACAAATCCTAGATTTTAAGTTTTCATAGCTTGAAGTTTGTACCATTGACCCAATTATCCAACCCCATTTGTGATGTAATTTTCATTTTATTGAAAAAAAAGATAGTGTATGCATGGCTCCCACTAAAACCATGATTAGTCTATTTAAATTCTCTTCAGGAAACACCCAAGAAATATAGGTGATCATGAACTAATACCAAATGAAAGGAAGATGATAGTAGAAACACTTCCTACACTAATTGATGAGAAGAGACATGCATGTAATATTTAACACTTTCAAAAATAAAAATACATAAGAAAATGAATTCACCATAATGACACAATTCTTACCATGGGAGAATCCTTTCAAGAAGAAAGTCAACCTCTAAAACATGAACCAATGGATTCAAATTACCAAATCCAATTATAATACATTACCAAGCTCAAGCCTTTATAAGAGAAGAAAAATAACACAAGTCTTGACAAATTTTGGTAGCATAACCCATTAGAAAATCATATCATCATACTTCTCTAAACTATGCACTAGTATTTATAGGCAAGACCAAAAACTAGAAACCACCAATGGTTTCTAGAACCATGAGAAAAGAACATTGAATAAAAGTGAAACCAAAATATCCATGCAAGTCCTAATGTGCAAATTAAGAAGAGTGAACTAAAATGTAAATACAAAACTTTATCTTTCAAATAGAGTGCGCCACTTGGTCTTATTTACTATTTTGGTAACATGCACATGAAAAATAAAGACCTTCCTCAATCTTCTCTAAGTCTACACATAATTTCCACTTTTCAGATTATTTATAATTTGGCAACAATTGTACACACCTTACAATTATGATAGTCGTATTTAGCAACTCTCATCATAACTAAGTGATAATTATAAATTTCCAAATTACAAACTACAAGTGACAACTAGTGTCAATTGAAGTGGGACCACCATACACGTGAGTGAATAATAAACAAATACAATTAAATAATTAAATACAAACATTAGAAGTTCAAGGTTAGGCATCTTTTCCCAATAGTTGTCAAATGGATTACCTATATGTGATTTGCTAATTGCCACAATAGTTTGAGTTTCAATAAAAAAAGAGGTAGAAAAATGGGTTTCATTTAATATTTAAAATTTGATCTAGGTGAAAGTGAGCCAGAATACAATTTGGGCTAACACCCATAATTCATCAATTGACATCTAAGGCTAAACATAACATCAATTATTGTAAATAATCATATGCAACAAAATTTGCACAATCTATGGTATAAGGATTAATTTTAAAAATCTATTGAACTATACATAGAAGATTCAAGTGGATGCTAACTACATATCCACCACATCTACAATGAAATTCCTTAGTGACCTTCTATCAAACTTGTAGCTGGTGACCAAGCATCATAGCTTCCACATATCCCAGTTTATGTTAAAAATTAAACTCCCTAGTAGGCTGTGCAAAATGGTAGTAAATGACATTAATAATATCCCTTTCAACTTATTTTAATAGATGTCTACATGTGGGAAATCCATGAGCTTGTTAATTTGAATACCAAAATAAATACAAGTGAAATATAAATATTATGAATCATTGTTTCGAGCGATTATTTATTTAGATGATCAAATTATAAAATATGATTTTTGATGATCTAAATTTTTGGGCTTACCAAGAAATTTCATCCTAATATATATATGAGGTAAGCACAATATTTAAGTTTGAGACCATTCCCTTATAAACAAAGTGGGTTCCTTATACTACAAGTGACCTATTTGTGCATTATACCTATGTGGTTGTATTTGTGACTTGACATGCTTCCATGCAGTCATGATTGCTCAAATATTTTGTGGTTTGTCTCCTTGGCATCTTAAAAGTGTTTTACAAAATTGGGCATAACATTTTCCTTAGTTATCACATTTTCAATCATTTTTGGCATCTTGCATTTGTTTCTTAAGATTTATGCTTTGGTACAAGTTTTATCAATTTATTATAATTTCAACAAAAAATTCATTATACTATATTTTACACATACACATTCATTTTAGACACGCATGCAACATATGATAATACAAATGATAGTAAGATCTTTTCTCATAACACATCTTGACTTTTTCACCTTAATCTTTTCTTTAAATTTATTTTGATGAAAAAATTAATAAGACACAAAAATATCAACTATCAAATAAAAATTATGGTAAGTTGATTTTAATTTATTTGATAAAAGTGGTTGAGCTACAAACTTTTATTTATTGAAAAAGTTTTACAGAATCTTAGTTTAGGGGAGCTTACGGTAGGAAAAAACCAAAAAGAAAACCTTCGGTTATAGCTCCAAATCAAGAAAGAACAACAAAGTACCATTACAAAAAAACAAAACCAAAGAAAAATCACCACCCCATGACTACATAATTACATTCATAAAGCCCATTAAAACACCCCATCAACATTTGAGCTGGGACGAACAACAAAATAGAACAACGACCAAAGAAGATCCTGGAGAGCTAGTAAATTGAATTTTTTATTACAAAATAAAAATATAATTAAGAAATATTAAAAAAATCTTTTAATTTTTTATTTTATCTGAATATTAATACGAGATAATTGTGAAAATATATTTTATTAATTTTTGACTAAGTATATGAAGCTTTTACGACTAATAAAAAAATATATTAATATTTCTTCCCTTATAATATCAGAGAGCCTGATCCAAATCATTAAATAAATTATACAACTTTTTAAAACGCTTTGACTATTTATATAATGCTTAAATAAATTTTTTTATATTAATTTTTTTTAAAAAAAAAATTATGAAAGCTGATCTAACAGATTCCGCAGGCAACCTGATCCAAAACATTAATATAAATAAATTATACATTATTTTTTAAAACGCTTCTGACTATTTACAATCCGACGTGCACATATGATGCAAGCCTCCTAAAACTCTCGCCATATAAATGGCGAAAGTGAAGTCAACCAGAGCTCAAACCACAATCTGCGCGTTGTGGGCCAACTGATGAAACCGATTATTACGCTTCTAGATTGGCTATTTTTTTGTTCAAGACCTGCAGGTAAACCATGCCATTTTCATTGTTTCTCAAGATACGCAACCTACATTTCCCCTGCCTGGTAATGTTGGATAATAAACATTTCAGTAATCAACTTACTGTTATTTGTTAGCAAGACAACTGACGACAGTTATATGATTCCGTTTGTGAAAACTTGTATAAATATAATTCTATATCAATGATAATGTGAATTGAGGTTTCCGGTGTCAATTTCTGTGTTCTGTATTATTTTTCTAGTGTTTATTATTCTATTTGAGATTGTTGTATCCTTCATTTGGTATCAGTGCCTGTAATCTGTTGCGAAGCCGTTTGTAGGAGAGTTTCATTGAAGAGATGTTAGTGTGAGCACTGCCAATGAAAAGATTGGAGATCTGTCGCCCCCAAATGTGATTGTCAAAGCCGCAAGGAATTTGCAGAAGTAAGGAGCGGGAGAGCTTAAAGGATCGGCAGATTTGAGATAACTTGATTTCGCATTATTGAGAAAAGTGCTAACGGTGGAAGAGGGAGACGTGATTCATCCAGGCAGATCCTTGTGAAGTTTCTCTACAATGGAAAATAAAATGGCAACATCTGCTGGGGATTGAGGACACAAGTTCTTAGGGTTTTGATTCGGTTTGGCTATTTTTTCTGAAGATTCACAGCCTGCAAGTGGCCAGTGGCGGTAAGCCTTTGCAGAATATTATTGGTTTTTATTAAAGCTTTCTAGTTTCTGCAGTTTATAAATTGTTGCATGAGAGTTTCATTGTCTATGAGATTTGACATCAAGGCCATTGTGATTCGGTTTTTTAATAATTGGAAGATTTAAGGTTTTGTTTTTAAAAGGCGGACTAGGTTTTTGTGGGCAGGAAGATTGGACTGTTGTGATTCATTCCATCATTTGGTGTGTTTGGTATAAAATCTGTGGAAGGAAACTTTTATATGCTGCATTGAATTTGTTGTTAATATTCTGTGTGAGAAATGACAGCAATAAACTAAGCACTGGCTGAAAAAGAAGAGAAACATCTGGCACAGGTGGTTTATTTTTCTCTGTCTGCTAGAAAAGCAAACAGAGTATAAGGGGAATAAGAGTAGATGAATGGTGGTTAATGATCGCAGCTGTTAGGTTTGTTGTTATAAGGTGTTTGTGTGTGATAAAAGAGAAATAAGTTTGTAAGAAGTTTTGGTATTAGTAATTAAGCTTACATTATGGGAACTATTTTGTATGAAGATGGAATTTTATTTCTAAACATTAAAATTGATAATTTCAAAGAAGCAAATTAAATAGTAGAATGTTGGAGATTATTTCAGCCTACTTTTATGCAGTTTTGTGTTCAATATATTTCAATACAACAAGAAATAGATAGGTTGCAAGAGCAGAAACCCAATGTCTTAGCGCAAAAGAAAGATGTTGAACAAGGTGATGTTTCTTATTCTAGTACTTTTACACAACAAGTGAATGAAAAGTCAATTGTAAGAGTTTGAGAGTCTCAAAAAATAAACAAAGAAAAATTTGGTCTTGGTTATAAGGGTATTGTTGGGTCTTATGTTCCAACGTATTGAAAACCCATCAAATTTGTATCTGGAGGGCTTATCAATGCATGTCAAGTTGGATCTTCCTCTAAAGTGTTAAATTGGTGCAAAGAAAATTGTGTTCCTATTATGTTCGTCATGGCCATACATCAACTACTTGTTTTGAGCTACACCCCTCTTCACTATGTGGTCAATATACTCATGATTTTTCTCATTGTTTTCAAAAGAAAGAGCAGAAACTTATGTTATGTGTTACTAATCCTTTGTTTGAACTAGTTATGGGGGAGATATCAGATGGATCTTTAGATACCACAGTCCTAACATCTTTGACAGAGGTTGGGCCTGATGCCCCAAATAAGGCTATGTTGAATGATGTTGATAATGATGTTGGTGATGACAATAATGTTGATAATGTTGTTGGTGATGACAATGATGTTGATAATGTTGTTGGTGATGACAAGGATGTTGGTAATATTGTTGGTGACAAAAATAAGGTTGGCACTACTATTGGTGATGATAAGATTGATTTTGCTCATCTTCAGAGTGTTATGGATTCCCTTTATGTTGGAGATGACTTTGATTTGAATTTTTATGACCTATTATGAGGATGTTGATCTGTAGTTGTTGTAGTGTGTTTTTTTATAGAGGGGATATTTGTTGGTGTGTGTATGGAAGATTTGAATGGAGACTTATAGAGATGAGTGATATGTTCTTCAGATGTTTTGTCGATTTGTTGATTATGTGGCATTGTTGGTTTATCTCAGATTTTGTATAAGTTGTTGGTGATAGCTTTGGATATTGTTTGGTCCTAAAAATTACTGATTTATAGTTGGGTTGTCTTTTGAGATTGCCAATTATTGGTTTTTAAACACTACAGATAGAGAGGATAGGACCATGTATGGTCGTGATTTGGAATGAGCACCAGAAGAGTGACTCACAATGGTCAGTTGTAGGATGATCATCTTTGATTATAGAGTGAGCTACATTGATGATTGGAGATGGTAGATTCACCGGTTTTTGGGAGGTGGCTAGGGAGAAGCCCTAAGTCAAGATAGTGTTGCAACACATATTTTGGAGATTGAGATATTTTTTCAAAATGTTCATTATGGAGGAGAGAATATTGCAATGACTATTTTTTTCTCCAATGTTTATTATGGTGGAGAATGTTGGATAATAAACATTTCCATAATCAACTTTCTATTATTTGTTAGCAAGACAGTTGACAATAGTTATATGATTCGATTTTGTGAAAACTCCTATAAATATAGTTCTATATCAATGATAATGTGAATTGAGATTTTTGATGTCAATTTATGTGTTTTGTATTATTTTTGTATTGTTTATAATTGTTTTTGACATTGTTGTATCCTTCAGGTAAAATCATGGCGGCCAAAGACTCTGCCTATATGCACCACCATCACAACCACCACCATCACATTCACCTCCATAACCACCACCATGGCCACAAAGAAGGGGGCTACACATTTGCACCTCCACCATCACAGGCATCATGGTGATCAACAAGGGAGCTACCCACACCACCCACCACCAATAGTAGGGCCTTCTCATCTAGTAGAGTGACTCCCTTACCAGCACCTTGCCCTCCACTAAAAGGATAGCGATCGCCTCCACCACCAGTAGGGGCTTCTCATCCAACACTAGCAACTCCTTTACCAACACCTTACCCTTCACTAAAAAGACGAATACCTCCACCACCAGTAGGGCCTTCTCATCCAGCACTAGCGACTCCTTTATTGACACCTTACCCTTCACTACAAGGGCAAAAACAACCTCCACCACCAGTAGGTGCTTCTCATCGAGGAGTAGCGACTCCATCACCACTAGGGGCTAATCTTTAGGCACTAAAAACTTTGTTTCCAGCACCTTACCCACCTCCACCACCAGTAGGGCCTTCTCATCCAGCACTAACGACTCCTTTACCGGCCCTCACCCTTCACTATAAAGACAACAACAGCCTCCACCACCAATAGGTGCTTCTCATCCAGTAGTAGCAACTCCACCACTACTAGGGGCTTATCTTCAGGCACAAAAGACTTCTTTTCCAGCACTTTACCCACCTCCACCACCAGTAGGGCCTTCTCATCCAGCACTAACAACTCCTTTACCGGCACCTTACCCTTCACTACAAGGACAGCAACAACCTCCACCACTAGTAGGTGCTTCCCATCCAGCAGCAGCAACTCCACCACCACCACTAGGAGCTTATCTTCAGGCACTGAAAACTTCTTTTCCAGCACTTTACCCTTCTCTAGAAGGCCAGTCACCACCACCACCACCAACAGAAGCTTATCTTCCAGCACTGGTGACCTCTACACCGGCGCCTTACCCTTCGCTAAATAGCCAGCGACCACCACCACCAGTGGCTTATCTTTCAGCACCAGCGCCTTGCCCCCACCACGACCACGAACATGGGCTGATGTTCCAGCACGGGCAACTTCTTTCCCAGCGCCTTACCCTTCGCTAAAGGGCCAGCGGTATGCAGAGGAAGAGGCAAGGAAGAAAAAGCATATGGTCGAGATGGGACTGGCTGCACACGCCTTTCCCCTTGTAAGTTTAATAACTAAAAAAATAAAATTTACAGTCATGATATATATGTTTTTTGAGAATATTGTGTATACATTTTTAACATGGTTAAAATACTGTATAATCTATCAAAATTTAAAACATAGATCATCTGGAATAATTGGTAAGTATTTGTGTGTATATCTGGCAGTATAAAGGGCATGAAGCCATAGTGTATCCACATCACGCAGGGAGACATAAAAATGGATGCAGAAATAGATGGGGCCGCATACGTTGGGGCAATGGGCAATTCTGTGTATGAACACCATGAGAGCAACAAGTCCGAGTCTGAGTCTCACCATAAACACCATGGCCATCACCACCATGGCCGCCATCATCATTGAACACAATAAAAGTGCACCCCTATTGGTAATAATTTTTTCCATATGATCCGCCAAATAGCGTGTAAAACTGGATTCCTATTTTCAACGTTTTGTTTATGAGAAGCTTGGATTGTTATGTTCATCTTCCCTATTCAATGGATCTGTATTTTCCTTGAACTTCTACTGTTATTCAATTGGTTTTTCCTAATTTTAAACGTACTATGAAAATATATATTATATCTTTTACAATATAGAATTTATACGAAAGTGTCTTTGATTCTCTACAAGTTTGATTATTTTAGCAAATTTTCATCACTAGTTTTTAAATAATTTCTACCCTTACATTAGCACCCACATGCATTGTAATATTTTAGGGATAGTTCCAAAATCTATGATTAGATGATCAATACTGGTAGGAAAGGGATAAAATATATGAAGACTTTAAAAAATTTACAAAAGAAAAAAAGAAATTTACAGTAAAGGGAAACTTGATGTGAATTCCTAAACATGTCTTCACCTTGAAAACCAAAATACCAGCTAAAAATTATATGTTCTAGCATGCACACATTGTCTACATAGGTTACAAGAGTTTGAGGACCTTGAAAAATGAAAATATCATAGAGGAGTTGGTCGATTAAATTCTCTTGATTTTGAATTTTGTGAATATGGTATTTATGAAAAATATAATCATATAAATTTATTTGAGCTCAAGCCTAAGTCTCTTGGAGTTTTTGTCTTATTCATAGCAATGTTTTTCGTCCTATAGATATGCTTTAATATGTAAAAGGCTTGTATTATGTTTCTCTAAGAGGACTTGCGTCTATTTTTGTAGGCCTAAAGCTAAGGTCTTTAATCACTTCAAAGAGTTTAAGGTTATTGTGGAAAAACTACTGATGATTTTTCTAAGAGGACTTGGGTCTATTTTTCTAGGCATAAGGCTAAGGGCTTTAATCACTTCAAAGAGTTTAAGGTTATTGTGGAAAATAAAACAAGCATAAAGATAAATGTGTTGAAAATAGAAAAGGGTGGATAATATATTTTAGCTTAGTTGAATAGATTTTATAAAAGTAATGGTATTTCATGAATTAAGATAATTCCATACACTCCTTAGAGAAATGGATTTGCAAGGCACATGAATAGATCAATTATGGATACCATGAGGAGTATGCTTAGTGGGGCTATTTTTTTATCAAAATTCTTGGCTAATGATGATTATTACTACATGTTCATTAATAGATACAATCCATTATCACTTGTGGATTAAAAAACCCTTTTAGGATTAGATGGGTACTTCTAAATCCATCATTTTAGCATATTTTAATATTTGGTTGTGATATATATGCCCATGTTCCTAAGGAAAAAATGTCAAACTTGGATTTTTATAAAATAAAGTGCATCTTCGTCATTTATGGTGATAATGTGAAATGATATCATTTGTGGGATCTTGTGACCTATAAGTTTATTATATAGTCAAAATGTGATCTTTAGAGAGATCATTCCTTCTTCTATAGCTGAGCAACTATATGGAAGTATGAAATCTAGAACGAAATTATAGAAAAAGATCAAGTTAAATAAGAGGTTCAAAATGTATATGATGAGAAGGATAGTATATAGAGTGTAATTTTTTTGGAAGAAGATCCTTCATCTCTTTACTTTGGAGGAGATTCACTTGGTTTAAGGAGGAAACCAAAGAAGTGTAGTTTTCTTGATTTTACATGATTTTTCCCCTTCATTAATAACATTAATGAGCCTCAAACTATGGGTAAGGAAATGGAGATGAATTATAAAGAGTCTTGGAAGTTATCCTATAGATGATGAGATTTCTTCTCTAAAGAGGAATAAAATTTGGGTCTTGGTTCAATTGTTGAAGGGTGGGAAGCCTATTGGTTTCAAACTATTTTTCATCAATAAGTTTAGTTAAGATGGTAGTGGTAAAAAGTACAAGGCTAGATTGGTTGCAAAGGGATATTCCCAAGTCTAGGGAATTTATTATATAGAGATTTTTTTCTCCAATTTCTAATAAAAAATCCATCTAGTTCTTATTATCCCTCACAATAATTTTGATCTTAAGATTGAATAGATGGATGTGAAATGTTTTTTGCATGGTGAATTAGAAGAAGAAATATACATAGGAAAATTTCATGGAATCTACTAATTCTTGCAAGGAGTAAATTTAGCTTCAAATATTGTGTTAAAATATTGGGCTAAGTTAGAGTTTCTTTTGGATTGGATGTATTAGTTAGAGTGCACTTAACCTAGCAAAGAAACTAACTTTTCATGCACAAATAAAGTATATATATTTTTAGTGTCATTTAATTCATGAAATGGTGGAGGGTGAAAGGGTGATGGTTGAAATGTTGATATTTTGGTGAATTTTGTAGATTAATTGACAAAGCATGTGAGTGATAGATATCCCCCCCCCCCTATATTCTTGTAATTTGTTTGAAATTTGAGAAAATATTGGAAAAAAGGTGAGTCAACCTTATATTTGTAATATTCATAAGGTGCGTAAGTGTTTCCACTTTAAAGAATGAAAATGGAGAGTTAATATGGAATTGGAGAAGATCAATGAATATTTTTAGTTCACATGTTCATGTTACCAAAAGTTGAATGTGATTGGAAGTGGATTTTTCTAGTTGAAAGATGAAGTTTCTAATTTATGTTTACGTTAACTCTTATTCACTTAGGAATTGAGATTTGTATGGAGCTTTGAGCACTGGTTTTAGATCATATTTTTCTCTCATCATTTTAGAAACCATTGGTAATTTTTAGTTTTGGGTTGTTCTGATATATACTAGTCCATAGTTTGGGATGTATGAGGGTATAGTTTTTCTATGGGTTATACTACAAAAAAATTACTAGAGTTCTACATTATTTTTTTCTCTTGTGTAGGATTGAGGTTGTTGATGTATTGTAACCAAATTTTATACTATGAATGTATTAATTTGAGTTTTGGAGGTTGAGTTTCTTCCCAAAAGGGTTTTCCCAAGGTAAAAACTACATCATTGTGGTGAATAATTCTATATGTGTATTTTTTTTAAAAAAAATTATATATCTTGTACGCATGTCTCTTCTCATAAATTATTGTAGGAAGTGTTTATACTATCCTATATCTTCAATTCCTCATCGCCATTAGCTAATGATAGTGTGGAGCTACCAAGGAAAGTCTAACATAAGTTTTTGGAATTGAATTATCAAACAAACCACTTCTAAATGTATTGAGGACTTATTTTATAAAAAAAGAAATGAAAAACATGACAAGTTTAAATGAATTTCCTTGTTTCTTGGTTTCTTTAACCCATAAAATTTTACAAGACTTTATTTTATATTTTCTTTCTATAACATTAATAAGATTTACCTATGGGAATACACTAGCTTCATTAATGATCACAATATATCAAATCTACAACTTAAATATTTGTTTTGAAAGTAATTCAATATAATTTTAGAGCTTTCCCTTTCTGATCCAACCATAATTTTACAACCCACTTATACATCAAAGTTAATGTTATTCATAAATGCAACAAAAATTACAAGATATTGGACCTTCAAAATTCAGTCCTCTTTGGATATGGTATATATTGTTTATTTTATTAGTAATTTATTCTAAATTTTTATAAATACAAAATATATTATTTTGTATATAAATAGAATATGCAACCAATGGTTACATGAATTGTGGTTGTTGCCACAAAATAGTTAAAGAAATTAATTTTTTAAATAGCTAAATAGGAGGACACCCATGTTTACTAGCTAATTATTCATTAGAAGGGACAACTTGCAGCCAAGATGACCCTTCTCAAGTCATTATTGTGTAAACTTATTTTCTAATCTTAATAACTTGGTGATTCTTTGGGTCATATGTATCATTTTAGTTTTTTTTTTTTTTTGAGAATCATGAACCTCAAGGGCGACATACAAACAAATATAGCATACTTAATACCATTAATATAGATGGTAACATTTTTACATAGTAGTACACTTAAGATGGGATTAAGAAGATTTTGGTGAGAATGCCAAAATTATGTTTACTAGAAACTAGACTAAACCTATGCCATTTATAATAGCTTGTACGAAACACTTATTTTCCAAGACCTACTTTAAATCTTAGTTCACTAAAGAATCTAGCAATTTTATAAGACATCTTTACTTTTCTACCTTAAATAAATAATAAAGGAATATATTTTTTCATCTTTACGAATCTTTCTAGTTTTTATGTCCATGACAAATATAATTTTAAAATAATCATCTTATGAGAGAAATTGTAAGATCCATAGAGAAGCTCCAAATTTTAATCCAAATATACGTTTACCAACTACTCTATTTAATTTAAATCAAGATAAATCTATTTTTATTCCCCAAATCACAAGATGGTAGATATGATTATTCTCAAATAAAATAGTTTGCAGTCTTAATGTTTTTTTAAATGGTTATTATTATTAAGCTAGATTTTTTTTGTGTGTGTTAAAGATACTTTTGTAGGATAATACTAGTAAATTGGAGGAAACAATGTTCTAATGATTAGTGAGACCCAACTTAGACCTTTCATACAAGGATTTTTTCTCTTCTTATCTTTATTTGAAATATCTTGATAAAACTATAACAATATAAACATGCATCAATAGATTAATGTGCATGGATCTCCATTATGTAAACTACAATATTTCATGTTTGAAAATATATATAAGCTATTGTTTGGGATCAATATTGTTTGCTTGGATAGCTCACTACTCATTTTTCAAATTTTTTGATAAGTGTTTGGTCCTATCTAATAAATTTTCTTATAGTAGTGAAAAACCCTTATAAATAAGTTAAAGGGTAAATTTTATCTTTATCATTTTAATCAAATAAAATTTGGCATTATTTGTATGATTTGATGACCTAACTTGAACAAGGGAAAGTAAAGGGCATGTAGATGAAAAAATAAATAAAATTACAAGAGGGGGTGGCAATGGCATAAAAGAAGCTATAGATAATGTATGAAGCTAATTCTCCATAATCCTTTTATTTAATGATATTTAATACGTTTATTATTGTAAATAGTCAATGTAAAATTTTTAATTTAGATTTTTTAAATTTGATTACTTTCATGCACAATCATTTCAAATTATCTAATTATTTATTTTGTATATTTCTATGTCAAAAACATTTACTATGGCCTTGACTCTTCTCACAAGGTAGTTGGCTTGAACACTCTCCCTCTTTAAGAAATTGATTATTTCTATACATAAGTTCATACATGAATATTTGGATGAGATTCTCATGTAATGTAAGGAGATCCTCATTTCTATTTTTGACCTTCTTAGGAAATGCTCCCATCTATATATCTAAAACTGGAATAGAAGTTAAAATTAACAATGTATCTATTATTCTTGAAGAAGTTTTATTTCATTAAAGATAATAAATGCATGATTAATGTGTTCATGTACTTAGGAGATTCCATTTTTTGGTTTCATTTTAATTATGCATGCTCATATATTGGGTTTTATTTGATAGGGTTAAATATACTTTTCAATTTTCAAAAAATGGCAAGTTTCTTAATTTCTACCTATTGTTGATTTTGATGACTTGAGCATTACCCCTTATAGCAGATCCATAATATATGGATTTAGCATGGAATTCCTCTACCCTGTCATATTATCTTAAAATCAATAATGGAATTAATTTTTGCATGACATTCTCCTACCCTATCACATTTGAAAGCTTCAAATGGAAATACATAAAAAAATCCTAATATTAGCACTTTTGCAAATAAAAATTATATTTATATAAATATATTTTTTTATAATTTCAACATAAATTATAATGAGGATCATAGTCTATCTAAAATTTGAATTAAAAATATCAAAAATAGCAGAGTGTGTAAGGTTTCCTAATTAGTTAAGAACTTAAGAGCAATGCAATATCATTGTTCCAAATCCATGACTAATGAAATATGTTTTTGTAAAAAATTTCTAAACACTATAAAAATCTATATTAGAATCTTTGAGGTGGCCATTAGTAAATTCATCTCTAATTATGGTTGCAAACCATAAAAATACTTCAAGAATACCAAGAAATCATGTTTTTTATGATTCCATTAGAATGACATACATATTTATTATTAAAGTTGATTATACATTTATGGATCTACACAATTTATTAATATGATCATAGAGTGATTCTACAAGCCAAAATTTACCCAAAATGGTTTTAGAGTATAGTATGAGTTCTAGACCTATTAAATTGTTGTTAATGGTATAAAATTTATATAATTCTATCAAGAATTAAAATAATTTCATTGAATTTATGGTTTATTTTATTAAAAATTCATGAATTCACATTCCTTTATTGATAATACATAGAAATTATAACTATAGCCTTATCAATGTACCCATGTACCTAGTTTGAAAATGGCATCCACATCCCTATCTATCTTGCAACCCCACATCTTTTAATGACTTTGGTTTATAGATCAATTATTTGCAATAATTGCCAAAAATGAAGTTGAATGCACTAGGGGAGAGGGGCCAGTAATTGTGCAGGCTAACTTTGTTAGCATGTAGTGATTGACTAGACTATCGTATAACCTTCATTTTTTTTTGAAATGTGGATAGGCCTTTTATCTATCTATAACTAAGTTTTGGAGGCATGACTCATCATACAACTCGCCACATCAACACATCTATTGAGAAGTGTCAAAAATTTAAATTTTTAAAGATTTGACCAAAATTAATCATGGAACCCTTGGGTAGTTGAACAAAAAAATATCATTTGTTACTTGTAGAATATCATATTTTTCTTTACAATAAAATTAATATGTAACCTAAATGGACGAAATACCTATTGGTAACCATAAATCTTTGATATCTCTATCTTTTATATTCAACACATATGGACCAATAGTTGAACACAAAAAAACTATTTATTGTTATAAAACAACACATAATTATTTAAAATACAACTTATATCAAATAAAAATGGACCAATAGTTGAACACTAATTTTTTTTGAAAATCCTTCACATTTAAGGGAAAATACATGGTATTTACTATGCTCACCATTTATATTTGTTATAGGAAAAACTATTAATATAAAGTCCTTTAATGCTTGTACATTGCTACTCCAATAGTTGTACACATAAGAAAAATAATCATTTAAATGAGTGTCTTATTTTATTAAATAATCATTTTATTTTTTAAATGACACACTTATAGTGGATAGTTATGATATTTTATTTGAGACAAAAAATAATTAGGGGAGAGGGCCCAGTAGTCGTGCACCCTAACTTCACGCTTCTAATTATCCTACGTCGAAATTTCAAATCACTCCCAATTTTTTACAGCAACTTACTTGGCAAGCTCTCTGCTTATAACTAAGGTTTCAGGGCCACATTATCAAATATGATGCCACATCAGCATGTGTTTTTGTCAAGGTGTCCAAAAAGGCCCCAAAAAATAGTGAGACCAATTCTCGTGCATTACATCATGAGTAGTTGAGCGCTGATGTGGTATCACATGATTCGTTGCTTTTTAGATCAAAAGCATACATTTTGTTTAATTATGGGTAGTCAAATCATAACTATTGGACATTATATAAATGACTATTGAGTATTATATTTATGATTGGGTGTGCAACTATTGGACCCCGCACGACTATTGGGCCCTCTCCCCTATTTCACTTCTTCATGAATGTATTTATGTTTTTTCTTTATATAACATTAAGAGGTTCTCATGTGTACAAGTATGGGTTCACTTTTGATCAACATTTGGTTATTTTTTATTTACATTTGAAATATTTATTGACAATATATAGAATAAATGTGGTAAGACTGGGTATTATAATCGACCTTGCACAACTACTATCCCCTCTCCTCTATTATTTCCATTGAATAAAGTGAAACATTTTCTTATTAAAATCTCCAAAAGACTTATAGTCCATCTCTTTTGTTGAGTTAATGCACCATTCAAATTGATTGTAACAAAATCTATGAAATAATTTTATCTAGGAATTCAAAGAGCTTATAAATATGCTCTTTATTGTACAACTAATTTAATTAGTACATCCTCCACATGCCAACCTACAACATAAAATATTGTTGGAAAGATGTGGGATAACCTCACTTTCCCATCAAGGTTATTTTTCTTGTATGTGTACTTAGAAATATATATTTTTAAAAATAGTATTATATATTTATTCATATCTAATAATTTTAAATATATTTTCTTATTAAAAATTATTTTCCTAAATTTATTAAATTAATTTAATATATTATTTTATTTTTCTACACCAAAATAGAATTTGTACCTATTTTTTAATTAAAAACATATCTTAAAGATACATTTAAATTCTTTGATTTTTTTTTTTAAATATAAACAAACCCAAAAAATAAGAGATGAAAAATTTACAAGATAATATTTCAAACAAAAATATGGTTTAGAAAAAAATAAAGAAATATATGTACACACCTATTTAATTGTAAAAAAATTGGCACTAAATGTGGAAAATCAACCCCAATAATTCATATTCAATAACCTTAACAATATATCTATAAAAATATGAAAGCCCTTTACCGGTTACACCTATCGATGGAATGCAACATAAAAATTGACTATTTAACCTTCAATAATCAATTGTTGGATGTTTCAATAGATCAATCTTGAAGCCAAGTAATAAATATTCTATTTATAATTATTTTATAGAAAATATCAACAAATAATGTAATCATTCATTCTAAACATCAAGGAGGGGTAAAAATACAATTAAACCAAGAAAAAGTTACAAAGAAAGGGCATTAAATAGCCCTATCAAGTTCCACCAAGTGATCCAACTGTTGAGATAAATCTAGGGGTAGTTGACCCTGATCAACCAAATTTCAATCATGAATATGATTAGAAGCCCATTTAGCCAAAAAATTAGAACACCATTCCATTCTATAGGAATATGAGTTAAGTAATATACTCTAGAGAAGCACAAAGAGTGAGAATTTATTCAACAATCAAATCCAACTGCCAGCTCACATCATCCAAATGCTACCTATTCAACAGGTTCACCACAACCTAGGAGTCAAACTCACATATGATCCTTTGCCATCCCAATCGATTTCCTCGGTCCATAGCCAATAAAATGGCTAGAGCCTCCATCAAATTATTAGTATGAAGACCCTTATAAACATAGAAGATAAATTAGACATCTCTAGAGCTATCCCAACCAACCTCACCAATGCCAACATGACCTGAATTTCCATGAGAAGAGTCATCCAAGTTAATTTTTAAGACTCCTTAAGGAGGAGGGGACCATCTTCCGTCCCTATTCACCTTTGGGGTAGGATGTCTACATTTGTTGTGGATGAGTTGTTGTTGTGAAGGAGGAAGATGAAGACGATGACAACAACCAACATCATGAGGGTCCACTGACATAGTCAGATCACACTTAGCCTCAATAGTTTCCCCCAAAGAATGTAGAATTTTCCACCACAAGTGAGGGTCCATCAACAACACATCCTAAAAAATATGCCTATTCCTCTCCAACTACAAGTTCTAGATAATAAAGGTTGAGCCAAGAGCCCAAGCAGCTTGAAGAAAGGAGGTAGTAATAGGGGCCCTACCCCACTATTCCACAAACTCCACCAATGAGGAAACATGCTAGTAGGCCATATTCCACACTCTCCACCAAAAATTCCAAATCTCCCTAGCATAGGAACATTGGAAGAAGAGATGGGAGACACTCTCATCACAACCTCGACACAAAAAACACATAGAAGGGGCTTAGAAACCATGCTTACATAAATTATCCCAAGTAAGACACCAATTTTGAGCCACTAACCACATGAAGAAATTGCACTTGGGCCATGACAACTTATGCCAAACTTGCTTCCACAAAGGGACCTCAATGTCCCCAAACATCTGCCTACTCAATTACTTATAACCAGTAGACACAAAGTACTTTCCAAAAAAATATGAACCATCCCAAGCCAAGACATCAGGTCCCCTCAAAGAATTAAAAGCATGGGAAGCCAGAAGCTACGAAAGCTCATGCCTATCCCCCTCAAACCCTCTAGGTGGCCACTCAGAAGGATGCTTCCAATGAAAACTTACGGCCAAACCACAATGTTGCACCACCTTATAATGCTCCATGGTATCCTATCCAATTGCAATAAAAACATCACAAAGGGACTGGAGATGAGGAAAAGAAGAGAGAATAGGAGGGTGACCATCCCAAGAACCTAACCAAAAAAGAACCTATGGCCCCAAATGACAAATCCAAAATCATTAGTTTTGTACATATTTTTATATTTTATCTACCTAGTTAATATGAAAAAAAATCATGACTTAAGAATATCTATCATGGTCTCATGAATTAGCTCTCAAGCATCATTCCTTAAAGTTTTCATGCTCTTTCAATTTGTCTTCTAAAATGGATTCCATCTCAATTCATCATCTAATAATTATATACATAAATAGGGATACATAACTTATATGATGTATAGATCAATATGTAGAAATATAATATAACATTAAGTGAAAATATGTTGCAAAATCAAATCATCCAAGTACATGAATATTGTTAATCATAGAAAAAATAAAATAATCATAAACGAGATACAAACCATAACTAAAGATATACATGGAGAAACACTTGTAAGAAAAAACTTAATGCCCAAAAAGATTTAAAGATTGTATTAATCTTTTAAAGAGGTACAACAATGCACCTCCCTCTAAATTCGTATGGCACTTCATTACTACTACAACCTACAAGAAAAGTTGTGCTACCTCTTACTCTGAGCTCCAACGTATATCGAAAATTAATACAAGAAACTATAAATGATTTTCAATACAATGGACTCAAACCATGATCCAAGTAGTCTACATTTATAATATACCTCATGACATGTGTCCAAGAGTTACAAGCATCTTTCTAGAAGCTTCAAAAAATTTCTTATTAATTTTGGCATCCAACTTCACTAGAGGACAAAAACAGCCCACTAGAAGATAAAATATTAAATCTTTAAGTCCAAAAAAGTATGTCTGACTTATTACTCACAATAAAATATATTCTCTTACACCTCTTATGATGTTATAGATGTTTCTTACATAACTTACAACATCATAACTATTTATATTTCCTTTCATTTTATGCCAAGTTTCCATAGATGTTTTCATAGGCCAAATTGAGGTCCCCCAATCAATGCCATCTTACAAAGAATATTCCAAAATTCTTGAAATTTATATCCAACGAAAAAAATGTCACTCCATATGTAGTACATCCAAGTTCCCCTTCCATGATTTTTGAATTCACATGAAATTATAAAAACCTATTAAAATAATTAAATTAAGATACATAGTCCTAAGATTGCAAGGTTAATATCATCAATCCTAACATCCTCACATTTGATATTCACATTGTAATGGCGTAGTATGGAATAAAATAAACTAAATTAAGTTCTAGGAGATTCAAGTCCCATGGCCTCCCTATGCCAAAGTAACTTCTTTGTGCCTATTAGTTTAGTAAGAGAGTTTATAATATTTTTTATTTTCCCACTTTTTGTAGCATGACTATATCACCCTTAAGAATTTCCCAAACAAAGTGATAGTACACATGTAAATATATTTTTTGTGAACATGATATGTTATGATTTTTAGCCCAATAGGTGACACTCTAAATGCTACATGCAATCCTAAACTATTTACACTAAAATCCAATACCTAAATATAATATTTGTAGCTATATTATCTCTTTACAAGCATGTGTTGCAGCAATATACTTTACTTTTGTAGTGGACAATGTAATTGTATATTTTATTTTTCTCATCCAACTAAATTCTCCCTCAAAAAAATTAAATACATAGCCACTTGTAGAACTCCAACAATTAAGATTAGCATCCTAATCTGAATCAACGAAGCCATGAAAATTAAACATCCTACCCACATCATTGGATTCATGATAACAAATAATTAAAAAATAACAATTCATATAAGCCCAATGTTCTCTGTAACCAAAATTTGACATAAACCTTCTAAGAAAACCCACTACTTGTGCAATATTAAGTTTTATATAGACCATGGCCAAATTGAAATACAACTCCTCTAATTAAAATTTGGACACCATGTTTTATTGATTTAGTTCTCCAAATATGTCACATATAAAATAGGGGTTCATTTCATCAAACCTTGGTGGAAGGATTGAAAATGGTACTCAAACATACCATTTCACAATTATAGATCTCACAAGAACTATCTATCTCCACATGGCACCTAAATTATTTATCACAAATGGATTCTAAAATCCTTGTTGGGATTTTGGTGATGCAAGTTCTAGACTATTTGGTTGGTTATTCTTGACCCAATGTTAGCTCATTTTCCCTTGTGTGTTCTCTACCAAGAAATTCCCATTCATACTATGTTATCTCATATGATATTTTTCAATCTTTGCTACCCATTATGTGGATAAAAAGAGACTATATCAAGTACCTTTTTAATTCCATCTTAGATCTTAAGAAGCTTGGAATTAAACTCATGACTTTTTCTTGATGCTTTTAGACCTAAGTCTTTCTCATGGCATATGGTCTTTTTAGAAGATTGACCTATAATTCTTGGTAAACTTAGCCAAATATGACATGCATTTAGGGTGTGTTTTTTTTTAGCATTTGGAAAGATATAAGCTTTCTTCTTTTTACTAGTTCTATTAATATTTATTTTTCACTTTGTACTAAAATTATGATTCAATCCAATGTTCTTATGCAAATTCAAATGCAATATAATAAAGTTGCATTTGAAGTGGCACATCTTCAATTTTCTTTAGATCGCTTGGGTATTGGTCACTACAACAAATCCCTGTGATTTTCTCTACTTTTTGCTCCATTTTTTGCTTCCACCCACTGTTTTAATGTATTTTTTGGCAATTTTTTGAAAACATGGGCACTTTTATTAGGATGGCACAATTTTTGGCATTTATTGCACCGACCAGTACAAGTTAGTGCTAATTTAGGCGCTAATTAGCACCCTAAGTAATGTCATCTTTAGCACCGATATTAGCTTCAAGTGTAGCACCTCTTTTAGTTCCAACTTTAGCTTCGAGTTTAGCTTCAGGTTTAGCGCCAGTTTAGACACCCCTATGTCAAGGAGACTTATTTATATGTCTCATCGAAACATAACTCTTGGATATAACAAAGTAATGTCGATGAGACATTGAGATATCGGTAAGACAAATAATATTGTCTCTTTGACACTCTTCAAACTGTAATGATCAAAAGCATAAACAGCTATACTGTCAAGAAGGTGAGCAACATATGCGGTAGAGTGGTATACACCACAACGATATAGCAAGAAGCCTTGAGCAAGGTGGTAGTGTAGTAAACAACAAAAGGGAAGGGTAGAACACCGTTATACCACAACAATAATCACAAGTCTCCCCAACATGTCAAAGTTACACCAATATATAAAGAAATACCACTAAAGGAAAATATTGATGAGATAGTGGCATATTGGCAAGAGGTATTAACTTGTCTCATCGACATCGGCAACCAACATTAGAGTAATATAAGATCTAATGTCGATGACACATTGAGATATCGATAAGACAAATAAGATTGTGTCATTGACACTCTTCAAGTAATGATCAAAAGCATACACCGCTATACCACCGAGAAGGTGAGAAACATATGCAATAGAGCAGTATACACCACAACCCCACAACAAGAAGCCTTGAGCAAGGTGGTAGTGCAGTAAACATGGCATCATTACAATTTACAACAATAAATGTAGAAAATCATATGTCACCAAAATTAAATGCTATTAAATTATTAAGGGTTTCCAAAACTAATATGACTAAATACCGCACCATCTAAAGATAAGTGAGTTTTCCCAATATCAAACTCAATTGCACTACATTAGCGTGGAAGGAGCTAAGGATATGAGAAGAAGAATTCTTCAAAGCATGAAATACTCGAGTAAGTGCATGAAAACTCTCTGAAAGAGCTCTATTAATATAAAAAATATTTTAAGGTTTTGTCATCTGAAGCCATAGTAGAGAAAATTGAAACATGCCTCCTAAAAGAAAGCAATTAGAAGTAAAAGAAAGTCAACCTAAAATTAAAGATGAAGAACCTAAAGTAAAGAAGGGACCACTCCACCAATCCATATTAGATATACTTGTAGGGTCTACTAAAGACGGTAATAAGAATTTTCTTGTGGACACTACACAAATTTGTAGGGATGCCCTCATTTCCAAATCTAGATGGGACCTATTTTGGTACTTTTATAGTAAGAGAATTAAGGAGATTCCAGTGTCAAATGCTTGGATGTAGGATATAGCAAGGTTGATTGTCCCAAATGTGTTTATTGATGTAGAATTTATCAAACTACTAGACAAACACTATCACTTAGCTACCGAAATAGTAAGGTTCCCAAACAACACAGTATTGGTAGAAGTAACCAGAAAATACAGGGTGTGTGCAAGAAGTTGAGTCCACTTTTTGGCCAAAAAGTGGAAGTGTTTTCCCTAATTTTCAGAATTTGACACATTTGACTTTAAAATTTGAAGCACTTAGAGATGGAATCTTCAAAAAAGTCACTAATCATAAAATGTAGTACTCAGAGTCTAGTTTCCAAATATGTAATTTATTTCAATACCCAAATTGTAAAAATTGAGTTTCAATAGGCGTTTCTAAAAACCACTGTTTAAAAGTCACTTTTTTATACCATACCATGCACGTGTACGACATCCATATTTTGACCTAAATTATCATATTTTTCTAAATACTTTTGGGAAAAGATTTGTGACTTACTAAAGCTTGCTTTTAATATTTTTTTTATAATTTTTTATTGAATATTTTTTTTTATTAAATATTTATTAAGCATATTTGTCATTTTGAAAAATCGTTGTGTACGACACGCATAAGATGACATAAACTTATCATTTTTTTGATTTTTTTTTTGAAAACTGAAAAGAATTGTTTGAAGTTTGCTCTCGTGCAATCCGTTCGTCAAAATGTTATGTTGATCAAATGTTATTAAAATACTAAAAAAACCTGATAATTCAAGTTTATGGACTAGTTTCATTAGAAATCAATTGAAAAATAGAAAAAATAATCAAATTATTAAAAAAATTACATATTTGGAATCTGCATTGTCTCATCTATAATGGGTTTTAATTTCGTAAAAAAATTATGCAAAATAGGTCTTCAAACATATGTCCAAAGTCATTATTTTCCTGTGACATTAATAGGACCTTCAAGTTGCAGGTCAAACTAGGTCCAAAGCTTAGGTTTGGGTCCCCAAGCCATTTCGAACCAAAAAAAACCAAAAACTTGCTCAAAAATTCATAATTTAAAAAACGGGATCATTTCATTAAAAGCGGGATCGTTTCATAAAACCATTTTTATGGTTCTATGAAATAGGATCCCATTTTGAAATGGTTCCAAAAGCGAAAATTTCAAAAATGGAAAGTTTTCAAAACGGGATCGTTTTGAAAACTTTTCCGAAAATGGAAATTTTTCAAAATTGGAAGTTTCCATTTTCAAAATTTTTCAAAACGGGATCCCGTTTTAAAAACTTTCCATTTTTGAAAATTTTTTTTGGAAAATTTTCAAAACA
Organism: Sequoia sempervirens; assembly: GCA_007258455.2. Lineage (NCBI taxonomy): Eukaryota > Viridiplantae > Streptophyta > Pinopsida > Cupressales > Cupressaceae > Sequoia > Sequoia sempervirens. The sequence goes on from VDFB02193867.1 coordinate 689,036,487, forward strand.
GGATCCATTTTGAAAATTTTCCAAAATGGAAATTTTAACGGGATCCCGTTTTTTAAACTTAGGCTCGGGATCCCGAAGCTAAACAGGATCCTATTTTCTAAAAACGGGATCCCGTTTTTTGCAAGCCGAATTCATTTTTTTGCCTAAGGCAAAAACTTCCACATTTCGTGGACTCAACTTTGTGCACTTACCCTACATCATTGAGTGTTTTGTCTTAAACAAGCATGCTCTAACCAAGATAAACCTATAGAAAAGTGAGGAGGATTATGCTAGGTTAAAAAGGACTTATAGAAGTGATGAGGTACCCCTATATATGAAAAGAGACATTGGTAACAAAACATTCCCCATCTCTACTACCACTACTGAACCATTTAATGTGACAAATTTTTAGTATTACTTTGTGAATACATATTTAGCTCTTTGCCAAGTGTTGGGAATAGATGCTCGAGATAAAATTCCAATAGGCCTAATGATGATGGCCATGAAAATTCAAAACCCTGAAATTAATATTGAATATGACTTTGCTTCATACCTTGAGATGGTGTTAGATGATAAATTCTCCCAAGTTATAGAGGATAGAGCACCGATTACATTAAAACACTATTCCTTGCTATGTCATCTAATATTGTACCAAAATAGGGACCAATGGACTAAAAGAATGGAATTGGCTATAGTAGATGAGCAAGGGAATCCCACACCTATCCAGAAATGGTGCTATATTTGGGACAATTAGTGCAAGAATTCGAGCTTTGTTGTATTCTATGAAGACTTTGTACACATAATCCTTCAAGTTCTTGGGTTATGTAATACCAAGATTTCCAACCAAAATTTTGCAACTAGTGAGACCTTTAGCTCTAAGACCAGAGAAGGGTCATGCACACAATTTTTTAGATTAGTTCTTCCTCCTAAAAGTTACAATAATAAGATTTTATGGATGCCCTATTGCTCCACACATATTGCCAAAATTTGTGCCACTCAGATTAGCATTTCTTTAATTTATGTGGAAAATGATGTGGATGGATAAAGATTTAATGCACAAGTAGAAGAAAGGCACTTTCCTACCAGACCAAACCAAGTGTGAAGATTGGACTGTATGCTCATACACACTAGAGGAGTTACAGTATTATTTGAAGACAAGATAAGCATTGAAATCCAGAAAAGAAAGAGCCATTAACCCTAAAAATCATATGAACAACATAGGGCACAATCTTCTTACCAAAGTGAGAGTGCCACACCAAGTGGATTTTGAAGAAGATGTCATAAGGAACTGCATTACTTATAATGATGTATTTAGTAGAAGGAAAAAATGGGAAAATATGAAGAATGCTGAAGAATGGACAAAGCAGAGGTCCAAGAATTTCCTAGGATACTTTGTTGAGGAAAAGGACCCCATCAAGAAGATTGAATTGATAATTGGTAGATATGAAGACTTGTATAGAAAGAAGGAAGCATATCTTGAAGAACATCATAGTGGTGCAACTGCAGAGCATACCCCAGGTGAAACTTTTGAGCCTCCCATCGACCAATTACCTCCCAAAAGATAGAAGACGAGAAGTATTGAATAGTTAGTACCTTATGAGGATACTAAAGAGGTGGGAAATACTGAGGAAGTGGCTACAATACTGCAAACATTGAGAGGTGATATTGAAGTTTACTAGCCCATCCTTGAGACTAGTGCCCATAAACATGAGGAAAGGATGGGTGGTGTAGAAAAAAAAGGTACAAAGGTACATGAAGATGAAAGGGAAATTGTAGCTAGGATATTCATAGAAGATGATGAATTCATTAAGACTCCCGAGTTTAAGGATTTCTTATTGAAGATTAATATAAAACAATTTCAAGAGAGGATGGAATTAACTGAAGCAGGAATTGAAGAATCAGAGAAAAATGAAATGGTAGCACAAACTTTCTAGGAATTAAGAGTTGACAACATTGACATTAGCCCCAAGAAGGCTAGAGAAATGGTCTTGAAGAGCAATATGCTCATTTTCCCTATCTTGGAATTAAAGAAAATGTTTCTGCTTGATCAAGTGCGGGCTCAGGAAGATCCAATGCTAGTTACAGAATTTGACTCCAATGAAGGTGTGAGTGGAATTGGGTATAACCCAAAGATTGAAACCCTGACCGTATGGATCAAACAGAAAAATACACATAAGCCAAAATTATTAGATGTAATTCAAGGGATGAAAGGGGCAACGATGGTAAGGACAATACAAGATACCACCCCTTTGGAGGCAGCCATAATGACCATGCATTCGACCATGTTCACTTGAGCAAATGTTAAGGGATTAGAAGACACATTGAAGGAGTATGAAAAGTAAAAAGGGTTCCTAAATGATGAAGTTAATAAACTGTTCATGGAGAATGTCAAAATGAAAGAACAATTATGAGGAGCAGGACCCTCACAAAGCAAGGAGATGGTGTTATGCAAGCCTCCTATTGCTCCAATGGATATTGTGAATAACATTTTTGCAGATTAGGTATAAAAAGTAATGATCAAAAGCATACACTGCTATACTGCCAAGAAGGTGAGCAACATATGTGGTAGAGTGGTATACACTGCAACCTCTCAACAAGAAGCCTTGAGCAAGGCTGTAGTGTAGTAAACAGGAGAAGGGAAGGGCAGAACACTGCTATACCACAACAATAATCACAAGTCTCCCCAACATGGCAGAGTTACACCAATATATAAAGAAATATCACCGAAGGAAAATATTGATGAGATAGTGGCATATCACCAAGAGATATCAACTTGTCTCCTCAACACCAGCAACCAACATTAGAGGAACATAAGATCTAATGTCGATGAGACATTGAGATATTGGTAAGAAAAATAAGATTGTGTCATCGACGCTCTTCAAGTAATGATCAAAAGCATACATCACTATACCACCGAGAAGGTGAGCAACATATGTGGTAGAGCGGTATACACCGCAACCCTATAGTATGAAGTCTTGAACAAGGTGGTAGTGTGGTAAATGAGGAATCACTACAATTTACAACAATAAATGCAAAAAATCATATCAGTCACCAAAATTAAATGCTATTAAATTATTAAGGGTTGCCAAAACTAATATGACTGAATACCACTCCATGCAAAGATAAGTGAGTTTTCCCAATATCACACTCAATTGCAGTGTACTAGTGTGGAAGGAGCTAAGGATATGAGAAGAAGTCCTACAAGCATGAAATACTCAAGTAAGTGCATAAAAAATCTCTGAAAGAGCTCTGTTAATATAAAAAATATTTCAAGGTTTTATCATCTGAAGTCATAATAGAGAAAATTGAAACATGACTCCTAAAAGAAAACAATCAGAAGTAAAAGAAAGTCAGCCTAAAATTAAAGATGAAGAACCTAAAGTAAAGAAGAGACCACACCATTAGTCCATATTAGATATACTTGTAGGGTGTACTAAAGACAGTAATAAGAAGTTTCTCATGGACACCGCACAAAGTTGTAGGGATTCCCTCATTTCCAAATCTGGATGGGACCTATTTTGGTATTTTTATTGTAAGAGAAATAAGGAGATTCCAATGTAAAATGCTTGGATGCTGGATATAGCAAGGTTGATTGTCCCAAATGTGTTTTTTGATGTACAATTTATCAGACTACTAGGAAAACACTATCGCTCAGCTATCAAAATAGTAAGGTTTCCAAACAACACAGTATTGGTAGAAGTGACCATAAAATCCATCATTGAGTGTTTTGGCTTAAACAAGCATGCTCTGACCAAGATAAACCTATAGAAAAGTAAGGAGGATTATGCTAGGTTAAAAAGGACTTATAGAAGTGATGAGGTACCCCTATATATGAAAAGAGACATTGGTAACAAAACATTCCCCATCTCTACTACCACTATTAAACCATTTAATGTGACAGATTTTCAATATTACTTTGTGAATACATATTTAGCTCTTTGCCAAGTGTTGGGGAAAGATGCTCAAGATAAAATGCCAATAGGACTAATTATGATAGTGATGAGAATTCAAAACCCTGAAATTAATATTGAATATGAATTTGCTTCATACCTTGAGAAGGTGTTAGATGATGAATTCTCCCAAGTTATACATGATAGAATATCGATTACATTTAGGCACTATTCCCTATTGTGTCATTTGATATTGTACCAGAATAGGGACCAGTGGACTAAAAGAATGGACTTGGATATAGTAGATGACCAAGGGAATCCCACACCTGTCTAGAAATGGTGCTAGGGACAATCAGTGCAAGAATTTGAGCTTTGTTGTATTCTATGAAGACTTTGTACACATAATCCTTCAAGTTCTTGGGTATGCAATACCAAGATTGTCAACCAAAATGTTGCAACTAGTAAGACCTTTGGCTTTAAGACCAAAGCAGGGTCTTACACAAAATTTTGGAGATTGGTTATTCCTCCTAAAAGTTACAATAATTAGAGTTTATAGATGCCCTATTGCTCCACACATACTACCAAAAATTTTTCCCCTCAGATTAGCATTTCTTTAATTTATGTGGCAAATGATGCAGATGGAGAAAGATGTAATGCACAAGTAGAAGAAATGCACTTTCCTGCCAAACCAAACCAAGTTTGAAGATTGGAAGTTATAGGCTTATACACACTAGAAGAGTTACAATATCATTTGAAGACAAGATATGCATTGAAATATAGAAAAGAAAGAGCCTTTAACCCTGAAAATTATTTGAACAACATAAGGCAAAATCTTCTTACCAAATTGAGAGTGCCACACTAAGTGGATTTTGAAGATGTCATAAGGAATTGCATTACTTATAATGATGTATTTAGTAGAAGGAAAAAATAGGAATATGTGAAGAAGGTTGAAGAACGAACAAAGCGGTGGTCCAAGGATTTCCTAGGATACATTGTTGAGGAAAAGGACCCCATCACGAAGATGAAATTGATAATTGGTAGATATAAAGACTTGTACAAAAAGAAGGAAGCATATCTCAAAGAACATCATAGTGGTGCAACTGTAGAGCATACCCAAGTGAAACCTCTGAGCCTCCCATGGAGCAATTACCTCCCAAAAGAAAAAAGACAGGTAGTATTGAATAGTTAGTACCTTATGAGGATACCGAAGAGGTGGGCAATATTGAGGAAGTCGCTATAGTACTATAGAAATTCAAAGGTGATATTGAGGTTGATCAACCCATCCTTGAGACTAGTGCCCATAAACATGAGGAAAGGATGGGTGATGTAGAAAAAACAAGTATAGAGGTACATGAAGATGAAAGGGAAATTGCAGCCAAGAGATTCATAGAAGATGAATTCATTAAGACTCCCAAGTCTAAGGATTTCTTGTTGAAGATGAAGATAAAATAATTTCAACAGAGGATGGAATCAACTAAAGTAGGAATTGAAGAATTAGAGAAAAATGAAATGGTAGCATAGAATTTCCAAGAATTAAGAGTTGAAAAAATTGACATTAGCCCCCAAAAGGCTAGAGAAATGGTCTTGAAGAGCAATATGCTCATTTTCCCTAACTTGGAATTAAAGAAAATGTTTACGCTTGATAAAGTGCAGGCTCAAGAAGATCCAATGCTAGTTGTAGAATTTGACTCTAATGAAGGTGTGAGTGGAATTGGGTATAACCCAAAGATTGAAACCCTCGCCATATGGATCAAACAGAAAAATACATAAAAGCCAAAAAAAATTGATGTAATTCAAGGGATGAAAGGGGCAGTGATGGTAAGGACAATAAAAGATACCACCCCTTTGGAGGCAGCCACAATGACCATGCATTCGACCATGTTCACTTGAGCAACTATTAAGGGATTAGAAAATAGATTGAAGGAGTATGAAAAGGAAAAAAGGTTCCTAAATGGTGAAGTAAATATACTGTTCATGGAGAATGTCAAAATGAAAGAAAAATTAAGAGGAGCAGGACCCTCAAAAAGCATGGAGATGGTGTTATACAAGCCTCCTATTGCTCCAATGGATATTATGAAGAAAATTTATGTAGAATAGGTAAAAAAAATCCAAAGAAGGAAGTGGATGATGTAAAGAAGGCCAGCAATCAAACCCAGGATGAAGTGAAAAGATGAATTTGTGAAGTTATGGAAAAGATTCTTGAGCACAAGATAAAATTAGTTATGGATAAACTAGAGAATGTGCATGATAGTTATAGAACACTTCAACAGACAATGGATCAAATAAAGAAACATATGCTCTTATTAGATCCTTTGTTCAAAAGGTGGCAACCTATTCACCACACTTTGGATAAGTTATGCAAAGTTTTACAAAGAAGTCCTGATGCACCACAACATTAAAGCCAACTGAACAAACTGCGAAGATGATTATTGATAAATTTTAGTATGTACAAGGGTTTGATAAAAATATTGTAACACGAATGGATTTATTCCATACCTGTAAATAGTGGTATATACCAGAAATTGTGAAAGATGGTGATCAATTGGAGGACTTGGATAAGTGGAAGAAAGAATTTAGTCAGGTTGTTCATAAGTGCGTAACTCATATACAATCGAAGGATGATGATACCAGTCTTCCCAAGATGAATATGATCATGGATAGGTTGATTGTTCTTGATGCAATATACCTAAAGTTTGTCAATGATACAAAGGAATTACTAGATAGTCGATGGAAAACTCATCTTGCAAACATGCAAAAGATCCAGGAATATAATTGGCCATCAAATCTTTCAGTGTATTAGTGGGGGGAAAAGTATTTGGTTTCAGAAGAATAGGACACTGAGGTGAGAGCATTTCGACATTCATCATGGAGAGCAAGACTTTTCCAAATCAATAATCATAGGTCTTCTACGTTCAATAATGGAAACATATGTTAAATTGTCTTAAGTCTTGTTATTTCCTTAATTATGCTAATTAAAAAGTTGTTTGTAAAAGAAGTAGTTATGAAAGGTCATTTCTTTTTGTAAAAGGCCTATAGCTTGTTGCTTCCTATATAAATAGGAAACCAAGGCCTAGTTTTAAATTATCATCATCATATAGCATTTCCATTTTGAAGACTCATGTTATTAATATATATCATTTGAAGCAATATAATGGAGAACATCTTATTATTAGAGATTCTCCATGACTGTGTTATCATTATGTATTTTTCTTATGTTTTTCATACTTGTTTCTTCTTATATTTGAATGAATATCAGTTATTAAGCCTCAATACTATGCTTATGTGAATGAATATGCTAATACAGTAAAGTATTTATTATGGATGTTGGTAGAGCTGCTGATTTTTTTGAAATTTTGAGCTTATTTTGCTTTGGTACATGTTCAACATAAAAATGGAAACTGTTTAAAAATAATAAAGTTAACAAAGTTTCTTATTTAAATAATTGTGAGTTACATGCATTAATATTTTATTAACTTTTGTGTCTTCACGAACATATGTTGATACAAAATGAATGGAAGAAACATCCAAGTAATCCTTTTTTTTTTTGCCAATATTTCATACCAAAGATTGAACAATTTAAGGATATAGCAATAGGTATTAATTAAGGATATCATGATGATGATATATTCTTGTACTTGTATATTCTATGAAACATTCCATATTTTCTATGAAACAATGTATATATTCTTGTACTTGTAAATAATTTTTTACCATTATGTCTATTAAATAAAATGAAGCTTGAATAAAAATGCTTCACCCTTTTTTGTAAGTGAGTATGTGAATTATTGTTTAAGGAAAAATATCATAGTGTTTACATTTTCAGTTTACTAGTTTCAAATCTTCATTTGCTATGTATATAAAATTTTATGTGCTCTTTATCTCAAATGATATAAAATAGTAATATCATCATAATTAGGGTTTTCAATTTCAACACCATCATTGTCCACACTTTTCATATCCCATTCACTTTTAAGTACAATCATCAATTTTATTTTTATTTCTTGTCCCAATCAATCTTGATTCCTTTCAGCACAACATGGTAGGTTGCATGTTAAATTTCAAACATTTTCTATGCATTTTTTTGTATATATCATTTTCTCGGTGCATCATTATGTAACAACAATTTCACTTCTGAGATATACAGTAAAAATAAATGAAAGCACATGTTTTCTTTGTCAAGGGAAATGTATGGTGAATACCTTATGTCTTTTAGATAAGTGTGCAAGAGAAATAAGACATAACTAATTGAATCTGATTTTCTACTGTACAATTATTTTTTAATGTGCTTTTTACTTTTTGCATGTGGATTACCTTCAAAAAGAGATTATTTATCTTTTCTTAAATGAAGCCTTTACATTTCTTGTCTATGAAAGGAATTTACTACTTGACAACAGGTTCATGAACTTCATACAAATTAAGATTGGTGTAAAAGGCCATCCCCACAAATGTTGTTTGGTCTAGAATTATAATGGAAAATAAAAATTCTTGCTAAGAGAATAAAACAGGTTTCCAATTGTCCAATTACAACATAATATTACTAAAGTATTTCAAAGTTTAGGCCATAAGAATCATCCTTTTTAAACATGGATTACAAATAATTATGAAAATTTAGAAGTCTTGGTCATTAACATTATTTTCTACTACAATGTCATCTAGTCTATCATTGTCAATGTTCATATATTATTTCAAGTGTTTAATATTATCATCCTCCTCATCTTGACCTGCATCATCTTCATCATCATTGAAATTTGACTGTAGACCATCTATATTGTTACCAAATGTATTGGGATTATCATTTTCTATACCATCCTATTGTTGTCTTGGGTGAAGCCACAATAGTGGTTTACAATTTTATGGAGGAAGGAAAACTGAGAAAAATGGCCCCATGGAAAAAAAATTGGTTTTAGGCGTTCGAATGAACCTGCAAGTTCGACCGAACCAAAAAGTTTTTCAACCGAACTAAAGTTTGGGCAAACCCATTAATTACTGGGCCCACATTTCTCTCCCAAAAAAATAAAAGAAAAATGCATATTGAAGGGGGTTCAAATGAACCCTGGTTCACTAGAACCCCCCTGGTTCTAGCAAACCCCCCTTTTCCTTGATTTTTGACCTTGTTCACAAAAAAATCTCAATTTTTTCACTTTGAAGCTCAAATTGAGGTTGAAAATGGAGGAATCTTCACAAACCCAATTGGAATCAAGTAGTCCTTAGAATGAGCTATCCAACGAATATAATTTTAATATGTTTTGGTTTTATTATGTATTTGTTTTTTAGTTTTAATAAACATAGGTTTTTCATTGAAAATCAAGGTCTTTGTTTTGCACGTGTGGAAAAATAGAAGATTATAAAAAAAATTTGAAAAATATGATTACAGCACATATTGAAGTCCTTGATCCAACAAAAAAGAAAAAAATGAATTTTGATATATGCAGAAAAAGTTACATGTTATATGGTCACGCTATGTCTGAATTGTAATTGGTTTGACTTTAAAACTTTATTAAAGAAAAAATATTCAATAAAAAACTATCTAACAAAGTGGAAGCACTAGATATTAGAATCACAAATCTAAATTTGAAAGAATTATAATTTTATCCTTCATGGAAAAAAAAATTATGCATTATACGGTGTGCGTCACTTTTTTAAAATGTTGTATTCTAAAAAAAACTAGTTTTCATGGGAGATGGAAAAAGAAGTGCAATCTGGTTCCCAAAAAATTGAAAAAAATATTTTTAGAATCTACAGACAAAATGTGATGAGACTCTAGTTTGCATCATCTTCAAATTCCTCACAATTTAGTTGCTATAGGTGCCTGAATGTGAAGATTTAGTTAAAAATAATAATTTCAGTGTCCAGTTTGGCCAAAAATTGTAAACCACTATTGTGGGATCACCCTCTTCCATATCATCATCTAACTCATGATTGTTTTCTTGTTGTGCCTAAAAATAACCATATTCAACATCATCATGGATGTCAATTTCTTCGATGTTATCTAATCCCTCTCTCTCATTTTGTTGGCCATCATTGTTTTGCTCAATATCCACTAATGCATCGTCAAATAAATGCCTTAATCTTAGATCATAATGTATGAAAAATATCCATTTTGGGTCCAAAATATCTTCATAGAAAAATACCTGCACATGAACAACATACATATATTAGATATTATATAAATTGTATGAACATATATACATCAATTGAATAATGGAACATTATTTTATAGACTACCTTTTTTATACAATAATTGCTATAAAACACAAATTTGACAACATAGTTTATAAAACATCAGTCAACACTCATTTATTATTCTTTGGTTTTCTGCACTTAAGAACATCCTTAGGGAGACCCTGTTCTTCCCTCTTCTTTCATGCATGAGTTTGTTTTAAGAAGGGGTAATCAATCAATAACTCATCCCCAATGGTAAGGTCCATAATAGCCTCAACCATTATCAATCTATCAAACTCTCTTTCCATATCTCCATCTTTATCATTTATAACCTTAAAAAATTGACAATTTAGTCTTACATTAGGGTCCCTTCCCTTACTACTATTTATAAATCCTACAATATTTTTGTGTGTATCCATGTACATCTATATACATAAGATGACCTCTACTCATTTCTTTTCCACTTTCCAATCAGAGACGATGTGTATACATATTCAAATTTAGACCATATGCTGACATGCTAGGCTTATATTTTGTTAGCCTTCTACATTCACCACTGTAATATGATGGACCATAATATGGCATTAATCTCCTAGTGGTTTGTTCTGAATTGTTTCTATGTTTGGATCCCACATGTACATTTTTGGACAATAAAGAGGCCTAGATTTTCTCCATCAATATTGGAGGGTCATATCATGTAGTTGTATCCCCAAAATTGAATCACCTCATACACTCTAGGTAGTTGTTGATCACTAGGCCAAGCACAATATAGTTGAAGATCAAATGTCTCTTTGTAAATTGATCTCAAACTTAGGGGTAAGTCATCATCTCCATCACATTAATTCTCATAGGGTATGTAGTCCACCTTTCCCTTGTCTTTAAGAAAATTATGCATCTTCACACCTATTCTTGTTCTGTTACTTGTTTGTGTCAATTTCTCATCTTCCGAGCTAGTATATTGGCACATATTTTTGTTAGATGTATCATATGATAAATGATCATTGCCCTCTAGGCTAGAAGTTGGTGATCTATGAAACTTTAAACCAAGAAATTTATCCTACAAGTATCCATTAAGAAAAAATTAGTCATTTAAATAATATAAAACAATGTTTAAATTAAGTATACATGTTATTTAAATATCAAATTGGAAAATTCCTCACCACAATTCATATTAGATTTGAATTGATTGTAGGAGGCATACTGTCGAATGGAAGCTCATCATATATGTAATGTCTTTGTACAATCGCTTGTTTGAATTGTTTCTTTCCATGACATACAGAACATCCACAAACAACAATTTTCTCAAAGTATTCATCCCATGTACTATAGTCCTAACCTACCTCTTCTTCAGTGTAATCATTTGTTGTGTTTGTAGTATCCATTGTCACATCCTCTTCCACCCACTGTCGTCTACGTGATTTAATAGTTTTAGGTCCACATCCACATATATATCTTGTTCTTTTTCTATTTGAATGCATAGGCTTTTCATTTTTTCCAATCTCCATCTAAAATTATCAACAACATGCATTAATTTATGTCAAGATTGGATAATACATTATAAATTTCAATAATACTATGAAAAAAGATGGGTGTATCACAAAATGCCATCAGATCATTTCTTCCTAAGTGAAGTCAAAATTTGAGTACCTGATGTCCCACTTCATCCATTGTTTCCTCATTTGATATGACATGATATATTTCCATGGCCTCGTCCTGCCCCTATAATACACGATATAGTAAATAATGTTTAGAACACCAATTATATTATTTCAATGAATATGCTATCCAACACAAAACCTCACTTTAGTCATATATTTGACATATTGATATCATGTTTTGGCTATCCTAATTTTCATACTTTTCCCTTGATCATAGAATCACATTTAATCACCGTTCCTATGCATTTTCAACCAATAAGTTTGACCTCAGAGCCTCATGGAAAAGAAAATGACTTCATCTCCTCTATGTTGTAGCATTTGTGAATTCATAAACACCTTCCTCCTTTGGTTGAGGTTGCTTTCTCTTCTTACCTCTATTGTATCGAAAGATTCCATTATCTCATCTATTTCCACCCACTTGCTTCTTAGCAATTTAGTATTTCTATGTCATCCACGTCCTCTCTCCATGGCCTCCTCTATGAATTAAAATGTTGCCATAGAAGCTCTCACCGCACTACTGCCAAGATGGAAAAAGTAACTTGCAGGACTGTGGTAAAAACCGCTCTACGACACCAAGCTAATGAAGGAGTCGTAGGACAGTGGTGGTCACTGCACTACCACACGCCAATGGTAGAAGACTTGCAGGACTACGGGAGTCACTGCAACACTGCCAAGAATAGAAGGAAGACTTGCTTGCCGCCATAGAAGCTTTCACCGCCCTACTACTGAGAAGGATGAAGCACCTTTCATAAAAACTGCTCTACCACACTGAGCTAACGAAGAGGCCATAGGATGGTGGTGGTCACAAAAACAAGAAAGGAGTTGGAATTATTTCCAACACTAGGTCCTGTGATACACAACAATGAAAATAGTCACTATACAACAATGATAAGCGCTAAATTAGGTGCACTTGATGCTGCCTTATACATCCCAAGCAGATTACATTAACGATCAAAATTCATCACTAAATTTGGTGTTAACAAACATTGACTAAAGCGTGACTAATGAATCAAAATAAAAAATTTAAAACTTTCCCACGTGAAGGAAGAAATTATACCACAAAAAAGGGAAAAACATCGCGTGAAGGAAGAGAGTAGGGTGCTACCAACAACTGATGAATAAATGAATGAATGAATGAGATATTTTAATGACATCCACAAGGCCAAGCGGCCTAAGGGACTGAGAACCAAAAAGCTAAGGAATCTCCAAACTCTTTTCCATGTTACAATTTTGACCAAAAAACTAACTATCTTGTTGATCTTCTTCTCCTCAAATAACTTGTGCAAATTGTTAGCATTTAAGTTGAATTTTTATGATAAATTTGATTTAGTTTGCAACACCATTGGTAAGGTTACAATTTTTTTTTCTTGCTTGAATTCGTGATTGTTTACTACTCTTTGTATTGCATTCGAATTTGTGATTGTTTACTAGTTTGTGGCCTAACCAGTCTAGGCAACCTCTAAATTGTCCCATCATTATAAATTGTAAAACCTTTGAGAAACCAACAAAAAAAATTTCTCTACCCATTTGATCTTTGGCTCAAAATATTATAGCATGAAGCAAGGATGCCTCTATATTATTTCCCTAACCTAGGTATCAAGGAAATAGTGAACTGCTTAGCAAATCTAGGAATTGGGTCAATCATTGCTGAACAACTACTAAAAATAATCATAGAAACAACTTGGTTTTTCCTAGCCATGCCATAGTCACCAATGCCATGAAAAATTCGTGCAAGATTGCATTATGAAAGAGTTTTCATGATAAGGTTATCAAAACTAACCAAACCGAGTGAACACATTTTCCCTAGGTTATCAACACTAAGCAAACCCAGCAAAAATATTTTCCCACAAAACAAAACTTTCATACCACAAACTCGACAAAAAATTTCATACTTGATAGTTTGTACTTTGTTTTCCTCCATAGACTAGACAAAAATAATTTTCCCTAGGTTGCCTCAAAATGTCAAGCAATGGAGGGAAGTGAGCATTAACAACAAACTCTGACCACAATGAGGTAATTCATTGTCAATTTATAGATTTGTAAATGTTTCCATTGTTTCTTTGAATTTTACTTTTTACTTTTTTATTTCTAAATTTAAAAGAAGAAATATAATTTAAAAATACATATATATAGGGACATGAGACTGGCAAAGATAAAGAGGAATTGGCTTCCTTATTGTAGGTAGATGTAGTGAACAAATTGGTTAATGTGGACTAGACAACACTTGTCAGATACATAGAAAAAAAATCTATTCACACCCCTCAAACATTGCAAACAAATCAATTGTGTCAAAGGGAATCAATTGATTCCCCAACCAATCCTAGATCTAGCAAAAAATCCAGGAAGAAATTAGTGGTAGTAAACTCTAAGAATGTGGAACAGGGAGCAGAGACTTCCACTCTTGGGACACAGAGTTCCACCACATCATATTATCAATCTTGCATTGGTAGCTACAATACGAAGATAGAATACAACGTGGTTTCAGGGGAAGTTCGAATGATGAATGTTGGGAAAATGTTTGTGAATAGGTTGAAGGAATCATGCCTTCAATGGTTCAAATACCATCTACATTTTCCATTCTCAAAGATACCCATGCACCTAAAAAAAGCAATTATCCATGACATGGAGACTGATTTTGGCATAGGTTGGTTTGTAAAGAAGATAAAGCTACGAATGCCTCAAAACTGCAAGAGATTTTGGTGCAACCAAAGAAAGAAGATAAAAAAAATCCCTCTTGAACTAAGGCAGAAAAAAGGCTAATGGATGTAAGTGTGAAAGTATGGAGAGAGCTTGTAAAAGCATATGAAAAGTTTGATGCACAAAGGAAGTTCAATGAGGAGAGTATGCAAGTATCTGAATTTTCTCATAAGATCATATCAAATTTATTAAACGATATTTAAATTTTATTTTTGCATAGTTAAATTGAATTAATATATGTTTCAAAACAAGGCCTCCAAGGCTAGGCTTGAGAAACTTCGTGCCACACATTGTAGTGGCTAGAAAGGTTTATAGGCCTTGATCTGTACAATTGTAAGTATATTTAATACGTTAAATGATATATTTTTTTTATTTCATCGGAAAAAGTAAATAATTGCATATTAATTAGTTTAACTAGTCCATGTGCCATGTTTTGACAGGAGGAGAAATATGGCCGCCATCCAAAGCAATTTGAAAAGAATATGTTACAAAGAAAAAATTGAATGATTTTTGTAATCTAGATGGAGAATGAGGTATCAATAGTTGAGTTTCAATTTAACTTAGTTGGATATTGTTGTGTTAATATGTCAATTTGCATCTCTTGTGTTGAGTTGTTTATTGATGCATAGGATGAGTAAATACAACTCAAATCTTATGATTACAAGATGACCATTTATGTGCATGAATAAATAGTAGAAGGATGTAGATGAACTCAATTCATCTGAATTTATGCCTCTTGGTAGGAATTTATCTTGAATCTCTAATATAAAGTGCTCGAGACTTCCTTGTAGCATTTACCTTTCGTTGCCACCTTTCCTCTTCACTGTGAAACTCCTCTCGTTTCTCCGTATATGAATTTTTGGCTTCAACTTCTAATTCATCTCTTGTTTTACCTTCCTCCTCTTCAAAATATTCTTCTTCTTTGTCCTCCTCTAACTTCACAAGAGATTCATCTTTTGAACTTTCCTCATTTGATTCTAATTCCTCTTCTACATCAGAGGGTTTATCCTTGATCTGACTCTTCTAAATTATCAGAATCAAAATCATTAGCTTCCATTTTCAAAAATTCCCATCCAACATCTTCAATAAATTTATCTAGATCATCAGTAATACTCTTTAAAATTGGCTGCTAGTTCAAGTTCATTCTACTTTCATAATACTTTATATCCATGGAGTTCAACCATCCCTTGATGCCATCAAGTGAAGATTTAGGAATGGTGTACATGAAGAGTACATCCAACTTGAAGTCTTTGAAAACCATATCCATATCAAATTCCTTTTGCACAAGTCCTACTCTCTCAAGGTTAACAATCTTAATCTCATTAATAGCGATTACTAAGAAAGGTAATTCTACCAACTCTACAAAACAGTTTATTGTAGGAACAATAAAAGCAGAGGTTTTGAAAGGAACTCCATGAAAACCAAGCTCTCTAAATGGTATATCAAACTCTAGTTCAAAATATTTTAGATGAGGTTGCTCCCATATAAGCTCTCTTACTCACTTTGACAAATCCTTGAAACTTTGTATTGATTTTATTTTTACTGTCCCTCTCTTGTTGTTCTTCCTCAATTTCATCGGGATGATACATTGGCCTTCTTGCCCCTCCTAAGGTTTGGATCACATCCATTACCTCCACATAAAACTGGACATCCTTGGTCTTCTTGGTTCCTACACCATGACATGGTTATGCAAATGAAAATGAAGAAAAGTAATCATCTCCTTCTCCACTAGTTGGAAGAATGCATGCTTAATGTTTTGATACATGATATCAACTCTCTCTTTTGCTCTCATGGTTGAATACGGAAATCCATTATAGTGGGCCTCCAAAGTTCCAATCATCTTTCTTCCTCTTCCACCAAATGCTAGCCTGATCCACACGTCTGCCAACCTAATTGGCTTTGTTTTTGAAAGGTGAAGTTTCTCCTGATTCACCAATGTAGCTCTCTTTTCCTTTTCAGACTCTTTCATTGCTACAGATCGTCTCTGGGATTTAATCATCCATACCACATGGTTTACGTGCTTTGAATCCTTGCATCTAAAGGAAATTTCCTTAACATAAATACTACTAGGGAATTTCAATGTTGCCATTTAAGTTGGCACTAAAGCCGGTACCTACAACATTGAAAATTATCCCTATATAAGAATTCCCTTCATCTTGTTGGCTACATGAAATCTGATTTTGATTCATCTTCTACATCAGAGGGTTCATAACCTTGATCTCACTCTTCTGAATTATCAAAATTAGAATCACTAGCTTCCATATTCAAAAATTCCCAACCACCATATTCAAAAAAATTATTTGGATCATCAGTAATACTCTTCAAAATTGGCCACCAGTTCAAGTTCATTCTGCTTTCATAATACTTTATATCCACAGAGTTCAACCATCCCTTGATGCCATCAAGTGAAGATTGAGGAATGACATACATTTAGAGTACATCTCACTTGAAGTCTTTGAAAATAATAGCCATATCAAATGCCTTTTTCCCAAGTCATACTCTCTCAAGGTTAACAATTTCAATCTCACTAATAGCAATTCCTAAGAAAGGTAATTCCACCAACTCTATCAAATAGTTTATCGTAGGAACAATAAAAGTAGAGGCTTTGAAAGGAACTCCATGAAAAACCAATATCTCTAAATGGTATATCAAAATCTAATTCAAAATATTTTAGATGAGGCTACTCCCATATAAGCTCTCTTACTCACTTTGAAAAATCCTTGAAACTCTGTATTGATTTTATTTTTCTTGTCCCTCTCTTGTTGTTCTTCCTCAATTTCATTAGGATCATACATTGACCTTCTTTCCCCTCCTAAATTTTGGACCACATCCATTACCTCCACATAAAATTGGGCATCCTTGGTCTTCTTGGTTCCCATGCCATGATATGGTTATGAAAATGAAAATGAAACAAAGTAATCATCTCCTTCTCCGATAGCTAGAAAAATGCATGATTAATGTTTTGATACATGATATTAGTTGTCTCTTCTACTCTCATGGTTGAATACCAAAATCTATTATGGTGGGCCTCGAGAGTTCCAGTCATCTTTATTCCTCTTCCACCAATTGTTGGTTTGATCCACACATCTGCTAGCCTAATTGGCTTTATTTTTGAAAGTTGAAGTTTCTCTCGAGTCACCAATGTAGCTCTCTTTTCCTTTTCAGACTCTTTCATTTCTACAGATCATCTCTAGGATTTAATCATCTATACCATATGGTTGATGTGCTTTGAATCCTTGCATCTAAAGGAAATTTCCTTAACATAAATACTGCTAGGGAATTTCAATGTTGCCATTATAGTTGGCATTAAATTCGGTACCTACAACATTGAATATTATCCTTATATAATAATTCCCTTCATCTTGTTGGCTTGTAACACTCTTGATGGTGGCTACATGAAATTTGATTTTGATTCCTCTTCTACGTCAGGGGATTCATAACCTTGATCTCACTCTTCTGAATTATCAGAATCATAATCACTAGCTTCCATATTCAAAAATTCCCAACCACCATCTTCAAAAAAATTATCTAGATCATCAGTAATACTCTTCAAAATTGGCCACCAGTTCAAGTTCATTCTGCTTTATAATACTTTATATCCATGGAGTTCAACCATCCCTTGATGCCATCAAGCAAAGATTGAGGAATGGTGTCAATGCGGAGTACATCCCACTTGAAATCTTTGAAAATAATAGCCATATCAAATGCCTTTTTCCCAAGTCATACTCTCTCAAGGTTAACAATCTCAATCTCACTAATAGTGATTACTAAGAAAGGTAATTCCACCAACTCTACCAAACAGTTTACCATAGGGACAATAAAAGCTCTCTAAATGTTATATCAAACTCTAGTTCAAAATCTTTTAATTGAGGCTACTACCATATAAGCTCTCTTACTCGCTTTGACAAATCCTTGAAACTTTGTACATTGATTTTATTTTTCATGTCCATCTCTTATTGTTCTTCCTCGATTTCATTAGGATCATACATTGACCTTCTTTCCCCTCCTAAAGTTTGGACCACATCCATTACCTCCAGATAAAACTGGACATCCTTGGTCTTCTTGGTTCTGACACCATGATATGGTTATGCAAATGAAAATGAAGCAAAGTAATCTCCTTCTCCACTGGCTAGAAGAATGCATGCTTAATATTTTGATACATGATATCAGCTCTCTCTTCTATTCTCATGGTTGAATACCAAAATCTAGAATGGTGGGCCTCTATAGTTCCAATCATCTTTCTTCCTCTTCCACCAAATGCTGGCTTGATCCACTTGTTTGCCAACCTAATTGGCTTTTTTTTTGAAAGCTGAAGTTTCTCCTAAGTCACCAATGTAGCTCTCTTTTCCTTTTCAAACTCTTTCATTGCTACAGATTGTCTCTAGGATTTAATCATCTATAAAACATGGTTGATTTGCTTTAAATCCTTGCATCTAAAGGAAATTTCCTTAACATAAATACTGCTAGGGAATTTCAATGCTTCCATTGTAGTTGGCATTAAAGCTAATACCTGTAACATTGAAAATTATCCTTATATAAGAATTCACTCCATCTTGTTGGATTGTAACACTCTTGATGGTGGCTACATGAAATCTAATTTTGATTCATCTTCTACATCAAAGGGTTCATAACCTTGATCTCAATCTTTTGAATTATCAAAATCATAATCACTAGCTTCCATATTCAAATATTCCCAACCACCATCTTCAAAAAAGTTATCTGGATCATCAATAATACTCTTCAAAATTGGCTACTAGTTCAAGTTCATTCTGCTTTCATAATACTTTATATCCATGGAGTTCAACCATCTCTTGATGCCATCAAGCAAAGATTGAGGAATGGTGTCAATGTGGAGTACATCCTGCTTGAAGTCTTTGAAAATAATAGCCATATCAAATGCCTTTTTCCCAAGTCATACTCTCTCAAAGTTAACAATGGTGATGATGATGATGAGACAGTTGGTAATCATAACTAGTGACATTCATAATCATATAGAATGCATCATGGATCATTGTTGATATATCATTATGATGACATTTTTCATAGTTACTATCATATGTACATCATTTTCATGGCCTACAATACTATATTATTGAGTTGCATCATATTGACATGTATCATTTTCAAATTTTCACCATATCATTTCGACATGTATCATCTTGACTTATATCAGTTTGAGTTACATAATTTATGAATTTTATATATATCATTTGTACATGTATCATTTTCACTTATGTCGACTATTGGATGTATCATTCTGACATGTTTTTTATGTACTGGCATATTTGAATTTCACTTGTCTTAGTTATATATGATGATGATCTTATCAATATTGACTTGTTAATTTATATATATTAAAAGCGGTCAATAATTTTTGGATGGATATTTATTACGTATGATGATTTTAATTTACTGCTCAGGATGGATGTTGTCAAATTCAATTAAATTATAGATATTTGACTCACTTGTTTTAATTATAGATGATGATCATGTTACAATAATAGTTCAGGTGGTGATGAACGGTAGAATTAATTCTTGACACCTCCATAATGTAATTGAAAGTTTTACGATGAACCACATTAAAAGAGGTGGTAATGTGGAAGTGGATGTCTATCTAAATGGGCTTTAAATTTTGGTGAAACAGGGGAATTTAGGCTGGAGAATTTTAGAGGTGTTAAGTTAATGGAAAATTCCTTAAATGAACAAGGTGATGAAGCAAGTGAAGTAGGTTTGACATGACAGGTGAAGGCAAGGGTGGCAGGCAATCCAAGATGGTGTTAATTGCAAGCCCTTGATTAAGGTGTTAATTGCATTTGGAAAGGGTCAAGAAAAACTCTGCAACAAACTTTGGTGGTGGTGGCACTAGTTGTTAGGAGAAATGGAAGCGAATTTCACCTTCTGGTCACAAAGATCTTTGGACTCGTTTTATGGAGAGGTGTCTGGAAAATAACTGTAGGCCCTTTCCCTTGTTGACAACAAGTGGCTAGTGCAGTGTGCAAAATGATTTGTGGTAGGGATTTCAACTATCTAACACACATATACTGAACCAACATAGACATTTACTCCTTAATTATGGTGTGGGGCTTGGATTTAGGTGAACCAAACTAAATGGTTAGGATGGTGATGAAGAAAATTATGCATGAATATTTTTTGGTAGGCATGGAGTCCATTCTTGAATGGGTGATTCTAGGTGTAGGTTTAGATTATTCTGAAGAACTAGTAGATGATGAAATTGAGGAGCTCTATGGGAGACCGGGACTCAAACCCTTTATTCGTTGGCCCAAAGGAAAATACAAAGCTTGTTGTCGTGAGGAAGTGCATTTGGGATGGAAAGTGCTCAAACTCTTCATTGAACACTAGGATGGAAAGTGCCAGACGAAGTCAGGGAAGCAGTGGAAGAAGAAGCCTATAAAGGAGATAGCCAAGCATCTGTTGGGTCCAAGTGGAGCTTGTTAAGAATGGTCATGTTTTTCTGTGTTTGATTTTGTTGTATTAAAGCCTGTAACTCTAAACATTGCTAATGGTGGTTATTTTTTGTAAATATTTTACTAGTAAATAGTTATAGGGTTTATTTAATGTTTTACTCTGCACATTAAGGTGCCTCTGGTTTTTGTCATTTGTTGTGGAATTTTGGTGGATAATGGCACTGAACAATAGATGTACTTTTTTATCTTTACAAGCAATACAAAAATTTTGTGGGTAATTTTCTTGTTATTTAATCATATGAGTTAAATAATTAAATTACTTAGTCTATAATCATATGAGTTATTTAAGAGGCACGATATATTTAACTAATTAAATTGAAATTATTTAAGAGACACAATATATTTAATTAATTAAATTGAAATAAAACATATTAAATTAATAAAAGGAAGCAAAACAAGAAGCATTTTTAGAAGCAAAAAATGAAACAAAACAAGAAACATTTCTAGAAGCAAAAAAGGAAGCAAAACAAGAAGCATTTTTAGAAGCAATAATGGAAACAAAATTAGAAGCAATCTTGGAAGGAAAATTGGAAGCAAAACTGGAAGCAAACATGGAAGGAAAATTGGAAGCAAAAGGGGAAGCAAAATTGGAAGTAAAACCAGAAGCAAAACTGGAAGCAAAACCAGAAGCTTAATTGAGTGCTAATTTAGGCGCTATTTTTGATGCTGTAAACAAAGGTGTTATTTTTGACACTATTTTTTGACGCTATTTTAGGTGCTAATGGGGACACTATGGTTTTCCGGTGCTAATTACTATGTTGCATCTGGTGCAAAATTCAATGTAAGCATCGGCATTGAGATGATCATGCATGTTTGCACTGAGTTTAGCATCGACCATCTCACCCAATTCGTGGACTGAAATCCAGTGCTATTTTAGGCGCTATTTGTCTGTTCTATTGTAGTGGGTGCATGCATGATTATTGGAGCACCATTGACTCAAATCTCCAACATGAAGCACTCTTTATCTCATTGGCATTAACTTAAGGGCAATCAATCTTCTTAGAAAGGTCATGATTCTCAAACATATGGTTCTTAATCCCCTCCAAGAAGATCCAACTATTAATATTCTCATGGCTCCTCTAAGTCACATGGCCAAACAAATCATGGCTCGCTAGATTTTAGGAAGTTTCATTTATTTGCTTTTGGTATTCTCATGATATTCAACTTGATGAGGAAGAAAAGGAAGAGGGAATAGTCACTAGTTGGAAGATTAATCCTAATGCCCTAAACCCTACTAATGTATGGGGCAAACCAAATGACCACGACCCCTTCTACTAATATAGTTCTTATTGCTCAATAACTTTGTCTTGTTGTCTTGTGTACTGATTATCTAGAATATCTTTTTCCAACCAACTTTCTTTTTAATATGTATAATTTTATTGTTTTCAATAATATAAACACTTATTTATAAAAGTTAAATTAATTTTTCATATCATAAAATATATTCAATTAAGCAAACTTTATTTGAATTATTTAATAATTAGTGATGCAAGATGGTAATGAATCGAAGACATTTTATATGAATTCTATATTGTAAAAAAAAATAACATATGCTTCCATAATACCTAACAATTTAGGAAAAACCAATTAAATAACAACAAAAGTTGAAGAAAAACACAGATCCATTGAATAGGGAAGATTAACTTAAAAATCCAAGCTTCTCATAAACATAACGTTGAAAACAGGAATCCTGTTTTACACGCTACGACGCTCGTGGTGCTGATGGCCATGGTGTCTCTGGTAAGACTCAAACTTGCTGCTCTTTGCGGCCCAGCCTAGCTGCCCTTTGCGTTGCCAAATTTACACAGAAGTACTTAACAATAGTTCCACGCTTAGATATATTCTATATTTTTGATCGATTACACAGAACGATCTGAAATATCAATGTTAAAAATGTATTCACAATATTCTAAAAAAAAACAATATATAGTTTTGTTTTTCTGACTGAAAAAATTATATTTGTAGTTATTAAACTTACCAGGCCAAGAGTTCTTAATGTATATGGCGCTGGGAAAGAAGTCACCCATGATCGTGGTCGTGGTAGTGGTTGTGGTGGGCTTAAGGTGCCAGTCTTGGAAGACTGGCACCTAGTAATAGTGGTGGCTGTGGTGGCCATGGGAGTTGGTGGGGGTAGCCTCTTCATTGATAGGCATGATGACAATGATGTTGGTGGTGGAGGTGGCGGAGGTGGTGCAGGTGGTGGCCTCAATCAATGCAATAAGTTGTAAAAAAATTCATATATCTATTTATTAGTTTTGTCTTGGTGAAAAATTAATATAAATTTGTTTTCAATTTCTAATCTAACATGCATTCAATTTTTAGTATCATTCACAAAAATTAGGTCATAAGATTAAATATATGGGTGTGAAGATAATTTTTTTGTATAGTAACTTAAAAGAAGACATCTATATAAGTAAAGTATGTGGAAGCTACTCATGCGTGTAAGAAGACAATTTAGCTTTAGAGATTTTATTCTGATATTGTGGTAAGTTAGGGAGTTTTTTGAATTGGATGTGATAGTTAGAGTGCCATTAGTCTTTAAAAGAACTTAACATTTCATGCACAAAAAAAGTATGTATATAGATGTTTAGTATCATGGTTAAAAATATTAATAGTTTTGTGTCTTTTTAGATGTATTAACAAATCCAATGAGCATAGAGAAGTTTGAATGGTGTAGTGAATCTATGGGCTCTAGCAATTAGATGTTTGTGTTCCTCTTATACTATTGCTATTTGTTTTATGATTAGGAGAATATTGGGAAAAGGTGGCACAGCCTTGCATTTCTAATACCCATAAGGTGTGTAAATATTGCCACATTACAACATAAACTAGGAAAGGTATGTGTGGATTTGGAGAAGATCAATGAAGATTTTTAGTTCACATGTTCATGTTAACAAAAAGGTCTATATGACCAAGTAGAGCACTCTAGTTGAAATATTAAGTTTATAATTTCCATTTTAGTTAGGTCTTCTTGACATAGGAATTGAGATTTGCATGGAGATTTGGGGATCACTTTAACTCATTATTTTATTTCATGGTTTTAGAAACCATTGGCGATTTCTAGTCTTGGGTCTTGCCTATATATACTAGTCCATAGTTTGGAGATGTATGATGGTATAATTTTTCTAGGACTTATTCTACCAAAAATTCTCTAGACTTTTGCTATTTTTTTCTCTTGTGTAAGCTTGAGATTGTTGATGTATTGTAACCAAATTTGATATTATGAATATATTGTTTTGAGTTTTGGAGGTTGAGTTTCTTCAAATTGAAACGTTTTTCCAAAGGTAAACACTATATCATTATGGTTAATATACTTTTGTATGTGTATTTTTATTTCTAAATTGATAGATTTTACATGTATCTCTCTTCTCATAAATTAGTGTATAAAGTGTTTCCACTATCATATTCCTTTCAATTCCTCAGCATTAATAGCTAATGATAGCATAGAGCTACTAAGGAATATCTAACAATTTTTTGTGAAAAAAATTATTGAATAAACCATATTTAAATGTACTGGGGACTTGTAATACAAACAAAGAAATAAGAAATGTGACAATTTTAAAGACATTTCCTAGTTTATTGGTTCTCTAACCCATCAAATTTTAAGAGACTATTTGTTTACACTTTATTTCTACAATAGTAATAATGTTTACCTAGGGGAATTCACTATCTTCATTCATGATCATTATATATATCAAATATACAGCTTAAATCTTGGTTTTGAAAGCAATTCAATATAATTTTAAGAAATTTTCTTTTCTAATCCAGCCACAATTTTATAACCCACTTATTTGTTGAATTCACTATCTTCATTAATGTTTACCTAGTAGAATTCACTATCTTCATTAATGATCTTTATATATATCAAATCTACAGCTAAAATCTTGGTTTTGAAAGCAATTCAATATAATTTTAAGAAATTTTCTTTTTCTAATCAAGCCACAATTTATAACCCTTTTATTCATTGAATTTCTTGTTATTTATATTTAAAAGCAACAAAAATGTACAAGATATTAGACTTTCAAAATTCAATGCTCTTTTGAGAAGGTAAATTTTTATATTTTTATGATAATGTTCTAAATGTTTAGAAATAGAATATGCATATTTTTTTTTTATATATAAATAGAATATATACTTAATGATTAAGTAAATTGTGGTTGTTATAAAAAAATAGTCAATGTAATGAATGTTCTAAATAGTTAGATAGGAGGAGACCCATATTTACTAATTGATTATATATATATATATATATATATATATATATATATATAATTTTTTAAATTGTAGGAATTGATTGAATATCCATAACTACAACCAAAATGACTCTCCTCAAATCATTATTGTGTAAACTTCTTTTTATTCCTTAGATCATAAATCTAACAAACATGAACCTCAAGGGAAATATACAAACAAGTATGGTAGACTTAACAACATTAACACAGCTGATAAGAGTTTTTTTGTTTAAAAACATAGAAAGAACTTAATTACTTATAAGAGTTCACCCAACATTCGGCGAAGCAAATCATCAGCAATGATCTTGTACACATTTTGTGTGGGGTGAAAACTATCCCAAAATACATATTTGGAAGCATCAGTGCAGGTAAATGGGGTCCTTGGGTTGCACAACACAGCCACTTCTATTAGTCCAGTCCCACAACACCCATCTCTCACTTCCTCAAAACCTGCCAACCACCATTACAAACCTGTAAAATTAAAAAACAGTTTCATGCTGTGGACCCTGGCCATATTTCTTACAGTAGATGATAATTATTACCATGTTTATGAGGGTGTTGTATGATGTCAAATATAATGCTGTAAATGTCACCATAGGCAATCTTCACTTCCACCAACTTTTTTTTCATTTCTTCCACCAATGATAATAGCTTCTGATTGAATCCTTGAGAAGCCTCATTGTAGTCATCAACGCATCTATGTTGGTTTAATCCCCCTCTTAGTGTTATCTCTGAAGGCAAGCATCCCAGAGGAGGTATACCTATGAGAGCAATTCTTCTTGCACCCAAACTATAGATTTCCTGTAAAAGAAACTTGGCATAAAATTTTTATGCATGGTTTTAATGGAAGAATCAATATCAACACTATAAGCAGAGAATTGATCATATGAATAAATGATTTATTTATAAACTTTATTTGCGTGCATTAAGTATTCACATGGCTTAGTAAGCATATTGTTTAATTATGGTGTATTGATAAATGGATACCTGTATAAAGTTAGAAGCTATTTCAATGAGAAAATCTTGATATTGTTGAACAGTGTACTGTTCCATTCGAATTGGATTAATAAAGTAATTGTTGACCCAATCGTTACTCCCCATGCTTATGCCATATATTGCCTCAGATAAAATATGGGAGGCCTTTTCGTCTCCTACCAAATCCCTCAATTTCTTTTGATAAACTTTGAAGTACTCCACTTGTCTCCAAAGAGGTATTACAGACTGAAATTTTAATCACCAACTTATGTTATTGGAATGCATGCATGCAAATGTAACAACTAAATGTATATAGAGAAAAGTATATTACCACTATTTGTGCTGTGAGATTGTCATATCCAGTGCCTGCACTAGAAAAACTCACTCCAGTAATTAGATCTTGGTTGCTCAGTGTAGGATCCAAATAAGCGGGTAATAGATCTTTTATTTTCAAATCAGATGCTGAAAATAAAAAGATACAGATTAGTACTTAGGGTAGATTGGATGGTCAAGTCATTGGAAAATATAAATAATGGTTGCAACTCTTAGAAACAAATTAGTCTTTAAGGGTAGATCGGACAGTCAAGCCTTTGGAAAATATGGGCAACGGTTTCAACTCTTCGAAACAAATTAGTTTTTAAGGGTAGATTGGATGGTCAAGCCATTAAAAAATAGGCAAACAAATTAGCGTTTAAGAGTAGATTGAACAGTCAAGTCGTTGGAAAATATGGACGATGGTTACAACTCTTAGAAAATAGTAAAAATAAAACTTAAATAAAAGAAGTAGAATAACAAATAGCAAATACTCTCAAGTACCTATATAGTCTGTAACAATCTTGCCATTGCAAAACCTTCCTGTGGGCTTTTGATCATAGAAATCTCTTCCATAAGGAGGAAAATCGCTCCTTATAAGAGTGAGAATGTTGTTATTGTTACCTGGATCCACAGTTGAATCGCCAAATATTATAAGAGCAGGCACTACTGGTTTCTTCATGCCATTCTCTGCATTTACTGAAGCACCACAGCAGACAGAGCTCCTGCTGCTCATGACTATGATAACAATCAAAGCAAGCTCTAAAAAAAATCTAGTACCAACATCCATGGTATTTCTTGGGCACTGCTAAGACCTTGCACAGTGTATATTAGTGAAAACCATCCAAGGAAGGCTTGGAAAATTCTTTGTAGAAACTAAAAGAAATTATCATCCAAGTTCCAGACAGTCGACCCGGCAAAATTTGGATCTTGGCACATTACTAGATATTCATAAAATTCACAGCTGATAAGAGCTTTATACAACGACGTATGATTTTATTTTTCAAATAGGAAGAGAGAGAAATGCAAGTTGCGTTTCTTGATAATGAAGTAATGAACAATGAATAAAAAATGGTGCGGTTTACCTACTTGAATAAAAGATGAGAATCTAGAAGTATGATACATTGTAATACGTCACTTTGACCAATGATATGGTGAAAGTTGTAGGAGGCTTGCATCATATGTGCATGCCAAGGATCTTTTGATAAGATTTCACAATCTATTTCAACATTTTATAAATAGTCAAAGCATTTAAAAAGATGGTATGATTTATTTAATATTTTTGATCAGATTTTATGGTATTATTTAAAAAAAAAAAATTTAGATTGCAGAAATTCGGTAGTCTTTTTATAAACTGCAGTGTGTCTGTAAACATTTTTCAAGTGAGCGACGCGACACCTCTTCAGTACCACTAGGAAGGAGGGAAGACTAGACCTCAGTGACCAATGATGGTGACTTTTTAGTATGTGCATGTTACCAAAAAAGTAAAGATGAAGACTAGACCTCATGACCTAGCCAATCCAACTAGGCCCTTCGTCCCAAATTCTATGATATTATAAGGGAAGAAATATTAATACATTTTTTATTTTTTATTTTTTTTTAAATCAATTTAATTCATTGTAAAAATCTTATATATTTGTTTATTAGTTTTGTCTTGATAAAAAATTAATATAATAATTCTTCGCAACTATCTTGTATTAATATTTAGGTAGAATAATAAATTAAATATTTTATTTTATAATAAAAAAATTAATTTATCGTAATTTTTATTTGATAAATTTTTTGTGTGTTTTATTACATTTTTCATTAAAATAAATTAAAAAATAAACATTAAGGTGAAAAAGTCAAAGATGTGTCATTAGAAAATATCTTACAATCATTTGTATTATCATTTGTTGCAATTCATGTCTAAAATGAATGTGTATGTGTAAAATAGAGTATAATAAGATTTTTGATGAAATTACAATAACTACATGAGAAAAATTGATAAACCTTGTACAAAAGCATAAGTCTTGCAAAAAAAAATGATGGTAAGTGTAAAAGGTATAAAATTTGATAACTAAGCCAAATGTGATGCCCAATTTCGTAAAACATAGTTTTTAAGAGGCAAAGAGACAAACCACAAAATATTTGAGCAATCAAGAAAAATATTTCAATACTAACTACTATTAGGATTAAGGTGTCATCTACCTTGTAAATACTATGTCATGGTTCCAACATCTTTGGAAAGTGTCTCTAAGCACTTAGGGTGTATTGGGAAAATATTTTGTAATATTAATTCTCAGCATTGTTTGTAATATATTCATAAGGGGTGATGGGTCCACTAGCAACGACAAAGGTGACTTTTGGAAATAAATATTTAATATTACTTTCCCCACACGTGGATGTCTAGAATGGGATAATAAAAGCTATGGAAAGGATAAATGAGTGATTGTTGGGATTCTCCAAGTGGGAGCTTGGAATTTGGTAACAAGTGTGTCTTGGTATTCCAATAATTATTGCATTTAATGTAATGTTTATCTTGAGATTTTGGGTGCCCAAGTTGGAGGGAAAGTATTGGAGCCAAAAATAGTGTCCTTTCATATTTCAAGGTGGAATTTTGGAAGTTCAGGATGTTTGGAATGAAGGTTCATCTTTGGATGTCATGTGATAGAGCTCCTAAAATTTCAAAATTTTAGGCTCATTTTACACCTTGTTGTGATCTGTTGCATTTATGTCCATGGGTGAGGTCTAGGGTTTTATTTGTGTAACCTTGTTCCCATTTTCTTACACCTTAGATCTTCGGTGTTCTAATCCTTTGTTGACCTACTTTACTTGGTTGTCGATCATTCAAGTTATAACTAAAGCCATCAAAGACATCCTTTTACTGGCCCTTTCACTTAGGTTTGTTGGTTGTCTAATCTTAAATCATCACCTTAATGTTGCCTAAGGTCGAGCTGAAATATTTTCATAAAATGCCTTAAGTATGCATTCACCTTGAGGGTTAAGTTCCATTGTCCTAGTCGTGACCCATTCTCTTTGAAAACATCTTATTAGCACGTGGGTGTTTTATTAACTTAAAATTGCACCTCACTGGAGTTATTTTTCGTCGATGCGCTATTTTTTGCAATAAGCAATGAGCTACACATTTCCTTTATATCACTTATCACCAAAGTATTTTGAACCCACGGCCCCATTATTGCAATGAGTATGGCAGTGTATTGTATCACCTGTCACCGAAAGGTTTTTTAAGGTTCTTGTAGCTTTTGCGATGAGCAATGGAAGGAGCAATTGAATGATATAGTAGCCACGTGTTAGCCTCATGTTTCATCACTATTTTCGCCCATTGTTGAAGTTGTTTCCAATGGTGTGATCAATTATGCGATGAGTGATGGTTTGGTTCACTTGAATCTATCAAATGAGGAGCCCATCACTGAACTTTTAAACACTTCTTCCATTCTTTTGTGATGAGTGGAAAGAGGTTGAGTTCTATCATGTGCTATAGAATGATTACATGGCATGTTCTAAGGATCCTTTCACTACTTTAAAGTGTAGTTGTGAAAAATGTGAGCAATGGTAAATGGGGACTATTGATTATGTTTTAAAACCAGATGATCAATGGTTGCGATTCAAACCAGAATGACTATCCATCATTTCACTTGCGTAGACAACCCATCAGCCATTAATGGTGAAATGCACTTCAATGCTGGGATATTAAAGAGGTTGTCTGGAATCTCATTTCAGTAATTGTAATTAGCATGCACATTGGATCAGCTAAGTCAAGAAGCAATAAGACCAAATTATTTCACATAGCCAAGATTGAAGGGAACCTAGTTCATTCCCAGGTAAGTAAATTTTTCTAGCTACCGAGTTGGATTGTATTATGGGTAGTGTTGAAATGGTAAAAGGGATAGGATTATTGGTTTCTTAGCAAACCTTGTGGTTTTCAGTTCTTTAAGATGATTTTAAGCATCTAAAAAACCCTAGCTTCATTTCCAATTAACAATGAGTTAGCCTAGTGGCTCTAGAGTTAAAATTGATAGAAAACCTGCTCAGAAACGTGTGAGCAAACCTAAACCTCCTAGTGACCAACCTCAATTTGATGAAGCAAGTGCACCCAAGAAGTAGAGGACTATTAAGAAGGATCATCCTAAGTTTATGGAAGAACCCCTCAGGACCTTGAACAATAAATTAATAAGAAAGTAGGGAAGAGAAGGAATGGTGAGGGTATTTTTACTCCTCATTTTGAGGATGTCACCTTTGGAATCTATGATATTGTGGTGTCAAAAAGTGGTTGGGACCTGTTCTACTATTCCTTCAAATGGAGAAGAGTCGACTGCCCTACTTGCAACATATGGGCATGTGACATAGGTAAATTGGTGTGCCCGAATGTATTTGTGGAAGTAGACTTGATGCTAGCATTGGCCAAGTGCTATGACCCAAATGAAAGAACAACTAAAAGGTTTCTGGAATTTTTTCCCATGTTGAAGATCTTTGTGAGTTAGATAATTGAGGCATTCGAGTTGAACCCATCTGCCTATGAGCCCATTAACTTCCACAAATTGTACAATGAATATGAGAAGAATAAGGTTTGGTACAGAAAGGGTGTGTTGCCTAGTCACAAGAGGCATGGCTTGAAGATGAATGGTCAACCCTTCATGGATTCTGAGGTGGAACCTTTTGATTGTGTTTATTTTGAGGACTATTTCAAGAATTATTATTATGCTATTTGTTAGGTTTTGCATAAAGAGTATGATATTAAGATGGGCATAGCCTTGATGACTATGGCAATGGATATTTAGCACAAATATCATAACAAGGCTTGGAACTATGCCACTTACATTGTTGAACATTTGCATGAGGACCTAATAAAGTTGAAGGATGCCAATCGTTCGTTGTCCTATAGGAATTACTCTCTGTTGATGTACTTATTACTATGGAAGAGTAAGAAGTTGATGAGGAACTATATTAGTTTCAAAGAGTTTGATGATAAGGACAATGAGTTTCCAGTGCAAATGTGGACACATATCTGGGATGTGCATTGTCCACATTCTAATTATAACATGTTTTGTGATATCTTCAAGTTCTTGGTGCTTGAACAACTTGGTTTGAAGCATGTACAAAGAATTCAACAAGGTGTCAAGGAGATGATAAGGCCATTGGAGCATGAACAGGACACCAACAACCAATTCAATTTGGGAGATTGGTATATGCATACCAATTACACTACAATTAGGATATATGGGACTCTAGTGCCACCTCACAAACTTCCCATTTATGTGTCAGACAGACATGATTTCATGGAATTAATGTGGAAAATGGGTGCCATGGATAAAGAGTATTTCAAAGGTTTGAAGAAGGTGTCTCTTGTGAATCCTAATGCAGAGTTTGCATATTTTAGTTGTACTTTAAAAGAGGGCATTGAAAGGTTTGGTTCCCTTCTAAGTAATTTTATAGGTTGCACCAGGAAGTCCAAAGGATCAATGATCCTAAAGGGGTCATCTCAGCTCAAAGAAGAGCTAGGTCATTAAGAACAATAGATCATTAGTTCTATTTTTCAAGAAGATGTCATCAGGAATTTGTCTACTAATGAGGAAGTCAATGCAAGAAAGGATGCATGGAGAAATATATGTGCCATAGAGGACAAGATAATAAAGGATAACCCTTTGTATGTCAGTCCTTACTCAAAAGTGAAAGATAAATTTGCAAAGGAAAAATTGATGTTGGATGATTTTAGTGATGGGAGTTTCTTTGAAAAGATGAAGCAAGTTGAGATTGAAGCTAAGGTTGTTAAAGAAAATTGCGATGCTCAGATAAGAAGTCAAATAGCTCAATTTGTTTCTCTAAGCATTCATGTAAAATCAAAGAGGACTAGTGGACATCCTATCATGGCCCCACTAGTGAATTATCTAGAAAGTGGGCATGTGGAAGAGGCTTATCTCCCAAAGGCCTTCGATCAACATAACCCATTGGAGGAAGAAGTGGATCAGGATTTCCCTGAAGATAGGATTGTTGCACTAAACATTGTGGTTCCACCTAGTAGGGTTGCGAAATGGATATATGATGAAGCTAAAGATGACAATGTCAGGATAAAAACCTATGATGAGTTTATGTGTGATAATGCCTTTGTCAAGACAAGGAATTTAGGGAATTTGTCACCCATGTTAAAACTTGTGTAGACATAAAACGAAGGATTGAGGAAGCAAGATATAACTTAGTTGACCCTTCTTTGCAAGATGAAGTTGAGAAAGAAGAGGAAGTCAAAATTAGAGAAGAAATAGCTAGTATGTCATTAGAAGAGGCAAGAGAACTAGTGAAGGGAAATGGTGCACTTTTACTACTTGGTTGTGACATTTCATCTGCCATTGCATTGGATGTGGTAAGAAAGGATCTTGATGCCTTTGTTTTTGAGGAGGATTTTGACAAAAAGATCTTTGGTTCAGGTTTCATCCCCTAGTTGCATACATTGGTTGTTTGTTCTATGGCCCCTAACACAGGAAAACCTAAAGTGGTCCAATTTGTGCAGAAGGAAATTGGAGCAATGATTGTTAAGAGAGACAAAAAGATGACAACTAATTCAACTATTTACAATTAATAATGCATGCTGCAATGTTGACTATGGACACTACTCAAATCATAGAGGCTAATTACCAAAAGTTGTTGGATAGATACAAGCTGATGGATGAGCATAATAAAGTATTGCCTACTACACAGAGAGGTTTTCCATCCCTGACCAGTTCTACTTTAGATATGTCCACTCAAGATAAGGAAACTTTGTCCCTTATGATTCAATATTTGAATCAATCCTTGAAAGTAGGAAAGGAACAGACAAAAGAGGCTAAATTGGAAACCATTAAAGTGGCCAATAATATTTTTGATGATGTGCTGAAACATATTGTGACCAAATTGGTCAACAAGGCTGATGATGTGTGGGAAACTTATAGGAGTAAATTCATGATGCTAACATCAAATACTTGCAAATTCAGAATACTTTCCAAGATAAGTAGAGTCAATGGAGTACTAGAGCAGGAACCCTTAAGGAAATCATTTCTAAAGCTAATGAACATCTAGAGGTCCCCACTCACATTCCCAAGATATTGAAGACCATTGATATGATCAATGAGATAATGAATTTCCATGGGAAGTTAGATCCATGTAACTTAGTAACAAATTGAAGATGTTCAGAGATATGGAAGCATAGGGTATGCCAAAAATATTTGATGATAAGGGAGAACTGATGGAATTTTCAAAGTGGAAACATGAATTGGAAGAGTGGTTGCCTCATGCTAAAAGTGTGTTAAGTGAAATTGATTACTCCAGGTTAAATTCTCATATTGATAACATGGTTAGAGTTGAAATGAAAATGGAAATATTTGTTAGGGAGGGTAGAGCATTGATTAACGCCAGGGATATACAACACGATGAGAAGGTGTAGAGTTTATTAGGTACACAATTTCCTACTAATGAGGAATATAATTTATGGTTGGAGAAGTTCATTGAATAAGTTTTTGTGCTTCAAATGATAAGGAGTTTGAAGAGTAATGAATAGAAGAAGAACAATACATAGCCTGTAAATAGTATAGATTAGGCTTTGGTTAAGGTATTGCAAAATATTGTTCTATTCTTATTAGAAAGGTCGATGACATGAGTGATGATCTAGATGAATCAATCACTCATTTTTGTTGCTTTATACTTTTCTACTAACCTAGCGTGGATGTGGATAATTTTGGATTGGAAAAAGAGTCATAAAGTTGTTACAATACAAGAAAGTTGATTTTGGAAGGCGATTCTATCTTCTTCAACAAATGGAAATAATTTTTGTCTCATATGTATTCCCTCCAATGGAAAATGTAAATATAACTATAAAGGGAATATTTCTTATAGTGGTCCAATTAGGATGTGACATGTGTACTTATGGCCCAAATCTTGTTTTCTCCCTTGTTTCCATAAAAAGGAAATCAAGGCCATTAGTGCGGCTCTCTCTAGTTGAATTCTGGATCCGAATTGTGCAATTTTTGAAGAGAGCAAATATGTTTGAAGTCTTATCTTAAGCTTTGAGTATAGATAGTAAAAAATTTCAATTGTATGGTTCTTGAGCATATCTAAATGATAATGCAATTTTTTCGGAGTCTATAGTCTCTCCAATTTTACTTTGTATATGGATTATTAATGAAAAATATGATCAAAGATCATTTCATTAATCTTCATTTTTATTGTACTTTGATGTATGCTTTGATTTTAGCTCTAGTTTAAAGGGTCAGTTAAAATGCTCAAATCAAATCATAAATTCATATGCAGGATAATTGGATTTGATAAGTAGTCTTAGAATCCAATTAGGAATTTGTGAATTGCAAAGAAACCTCACATAGATCATGGATGTTTAGGATTAAATTTACCTTGTAGTTCAATTTCCTTTAACTCCTAGCCCATAGATATGGCATTGATCTCAATTCTTATAAGCATTCCTTATCATTCTGATCATCTAATTTGAGAACATCACTTATAAATAATCTTTAAATCAATCTATCATTTGTTGTGGTTTGTGTTGTTTTGTATTCTTGGATTTAGATGTATAATTCACTCAAGGAAATGCTAATTTCTTGAAGGATTTCATCTTCCCTGCCTCTGATGAGAATATATCTATTTTTTTATGCAATGTGTATCTTAATTGTTTAAGAAAGTCATAGAGTATACATCGTGGGACTACCCTCCCGGGTTTTGTAGAGCCCAAAATGCAGGAGAAGGAGATTTATTGCTACATCTCATTTGTTGGCCAGTTATATTGCAAGTATTTGAGAATTGAGTTTGACAAGCTCATAGGTACTTGGTGCGATTTGATTGGTTTGTAAAAAACAACCAACATCATGTTTGGTTCATTCTATGTCTTCACAAGTCTATAAATTTAGCCTCTTGGATGTAGAAAATATGAGCAACAATTGGATGTAGAGTTTCATTATAAGAAGGACATGTTAAAGCATAAGGATGTTGGTTCACAAGTGCACACATGTTTCCATGGTAGAGATAAAGGGGAGAATGAAAGTGAATGTATTGCAATCTCATTTATTTAAAGATAATGAATACTTGGCCTCTCTTCTTGTTGGATTTTTTTCTCGTAGGGGTTTTTCCAATAAATCTTGTGTTATATGATGCTTTTGTGTTGCTAATTTGTGCATCATAGCTACTATATTAAATGGTGATTTTATTCTTTATATATGGTTATTGTAAGTTCACATAAGGTATATATTATGTTGGTTCTTTTTAGCATCATACAGAAGATTGATCTAATCTATGGTAATTCCATATTAAAGCAACTTAATTTTTAGGGTTGTATATAAGTTTAATTTCATGCCAACATTGTATCACATTTGTTGAAGTCATATTTGGATAGAGATTTAATTTTCCAACAATTGGTATAAGAACCTATTTATCTCTCATCAACTACATGGAAGGATGTTGTCACAAGTACAACTACATAAGTATAAGACACGAATTAGCCACTTATAGTATAAGGAACCCACATTGTTTATATGAGAGAATGGTTGCAAACTTAGTAATTGTGCTTATATATTTTTTGGTTAAGATAAGCCTATCTTAGGATGAAATTTCTTGGTAAATCCAAAAAATTACATCATCAAAAATAATATTTAATTTATTTTGATCATCCAAATGAATAATTGCTTTAAACAATGATTCATATTATGTTTGTATTTTACCTCTTTATTTGTTTTGGTATATTCAAACTAACAAGATTTTATATTTTTTGATAAAAGGGTAAAACGGGTTTTATAGGGACCCAAAACCACAACGTTTACAAGTAAAAAGAGAGGACACAAAAGTCCAACCAAAAAGACCAACTGCTCGAGAAAAGAAAAGCAGCAACCAAATGAAATAGACCAAAAAGGTCAAGCCAAAAAGACCAGCACAGAAACCACAAAACCCCAGCCATTAACTCAGAGTCTTAAGGACATACTCTGTTTCCGCTTCCAAAGTCTGCATATCATTGACACCGTTTTTAAAGATTTGAATCATCTTCGAAGTAGGGGGGACCTTGTGCTTCAAGTTGGCTCTAGTTCTTTTGGAGATGCCCACATCTATTTCCTGGCTTTTATCTTCTGTTTCCTCCAGATCCACCACTAGAGACCCCTGATGGGTTTTATCTAACTTTTCTGTCATCGCGTTAATGATAATGGTGTTGTGTCTTGCCATTCGGTTGTTTTGCTTAGCAACAGTTTTGATAGTATTCCTAATATTCTCAACCTTGGAGTCAATATTTTTGTTGGTGTGACCTTGAACCCCACTATCCACATCTTTCTTCTCAATCTCTACAATCTTAGCACCCAGCTCTTCGATCTTGCTTTGAAGGGCCCAATTTTTTATTTTCAACTCATTGATTTCGATGAAAGTCCATTCCAAGAGTTTGAAGTGGGACTCAGAGTTGGTTTTGGCAAGGTTCAGGACATCCAGAGAGGGCTCCTTACCAATATTATGGCTAGTATTCTTAGGGTTAGGAATTCTAAGGGAGTCATCTTTAGCAAGCTTATCCGGCATAGGTTCGGTGCAAAACTTAGTTTTGTTGGCATCAGACTCCTCCGAATCAGAAGATTCTTCAGAGTAGGAAACAAGGCATTGGGCCTAGGGTTTCTTCTCATCAAGACTGTTCTTTAGGGATGGGCTTTCAGGCTCAAGCTCAGCACGAGCTTTACCAGAAAGGGGATTAGGGTTTTTGTTCCCAAAAGACACAACGTGCAAGCTAAGGACATTTCTAGCCAGACTAGACTTAGGTAGATACTCCGAGCCACTGGGCTCAGTGTCGTCACTCTCAGAATTAGGGATAGATTCTAGAATAGTAGGGGCAGGAAAATTTTGGACATGTTCAACAATCAACCTTATTAACCCAGTGTGTAGGATGGGGAATCTTTTAGGGTTTTTCTTATTATCCTCCAAACTTTTCTTCAAGGAACAGAAAAGATAATAGGGGAAAGAGACCCTAACCTTGTAGCGGAAGTGGTTGAAAAGAGAAAAATGGTAGCCATAAACTCTGGTAAAATGCCCGTCCACTGTGATGTACTCCATGATGACCCGCAGAACCTTTCTCCATGATGAGTAACTATTAGCAATTTTAACAAGACTTGACCTTTCTTTGTCCTCTTTAGGAAATTTGATAACGACTTCATCAGAGAAGGCCCTGTCCCTAAAAAAATTCTTCCCTTCAGTAGATAATCTTGTAACATCCATGATTAAACTTTCGCTGAGCTCCACATTCCTACCAAACAGGGTCAAATTTCCATTTTTCCAAATTTTAACAAAGAGATCCGTAGCCTCCTGATTAGAGCCATGGAGCTTCTCTAGGAAAAGAAGCAACCCTCTGCTTTTAACCTTATTCCAAGCCTTGGCATTCTTCATGTGTGTTTCATAGCTGTCTGGCTCAATTCACTTTCTGTCTCCACCCATTTCAGCCGACACAGTGGGGTAGATATAGACAAAATATTTACTAAAATTGGCCTCGCCACATCTAACCCACAAAGCGTGCGTCGCTTTCTTATAGATTAAACCACTGGGCACAGTCCCATACAATCTAATGATTGTGATGTGAAAGACCCAACCTGTCCTCATTAAAGGGATAACACGTCGCTTTTCCATGTGATTTATCATAATTTAGAAGGGCGCATACATTATAGTTTAGATCACTAATATTAAGCCAGGTGCACACTTCTTTACTCCTAACTCCTTCATTAGCGAAAAAATCCACAACGGCATTGGCTTCTCTATAATCATGTGATATTTTCAATTTATCAAATTTTGCCAAAGTCAATATGGCATCCTCAACCCACGATTTAATGGTCCACGAGGGGGAGACTTGCCACGGAGGCAGTCGATTATGTTTTTGGAGTCTCCTTCAAGCCACAAATTTTTAATGTTAAGACTTTGGGCTAAATTTATGATGTGAAAAGCTCCAGCAGCCTCCGCCAGATGATTAGTTTGGGAACCAAGAGGAGAGGTCATCACACTAATGAAATTTCCAAAAGAATCCCTTATGACTCCACCATAGCTCGCCGCCCTCAGATTTCCTTTAGCTGCACCATCAAAGTTAGCTTTGAACCAACCATATGGCGGAAAAGACCAGCAAACCCCCTCTCTGTCATTCTTGGCTTTCATAGCGATACTAGGAAATTCAAGACTTATGTTCCAATCCTTAGCAACTGTAAGGTTGTAGGATGAATACACTGTCTTCATGGATATGCTATCCTTCTTAACCATGGCATTGAAATTTTCCTTCAAAAATCTAACAGTTTTATCAAAGACAATATCCACAGAGGCTTCTTTGTCTCTATAAATTCTATTGTTGCATTCTTTCTAGAGGCCCCAAGCAATGTGAGGGAAGGATAAATCCCATAATAACCTGAGCATAGGATTTCTAGTTGGGGCTTTCCATTGAATGAAGAAGTCTTCAATGGATGAAGGGAAAACCCAAGGAAGGTGCCATAACCTGATAATTTTTTCCCAAATAGCAGCAGCAAATGAGCAATGAAGGAATAAATGAGGCACATATTTAGCCTCCATCTTACAAAGATAGCATATATTAGGAATTTGAAATTCACATTTGTACAGGTTATCAATCGTGAGCACCTTGTTTTGGAGAAGGATCCAGAAAATGATATTGATTTTAGGTATCAGGTGTTTGAACCAAGCTTTAGACCAGAAAGGAGGACGGTCCAAAGAAGAAGTAATTCTAGCAAAGGCAGAAGACACAGAGAAATTGCCAGAGGGTTCATCAGCCCAAATCACATGATCATCCAGCAGCTCAGAACTAAGTCTAACAGCCAGAAGAGAAGACTGGATAGGAGCTAGAGCCTAACTAACACTACACAAGTCCACCCAGTTACCATTCGCTCTGTAGTCTTTCACATAAGTTCCAAACCGATCCTTACACATCTCTACCCAGTCACTGAAGGAATTGATTTTTATAATTGGCTCCTTAAAAAGCCATCTGTCCTCCCTTAAATCTAGTATGAAAACCATTTCTCACTTGCCATCCAATACCATCACCCACTATCTTTTTTCCATCAATTATATTATTCCAGCATGTAGACCCTCTAGGAAGGAGGTGGGGATCTTTCCTAATGATGGAGGAGAAGTTGTTTTCTAAGTATTTGCTAGCCAGAATATTAATCCATTCCCCAGACGATGAAGAGATTCTCCAAATTTGTTTAGCTAGGAGGATTTTGTTCACTGATCTGATTCTTCTTATTTACCAAGACCTCTGGCCTTTTTAGGTCTACAAACTAGATTCTAGCCAATTAAGGAAAGTCTCTTTTTTTCCTCGACACCTAACCAAAGAAACCTTTTTTGAATTTTTTCAATGGCCTTAGAAAATTTAGTAGGAATCTTAAATAGGCTCAGGGCATAGATAGGCAGGTTTTGGAGAGAGGCTTTGAGGAGCTAAAGTCTTCCAGATTGACTTAGTAGGGCTTCTTTCCATCTGGAAAGCTTCGTGCTGAATCTCTCAACCAACGAGAGCCAAAAAGATTCAGGAGGTTTCAAACTTAAGGGTAAACCAAGGTAGGTGGCAGGAAAGGAATCCACCCTGAAGCTTTTGTATTACCCACATGTGGACATCTATTAAAAGAAGTTGAAAGGGGATATTATTAATGTCATTTACTACCATTTTACACAACCTACTAGGGATGTTCAGAATTTTAACAAAACTAGGATGGGTGGAAGCTGTGATGCTTGGTCACTAGTTAGCTACAAGTTTAATACAAGGTCACAAAGGAGTTTAATTATCGATTTGGTGGATATGTAGTTAACATCCACTTAAATTTTCTATGTAAAATTCAATATATTGTTAAGAGTAAGCCTTATCCCATAAATTTTGTAAATTTTGGTGCATATGATTATTTATAATAAGTGTTATCATGTTCAGTATTAGATGTCAATTGATGAATTATTTTCATTAGTCAAAACATTATTTTGGTTCACTTTCACCTAAATTAAATTTTAATTAGCCGATAGGCTATTTGTTTGAAGTTTTCGCGTAGATTTTCGTCAACTCAGTCATGAATAGAATTTCTCAGCACCAAAAATTTCCTAATTGGTGGTGAGTTTCTTGGGGTTGTTTATGATGACATGGAGTTTGCTAATTATGTGGGTTAGCAATGGTGGAGTTGGTTGCCTTGATACGTGGAAGTAGAATGGTAAGTGTTTGTTTGCATGAATTTTAATGCATCATGGAATTATTGTACGATGGAACATGAGGAAGTAAATGCAATATTCAATGTTGTAGTGTGGGAAAGTATATTGTTTTTGGTTGCATTGTCGAACGAGGCACTATGGTGTTGGTTTGATAGTAGAGTATTGAAAAAATCATCACCTTCCTCTCTGTTTGATAGTAGGTTCGAGGGTTTTAACACTAATGTGCTTTGAAATGTGAGAGAAAATAGTGTTGGTTTGATAGCAGACTATTTTAAAAATTGTCACCTTCAGCTCTGTTTTATATTAGATTGGAGGGTTTGAAAACTGTTGTGCTTCGAAATCTGTAAGTCGTTTTACATGGGTATTTTGTATAAATGATTAATTTATTGTTCATGTCTTTCGCTCTCTACTTATTGTTCCTTGTTATATGTTTGTATCTATGGTGTTATACCTGGGTATGTGCAGGATCATGATGGGCCAAAAAGTGGCAATATTATAGGTATTTGTAGGGTATGTGGCTGACTTTTTTTTTACCCACAATTGATGAAATAAAAGGGGTTTTTAGAGGAGATTATCAGCTTTCCACCAATATAAATTATGCTTTAATTTGATTTAATAAATAATTATTATTCATTTTCTATTAGAATTATGACTAAAGTCCTAATCGATAGGTGATTGAAAACATCTATAACTTTCAAACAATATCACATTTTTGAATCTAAAACATGCATCACATTCTATGCTTCACATACTATAGGATTAAAAGAAAAAAATAAATTTCATGAAGTTTTGACCAAGTTAAGGTGGTAGGACATATGAGTTTTATATTTTTAAAAGTTGTAATAAAAATTTATAATTAATTATTTACTTGGAAAAATTACAAAAAATATGCATCACATCCAAACATGAGTCCTCTACTGATATATAAAATATTATAAAAATATTATCATTTTATTATGGTTAGGGTGGTCACACCTACTTCTTATTTTTTCCCTAAAATTTAAGTACTACTGCATTGAAATTTCAAATTTTCACCAAATAGATTTTATTTATTTTTAAATAAACCTAGTAATTTAGAAACTACATTCAATTTTCTACAGATTCATTCTTACATATTTTTGAAATAATATAGATAACTTATTCAAATTTTTACGTCAAGTTGCCTAACACTGATTTTTCTGAATGTTTTGCCACTTAAGGGCCTATTTTTTCCATGATGATCCTGCACATACCCACCTATTTTGGAGACTTTAAAGAGATTATGGCTCTGTATGGATGGAGAAATTGTAGTTAAATCTTCTTTATTTCATCAAAAAATATGGTTAGGGTTAGTAATTTTTTCACCTTTCATTTATTGTTTGTAGTTATCTATGTGTATATTTGGTGTTATACCCATTAACATAAGAGTAATTGCATATTAACATACAAGTTATTGTATATATATATATATATATATCTGTGTGTGTGTGAGTGCAGAGGGTTAGTATGAATGCATAAATATATTCAAGATAAAATTAGTTTAGTGGTTGTTAAGTGTTATTCTAATAGAACTTTTACAATTTTTCTATTTGTCTATAATATTTAGTGCCAAGTAATGTAGCTTGAATTTTCAATTAATTTTGTGGCATTATATCCATTTTGCATAGGTTATTGCTACCCATTGTCTTTATGAGTTCTATTTAATGTGGGTTTACTACCAACAAATGTAGCTCAAATTTTGAATTGACAAGCCAACTCTTACATAGACTGAGTTTGTCTTGTATCAATATGTTTAATGTGGGTTTTCGATCATCTATCATTTACCTGTGATTCTAAGTTTTTTTCTAATAGTTCTTTTACAATTTCTCTATTTTTTCTATAATATTTAGTGTCAAATAATGTATCTTGAATTTTGAATTGGCAAGCCAACTATTACATAGATTGCTTGTGTTGTATCAATATGTTTTTTGATATTCTTTTTTGTAGTTTCACAAAAGAAACTATTCATTATCATAGTTTCCCTCTTCTATTCTCCATATTTTAGTAAAAATGGTCATCAAATTGACAAGCCAACTATTACATAATGAACAATTTGCTTTGTGGAAACATTTTTCTTTCACATATCGAGGCAACCAAATCCACCACCGCCAACCCACGTAATTAGCAAGCTTCACCACTATCATAAACAACCTTGGGAAGTTTGTTGCAAGGAGCT
>VDFB02193867.1:689084242-689231659 GCA_007258455.2 Sequoia sempervirens
GGGCACTTCTATAGATTAACATTGTTGTGTGAATATTTGCATGGTGAATTTAAAACAAATTATATTGCTAAGAATAGAGAACCCAACAAACAATAAAAATAGTTGTCTTCCCTGTCTAATGTTGAGAAGGATGCAAAAAAAACATATAACTTCAATGGTGCACCTAATTCGAGCTACATTATTTGGTACTAAATATTATAGAAAATTTTGGAAATTGTAAAAGAGCTATTATAAAAACACTTAAGAATCACAAGAAAATGAGAGATGATAAAAAAATGACATTAAATAGAACTTTAAAATATGGGGAATAGAAAAGGTGAACTACAATAATATGTAAACACATTGTTCACAAAGAACATATAACATGTTCTATTCACATAAAACACAAAACTGAACATACCTTCACATCTACTATAGTAATTTTATCTTTAAAAAATATACTTTCATAGGGGAAATTATATGTGTATGTTTTTGTAGTATAACATTCAAAAAATACACTATTCACAAAAAGTATATAACATGTCAAATCCACAAAATACACAAAATTGAACATACCTTGACAGTTACTAAACTAATTTTATTTTGAATATCTTATGCTTTCATATTGACCCTCTACACACACACACACATATATATGTATGCAACTGCTCCTATTGAAAAATATTGATACAAGACAAGCAGTGTACATAACAATTGGCTTCTCAATTCAAAATTCAAGCTACAGTCTTTGCTACTAAA
The DNA here is from genome assembly GCA_007258455.2 of Sequoia sempervirens. Taxonomy (NCBI): domain Eukaryota; kingdom Viridiplantae; phylum Streptophyta; class Pinopsida; order Cupressales; family Cupressaceae; genus Sequoia; species Sequoia sempervirens. Next base: position 689,084,981 of record VDFB02193867.1, read on the forward strand.
TATTATAGACAAATAGAGAAATTGTATAAAAGGTATACTTCCTCTTGTTGTGTTAATTGCCATCGTGAAACAATGCAAGCAAGAATTTGCCACTCTACTTTCTACTATCGAGGCAGCCCAGCCCTCCAACACCACCATCCCACATGGTTAACAAAATCCACCTCCATGGACCGTCATGATCAACAGCCTTGGGAAACTCACCACCAGACATATTCATTGTCGGTGACAAGGAATGCTTTCTTTGGTGAAACAATTCTAACAATGCATAGATGCATTGTCAAACCTTGTTGTTTGTCAAATATGCAAATAAAGCTACATTGGGATGCACACCTTTGCATTTGGTTCAACAACCATGTGTGCTAGATGTTATTCTAAAAAAGGCTCCCATTATTTCAGCTCTACAAATCACATGGACCCAGGACTGCAACCATTCTTGCTAAAAAATCTAACAAAGGTTGAAGAAATGTTTATTGCTAGGGTGGCTCTAGTTTTACAAGTGTCCCACGCTAGAGGAGGGAAGTTTAAATATAGTGGTAACATGATAAGATTTCCTCAATATATCTCAAGCATTGCAAAACTTTTGTCACACTGATTTCAATACCTTGAAGTTGTGATCATATGGCAGACCACCATTGAAGGTCTTAAACCATAGATTTTAAAGATTAGGGATGTTAAGTCTCTTTTGCTCAATTAGGGTATTTCACCTAATGAAAAGAGATAGATCCCACACCCAAAATCTAGGTGGTTCACTCAAATTAAGATGTGTATGATGTTATTAAGGCTAAATGAGACGATCAAGATGCAAATAAGATAAGTAATTGATTTATTATGAATGCAAAACCTAAGAAACAAGTGATATTTGAAAACACATTATGTAATGCAATAACACCTAGAAATGAATGCAAGACTAAAAAAAAATGAACCAACCTAAAAGTGTGCACTTGAAATGTAGATGAAGACTAGAAATGGCATATTAAATGTTGTTGATGTTGGTTTTAAGGCATAGTAAGACTCATTCACCATTCTGGGAAAAGCAATCCCAGTTCTGTAAAACTAAGCTAGAACCCGTTTCTGACAAAAGCGTATCGAAAAAATGCAGAAAACTCAAAATTGACCTTGGAGTGGGACTGATTCACCAACCATGGAGAATGAGTTCACTTTTGAATTTTTGAATTTTCAAAAGTGGAATCTAGAGCTTTCAATCTGCACTTTGATTCTCTACAGGTGTCTACTTTTGAAACTCTAATTTATGAGTCTAAAAGTAAGATTTTGCTGATATTTTGACTTTTTGAATGAAGAGAAGACTTGAGCAACCTTCAAATTTGATTCCTAATGATTTCCAAGCTTCCAAGAGACCTAAATCTGCAAACAAACAAGACAAGAAAGATAAATGTTGGATGTTAGGGCATGGGGGTTTGCCTTGGTCAAACCCCTTTTAGGTAATTAAACCAAAATGGTGAAAGAATGTATTGAAACATGCAATAATGGAGTTGAATACCTTACCATGATGATTGATCTTGAATGTTTGCAGCAAAATATGAAGGATGTGCCCTTGGATGTCTGAAAATTGATGTTGAATGGATTGTAATGTTAAAACCCTAGCTTGGTTGAGAAGATGAATGATGAATAAGTTGCAAAATCAGTTGAGAGATTGAATAGGTGAATGGGGAGATGTAAAATGAGGAGAAAAACACTTATTTATACACACTTGTGCCTTAGTAACCTGATGATACCTCATCACTGGTTGACATAAGGTGATTTTAAATAAAAATCCCAAAAGAAAATTTAAAATATTTTGAATTTTGACCCAAGAGTGACTCATTCACCACCCATGGTGAATGAGTCCCACCTTGGACTTGAAAGTGGGTGTTGAGAATTAACTTGCATTTAATGTTATTTGTCTAGTTTACATTCAAAATCACACTTAATTAAGCCTTATGAGTGCACAAAGGGGTCAAATAAAGCATAAGAAAGGTGTAAATAGTGAAATTAAGCCTAGAAAAGCATGAAATATTGTTACAAGACTTTACAACACTTTAAAATAGGACTTGATGATGAATAAAAAGGGTCTAGAAGAGTGTAGAAATGTGTTACAACACTTCACAACACCTTGAAAAAACCTCAATAAATGTATTTTAAAGGTTCCAAGACCTAGTATGGATGAATAAAATGCCTTAAAACACTTGAATTAAGGCCTTATTAAGTTCAATTTATCATGAATTATTCCCATGTCAAGCAAGAGGGTACTTTTTCTATGGTGCAATTGCAAAGTATGACTGCTATGTGTAATATGCATCATGTCATAGATGCATTGAAATACAAAATTTAATATGAAAAATACTACAATTAGTTTGAGATTGATGTTGAGGCTCTTAATATGTTACTTGATATTATTGTTGATTTCTCAAATTTCTTGCATTTAATAGAGAAATTTTTCAATGAAGAGCTGATGCCATCCACCAGCTCAAAAAATGCTATTGAACATGAAAATGGATCTTCAACCTTTTCATCATTTAATCATTTCTTTCCAAATACTACATGAGAGCTCCAAGCCATCAAACAAGTATTACAAATTGAAAAAAAGGAGTAGAATATCTTTTTTTGGCTTGAAATTAGCTATTCTCCTATTAATGAATACAACACTAAAGGTATATTTACAATTGGTTTTCCAACATTGTTCCCCCTAGAGCAACACTTCCCCTCCAACCAAGGAATATTCAAATTCAATTGCATGAATATTCCCTCCACTTAATGAGATATTTTGACCATAGATTTGGCAAACATGTTAGGTTTGGGTATTTCCTCTACAACTTGACAGTGAGACATTGCAGTCAACAAACTGTTTTGGTATTTATCAAAGTGGATTTGGAAGAAAAAATCCTGAAGTCTTTGTCTACATTGTGTGAATGGATTCAAGGTACTCCTGATGACTAAATAGCAGAGTAGTTGACGCGTTTTGGTGCATCATTGCGTGGGAATCGTTCCTTTAGGAACTATTGTTGAGCCTGACTATCTGTACAATGATTGAACAACTTGGATACCTAGACCCTTTTTTTCACTCTGAGTTGTGTAGACACAAAATGGTCTGATCTACAAAAAAAATTCTCTTATGTGGCTTGTTTAGCGATGGAGCCTTCAACAAAGATCTTGATAGATAGTGTTATTCAAAATCCACATATAACATCTTTATATCTACATCATAGATTCTCAATTTTCCATGAAAAGATGATTGAAAATATTTTGCACACAAAAGATTATTGGTATAAATATGAATGGTAGCATCATGGATATGCACATGTGTATGGTTTTTTACAGCTTCTAGAAGCCTCGAACATGGATAATCTTGATTGGTTCAATCACCATGATGTTACCATAGTAAGGAACTTTTTTGACAGATATGTTTTAGCTTGGAATACACATTGCCCTACACAAAGATTTCTTAGAATGTATCATTGTTCTAAAGAAAATCTATGCTTACTTTCCATGAGCCAGATTCTTTCCAATGATCCAATCATAGATTATGAAGAGTTGGTAAATATAGTTCAAAGGCACACAAAATGCTCTGAATATACATGTTTAAGGGAAAAAGGAGAGCAATTACAATGCCTCTATAAAGCACCTTAGCAACAACAACTTACCTCTACATTGACATCTAATGCTAAGTCTAACAAATCCTACAAGCCAGCAAGAAATTATGATCCCCTAAATATTCATAGCCAACCCATGCTTGCAATCTGGCATGCCAATGTTAACTATTAGCTAGTTGTTTCTAGGAAAATTGTATTAAATTATATCTCCAAATATGCAACTAAATCTGAGAAGAAATCAGAAAATTACCTTGATATGTTGAAAAGACTTGCAAATACAAATATAGTTAAGGATAGAGCACTACTTGCATATCAAAAACTCATTATTAACATCCTTGTGGAGGGTGACATCTCTGCGCAGGAGACATTCCATATGTTAAATAATTTTCCCCTTGTCACTTCAAGTCGACAATATGTTCACTTGAATGTTGGAAAAAAGGCATGGTTTCGTATAAACAAATATGATGTTGATGAAGGACTACCAAAAATTTATATTCATTTCTCTATACAAAGGCCTCTAGAACTAGGTGTTGTATCCCTAATTGACTCAGTCCACTTATACACACATTCAGACTAGCACAAAAAGGACAAATGGAAATCAAGACACCAGCCTACAATTGTTATTGTGTACCCTTGTTCAAGGCTATTCCCCTTGAAGATACAAAAATATTTGAGACATTTTGTTGCACTAAGCTTATGCTATAAAAACCTTTCCAAAACATACGCACAAATATAGGTATTTCCAAACAAGACATAATACAAAATTGGAAATTTTTTAAAATAGTTGGTTATCATCCTTGGCATGTTAATAGAATTCTAGATACATCCATGATTGAAGAGCAGCATGGTAGTGATAGTGATTATTTGAACCATCAACCTTCTATGGATGAATATGAATGGGAATTTTTGTCTCAGCTTGGTGCAAATACTAACTTTAGTATAAATCAACTCCAACTATTGGGTAGGCAAGACTTTGATATGAACAATTCAAGGAATACAAACCATGTGCCTGGAAAACTTCATAATATTGCTTTTCAATTCATTCTATTAGCCAAGGCACAACATGAGCAAGCTACGATATAGTCCTTGCATGTAAATATATCAGCCCATCAACTTTCACCAAGACAACAAATAGCTCTTTAAATCATCCAATCCCATCACATGCAGCCTTCCCCCAAAACCCCTCTTTGCATGATCATTCAAGGAACAACTAGCATTGGTAAATCCTTTTTGATAAATTGTATAAGACAACAAATAAACACCTCTACTACTAGATGCAATTGCCTGCTACTCACATTGGCCCCTACAAGTGTTGTTTCCTACAACATATGCACCTCCACAATCCATACAACCCTCTGCATTCCCATAAAGGATATGAATTCTTTGCAAGGAAAACCATTAACAATATTCCAAGAACAATTTAATATTAAATACATTTTGATAGATGAAATGAGTTTTCTAGGCCCTAAGTTGTTACTCAAAATAGATAGTTGATTGCACCAAGCATTCCTCGATAACCAAATGCAACCATTCAATGGTGTTTATATCATCCTTGTTGGTGATCTTCCCTAGTTTCTGTTAATCATGGATACTCCTATTTATGCTTCACGCTCATTGATTGTAGCCTTATGACATAATTTCACAGTCTCAATAACCTTGGACACTATTTTTCGCCAACAAGGAGATAGTCTTGCCCAACAAAAGTTTTGGGAAATCCTTCTCCATATAAAAAATGGCAAGGCTCTTCATGATGATTGGGAAGAGTTTATGAAACAAACAAATAAAATTCTCTTGCCCACAAAAAGAGAATTTTTTTATGTTGCAACACATTTGTTTGCCACAAATGACTTAGTCATATTCCACAATAAAAAAATGATCAAATAATTAAACCTGCCCATAGTCATTAGCATTACTTGAGTAGCATAGAAAAAGACATCTGATTATGGAGATGATGACCAACTTCTCCTATAATTGTTGCTTTGTGTTGGTGAGCGGGTGATGCTAACAACAAATTTGTGGATTCAACTTGGGCTAGTCAATGAATCCCTTAGAAGCTTGCACTAATTTCATGAGACTATGAAGTAACCTGGTTAAGTGGAATTCAGTTAGGAAGGTTGTCTGCGGTAGGGTCCTCCATGATCAGTGTTCATTGCTAGTTTCAGGTCTAGGAACTTTCTCTCCTCCCTACACTTTTTTCTTTTCTTTTTTTATGGTGACTTTGAACAAGGTTCATTGCACATTGTAAAGCCAAATCTAAAGTTGAGATAGGAGTTCAAGATTGTTGTTTGAACCTGCAACAACTGTGCACTAGCTTTCCCATCCCAAGAACTCCATTTTTAGATCCATTTTTCCTCTAGCCTAACTTCGTAAGTCTTCCCTGTGATTTCCAGCAAAATCACATTGAACCAACTGAGAAATTCCAAGCTTGTCATGACCTGACACCTGAGAGACCTTGGGGTAGTTCTCTGCAACTTGTTTGTAGGAGATTTCATTTCAAGAGAGGTAATGCACTAATGCATTGCCTATGTTGAGAAGTGAAAAAACACCCATCAACATGTTCTTGACTAGTTATTCAACTCCAAAATATTGTAAAATCAATTCAATTCTTTATAATATATCTTCTAAAGACAAGTAAAGAAAAGCACAAATTTGTTTTTGGATTACCAAGTAGACTCTTATAAATTTTTGAAACTTATTTATTTATTCATTTGTATGTATAGAACCTAGTTTGTGTATGCATTAGGATAAGTTTGGTCTTTAGGCATGTCTTCATTACAATATCCCATTTTGGTTTCAATCATTAAATGTTCTGTAAGAATCTTGGAATTTATTGCGTAGCTCAGACATGCACCAATATGCATAGACTAAATCCTCCCCATCACCCCAAAAAACCTCCAAACAATCAAAATAAAACATCATTTAATATTGGGTTTTCAATTAGTTTTGTTCTCTATTATGTTTAAATGCATGGAATATAATTAGAGGCCATATTTTATCACATTTTAAATAGTTAGTGTGGTATTCTATCTTCTTAATTAGGTGCTAAACCTTAAGTTCCTCAAATTAGCATATAGGCATGAAGTGACAACTAATATTCCAATACATTATATGTGGTTTATGTCAAGATAAGTGTTTAGTTTTTATCATAATATCTTTTATAGTTCCTTAAGTAATCCCCCTTTGGTTTAGCATGGCTATAAACAAAGGAGGTTTTACATACCTTAACAATTAGTTCCTGGTTTCCTAAGCTTGATTATAAGTATGGTCTTTTCTTGAAATTTTATGTACCCTTGGCATTTGGGGGGAGATTCAAATTTAGAGACTTTGGGTTTACAACTCAAGTCACCAACATATAGTACATAAGGGAATTCTTATAATGAAGTTTAAACTAAAAATGATGCTTTATAAGGAGATAATTATTTATTTCTCACAAAAATGTGATTAAAAATCTATGAAGGTAGCTTTCAAGCGTGACATACCATGGATTGATTAGTATGAGTGAGAGATAACTATAAAATAATTTGTAGTTGGAAAGAATTTTTTTAGAAAAAGAAGTTTTGATTCTTTAGTAGAAGGAAGTAGAGATTGGAGATGTAATATCAATAAGGTAAGAGAAGTGCTTTGCATATAATCAATATGTAAGCACCCCAACATTCACTAAATTGTACTTAAGTGATCTAATGCACTTGATTAGGTGAGAGGCCTTGAATTCTTGTTACAAAGTATAGCTCTAGTGTCAAACCTATAATCAATCTTCAGGGAATGAAAGTACCTAACCAAAAATGAAGTGCTATGTCTACAAGAATAGAGCCTTTAACTTCTACCTAAGTAGAATGCCAAGATAAATCATGTCATTTCTTGTATTGTAATTCCACATGTAAATGAATTGAACCATGTAAAGTCCACTCAATTTAATAATTTACTTTGTTGTGACTTATCATTAGCCCCAATAGGTGCTAGTGAACCCTCTAATATACATCCAATTGGGAATGGTTTTGAAGTTGGAGAATGCAATCACCACATTTTAAAGGAAATAAATAGGATAGCTTCATTGTTAGAACACACAAATGAAGAGGAGAAACCAATCGAAGTAGAAATCAAAATTTTGAAGTAAAAATAAACTAGACTACCTATATTTAAAAGCATATGGTAGTTGCTCACATGGATGGTAATCACTGGTTGAAATGACCTCACATATTCTTGTGCCTCTTGGGAGCCCAGAAGGATTTCTCAAAAGTAGCTTGTCACTGATGATGGTAGAATAGTCTTTGCATCTTAGAGCGTTGAAAGGAACATTGAAGGGTAGTTGAGGATGAGAAGATTTTTTAGTGAGCTTTGAATGATATTTGAAAGATGCAAATCATTCTTTCGAAGTCAAATATGAAAAATGGTCTTTTAATGTTTGCATCTCTGGTAATATAAATAGTATTATTTCATTTAAATTTGTTGCATCTCTGGTAATAGAGAATGATATTTTGTCAAGAATATACTTTGATAAAGTATTAGTTGACGATATGATATTGGTAATAGAAAATGATATTTTGTCAAGCAATATACTTTGATAGAGTATTAGTATATTATAGATGGTAGAGGTCATTTATGTGAGTGTATAATTGATCATCACGTATCTTGATAATGTTTGATAGCTTTTATTATTTTCATATTTCTTTTATAATCAAGAGGATAGAAGATGCAAAGAAATTTTAGTGAAAAATATTATTAGTGGTATTACTTTGTTTCAACCCTTCTCGATACTCTTATCCTTCTTATTCCTTTCCACCTTTCATGATGCCTCTTCCCTTTCATCGTAATTTAGTGCATGCTAGATGTCATGGAAAATGCCTCTTATAATACAATTTTAAGTGTCATTGTTCTCTTACAAGACATTCATATGTACATTGAACTCACACCACCTCCATGGTTGTAGGAAATTTGGTAGGAAATGCCTATAGAGCTCTAATGCTTAACTACTTGCAAGAAAAAAATGTTAAACCATGGATGCTATCTTTCTTGTACAAAGCTTCTTTTCATCAAATTTTAAAAAAATAATTATTTTGTTTATTTACAAAAAATTGTTGACAAAAATAAATATTAGTGACAATGATTTATGAGATATATACATTTTAAATAATTATTTAATTTATTAAAAATCTCTTATTGAGAAAACTAAATACTATTGAAAAATAGTTCATGAGATATATTTATTTTGAGGCAAAAGTGATCATTTATTGGGAACACACATTTTCCTTGAGCATTCGAAAACTAAACTTTGAGCAAAATGTTTTTTTTTTTGAAAAATCATGGTTTTCCAAGTTGATGTCACCTAAGTTAGTTATGCTTACCAAGATAGTAAAGGGAGTGTTCAATATTTTTGGTGCTTCTATATGTGAAGTTATACTAATAAAATATTATAATAATATTTTTTTAATATTTATATTATTATTTATTTATTTATATGTTTTTAATTTAAGATAATGCTTTGTTGTATACATTTATGATGATAAATGGTATGCTATTAAATTATATTATTATTTTTATTGGAAGAAGAATGTAATTTTGATTAATTTTTGTAGATCAATATTTTATAAAATAAAGATTTAGAAAGTCTATGTTGAGTTATTTTTGACAATTTATTCTTAAGATGAAAAATCTAATCTAGATTGTTATTTTTAAAATATTAATATTTGTTCTTATTCAAGAAGTTTTGGCTTTAATTCCTAATTCAACAAGTCAACATAGAGAATCCTTCCTCATCTAAAGTATGATTTTCTAATTAAAAACAAGACTTGGGATCTTATACCTCCACCTTTACAAATAAATATTCTTGATTGTAATTGACTATATAAAGATAAAATACAACTCTAATGGTGAAATCAACATTTATATAAGGCAAAGTTAACCACTAGAGGCATCACTCAACAATATGGTTTTGGTTATAAAGAAATCTTTTCCCTTGTGGGAAAATGAACATTGTAAGGATGGTTATTATCTTAGTAGCCCAAAATGGTCAACAGATTCACCAAATGAATGTGAAAGACACATTCCTAAATGGTGATTTCCAAGAAGAAATCTATATCTCTCAACCCAAAGGTTTCTTATACCATTACAACATGAATCTAATCCATCCTACTCATATCCCCAACCCCATCCATCCTTATCTAGATTTTCCTTCTAACCCTCATCCTCTAGTCCTCCCATCTATTTTGACAACATATCCTTATTATTTAAACCCACCTATCATCTCAAGGTGGCATACCAAAACTCCATATTCATAATCCCTCCTCATCTTTCTAGTAACTAGGGCATCATGCCACTAGTCATCATCCCTTCCTACCCACTATGATTTATTCTTCTTTGATAGAATGCTACTTCTTATAGTTGTGATGACATATAAAAGAGAGAAAAAATGTAGACATTTAAATTTTTCCATACCCAACCACATTTTACATTACCCTATTCTATCAATTAATTAAATAAATAGTCAATATTTATATAATTAATTCAACTTTTACCTTTAGCCCTCACATTTTATTAAATAAATTTATATTTATTTAATTCAGTTTAATTTTATCTCCAAAATATTTCAGCTAAATTAATTAGTTGATACCTTCTTAATTAATTGGTTTCGGTTAATTAATCTTCATTAACATTTCCTCCAATAGTTAAATCCACATAATCCTCAATTTTCTTGTCCATTTAATCCTAGCGATTTAATCCATCTAAATGGATAAAAATCTAAAATTTTCATCTCCCTGATACTCCAACATGTGTGAAAATACCTACTTACTATAACCCTTGCTCACACATGTGTAAGAATGCAACAGTCAGTTCAAAGCCACCCTACCTCTTAGACTTGTCCTTTTCATGAGCCACCCTATTCCTTACACGGTGTGTTCACACATGTGTGAGTGCACATAACTCTTATATAGGTCTATGTTCCTCTTGTGAAACTTGTCACAAGGCTAATTCTTTAATCCATGCCTTCATCTCCTTCAAATCCTAGCCATCCATTAGACATTGCATATTGGCCCTTGATTTTCCTCTTAGAAAATGTATAAATTAGAGGCTTCTCATCCCATTTGATCATTCACCTTCATCATATTATTATGCTACCATTTTATTGATCTATCCATCCTAATCCTAACATTATGTTTCTAGTTTATTAAGAAACCACATTCCACCCACCAATACATCACACAAAGCACATAAAGTGGAGCTATTGGGTGCAGTCCATTTTCTCTTAGTTGGAGGAGAAAGAAGAAAAACAAGGTAAAAGTTCCATATTTCTCTGAATATTTATGTTCTTATCATGTTATTTTTTCATATATTTAATATCATTGAATTTCTAGAATGACAGTATATGCTAGCATTAAGGTACAATTTTGTTCTAAATTGAATACTCTTTGTGAACAACATGGCTTTGTGAACCATATTTCAAACACTACAATTGAAGATTACTTTCACACTAGTATTATTCACCTTAATAACATATAGTAGGTTTCATTCCCATCAATACCAAAATAAGATTTGATACTAAGGTATACCTTTCAACTAGGAATCTTCTCATAGTAAAAAAATCACTCCTTGTGAGGAGTCACGTGGAAAGAGGAGGAAGAGTTGATCATCCAAGCATCCTGATTTGTATGTATGGCAAGGGGTACAAAAAATATATTTGATTCATCTTAACACTTACTTTATAATTTAAATTTAATCATATGTCTCATTATTGTATTTCTTCTTGTCATTGTATTTCTTATTGATGTAGCCTTTATTACCACATTTCAATCATATTACCTTGGATTATCTAAGATATTTATATCTCCCTAGAGTCTTAGGTATCTTCTTATCCTTCTCCTTTCCTTTTTCCTTAGATTATTCATAAGAAACTAGTGCTTCCTTGGTATATATTCATTTTTTTTGTCTCATAAACTCCAAGGAAGAGAATCCAATACCTTTAATAAAGCATAAAATTTGAATTAGTGCTTCTAATGGCCATCACTAGATTATTCCATGAGTTTAGAAAATAATATAATAGGACCATACAGTGTGTACCAATATTCTTCCTCCATCTTTATACCAACATACTGTAATTGGATTACAATAGTAAACAATACATTTAGGTGCTCAACAAATGAATCCACATCACCCATGTCCTCAAAGAATATAACTTATTTTATATAAACATCTTGGTCACCAATTATTTGTCTTGGTACAAATTTCCTAACTATTCCTAAATGGTTTTGGTAGAGGATTATTTCCTAACATTTAGGAGCACTAAATCTACTAAATAAGGTTGAATAATACTTTCCAATTTTTGATCTAACACTATAATCCAATAATTATCCTTCATGCTCGATGGTTTACTTCTAGAGATTAATACCCATATAAAATAGTCTATCAACAAATCCTAGATTTTGAGTTTTCGTAGATTTAAGTTTGTACTATTAACTCAATTATTTAACCCCATTTGTGATGTAATTTCCATTTTATTAAAAGAAAAATCTAGTGTATGCATGGATCCCACTAAAACCACGACCATTCCATTTAAAATCTCTTCAAGAAACACCCAAGAAATATAGGTGATCATGAACTAATACCAAATGAAAGGAAGATGATAGTAGAAACAGTTGGACTACACTAATTGATGAGAAGAGACATGCATATAATATTTATTACTTTCAAAAATAAAAATAAACAAGCAAAGGAATTCACCACAATGACACAATGTTTACTATTGTAGAATCCTTTCAAGAAGAAAGTTAACCTCTAAAACATAAACTCTCTTCAAGAAACACCCAAGAAATATAGGTGATCATGAACTAATACCAAATGAAAGGAAGATGATAGTAGAAACAGTTCCTACACTAATTGATGAGAAGAGACATGCACAGAATATTTAATACTTTCAAAAATAAAAATACACAAGCAAAGGAATTCACTACAATGACACAATGTTTACTATGGGAGAATCCTTTGAAGAAGAAAGTCAACCTCTAAAACATGAGCCAATTGATCCAAATTACCAAATCCAATTATAATACATTACCAAGCTCAAGCCTTCATAAGAGAAGAAAAACAACACAAGTCTTGAGTAATTTTAGTAGCATAACCCCTTACAAAATCATATCATCATACATCTCTAAACCATGCACTAGTATTTATAGGCAAGACCAAAAACTAGAAACTACCATTGGTTTCTATAACCATGAGAAAAGAACATTGAATAAAAGTGAAACCCAAATCTCCATGCAAGTCCCAATGCACAAATTAAGAAGAGTGAACTAAAATGTAAATAAGAAACTTCATTTTTCAAATAGAGTGATCCACTTGGTCTTATTTACTATTTTGGTAACATGCACATGAAAATTAAAGATCTTCCTTGATCTTCACCAAGTCGAGACATAATTACCCCTTTGACATTATTTAAAATTTGGAAACAATCATAACACCTTACAGTTATGATAGTCATATAAATTAGCAACTCTCATCATAACTAAGTGACAATTATAAATTGCCAAACTACAAACTACAAGTGACAACTAGTGTGAATCGAAGTGGGACCACCCTACATGTGAGTGAATAATAAATAAATATAATTAAATAATTAAATACAAGCATTAGAAGTTCAAAGTTAGGCATCTTGTTCCAATAGAATTAAGGTTCCCAATAGTTGTCAAATGGATTGCCTATGTGATTTGTTAATTACCATCATAGTTCGAGTTTCAATAAAAAAGTAGAAAAATGGATTTCATTTAATATTTAAAATTTGATTTGGGTAAAAGTGAGCCAAAATAATATTTGGACTAATGACCATAATTCATCAATTGACATCCAAGGCTAAACATAACAACACTTATTGTAAATAATCATATGCAACAAAATTTGCACAATCTATGGGATAAGGCTTACTTTTAAAATTTTATTGAGCTATACATAGAAGATTCAAGTGGTTGCTAGCTAAATATCCACCATGTCTACAATGAAGCTCCTTAGTGACCTTCTATCAAACTTATATTTGGTGACCAAGCTTCGTAGCTTCCACATATCCTAGTTTGTGTTAAAAATTAAACTCCCTAGTAGGTTGTGCAAAATGATAGTAATTGGCATTAATAATATCCCTTTCAACTTATTTTAATAGATGTCCATGTGTGGGCAATCCACAAGCTTGTTTATTTGAATATACCAAAATAAATAGAGGTGAATAAAAACAATATGAATCATTGTTTTGAGTGATTATTTATTTGGATGATCAAATTATGAAATATTATTTTTGATGATCTAACTTTTTGGATTTACCAAGAAATCTCATCCTAATATATATATGAGGTAAGCACAATATTTAAGTTTGACATTGTTCCCTTATAAACAAAATGGGTGCCTTATCCTACAAGTGACATGTTTGTGTTTTATACCTATGTAGTTGTATTTGTGACAACATCCTTTCATGTAGTCATGATTGCTCAAATATTTTGTGGTCTGTCTCTTTGGCATCTTAAAATTGTTTTACAAAATTGGGCATAACATTTGCCTTAGTTATCAAATTTTCAACCATTTTTAGCATCTTACATTTGTCTCTTAAGATTTATACTTTGGTGCAAGTTTTATCAACTTATTATAATTTCAACCAAAATCTCATTATCCTATATTTTACATATACACATTCATTTTAGACATGCATTGCAACAAATGATAATACCAATGATACTAAGATCTTTTCTGACAACACATCTTTGACTTTTTCACCGTAATCCTTTCTTTAAATTTATTTTGATGGTCAACTTATTATAAAGAGGTCAACTTATCATAATTTTTATTTGATAGTTGATATTTTTGTTTGTTTTATTATTTTTTTCATCAAAATAAATTTAAAGAAAAGATTAAGATGAAAATGTCAAATATAATTAAAAATATTAAAAAAATCCAACTTATCATAATTTTTATTTGATAGTTGATATTTTTATTTTTTTATTAATTTTTTCATCAAAATAAATTTAAAGAAAAGATTAAGATGAAAAAATAAAATATAATTAAAAAAAAATTAAAAATCTTTAATTTTTTTATTTTATCTAAAATTTAATATGAGATAATTGTGAAGAATTATTTTATTAATTTTTTACCAAAACAAAACTAATTAGCCAATAGGCTATTATAGGTGAGAATTCAACTGGAAAAGTCTCACTGTCTGATGCCAGCTGAGACTATTCCGGTTGGATTCTCACCTGAGACATGCCATCCGCATTTTTTCCTTGAGAAGCTTAGTGAGATCTGACAGCAGAGTTAATATTTTTACACCATTAAATATTTCTTGTTTGAGATATGCGAATATCGCTTCTGGAAGTCACTATGCTCGCCCTCACCAAATTCCTATATTTACTGTTTCCGCATCAGTAGGCATGGCCATTCCTCCTTTTTTGGTGTCACCAGGTATGGATGGGAGCCGTTCACGCCGTTCTACACCACTCCCCTGGTCTGCGTGTGTTGCCTGGCATTTACAAAGTCACCAAATATTTGATAGATAATAAATGCAACCTGCTTTAAGATGGCTTTGACATTTACTATTTTTGTGCAGCGAACAAGCAATTGCGAACGTGAACGCGGGATCAACTTCTCTGCAATTAGTGGCTGTGTATTTTGAGGTATGGCAACTTGTCACAACCTGTAGTGCTTGGAATTAGGATGTAGTAGAGGCTTAAATAATCTCTGAATCTATTGTCAACCTATCTCAAGCACAGTGTCCGAGCATGGTAGGACATTTTTTAAAGAAAACTGTAAATAACCTTCCTCATTCGATGCCTGATTCTCCTCCATTTGCATCGGCCTTGGGCTTTTGTTTTAGCACTTCATCATCATTGTTAAATAAGTATGCAGCAGCAGAATATACTTTGGAGCTAACCCCAGTTGCATTTTCAGGCCCTTTATCCTTAGCAACCACAGTGTCAGCAAGGAGCGATGAATAATTCTGTGTTTTGGGGTTACTAGGCTACAATTGCAAATAATCTGCCTGAGACCATTCGCAACCTGTCTCAACAGTAACACTCGACCATAGAAGCCTGTGGAGGCGTAAATAGCTTTCCTGTTTCTGTAATGAATAGTTCTAGAGTAAAGAATTGGTCCCCTAAATCACACAGCTAGGAATAAGTTAATAAGCTAAATGGGAGATTGGAATTGATAGCCAATTCCAAACTGCTACCAAAAACCACCTCAATCTTCCCCCCGCTCAGCGAAAGAAGTAAAAGCATGCAAACGAATCATTACAGTAGAAAATACATAAAGAAAATAACAATGAAGTAGAATAACACTATCCAAAACTAAGCAGGGCAATAATAATACGATATAGTAAGCACTGTTTAACCCCCCCACCATTCAATCGATTGACTGTATATTTGGCATCAGTGATGGCCAGCGCTCTAGAGGATCCTGCAATAAATTCAACCAGATGAAAGCAAGTTTTTGCGTTGTGGATTGTCTTTAACTTGCATGGCTCCTACGCAAATGGGAGATCGAATAAATCTGGAGATATTATGGCCAGAGGTTCTTGTAACCGCCTCTTGGTAATATTCATTTCACATTGCAATTAAGATCCAGTGTACTATTTAGTCAACCCTCCATATTCTGGTGCATCGCCTTGAGCTAGCCTAACACCTTGCGTATGAAATGGTGGTTTGGGAGGTAGGTATGTATAGATATTTAGTAGGGAACTAAATGGATACCAAACCTTCTTGTACTCAGATTAATGGCAACCATAATTTGCAATGTCGTGTTATGGTGGAATTAGCCAAACGAAGCTCTTAATTCACTACCTTGGTGTCTTTTCTATACAAAGATTTGGTGTATCTGCTGTGTCAGGGAGATAGGTAGCAAAGTCAATGTTATTTTAGACTACCCATCTGCTGAAGCGTCTCCTTCAATAACCTGTCACTGTGCTGATTTCAAGGACAAATGTAGTCCTTATAAGATGTAACAAGGAGTGGATTTCACTGTTGAATTTATGGAAACCCATTATGTGATGAGAAGAGTCCATCGACCATAGCATCAATTCCTGAATCAAATCACTTCCTTTTTATCATTTGTTGATGAGCAGGCAAGGGAATAGGTGTAGGTGAATGGTGGGATTGCACGTTACGAGAGCCATTAATTCTTGATGAGTGACAACGAACCGTATTTACCTTGCCTACCGTTTGACAAACTTGTTTAGCATTTATTTTATCAATCCTCTATCCAAGATCTTGTTGTAGGTTATTAATTTTGAATATTTAGCCATAGCATTAATGGGAAGCTAACCACGATAAGGTGGTCTAACATTAGCCAAAAAAAAAATATATATATATATATATATAGTACCCCATTGCTATGAGGAGGTGAGTTAGGGTGTGCTGACGGAGTATCTGATTCAATTAGACCTAAAATCAACATTAATCCATATCTGCATCGTGCAATGTTCACCTCTATCACTGCCTTTATCCTCTTCAATGAGTATTAAATTTAGACAATTGCAATCATACCTTTGCTTATTCGTAGATGTTGAAATAGATATCTTCACCCTCCCCATATTCCTGTAGTAGATAGTAAATATGTGATGAGATCTCACAAAATTTATTAGGGAAGTGTAAGTTTGTTTTCTTTTACCTTCATTTATTTAATAGAAAAAAATAGAAGATTAAAAGTGTAATTTTTGAACTGATTAAATAAGCTTATTCGTTATTGGATGAAATTAAGTTTTTTTTTTTATCCAATGAAGTTAAAGTCATTTTTTTCTCTGTGGAACGTGGAAATCAGTTTGCATTATCAAATAACATAATAATAATGTCATAAATATTGTAAATATTATTATGGACAATTGAAAATAAATAGCACTTCTTATTATAAAATAATAGAAATGGCAGTTGAATGGTTGTTATAAAACAATGTGATTTATAGTTATAACATTATTTTGGAGAGTAATTTTATATTGTAGTATTAAATTGAAGTGATATAATATTTGCAGAATAAAATGAAAGTGATAATAAAATTACTATTGTAATAGGAGTAAATATTATTCTTAGTATGAAGAGGTTATTTTTGAGAGTAAATGTTAATATTATTATTCATGGGTTAGTTATTTGATGTTAGTAAGGTAAAATTGAGATTAAAAATTGAAATTTATAAAAAGGGTTAATTTGCGAGTAAATGTTAATATTATCCTTAATGGGTTAGTTATTTAATATTATTATTTTTATTTAGATAGAAGTGATTTTAGTAAGGTAAATTGAGATTAAAAATTGAAATTTATAAAAAGGGTTAATTTGCGAGTAAATGTTAATATTATCCTTAATGGGTTAGTTATTTTATATTATTATTTTTATTTAGATAGAAGTAATTTTAGTAAGGTAAATTGACATTAAACTCGGGTTAAACATTATCATCAGTATAAGCTTAACGATTTAGTTATAATGTTTAGATGAGATAATTAATAATATTACCAATGATTAAATTGGCAATTTTAAAGAGTATATGGTGGCCATTTTCAAAGAGTTATATGTTGGGATAATATTATATAGGAGAATGATAATATTATTTATGTTTAAATTGAGGTAAATAAAAATAATAATATTAATGTAGGGTGGAAATGTGAATACTCAAGGGGTTTTACCCCATGTATAAAAATAAAATAAAATAAAATGTGAAATATTGGTATTAAGGAATATTTGACTTTTGAGTAAAATAATCGTATTATTGTAGAAAGAATTAATAATAATTATAGTGGTAAAATTTGTAAATTATAAATACAAAAAGGGTAGTATAGTAATGGGATACAATTAATGGTACACATTATATTTAGTAATATTATTTTATAAATAAAAAACGTTATTGTTAATTGGTGGTATAATAATAAAATTACTATTACAATTCCAAATAACGTTATTCTTAATTCTTATAAATAACGTTATTGTTAATTCCAAATACTTCATCCACTTATATTGTCATTTAGATTTTCTCAACTAAAAGTGAATTGGGAAAAAGGGTCTGTAGAGACATATAGCCAACACATCTTTCCAGATTTCCATTTTATTCACAAATTACTATTTATTTAATATAGTGTATATATATTAATGCTTAATAGGCATACATCTTGAAATATGAACATAATAATCTCTATACAACTTTCCGTATTTGAAAATTTAAATTTTGATCACATTTTACACATTATATGACCTATATTATAAAAAATCATTTTATACTTATCAGACTATTTTATACACATCATTATATCCTTTATATTTTCAAATTAATTTTGGCAAATACTTCTTTTGCTGAAAATACTTATGGTATAAATACATTTACTCGTTACAAATTTAATAAAATAAAAGCAACTATTTCAAATAAGTATAAATATATTTGCTCATTGTAGATTTGTAAAAATAAGACCAACTCTTTCAAATATACAATTTCATCCAACAAATATGGTTTTATTCAAAAAATGGATAATTTCTTAGAAACTACATTAGAAATGACATCTTTTGGGACTATGATGAGATTCTTCATGAAAGTTCCTTAAATTTAAAGTCTTGAAGGTGCTATGTTTCAAAATAGAAATGCCTTGTTAACATAAGTTTATCTAATCATTTAGGTGTATAATCAAATACAAAAATTTAAAGTACAATGTAAGATGGTTTAAATTCTTTTCCATCTCTTCTAGAACCATCAAACATGTAAGATCATTTAAATCATTTTTGCATCACTTTTTCCCATATTAGTGCATTGCTTAGTTTAATGGTTATAATTTGATGGCTTAAGGTAAATAGTATTATGGGAAATAGTGTAGTTGGTTATAAATATTTGTTTGATGGTCACTTGGTAGGTGCCTTACAAATTTTAAGCAAAGGGGCCTCCTTTAATCTTCTCTATTGTGAAGATTGAATTCCTTGCCCTGGGTAGAGTACTTTCCCTTATTGTTTTTTCCCCAACGAAGTACCTTCATAGGAGTACTTGTCGTATATCAAGAGGTTGGTTCATGGGTTTTTGTCAAATGTTTACTTGATGGATTAGTATATTCCTAAGTAGTATAGTGTGATTCATGGTGTTTAGATATGTGTGGAAAAATTAGGTAAATGAATGATGTTGATAAACTTTTCACATGTTCAATTATTGGGTAGACAATTCTTCTCCCATTAATTACATCACTTTATATCCTCTATATTGCTTTCCATTGCAATGCATAATTTTATAGACCTTAAACTAACACACTTTTCATGTTACAAAGATTAGGCTTACATGTGCTTGAATAAATGTGGTTTTAAAAAAAAAAATAGTGTGTGGGATTTTATAATAGTTATATATATGGATTTTGAATTTAATTTTAATCTATATTTATATTTGTTGAACTTGATTATGCATATAAGGGAATTTGTATGTTTATTTATTGGTGTATGCTATTTTTAAAAATTGTAGTTTAACTTTAAATCTATTCCTTAGATAGAATAATTTTATTTTTTTTAAAAAAATGCTAATTTTTATTTGTTGATCTAATTACAAATATATGACTAATTGAACTAATAAAAGATCTCCCTTCATCAATTCCAAGCATGCTCGTAAAGAGAATCATTATTTCATTTTCTAAGCATTTCTCGGTGAAGATTTTGTTTCTATTATGGTTGTCATGTTCCCACCCCATTTCCAAATGTCCTTTTACAAATCACACACATGCAACTTTTATTGTTATCAAATAATCAAAGGTGTTCCTCTTACGAAACTCCCCAGGTGATGGCAAACTTGCACCCACCAGCAGACATTATCACGATATCTAGCAGCTCGTCTGAGGGAGACATTACAGGATCAAAAGCTAATGCTGGTCCTCCCTCACCTTCAGACTCTTCTTCTGTTATTTGGGCTGGCGTGTACCAAAGCAACGTTGCAGTCCTCGCAGAGAACATTGTGAGAGGTTGTGAAGACACTATTGAAGATGCTAAAAAGACATGCGAAGAAGCCTTCCAAGTGGAAAACCATGACATCGAGATGGTGCAACAGGCAGTCCAAAAATTCCATACAACTTATTTTGTTCTTGATGCGTATTGCGACTTCCTTCGAGCAATGAAATATGATGCATTGTATGGAATGGGAAATGGTACTAGGATTAAGGAAGATTTTCTAAAACTCCTAGACATAAAGTAGATTGTAAATAGCTTGCTTAAGATAGCTACTTATTTTTTTGTGGTGTTGGGGAGAATGGTTTTGTTTTTGACTCAACTTATGATTTTTTGTGAAGATGGGGAGCATCTTCCCTCTTGATATAGAATGTATACAATGCCCTAATCATCCGACCCCTTCTTTCTATCACAACAAGTAGTTAAACCTTATATCTGGTGTTGGAAAATCTACTGTGCAGTGGGAAGAATATACAACTCCTTCCCCCCCACTCTACTACTTTTTCCTTTGGTCCTTTCCATTGTACATATGCATCAACCAATATGGCAATTGACTCGATGTTTCTACATGTTAAATTTTTGTCTTCTTGACTTCATGTATCTTGAATCTATTCTAATTGAACTATACACATGTATATTTGAGCTATTGCAATCAAAACTATACATATTCCATGTATGCAACTGACTAAAAATTAGTATAGCTGATGTTAAATTGCATAGAGAGTATCTATTTTTCCTTTCCTTGCTCCACATAATGAGGAAGATGTTCATAAAAAATGTGCATAACTGAATTTTTCCTAGCTGTGTTGCTACTTGCACCCGTTTCAATTTAGTTGCTTGGATCTTCTTTGGACTACTTGACTTTATCTACCAATAAGTTTATGTCTGAATGCTTCTGGATTTGATTGTGTGTCCACTTTTTTCATCAAAAAAGTGGACACACAATCAAATCCAGAAGCATTCAGACATAAATTCATATGGATTGTGGAAATCTAATTACATTGATACCAATAAGTTGCTACAGTTTGATGGAAGGGTTGTTCTATTGACTTCTTCGCACAAGCGCCTTACATCCAATACATTTGTGTAGGATTCTCTCCTTGCCTTGCACCATGGCAAGCTTATTGACTCCAGATGCAATTAGATTGATGGATGGAGGAAATGTCGCTTTGGAACCTCATGTCCAAGTCATAGCTATCTCAAGTTTTGGCTTCGAATATACACACATCAATCGATATAGGTTGGAAATCTCTGATGGTGTGCACAAGCACAAAGCATCATTACCAACTAAGTATAACTCCTTCAGAGAATCCAATGTGCTTGCACTTGGCTCCATCGTTCAATTGAAAAGATACAGCTGTCCTCAAACAGGTAGCACATGGTATGTTTATGAACTAATTTCTATATCGCACAAGAATAAGTGAGACCTACTCTCCTCTTAGATTTTGTTACTTATACTTTATCTCGCTTTAAATATTTAGGTGGATTGTTATTGTCGACCTTGAAATTGTGCACACAACACATGCTATTGTTGGGGAGCCAGTTTTCCTATGCACAAAAGATCTTGAACAACTTGGGCGCTCAATAGGAGAATCCTCTGGCTTGGCCACATCTTCAAAAAACCCTTGCCTTCCTGGAAGACTACCTCCTCGACGTCTCCTATTTGGTGTCAACCCAATCCTACCGAAGGAGGCACCATTGACAATAACGCCTATCAAAAACTTGAATCCATTTCAGCCACGGTGGACTGTTAAAGGTCGTGTAACTGTGAAGTCTGAAATACGTAGCTACACCACACAGAAAGGAAGTGGCCATATCTTCACCTTTGATATCATAGATTGTGAAGGAACTGAGACACGTGTGACATGCTTCAATGAAGCAGCTCACACCCATTGTGATAAAATTATT
The DNA here is from genome assembly GCA_007258455.2 of Sequoia sempervirens. NCBI lineage: Eukaryota > Viridiplantae > Streptophyta > Pinopsida > Cupressales > Cupressaceae > Sequoia > Sequoia sempervirens. The sequence continues at coordinate 689,107,377 of VDFB02193867.1, forward strand.
GTAGGAGCTACATACACATTGTCTGGAGGCACGATTCGACCTGCTAATAGAGTCTATAACAAGCTTAATAGCGGGTTGGAAATTTCTCTTATGCCTGACTCAAGGGTTTCCCTCTGTGAAGATGATGATTCCATCCCTAAAGAGCACTACTCTTTCACACCCCTCAATGCATTGGTGAGCAAAAGCAACGGTTCAAATGTTGATGCAATTGGAATTGTCACTTGTGTACATCCATGCACCACAATCAGGAGAAGAGATGGGACAGAGGTCGCAAGATGGACTTTAACAATTCTTGACATGTCCAACACAAATATAAATGTTACTTTATGGGGCTCGTCAGCCGAAAAGGAGGGTGCACAGCTGCAAGAGAAATACCTCATGCGTGAATCACCAGTTCTCGCAATTAGAAATGGGCATGTGTCTGAATTCAATGGAAAGGTGATCAACACCTCATCCACTACAAAACTATCGATATACCCTCAAATAGAAGAGTTAGAACAGATGAAAACATGGTTCAAAGAAAATGACACTACAATTCAGGCTTTGTCTACTAGCTCCTTTCACATGCCCCCACCTGCTAGAAGACTGACGATCAATGCCATTCGTGAAGAGGCTTGAAATACAGTGCAACCTCTACAATGCATGTTGGTGGCAACAACACAATTCATAAAAACTGACTCATTTTTCTATCCAGCATGCCCTTCCTGCTCAAGTAACAAGCCTTGTAAGAAAAGACTATCACAGACAAATGATGGAAAGTGGTTTTGTGCAAAATGTAATGCAATAATTGACACCTGTGACTATAGGTATATACTTGAAGTCAAGTTGTAGGACCACACAAATATAATATGGGAAATTGCATTCGACGAAGGGGTGACACAACTCATGGGCATGCCTGTAGACAAACTATACAGTCTACAATTTGATCAAGCTGCTGATAGAAATGTGGAGGAGGTGATTAGGAGTGTCTTGAACAAGCATTATGTATTCACACTGTGTTGTAACCTTGAAATGTACAATGCAGAGGAACGCTTAAAAGCAACCATTGCCAAGGTTGAACAACTAGATTACATTGAAGAGAATAGCTTTTTGCTCAAAAATATCCAGGAAATGTGCAATGTAAAGGCTTCTCCCCCCATTGAACCCGATGTTGTACCAGAGTTGGTTGTGCAACTCATAGGATCGCCCTAGCCATACTACATAGCCTAATATAGTTGCCATGCTCTCTTTACAAGTGTAGTATGACTATGGATGGTATGCATGGCAAAAAAAACTCATGTTGTAAAGAACTATGTCAATATCTTTTTTATCTAAAAAAACTATCATGTTAATGCCTTTAGATGGATAGAAATATGTAAAATATTTTTTTTCTTTATTTAAAAAAAATGCACATGTTTGTTTAGAAGCTTACATATGCACCTTTGTCTTCTACCTCCAAATTGTGTTCCTTCTCATATTGCAACATGCATTCGTGAACCAATGAGGAGTATCTTTACATTTTCATCTACATTTTAGCTATGTAAGCATTTTGGTTTCATCTGGTTTTGCTATGCTCTTATTCCTGATCTACCCTGACATGTCTAGACCCGCATATGGCAGACTCCTCAACAGGGAACAATGCAAGTGACCCATATAAAAAGGAGGTAAGAAGACAACAAAACCGAGAAAGAAATCGGGCCTACTATGCTCGCCATAGAGAAGAGATAGCTACTCGAAGGTGACAAAAAAGATTGCATGAAAGTCAAAATAGCCCCCAACAAACAGAAGCCCGAAGACTACAAGATTGTGAGAAAAATCGAGCTTACTATGATCGTCATAGAGAGGAAATAAATTCAGAAAAGCGCAATAGATCTTTACTGAAACAAACATGCCTATATCAACATGGAACAACATGCAACAACAATGATAACTTCATGATGGCAATGAAAAAATTTCGTCAAAGAATAGATGCACTGTCCAACCGAAAAACATGCATTGTATGCAAGGAATGTTACCCAGGCATGCTCGTCCATTCATCGGGTGCTAATGCAACTTGTAAAAGATGTTTCGCTGAGAGAGGCATCCATCGGTTCTCTGCACTCAACAACATGGACCCAGGAGAGCAACTGTTTGTTTTGAAAAGACTCACCCAAGTGGAGGAAATGCTCATTGCCAGAGTCAACCCAGTACTACAAGTAACCCAAACTCTTGGAGGCTAGTATAGATATAGTGGCCACACGATCAACTTCCCACAAGATATCACTGACATTTCAAAAGTTCTTCCACGAAGAATACAAGAGTTGGACGTTCTCATAGTTCGAAGATTGCATACAGGTCATTATTATGATTGTTATGTCAGTAGAAGTCATATCAGAGATGCGTTACAATACAAAGTCAAATATGACCCATACTATCATGATGTTGCAATAAGTTTTGAGCACTTAGAGCAATTTCCTGAAGCAAGAACAAACATATCGAATATGCTACACACCGTTGAAACCAGTGAAGACATGGTGGTTCCAAATAATGAAATTGACTCTGATGGGGATGATATTGAACGTAGCACAGTAAACACATTGTCATTTATGGCTAGACTTCCAAACAGATGCCGTGAGTTAGAAATTATTAAGAAAACATTAGACCTTGACGACAACACAAACAACATTATAGACTAGCCTGAAATAAACTCATCGCCAATAAATGAATACAATACTGAGGGGTTGCTTGATATGGCATTTCCAACACTCTTTCCAACTGGAGTTGCACTACAAATGCAACCACGAATTAGGGAAGTACACATGCATGAGTATGCACTCCACTTAACGAGATTTCATGACCATAGATTTGGAAGGCATCCAAGGTTCCGATATTTCATGCTTAATCTTATGATGCGACATTGTAGCCAGGGGCTTGCTACAGTTTTCATTAAAAAAATGCAAAAGAAAACATGCCAACCACTATTGAGGACCTCCGAGCACACTTGAAAAACTTACCTGACACACAATTAGCTCAAGAGCTCATGCACTTTGGCTCTTCAATGCGGGGTACAAGACCATATTGGAACAAGTTTTGTGTTGAACTAACAAATATGATCAACCAAACACGGTCTCCCACTCTATTCTTCACATTAAGTGTAGCTGACACAAAGTGGCAAGACCTACAATGTTTGATCTCAGATGGTGTACCGGTAGGAATGCAAACAAATAAACAGTGTTTAGAAAATGTAGTCAACAACCCCCACACCACATCATTACACTTGCATCAACGATTCACAGTGTTTCGTGAAGAGGTAATTGAGAAACTCCTCAACGCAAAAGATTACTGGTACAGGTATGAGTGGCAGCATCGTGGCACTGCACATGTACATGGATTCCTTTGGCTCCATGATGCACCAAACATGGATAAACTTGATTGGGATGACAGTGTAGCAGTTCAACAGGCTAGGAAATTATTTGACAAGTATGTCAGTGCTTGGAATCCCCATGCTGCATTAGCAAGAAACAACTTGATTTTTCGATCTTTCCAAGATGATCCTTGCTTACTAGACACAACAGAAATATTTGCTATAGACCCCTCTCATGACTATGAAGAGATCATCAATCGTGTCCAGAGGCACACAAAATGCAGAGAGGGGACATGCTTGCGAAAGAAAGGGAAAAAACTAGAGTTTCGATACAAAGCTCCATGGAAAGAGAATATTATATCTACCCTATCACGTGACAACTATGGGACAAAACAATATGAACCTACATGGAATGATGATAGGCTAAACATACACAATCCAGAAATGATTTCAATATGGAGAGCCAACATAGATTGTCAACCTGTCATCTCGCGAGCAGTTGTTCTGAAATACATTGCCAAATATGCATCAAAAGCAGAGAGAGCATCTGAAACTTGTACTGATATGCTAGCAAGAATATCTGCAACCCAAAAAATAGATGTCCCGGCCCTTGCAGCATACCGAAAATTCATGGCAGAAATCATGGCAGAGCGTGATATTGGAGCACAAGAAACATGCCATATGCTTCAGAAATTGCCGCTTATTGTTTGTAATCAGCCTTTTACATCTTTGAATGTTGGCCGCAAAATGTTCCATCGAATAACAAGAGGACCACATGACAGCCATCTACAACCTAGCTACCTTCATTCGTACATTAATCGACCTCCAGATTTGGAGACAACAATGCTACTTGAATCTGCATGATCTTTCTCGTACTCTGCGAGTCGCAAGGGATGCAAGTGGAAAGAAAGAAAGGTCAAAGCGATTGTCAATGTTTTCCCAAAGCTCTACACCATCCCAAACGAGGCCTCAGACCAGTTTGAAACATTTTGGTGGAGTGAGCTTCTATTGTACAAGCACTTCTGAAGCTTGGAAATCGACATAGGGATAACTAAGGATACAATACTTGCAAATTGGAAGCAAATGAATGCATCCAAATATGATGTATGGCATGTCCCACGCACCGCCCCCTCAGACAAAAACACCGACGATGCAGAATCAAACAGTGAAATTGAGATGGACAAAAGGGACATACTAGAAATGAATGAATGGGAATTATTTTCGCAAATGGGCCCCTCAAACAACATCAACCTAAATGAGCTTGACCTGCTTGGCAGGCGTGAGTTTGATAGCAGCTATAGATGGGAACAACTTGCAGTGCCCCAGGAACTTCATGAAATTGCCACACAATTCATAAACATGGAAAAAGTATGTAGCCATGAAAGGCATGCTCCAAGTAAGTATGATGTCCCAGACTATACATTATCTTCCAAACAAAAACTACCACTCACACATATTATCAACCATAGCAAGCATCACTCAAATAAACCATTGCACATGATTATTCAAGGGACAGCAGGTACAGGGAAATCATACTTGATTGCTTGCATAAGAAAAGCACTTGATAGTTACAATCTGCACTAGCAAAGCCAGCTACTCACATTGGCTCCTACAGGGGTTGTTGCATTTAATATACATGCATTGACTATACATTCAATGCTTTGAATTCCTGTCAAAGAAATGCACCCACTGCAAGGACAATCATTAATAACATTTCAGGAAGAGATGAAACACATAAGATATATGTTGATTGATGAGATGAGCTTCATAGGACCAAAGTTGCTACTGAAGATAGATGCGAGACTACGTGAGGCCTTCCCGCATCAACAACATCTTTATTTCGGTGGGGTGTCAATAATCCTGATTGGTGACCTTGCACAGCTCCCGCCTGTAATGGACAAGCCTATTTACACATCACACTCAAATGCAAAAACACTATGGGACCAGTTCACGACTGTTGTCACCTTAGACACAGTGTTTCGTCAACAAGGTGAGACTCCAGAACAAAGGCAATTCCGTCAACTATTGCAAAACATACACAATGCAAAAGCATCACAAGAGGATTGGGAACTTTTAAAAACACGCACAGACAAGCATCTCACCTCTACCGAAAAAGAAATGTTCGACAATTCAATGCACTTGTTTGCTACCAATGATTTAGTTAGACTTCACAATAGAAGAATGTTAAAATTGTTAAACCGTCCAATTGCAATAAGTGCTGCAACTACCACCAGGACTGAAGCAGATAATGCAACTACTAATGAACAACTTGAAAAGCATGTATTGCTTTGTAGAGGGCAACGCATCATGCTGACAACCAACATATGGACACAAGCAGGCCTTGTAAATGGAGCTCTAGGTGAAGTTGTTGAGATAGTTTACAACCTTGGTTCTAGACCACCAGATGTTCCACTTTATGTTGTGGCAAGGATCGATAATTATAGTGGGCAACATGGAATGAAAAGGACCCCAAAAGTATACCGATAATACCTGTATCATTGGGTAGCCGTAGGCAAATTCCACTCACAATGGCATGGGCTATTACCATACACAAATCCCAAGGCCTAACGCTGGCGAGAGCAACTATCGACATTGGAAAAATATAACGACAAGGACTAACATTTACAGCTGTATCCAGAGTGAAATCGTTGAACAACCTTCGTATTCAGCCAATGTTCTCCTTAGAGAGATACTAAAAAATGCATAACCACCCATACACAATTATGAGAAAAGAAGAGGAAGCCCGATTACGACAACTATCTCTAAAAAGTCAAGGTACACAACTCTTTTCCCTTTCTCCCTCATGTCGCTCCTGCTTATTCTTATATCAGCAATTTCTCTTTTACAAATTGAACATGCCCTCAACATGTTCATGTCCTTTGGGTAATTTTCTTATTTTATTGACAAAAAAAAATAGTTCCCATTAATAGTGTTATAATAAATTGAACATGGAGCAATCATTGTACATGTCAACAAATAATGTTTCCACCTAACCATTCCATTCCTTTTGCTTTGCAAGCCTTGAAGCCAAATGGCATATATCATAGCCCCTCACCATCAAACACCAACAATTGTACTATATTTTGTTCAAAAAAAAGTTCTAATGCAAAATTGCTCACCAATATTTTGACTTTTCATAGCACAAATTTTGTATATCATGAACTACCAACAAATGTACTTTGTCCAGTTGAGCTATAATGTTCCAACACTTCAACCATTTAAGATAATATATTGTGTTGTTCATACACTACCATAGTATGCCCTCCTATCGGCGTAACCCTTGCGCCTTGCTAAGGTGCAAGCTCTAGTAAATAAGTGTATGAGACTTCAACTAATAAAAAAAATATATTAATATTTCTTCCCTTATAATATAAGTGAACCTGATCTAAAACATTAAATAAAATATATAATTCTTTTAAACGCTTCTGCCTATTTAAATAATGTTTAAATAAATAATGAAAGCCGATCTAACAGATTCCACATGCAACCTGATCCAAAACACTAATATAAATAAATTATACATTATTTTTTTAAATGCTGCGCTGACTATTTATAATCCCGCGTGCACATTTGATGCAAGCCTCCTAAAACTCTCGCCATATAATTGGCGAAAGTGAAGTCAACCATAGCTCAAACCACAATCTGCGTTGTGTGGTCCAACTGATGAAACTGAGTATTACGCTTCTAGATTGGCTATTTTTTGTTCAAGACCTGCAGGTAAACCGTGCCATTTTCATTGTTTCTCAAGAAACGCAGCCTACATTTCTCTCTCTTCCAATACGTACTTCCCCCTGCCTGGTAAAATCATGGCGGCCAAGGAGGCTGCCTATATGCATCACCATCACAGCCACTACCATCACATTCACCTCCATCACCACCACCATGGCCACAAAGAAGGGGGCTACACATTTGCACCACCACCATCACAGGCATCATGGCTATCAACAAGGGGGCTACCCACGCCCCCCACCACCACCGTGGACACCAAGAAGAGAGGGATAAGCCACCAAAAAGGGAGGCTATCCACATGCACCACCACCAGTAGGGGCTTCTCATCCAGCAGTAGTGACTCCCTTACCAGCACCTTGCCGTCAACTAAAAGGACAACGACCACCTCCACCACCAGTAGGGGCTTCTCATCCAGCACTAGCGACTCCAGCACCTTACCCTTCACTGAAAAGACAACGACCACCTCCACCACCAGTAGGGGCTTTTCATCCAGCACTAGTGACTCCTTTATCGGAACCTTACCCTTCACTACAAGGACAGCAACAACCTCCACCACCCGTAGGTGCTTCTCATCCAACAGTAGCGACTCCACCACCACTAGGGGCTTATCTTCAGGCACTGAGGACTTCTTCCCCAGCACCTTACCCTTCTCTAGAAGGCCAGTCACCACCACCACCAACAGAAGCTTATCTTCCAGCACTGGTGACTTCTACACCGGCGCCTTACCCTTCGCTAAATGGCCAGCGACCACCACCACCAGGGGCTTATCTTTTAGCACCAGCGCCTTGCCCCCAACACCACCACGAACATGGGCTGATGTTCCAGCACGGGCAACTTCTTTCCCAGCGCCTTACCCTTCGCTAAAGGGCCAGCGGTATGCAGAGGAAGAGGTAAGGAAGCAAAAGCATATGGTCGAGATGGGACTGGCTGCACACGCCTTTCCCCTAGTAAGTTTAATAACTAAAAATATAAAATTTTCAGTCATAATATATGTCTTTTTTTGAGAATATTGTGTATACATTTTTGAAATGGTTAAAATTCTGTATAATCTATCAAAAATTAGAATATAGATGATCGTGGAATAATTGGTAAGTATTTGTGTGTATATCTGGCAGTATAAAGGGCATGAAGCCAAAGTGGATCCACATCACGCAGGGAGGCATAAAAATGGATGCAGAAATAGATGGGGCAGCATACGTTGGGGCAATGGGCTATTCTGTGTATGAACACCATGAGAGCAACAAGTCCGAGTCTGAGTCTCACAATAAACACCATGGCCGCCATCATCATTGAACACAATAAAAGAGCACCCCCTTTGGTAATAATTTTTTTCATATGATCCGCCAAATAGCGTGTAAAACTGGATTCCCATTTTCAACATTTTGTTTGAGAAGATTGGATTGTTATGTTGATCTTCCCTATTCAATGGATCTGTGTTTTCCTTGAACTTCTGCTGTTATTTAATTGGTTTTTTATAATTTTAAACGTACTATGAAAATATATATTATATCTTTTACAGTATAGAATTTATACGAAAGTGTCTTTGATTCTCTACAAGTTTGATTATTTTAGCAAATTTTCATCACTAGTTTTTAAATAATTAGGAGTTGTACACATCCTAGGTTTGGCATGAAACCTATTGCATATTAGTAAGATGAATAATATGGGTGCACATGTATTCTTTAATGGTGGTGGGTGTGATATAGTTTGTGGATCAATGTTGTTGGTGAAGGGAGTTAAAGTTAGAAATCTTTTTTACCCTTACATTAGCACCTACATGCATTGTAATATTTTAGGGATAGCTCTAAAATCTATAACTAGATGATCAATACTTGATCAATACTTGTAGGAAAGGGATAAAATATATCAAGATTTTAAAAAATTACAAAAGAAAAAAAGAAATTTATAGTAAAGGGAAATTTGATGTGAATTCCTAAACATGTTCTCATCTTGAAAACCAAAATACCAACTAAAAATTATATGTTCTAGCATGCTCACATTGTCCACATAGGTTACAAGAGTTTTAGGACCATGAAAAATGAAAATATCATAGAGGAGTTGGTCGATTAAATTCTCTTGATTTTGAATTTTGTGAATATGGTATTTATGAAAAATATAATCATATAAATTTATTTGAGCTCAAGCCTAAGTCTCTTGGAGTTTTTGTCTTATTCATAGCAATGTTTTTGGTCCTATAGATATGCTTTAATATGTAAAAGGCTTGTATTATGTGTCTCTAAGAGGACTTGGGTCTATTTTTGTAGGCATAAAGCTAAGGTCTTTAGTCACTGCAAAGAGTTTAAGGTTATTGTGGAAAAACTACCGATGATTTCTCTAAGAGGACTTGGGTCTATTTTTGTAGGCATAAAGCTAAGGGCTTTAATCACTTCAAAGAGTTTAAGGTTATTGTGGAAAATAAAACAAGCATAAAGATAAAGGTGTTGAAAATAGAAAAGGGTGAATAATATTTTTTAGCTTAGTTGAATATATTTTATAAAAGTAATGGTATTTCATGAATTAAGACAATTCCATACACTCCTTAGAGAAATGGATTTGCAAAGCATGTGAATAGATCAATTATGAATACCATGAGGAGTATGTTTAGTGGGGCTATTTTTTTTATCAAAATTATTGGCTAATGATGATTAATACTACATGTTAATTAATAGATACAATCCATTATCACTTGTGGATAAAAAAACCCTTTTAGGATTAGATGGATACTTCTAAATCCATCACTTTAGCATATTTGAATATTTGGTTGTGATATATATGCCCATGTGCCTAAGGAAAAAATTTTAAACTTGGATTTTTATAAAATAAAGTGCATCTTCATCATTTATGGTGATAATGTGAAATGATACAATCTGTGGGATCTTGTGACTATAAATTTATTATATAGTCAAAATGTGATCTTTAGAGAGATCATTCCTTCTTCTATAGTTGAGCAACTATATGGGAGTATGAAATCTAGAACGAAATTATAGACAAATATCAACTTAAATAAGAGGTTCAAAATGTATATGATGAGAAGGATAGTATATAGAGTGCAATTTTTTTGGAAGAAGATCCTTCACCTCTTGACTTTGGAGGAGATCTACTTGGTTTAAGGAGGAAACCAAAGAAGTGTAGTTTTCTTGATTTTACATGATTTTTTCCCTTGATTAATAGCATTAATGAGCCTCAAACTATGGGTAAGGAAATGGAGATGAATTATAGAGAGTCTTGGAAGTTATCCTATAGATGATGAGATTGCTTCTCTAAAGAGGAATAAAATTTGGGTCTTCGTTCAATTGTTGAAGGGTGGGAAGCCTATTGGTTTCAAACTAGTTTTCATGAATAAATTTAGTTAAGATGGTAGTGGTAAAAATTACAAGGCTAGATTGGTTGCAAAGGGATATTCCCAAGTCTAGGAAATTTATTATATAGAGATTTTTTTCTCCAATTTCTAATCAAACATCCATCCAGTTCTTATTATCCCAAACAATAATTTTTATCTTAAGATTGAATAGATGGATGTGAAGATATGTTTTTTGCATGGCGAATTAGAAGAAGAAATATACATAGGAAAATTGCATGGAATCTACTAATTCTTGTAAGGAGTAAATTTAGCTTCAAATATTGGGCTAAGTTAGAGATTCTTTTGGATTGGATGTATTAGTTAGAGTACACTTAACCTAGCAAATAAACTAAAATTTCATGCACAAATAAAGTATATATATATTTTTAGTGTCATTTAATTCATGAAATGGTGGAGGGTGAAAGGGTGATGGTTTAAATGTTTATATTTTGGTGAATTTTGTAGATGAATTGACAAAGCATGTGAGTGATAGATATTTTTCCCCCCCTATATTATTGTAATTTGTTTGAAATTTGAGAAAATATTGGAAGAAAGGTGAATCAACCTTATATTTGTAATATTCATAAGGTGTGTAAGTGTTTCCAATTTAAAGAATGAAAAGGGAGAGTTAAGTATGGAATTGGAGAAGATCAATGAATAGTTTTAGTTCACATGTTCATGTTACCAAAAGGTGAATGTGATTGGAAGTGGAGTTTTCTAGTTGAAAGATGAAGTTACTAATTTATGTTTAAGTTAACTCTTATTCACTTCAGAATTGAGATTCGTATGGAGCTTTGAGCACTCGTTTTAGATCATATTTTTCTCTCATCGTTTTAGAAACCATTGGTGATTTTTAGTTTTGGGTTGTTCTGATATATACTAGTCCATAGTTTGGGATTTATGAGGGTATAATTTTTCTATGGGCTATACTACAAAAAAATCACTAGACTTCTACATTATTTTTTTCTCTTGTGTAGGATTGAGATTGTTGATGTATTGTAACAAAATTTTATACTATGAATGTATTGGTTTGAGTTTTGGAGGTTGAGTTTCTTCCCAAAAGGGTTTTCCCAAGGTAAAAACTACATCATTGTGGTGAATAATTCTATATGTGTATTCTTTTTAAAAAAAAATCTATATCTTGTACGCATGTCTCTTCTCATAAATTAGTGTAGGAAGTGTTTATACTATCCTATACCTTCAATTCCTTTTTGTCATTAGCTAATGATAGTGTGGAGCTACCAAGGAAAGTCTAACATAAGTTTTTGGAATTGAATTATCAAACAAACCACTTCTAAATGTATTAAGGACTTATTTTACAAACAAAGAAATGAAAAACATGACAAGTTTAAATGAATTTCCTTGTTTCTTGGTTTCTTTAACCCATAAAATTTTACAAGAATTTATTTTATATTTTCTTTCTATAACATTAATAAGATTTACCTACGGGAATACACTACCTTCATCAATTATCACAATATATCAAATATACAACTTAAATATTTGTTTTGAAAGTACCTCAACATAATTTTAGAACTTTCCCTTTTTGATCCAACCATAATTTTACAACCCACTTATACATCAGAGTTAATGTTATTCATAAATGCAACAAAAATGTACAAGATATTGGACTTTCAAAATTTAGTCCTCTTTGCATATGGCATATTTTTTTAATTTTATTAGTAATTTATTCTAAATTTTTATAAATAAAAAATATATATTTTTGTATATAAATAAAATATGCAACCAATGGTTACATGAATTGTGGCTTTTATCAAAAAATAGTTAAGGAAATTAATTTTTTAAATAGCTAGATATGAGGACACCCATGTTTACAAGCTAATTATTCATTAGAAGGAATAACTTGCAGCCAAGATGACCCTTCTCAAGTCATTATTGTGTAAACTTATTTTCTAATCTTAATAACTTAGTGATTCTTTGTATCATATGTATTAATTTTTTTTTTGGTAAGAATTTAGAAAACATGAACCTTAAGGGGGACATACAAACAAATAAAGTATACTTAATAGCATTAATATAGATGGTAACATTTTTACATAGTAGTACACTCAAATCAGATTAAGAAGATTTGGTGAGAATGCCAAAATTATGTTTACTAGAAACTAGACTAAACCTATGTCATTTATAATAGTTTCTACGAAACACTTATTTTCCAAGACCTACTATAAATCTTAGTTCACTAAAGAATCTAGCAATTTTATAAGACATCTTTACTTTTCTACCTTAAATAAATAATAAAGGAATATTTTTTTTCATATTTACGAATCTTTCTAGTTTTTATGTCAATGACAAATATAATTTTAAAATAATCATCTTATGAGAGAAATTGTGAGATCCATAGAGAAGCTCCAAATTTTAATCCAAATATACATTTACCAACTACTCTATTTAATTTCAATCATGATACATCTATTTTTATTCCCCAAATCACAAGATGGTAGATATGATTATTCTCATATAAAATAGTTTGTAGTCTTAATGTTATTTTAAATGGTTATTATTATTAAGCTAGATTTTTTTTTTGTGTGTTAAAGATACATTTGTAGGATAATATTAATAAATTGGAGGAAACAATGTTCTAATGATTAGTGAGACCCAACTCAGACCTTTTGTACAAGGTCTCTTCTTATCTATATTTGAAATATCTTGATAAAACTATAACAATATAAACATGCATCAATAGATTAATGTGCCTGGATCTCCAATATGTAAACTACAATATTTCATGTTTGAATATATATATATAAGATATTGTTTGGGATCAATATTGTTTGCTTGGATAGCTCGCTACTCATGTTCAAATTTTTTGATTTTTTTTGGTCCTATCTAATAAATTTTCTTATAGTAGTGAGGTTGTGTGAAAAACCCTTATAAACAAGTCAAAGGGTAAATTTTATCTTTACCATTTTAATGAAATAAAATTTTGCAATTTTTGTATGATTTGATGACCTAACTTGAACAAGGGAAGGTAAAGGGAATGTAGAAAAAATAAATAAAATTACAAGAGGGGGTGGCAATGGCATAAATGAAGCTATAGATAATGTGTGAAGGTAATTCTCCATAATCATTTTATTTAATGATATTTGATACGTTTATTAGTGTAAATAGTCAATGCAAAACTTTTAATTTAGATTTTTTAAATTTGATTACTTTCATGCACAATCATTTCAAATTATCTAATTCTTTATTTTTTATATTTCTATGTCAAAAACATTTACTATGGCCTTGACTCTTCCCACAAGGTAGTTGGCTTGAACACTCTCCCTCTTTAATAAATTGATTATTTCTATACATAAGTTCATACATGAATATTTGGATGAGATTCTCGTAAGGAGATCCTCATTTCTATTTTTGACCTTCCTAGGCAATGCTCCCATCTATGTATCTAAAACTGGAATAGAAGTTAAACTTAACAATGTATGTATACTTCTTGAAGATGCTTTATTTCATTAAGGATAATAAATGTGTGATTAATGTGTTCATGTACTTAGGAGAGTCCATTTTTTGGTTTTGTTTTAATTATGCATGCTCATATATTGGGCTTGATTTGATAGGGTTAAATATACTTTTTAATTTTATTCTTTCTATTACAAGGAAAAAATGGCAAGTTTCTTAATTTCTACCTATTGTTGATTTTGATGACTTGAGCATTATCCCTTATAGCAAATCCATAATATATGGATTTAGCATGAAATTCCTCTACCCTATCATATTATCTTAAAATCAATAATGGAATTCATTTTTGCATGGCATTCTCCTACCCTATCACATTTGAAAGCTTCAAATGGTAATACATAAAGTTTTTTTTCCTAATATTAGCACGTTTGCAAATAAAAATTATATTTATATAAATATATTTTATAATTTCAACATAAATTATAATGAGGATCATAGTCTATCTAAAATTTGAATTAAAAATATCAAAAATAGAGGAGTGTGTAAGGTTTCCTAAATAGATAAGAACTTAAGAGCAATGCAATATCATTGTTCCAAATCCATGACTAATCAAATATGTTTTTGTAAAAAATTTCTAAACACTATAAAAATCTATATTAGAATCTTTGAGGTGGCCATTAGTAAATTCATCTCTAATTATGGTTGCAAACCATAAAAATACTTCAAGAATACCAAGAAATCATGTTTTTTATGATTCCATTAGAATGACATACATATTTATTATTAAAGTTGATTATACATTTATGGATCTACACAATTTATTAATATGATCATAGAGTGATTCTACAAGCCAAAATTTACCCAAAATGGTTTTAGAGTATAGTATGAGTTCTAGACCTATTAAATTGTTGTTAATGGTATAAAATTTATATAATTCTATCAAGAATTAAAATAATTTCATTGAATTTATGGTTTATTTTATTAAAAATTCATGAATTCACATTCCTTTATTGATAATACATAGAAATTATAACTATAGCCTTATCAATGTACCCATGTACCTAGTTTGAAAATGGCATCCACATCCCTATCTATCTTGCAACCCCACATCTTTTAATGACTTTGGTTTATAGATCAATTATTTGCAATAATTGCCAAAAATGAAGTTGAATGCACTAGGGGAGAGGGGCCAGTAATTGTGCAGGCTAACTTTGTTAGCATGTAGTGATTGACTAGACTATCGTATAACCTTCATTTTTTTTTGAAATGTGGATAGGCCTTTTATCTATCTATAACTAAGTTTTGGAGGCATGACTCATCATACAACTCGCCACATCAACACATCTATTGAGAAGTGTCAAAAATTTAAATTTTTAAAGATTTGACCAAAATTAATCATGGAACCCTTGGGTAGTTGAACAAAAAAATATCATTTGTTACTTGTAGAATATCATATTTTTATTTACAATAAAATTAATATGCAACCTAAATGGACGAAATACCTATTGGTAACCATAAATCTTTGATATCTCTATCTTTTATATTCAACACATATGGACCAATAGTTGAACATTAAAACTTTTTGAAAATCCTTCACATTTAAGGGAAAATACATGGTATTTATTGTGCTCACCATTTATATTTGTTATAGGACAAACTATTAATATAAAGTACTTCAATGCTTGTACATTGCTACTCCAATAGTTGTACACATAAGAACAATATTTTTTCACTATGATAACAATTTTGTTTAAATGAGTGTCTTATTTTATTAAATAATCATTTTATTTTTTAAATGACACTTATAGTGGATAGTTATGATATTTTATTTGAGACAAAAAATAATTAATTCACTTCTTCATGAATGTATTTATGTTTTTTAATATAACATTCGAGGTTCTCATGTGTACAAGTATGGGTTCACTTGATCAACATTTGGTTATTTTTTATTTACATTTGAAATATTTATTTACAATATATAGAATAAATGTGGTAAGACTGGGTATTATAATCGACCCTGCACAACTACTATCCCCTCTCCTCTATTATTACCATTGAATAAAGTGAAACATTTTCTTATAAAAATCTCCAAAAGACTTATAGTCCATCTATGTTGTTGAGTTAATGCACCATTTAATTTGATTGTAGCAAAATCTATGAAATAATTTTATCTAGGAATTCAAAGAGTTTATAAATATGCTCTTTACTATACAACTAATTTCATTAGTACATCCTCCACATGCCAACCTACAACATAAAATATGGTTGGAAAGATGTGGGATAACCTCACTTTCCCATCAAGGTTATTTTTCTTGTATGTGTACTTAGAAATATATATTTTTAAAAATACTATTATATATTTATTAGGTATCTAATCATTTTAAATATATTTTCTTTTAAACATTATTTTCTTAAATTTATTAAATTAATTTAATATATTATTTTATTTTCTACACCAAAATAGAATTTGTACCTATTTTTAATTAAAACATATCTTAAAGATACATTTAAATTCTTTGAATTTAAAAAAAAAAAATAAACAAACCCAAAAAATAAAAGATGAAAAAATTACAAGATAATATTTCAAACAAAAATATGGTTTATAAAAAATGAAAGAAATATATGTACAAACCTATTTAATTGTAAAAAAATTGGCACTAAATGTGGAAAATCAACCCCAATAATTCATATTCAATAACCTTAACAATATATCTATAAAAATATAAAACCCTTTACCAGTTACACCTATGGATGGAATGCAACATAAAAATTGACTATTTAACCTTCAATAATCAATTGTTGGATGTTTCAATAGATCAATCTTGAAGCCAAGTAATAAATAAGCATTCTATTTATAATTATTTTATAGAAAATATCAACAAATAATGTAATCATTTATTCTAAACATCAAGGAGGGGTAAAAATGCTATTAAACCAAGAAAAAGTTACAAAGCAAGGGCATTAAATAGACCTATCAAGTTCCACCAAGCGATCCAATTGTTGAGACAAATATGGGGGTAGTTGACCCTAATCCACCAAATTTCAATCATGAATATGCTCAGAAGCCCATTTAGCCAAACAATCAACACCATTCCATTCTCTAGGAATATGAGTGAAGGTAATATACTCTAGAGAAGCACAGAGAGAACTTGTTCAACAATCAAAGCCAACTACCAACTCACATCATCGAAATGCTGCCTATTCAGCAGGTTCACCACAACCTCGGAGTCAAACTCACATATGATCCTTTGCCATCCCAATTGATTGCCTCGGTCCACAGCCAATAAAATGGCTTGAGCCTCCATTAAATTATTAGTATGAAGACCCTTATAAACATAGAAGATAAATTGAACATCTCTAGAGCTATCCCGACCAACCCCACCAATGCCAGCATGACCTAGCTTTCCACGAGAAGAGTCATCTGAGTTGAATTTTAGGACTCCTTAAGGAGGAGGGGACCATCTTCCCTCCCTATTCACCTTTGGGGTAGGATGTCTACATATGTTGTGCATGAGTTTCCGTCACAAAGGAGGAATATGAAGACGATGACAATAACCAACATCGCGAGGGTCCACCGACACAGTCAGATCACACTTAGCTGCAATAGTTTCCCCCAAAGAATGTAGAATTTTCCACCATAGGTGAGGGGCCATCAACAATGCATCCTGAAAAATCCACCTATTCCTCTCCAACCATAAGTTCCAGATAATAAAGGATGGGCCAAGAGCCCAAGTAGCTTGAAGAAAGGAGGTAGTAATAGGGGCCCTACCCCACCATTCCACAAACTCCGCCAATGAGGAAACATGCCAGCAGGCCATATTCCACACTCTCCACTAGAAATTCCAAATCTCCCTAGCATAGGAACATTGGAAGAAGAGATGGGAGACACTCTCGTCACAACCCCGAAACAAAACACACATAGAATGACCTTGGAAACCACGCTTACATAAATTATCCCAAGTAAGACACCAATTTTGAGCCACTAACCACATGAAGAAATTGCACTTGGTCCATGACAACTTGTGCCAAACTTGCTTCCACCAAGGGACCTCAATGTCCCCAAACAACTACCTACCCAATTACTTATAACCAGTAGACATAGAGTACTTTTCAGAAAAATCCAAACCATCCCAATCCAAGATATCAGGTCCCCTCAAAGAATTAAAAGAATAGGAAGCTAGAAGCTAGGAAAGCTCACGCCTATCCCCCTTAGACCCTCCAGGTGGCCACTCAGAAGGATGCTTCCAACAAAAACTTACAGTTGAAACACAATGTTGCACCACCTTATAATGCTCCATGGTTCCCATCCAACCGCAATAAAAGCATCACAAAGGGACTAGAGATGAGGAAAAGAAGAGAGAATAGGAGGGTGACCATCCAAAGAATCTGACCAAAAAAGAGCCTATGACCCCGAATGACAAATCCAAAATCATTAGTTTTGTACATGTTTTTATATTTTATCTACCTAGTTAATATGAAAAAAATTATGACTTAAGAATATCTATCATGGTCTCATGAATTAGTTCTCAAGCATCATTCCTTAAAGTTGTCATGCTCTTTCAATTTTTCTTCTAAAATGGATTCCCTCTCAATTCATCATCTAATAATTATATACATAAATAGGGATACATAACTTATATGATGTATAGATCAATATGTAGAAATATAATATAACATTAAGTGAAAATATGTTGCAAAATCAACACATCCAAGTACATGAATATTGTTAATCATAGAAAAAATAAAATAATCATAAATGAGATACAAACCATAACACAAGATATACATGGAGAAACCCTTGTAAGAAAAAACTTAATGCCCACAAAGATTTAAAGATTGTATTAATCCTTTAAAGAGTTACAAAAATGCACCTCCCTCTAAATTTGTATGGCACTTCATTACTACTACAACCGACAAGAAAATTTGTGCTACCTCTTACTCTGAGCTCCAACGTATATCCAAAAGTAATACAAGAAACTATAAATGATTTTCAATACAATGGACTCAAACGATGATCCAAGTAGTCTAAATTTATAATATACCTCATGACATGTGTCCAAGAGTTACAAACATCTTTCTAGAAGCTTCAAAACTTTTCTTATTAATTTTGGCACCCAACTTCACTAGAGGACAAAAACAACCCACTAGAAGATAAAATAATAAATCTTTAAGTCCAAAAAAGTATACCAACTTATTACTCACAATAAAATATATTTTCTTACACCTCTTATGATGTTATAGATGTTTCTTACAGAACTTACAACACCATTACTATTTATATTTCCTTTCATTTTATACCAAGTGTCCATAGATGTTTTCATAGGCCACATTGAGCTCCCCCAATCAATGCCATCTTACAAAGAATATTCCAAAATTATAGAAATTTATATCCAATGAAAAAAATTTCACTCCTTATGTAGTACATCCAAGTTCCCCTTACATGATTTTTGAATTCACATGAAATTATAAAAACCTATTAAAATAATTAAATTAAGATACATAGTCCTACGATTGCAAGGTTGATATCATCAATCCTAACATCCTCCCATTGGATATTCACATTGTAATGGCGTAGTAGGGAATAAAATAAACTAAATTAAGTTCTAGGAGATGCAAGTCCCATGGCCTCCCTACGCCATAGGAACTTCTTTGTGCCCATTATTTTAGTAAGAGAGTTTATAATGTTTTTTATTTGCCCACTTTTTGTAGCATGACTCTATCACCCTTAACCATTTCCCAAACAAATGGATACTACACATGTAAATATATTTTTTTTGAACATGATATATTATGATTTTTAGCCAAATAGGCGACACTCTAAATGCCACATGCAATCCTAAACTATTTACACTAAAATCCAATACCTAAACATAATATTTGTAACTATATTATCTCTTTACAAGCATGTTTTGCAGCCATATACTTTACTTTTGTAGTGGACAATGTAATTGTATATTTTCTTTTTCTCATCAAACTAAATTCTCCTCCAAAAAAATTAAATACATAGCCACTTGTGGACCTCCAACAATCAAGATCAACATCCCAATTGAATCAATGAAGCCATGAAAATTAAACATCCTACCCACATCAATAGATTCATGATAACAAATATTTAAAAAATAACAATTCATATAAGCCCAATGTTCTTTGTAACCAAATTTGACATAAACCTTCTAAGAAAACCCACTACTTGGGAAATATTAAGTCTTATATAGACCATGGCCAAATTGAAATACAACTCCTCTTTAATAAAAATTTGGACACCATTTTTCATTGATTTAGTTCTCCAAATATGTCACATATAAAATATTCATCAAGCCTTGGTGGAAGGATTGAAAATGGTACCCAAACATACCATTTCACAATTATAGATCTCACAAGAACTATCTATCTCCACATGGCACCTAAATTATTTATCACAAATGGATTCTCCAACTCTTGTTGGGATTTTGGTGATGCAAGTTCTAGACTATTTGGTTGGTTATTCTTGACCCAATGTTAGCTCATTATCCCTTCTGTGTTCCCACCAAGAAATTCCCATTCATACTATGTTATCTCATATGAGATTTTTCAATCTTTGCTACCAATTATGTCGATAACAAGAGACTATATCAAGCACCTTTCTAATTCCATATTAGATCTTAAGAAGCTTGGAATTAAACTCATGACTTTTTCTTGATGCTTTTAGACCTAAGTCTTTCTCATGGCATTTGGTCTTCTTAGAAGATTGATCTATAATTCTTGGTAAATTTTCCCAAATATGACATGCATTTAGGGTCTGTTTTTTCTTAGCATTTGGAAAGATAAAAGCTTTCTTCTTTTCACTAGTTATATTAATTTTTATTTTTCACTTTGTACTAAATTTATGATTCAATCCAATGTTCTTATGCAAATTCAAGTGCAATATAATAAAGTTGCATTTGAAGTGGCACATCTTCAATTTTCTTTAGATCGCTTGGGTATTGGTCACTACAAAAAATCCCTATGATTTGCTCCACTTTTTGCTCCGTTTTTTGCTTCCACCCATTATTTTAATGTATTTTTTGGCAATTTTTTGAAAACATCGACGCTATTTATTAGGATGACACAATTTTTGGCATTTATTGTGCTGACTAGTACAAGTCGACACTAATTAACACCCTAAGTAACATCATCTTTAGCGCTGATATTACCTTTGAGTGTAGCAACTCTTTTAGTTCTAACTTTAGCTTTGAGTTTAGCTTCGGGTTTAGCGCCAGTTTAGACACCCCTATGTCGAAGAGACTTATTTATATGTCTCATCAAAACATAAATCTTGGATATAATGAAGTAATGTTGATGAGACATTGAGAAATCAGTAAGACAAATAAGATTGTCTCATCGACACTCTTCAAGTAATGATCAAAAGCATAAATTGCTATATCACCAAGAAGGTGAGCAACATATGCGGTAGAGCGGTATACACCGCAATGCTGCAACAAGAAGCCTTGAGGAAGGTGGTAGTGCGGTAAACAATAGAAGGGAAGGGTAGAACACTGCTATACTGCAGCGATAATCACAAGTCTCCCCGACATGGCAGAGTTACACCAATATATAAAGAAATAACACTGAAGGAAAATATCGATGAGACAGTGCCATATCGGCAAGAGGTATTAACTTGTCTCATCGACATTGGAAAACAACATCAAAGGAACATAAGATCTAATGTCGATGAGACATTGAGATATCAGTAAGACAAATAAGATTGTATCATTGACACTCTTCAAGTAATGATCAAAAGCATACACTGCTATATTTTCGGGAAGGTCAGCAACATATGCGGTAGAGCGGTATACACCGCAACCCCACAGTAAGAAGCCTTGAGCAAGGTGGTAGTGCGGTAAACATGGCATCATTACAATTTACAACAATAAATGCAAAAAATCATATCAATCGCCAAAAGTAAATGCTATTAAATTATTAAGGGTTGCCAAAACTAATATGACTGAATACCGTGCCATCCAAAGATAAGTGAGTTTTCGCAATATCACACTCAATTACAGTGCACTAGCGTGGAAGGAGCTAAGGATATGAGAAGAAGAAGAAGTCCTGCAAGCGTGAAATACTTGGGTAAGTGCACGAAAACTCTCTGAAAGAGCTCTGTTAAAATAAAAAATATTTTAAGGTTTTTTCATCTGAAGCCATAGTAGAGAAAATTGAAACATGCCTCCTAAAAGAAAACAATTAGAAGTAAAAGAAAGTTAGCCTAAAATTAAAGATGAAGAACCTAAAGTAAAGAAGAGACCATTCCATCAGTCCATATTAGATATACTTGTAGGGTCTACTAAAGATGGTAATAAGAAGTTTCTTGTGGACACCACACAAATTTGTAGGGATGCCCTCATTTCCAAATCTAGATGGGACCTATTTTGGTACTTTTATAGTAAGAGGATTAAGGAAATTCTAGTGTCAAATGCTTGGATGTTGGATATAGCAAGGTTGATTGTCCCAAATGTGTTTGTTGATGTAGAATTTATCAGAATGCTAGCCAAACACTATCACTCAGCTACCAAAACAGTAAGGTTTCCAAATGACACAGTATTGGTAGAAGTAACCAGAAAAGCCATCATTGAGTGTTTTGGCTTAAACAAGCATGCTCTAACTAAGATAAACCTACAAAAAAAGTGAGGAGTATTATGCTAGGTTAAAAAGGACTTATAGAAGTGATGAGGTACCCCTATATATGAAAAGAGACATTGGTAACAGAACATTCCCCATCTCTACTACCACTATTGAACCATTTAATGTGACATATTTTAGTATTACTTTGTGAATACATATTTAGCTCTTTGCCAAGTGTTGGGATAGATGCTCAAGATAAAATTCCAATAGGCCTAATGATGATGGCCATGAGAATTCAAAACCTTGAAATTAATATTGAATATAACTTTGCTTCATACCTTGAGAAGGCGTTAGATGATGAATTCTCCCAAGTTATAGAGGATAGAGCATTGATTACATTCAAACACTATTCCCTACTGTGTCATTTGATATTGTACCAGAATAGGGACCAATGGACTTGGCTACAGTAGATGAGCAAGGGAATCCCACACCTATCCATAAATGGTTCTATATTTGGGACAGTCGGTGCATGAATTCAAGCTTTGTTGTATTCTATGAAGACTTTGTACACATAATCCTTCAAGTTCTTGGGTATGCAATACCAAGATTGTCAACCAAAATGTTGCAACTAGTGAGACCTTTGGCTTTAAGACCAGAGCAAGGTCATACACACAATTTTGGAGATTGGTTAGTCCTCACGAAAGTTACAATAATAAGAGTTTATGGATGCCCTATTGCTCCACACATACTACCAAAATTTGTGCCCCTTAGATTAGCATTTTTTGAATTTATGTGGCAAATGATGTGGATGGAGAAAGATGTAATGCACAAGAAGAAGAAAGGAACTTTCTTTCCAAACCAAACCAAGTGCGAAGATTGGACTATACACTCATACACACTAGAGGAGTTACAGTATTATTTGAAGACAAGATATGCATTGAAATCTAGAAAAGAAAGATCCTTTCACCCTAAAAATCATATGAACAACATAAGGCACAATCTTCTTACCAAAGTGAGAGTTCCACACCAAGTGGATTTTGAAGAATATGTCATAAGGAACTGCATTACTTATAATGATGTATTTAGTAGAAGGAAAAAATGGGAATATATGAAGAAGGTTGAAGAATGGACGAAGCAGAGGTCCAAGGATTTCCTAGGATACTTTGTTGAGGAAAAGGACCCCATCACGAAGATGAAATTGATAATTGGTAGATATGAAGACTTGTA
The DNA here is from genome assembly GCA_007258455.2 of Sequoia sempervirens. Lineage (NCBI taxonomy): Eukaryota > Viridiplantae > Streptophyta > Pinopsida > Cupressales > Cupressaceae > Sequoia > Sequoia sempervirens. The sequence continues at coordinate 689,130,992 of VDFB02193867.1, forward strand.
TAGAAAGAAGGAAGCATACCTTGAAGAACATCATAATGGTGCAACTGCAGAGCATACCCCAGGTGAAACCTCTGAGCCTCCCATGGAGCAGTTACCTCCCAAAAGGTAGAAGATGGGAAGTATTGAATAGTTAGTACCTTATAAGGATACTTAAGAGGTGGGTGATATTGAGGAAGTGGCTACAGTACTGCAGACATTGAAAGATGATATTGAAGTTTACCAACCCATCCTTGAGACCAGTGCCCATAAACATGAGGAAAGGATGGGTGGTGTAGAGAAAAAGGGTACAAAGGTACATGAAGATGAAAGGGAAATTGTAGCCAAGAGATTCATAGAAGATGATGAATTCATTAAGACTCCCGAGTTTAAGGATTTCTTGTTGAAGATGAAGATAAAATAATTTCAAGAGAGGATGGAATCAACTAAAGCAGGAATTGAAGAATCGGAGAAAAATGAAATGGTAGCACAAACTTTCCAAGAATTAAGAGTTGAAAACATTGACATTAGCCCCTAGAAGGCTAGAGAAATGGTCTTGAAGAGCAATATGCTCATTTTACCTAGCTTGGAATTAAATAAAATGCTTCTGCTTGATCAAGTGTGGGCTCAGGAAGATCCAATGTTAGTTGCAGAATTTGACTTTGATGAAGGTGTGAGGGGAATTGGGTATAACCCAAAGATTTAAACCTTGGCCATATGGATCAAATAGAAAAATACACAGAAGCCAAAATTATTGGATGTAATTCAAGGGATGAAAGGGGCAGTGATGGTAAGGACAATACAAGATACCACCCCTTTGGAGGCAGCCACAATGACCATTTTATTCAACCATGTTCACTTGAGCAACTGTTAAGGGATTAGAAGACACATTGAAGGAGTATGAAAAGGAAAAAGGGTTCCTAAAGGGTATATACAGGATCATGATGGGCCAAAAAGTGGCAATATTATGGTATTTGTAGAGTATGTGGCTGACGACTTCTTTTTTTACCCAAAATTGATGAAATGAAAATGATTTTTAGAGGATATTCTCAACTTTCCACCAAAATAAATTATGCTTTAATTTGAATTTAATAAATTATTATTATTTATTTTTTATTACAATTATGACTAAAGTCCTGATCGATAGGTTGATTAAAAATATCTATAAATTTCAAATGGTATCACATTTTTTGAATTTGAAACATGTGTCACATTCTATGCTTCACATACTATAGGATTATAAAAAGAAAAATTAAATTTCATGAATTTTTGACCAAGTTAAGGTGGTCAGACATACGAGTTTTTATATTTTTTTAAAGTTGTAATAAAAAATTCATAATTAATTATTTACTTGGAAAAAAATTACAAAAAATATGCATCACATTCGGACATGATTCCTCTACTTATAGATAAAATCTTATAACAAATATTATCCTTTTATCATGGTTAAAGGGTGGTCAGATAGACACCTACTTCTTATTTTTTTCTTGAAATTTAAGTACTACTGCATTGAAATTTCAAATTTTCACCAAATAGATTTTATTTATTTTTAAATAAACCTAGCAGTTTAGAAACTACATTTAATTTTCTATAGATTCTATTCTTACATATTTTTGAAATAATATAGATAGCTTATTCAATTTTTACGTCAAGTTGCCTAACACTGATTTTTCTGAATTTCTTGCCACTTAAGGGCCTGTTTTTTCCATGATGATCCTGCACATACCCTAAATGATGAAGTTAATAAACTGTTCATGGAGAATGTCAAAATGAAAGAACAATTACGAGGAGAAGAACCCTCACAAAGCAAGGGGATGGTGTTAAACAAGCCTCCTATTGCTCCAATGGATATTGTGAAGAAAATTTCTACAAATTAGGTAAAAAAAGTAATGATCAAAAGCATACACCACTATAATGCCAAGAATGTGAGCAACATATGTGGTAGAGCGGTATACACCACAACCTCATAGAAAGAAGCCTTGAGCAAGTTAGTAGTGCGGTAAATAGTAGAAGGGAAGGGCAGAATGCCGCTATACCATAGCGATAATCACAAGTTTCCCCGACATGGAAGATTTACACCAATATATAAAGAAATACTGCTGAAGGAAAATATTGATGAGACAGTGGCATATCGGCAAGAGGTATTAACTTGTGTCATCGACACTGGAAACCAACATCAGAGGAAGATAAGATCTAATGTCGATGAGACATTGAGATATCATTAAGACAAATAAGATTGTGTCATTGAAACTCTTCAAGTAATGATCAAAAGCATACATCACTGTAACGCCAGGAAGGTGAGCAACATATATGGTATAGCAGTATACATGACAACCCCACAACATGAACCCTTGAGCAAGGTGGTAGTGTGGTAAATGTGGCATCATTACAATTTACAACAATAAATGTAGAAAATTATATTAGTCACCAAAATTAAATGCTATTAAATTATTAAGGGTTGCCAAAACTAATATGACTGAATACCACGCCATCAAAAGATAAGTGAGTTTTCCCAATATCGCACTCAATTGTAGTGTACTAGTGTGGAAGGAGCTAAGGATATGAGAAAAAGAAGTCCTGCAAGCGTGAAATACTCAGGTAAGTCACCGAAAACTCTTTGAAAGAGCTCTGTTAATATAAAAAAATATTTTAAGGTTTTGTCATCTGAAGCCATAGTAGAGAAAATTGAAACATGCCTCCTAAAAGAAAACAATCAGAAGTAAAAGAAAGTTAGCCTAAAATTAAAGATGAAGAACCTAAAGTAAAGAAGAGACCACTCCATCAGTCCATATTAGATATACTTGTCTAGGGTCTACTAAAGATAGTAATAAGAAGTTTCTCATGGACACTGCACAAAGTTTTAGGGATGCCCTCATTTCCAAATCTGGATGGGACCTATTTTGGTATTTTTATAGTAAGAGAAATAAGGAGATTCTAGTTTCAAACACTTGGATATTGGATATAGCAAGGTTGATTGTCCCAAATGTGTTTGTTGATGTAGAATTTATCAGATTGGTAGCCAAACACTATCACACAGCTACCAAAACAGTAAGGTTTCCAAACGACACAGTATTGGTAGAAGTAAATAGAAAAGCCATCATTGAGTGTTTTGGCTTAAACAAGCATGCTTTGACCAAGATAAACCTACAAAAAAGTGAGGAGGATTATGCTAGGTTAAAAAGGACTTATAGAAGTGATGAGGTACCCCTATATATGAAAAGAGATATTGGTAATAGAACATTTCCCGTCTCTATTACCACTATTGAACCATTTAATGTGACAGATTTTTAGTATTACTTTGTGAATATATATTTAGCTCTTTGCCAAGTGTTGGGGATAGATGCTCAAGATAAAATTCCAATAGGCCTAATGATGATGGTCATGAGAATTCAATTTAACCTTGAAATTAATATTGAATATGACTTTGCTTCATACCTTGAGAAGGCATTAGATGATGAATTCTCCCAAGTTATAAACGATAGAGCACCGATTATATTCAAACACTATTCCCTGTTGTGTCATCTAATATTGTACTAGAATAGGGACCAATGGAGTAAAATAATGGACTTGGCTATAGTAGATGAGCAAGGGAATCCCACACTTGTCTAGAAATGGTGCTATATTTGGGACAGTCAGTGCAAGAATTCAAGCTTTGTTGTATTCTACAAAAACTTTGTACACATAATCCTTCAAGTTCTTGGGTATGCAATACCAAGATTGTCAACCAAAATGTTGCAACTAGTGAGACCTTTGGCTTTAAAACCAGAGTAGGGTCATACACACAATTTTGGAGATTGGTTTTTCCTCCCGAAAGTTATAATAATAAGAATATATGGATGCCCTGTTGTTCCACACATACTGCCAAAATTTGTGCCCCTCAAATTAGCATTTCTTGAATTTATGTGGCAAATGATGTGGATGGAGAAATATGTAATGCACAAGCAGAAGAAAGGAACTTTCCTGCCAAACCAAGCCAAGTGTGAAGATTGGACTGTAGGTTCATACACACTAGAGGAGTTACAATATTATTTGAAGACAAGATATCCATTGAAATCTAGAAAAGAAAGAGCCTTTGACCCTAAAAATCATATGAACAACATAAGGAACAATCTTCTTACCAAAGTGAGAGTGCCACACCAAGTGGATTTTGAAGAAGATTTCATAAGGAATTGCATTACTTATAATGATGTATTTAGTAGAAGGAAAAAATGGGAATATATGAAGAAGGTTGAAGAACAGACGAAGCCGAGGTCCAAGGATTTCCTAGGATACTTTGTTGAGGAAATGGACCCCATCACGAAGATGAAATATATAATTGGTAGATATGAAGACTTGTATAGAAAGAAGGAAGAATAGATCGAAGATCATAGTGGTGTAACTGTAGAGCATACCCTAGGTGAAACCTCTAAGCCTCCCATGGAGTAGTTACCTCCCAAAAGACAGAAGACAGGAAGTATTGAACACTTAGTACCTTATGAGGATACTGAGGAAGTGGCTACAATACTACATACATTCAAAGGTGATATTGAAGTTGATCAGCCCATCCTTGAGACCAATGCCCATAAACATGAGGAAAGGATGGGTGGTGTAGAAAAAACAAGTATAGAGGTACATTAAGATGAAAGGGAAATTGTTGCTAGGAGATTTGTAGAAGATGATGAATTCATTAAAACTCTTGAGTTTAAGGATTTCTTGTTGAAGATGAAGATAAAATAATTTCAAGAGAGGATGTAATCAACTAAAGCAAGAATTGAAGAATCAAAGAAAAATGAAATGGTAGCACAAAATTTCTAGGAATTAAGAGTTGACAACATTGACATTAGCCCCTAGAAGGCTAGAGAAATGGTTTTGAAGAGAAATATGCTAATTTTCCCTGGCTTGGAATTAAAGAAAATGTTTTTGCTTGATCAAGTGCAGGCTCAGGAAGATCCAATGCTAGTTGCAGAGTTTGACTCCGATGAAGGTGTGAGTGGAATTGGGAATAACATAAAGATTGAAACCCTGGCCATATAGATGAAACATAAAAATACACAAAAGCCAAAATTATTGAATTTAATTCAAGGGATGAAAGGGGCAGCAATGGTAAGGACAATATAAGATACCACCCCTTTGGAGGCAACCACAATGACCATGCATTCAACCATGTTCACTCGAGTAACTGTTAAGGGATTATAAAACAAATTGAGGAGTATGAAAAGGAAAAAAGGTTCCTAAATGATGAAGTTAATAAACTATTCATGAAGAATGTCAAAATGAAAGAACAATTAAGAGGAGCTGGACCCTCACAAAGCAAGGAGATGGTGTTATACAGGCCTCCTATTGCTCCAATGGATATTGTGAAGAACATTTATGTAGAACAGGTAAAAACTCTAGAGAAGGAAGTGGATGATGCAAAGAAGGCCAACAATCAAACCTAGGATGAAGTGAAAATATGATTTGTGAAGTTATGGAAAAGATTCTTGAGCACAGGATAAAATCAGTTATGGATAAACTAGAGAATGTGCATGATAGTTATAGAACACTTCAACAAATAATGGATCAAATAAAGACACATATGCTTGTATTAGATCCTTTGTTATAAAGGTGGTAGCCTATTCACCACACTTTGGCTAAGTTATGCAAAGTTCTACAAAGAAGTTCTGATGCACCCACAACATTAAAGCCAACTGAAGAAATTGTGAAGATGATTATTGATGAATTTCAGTATGTACAAGTGTTTGATAAAAATATTGTAACTCGAATGGATTTATTCCATACCTGTAAATAGTGGTATATACCAGAAATCATGAGAGATGGTGATTAGTTGGAGGACTTGGATAAGTGGAAGAAAGAATTTTTTCAGGTTGTTCATAAGTGTGTAACTCATATACAGCCAAAGGATGATTATACCAGTCTTCCCAGGCTAAATCAGATCATGGATAGGTTGATTGTTCTTGATGGGGATACCTAAATTTTGTCAATGATACAAAGGCATTACTAGATAGTCGATGGAAAACTCATCTTGCAAACATGCAAAAGATCTAGGAATATAAGTGGCCATCAGATCTTATAGTGTATTAGTTGGAGGAAAAGTATTTGGTTTCAAAAGAATAGGACACTGAGGTGAGAGCATTTGGATGTTCATCATGGAGAGAAAGAATTTTCCAAATCAATGATCACAAGTCTTCTACGTTGAATAATGGAACCATATGTTAAAATGTCTTAAGTCTTGTTATAATTTCCTTAATTATGCTAATTAAATAGTTTTTAGTAAAAGAAGTAGTTATGAAAGGTCGTTTCTTTTTGTAAAAGGCCTATAGCTTGTTGCTTCCTATATAAATAGGAAACTAAGGCCTAGTTTTAAATTATCATCATCATATAGCATTTCCATTTTGAAGACTTATGTTATTAATATATATCATTTGAAGAAATATAATGGAGAACATCTTATTATTAGAGATTCTCCATGACTGTGTTATCATTTTTTATTTTTCTTATGTTTTCCATACTTATTTCTTCTTATATTTGAATGAATATCAGTTATTAAGCCTCAATACTATGCTTATGTGAATGAATATGTTGATACAGTAAAGCATTTATTGTGGATGTTGGTAGAACTGCTATTTTTTAAAAAAAATTGAGCTTATTTTTCTTTGTTACATGTTCAACATAAAAATGGAAACTATTTAAAAATAATAAAGTTAACAAAGTTGTTTATTTAAATAATTGTGAGTTATGTGCATTAATATTTTATTAACTTTTGTGTCTTCATGAACATATGTTGATACAAAATGAATGGAAGAAGCATCCAAGTAATCCTAATTTTTTCTGCCAATATTTCATACCAAAGATTGAACAATTTAAGGATATAGCAATAGGTATTAATTAAGGATATGATGATGATGATATATTCTTGTACTTGTATATTCTATGAAACATTCCTTATTTTTTATGAAACAATGTATATATTCTTGTACAAGTTGTAAATATTCTTTTATTGTTATGTCTATTAAATAAAATAGAGTTTGAATAAAAAATGCTTCACCCTTTTTTGTAAGTGAGTATGTGAATTATTGTTTAAGGAAAATTCTTACAGTGTTTACATTTTCAGTCTACTAGTTTCAAATCTTCATTTTCTATGTATATAAAATTGCATGTGCTCTTTATCTCAAATAACATAAAATAGTAATATCATCAAAATCAGGGTTTTCAATTTCAACACCATCATTGTCCACACTTTTCATATCCTATTCACTTTTAAGTACAATCATCAAAATTTTATTTGTATTTCTTGTCCCAATTAATCTTGATTCCTTTCAGCACAACACAGTAGGTGGCATGTTAAATTTCAAACATTTTCTATGCATTTTTTTGTATATATTATTTTCTTAGTGCATCATTATGTAACAACAATTTCACTTATGAGATATAAAATAAAAATAAATGAAATCACATGTTTTCTTTATCAAGAGAAATGTATGGTGAATACCCTATGTCTTTTAGATAAGTGTGCAAGAGAAATAAGACATAACTGATTGAATCTGATTTTCTACTATACAATTATTTTTAAATGTGCTTTTTACTTTTTGCATGTGGATTACCCTCAAAAAGAGATTATTTATCTTTTCTTAAATGAAGCCTTTAATTTCCTGTCTATGAAAGGAATTTACTATTTGAAAATAGGTTTGTGAACTTCATACAAATTAAGATTGGTGTAAAACGCCATCCTCGCAAATTTTATTTGGTCTAGAATTATAATGGAAAATAAAAAAGCTTGCTAGGAGAATAAAATAGGTTTCCAATTTTCCAAGTACAACATAATATTACTGAAGCATTTCAAATTTTAGGCCATAAGAATCATCCTTTTTTAAACATGGATTGCAAATAATTTTGAAAATTTAGAAGTCTTGGTCATTAACATTATTTTCTACTACAATGTCATCTAGTGTATCATTGTCAATGTTCATATGTTCTTTCAAGTATTTAATATTATCATTCTCCTCATCTTGACTTGAATCATCTACATCATCATTGAAATTTGACTATAGACCATCTATATTGTTACCAGATGTATTTGGATCATCATTTTCTATACCATCCATATCATCATCTAACACTAGATTGTTGTCTTCTTGTGCCTGAACATAACCATCTTCAACATCATCATGGATGCCAATTTATTTGATGTTCTCTAGTCCCTCTCTCTCATTTTTTTGGCCCTCATTGTTTTGCTTAGTATCCACTAATGCATCATCAAATACATGCCTTAATCTTGGATCATAATGTATGACAAATATCCATTTCAGGTCCAAAACATCTTCATAGAAAAATACTTGCACATGAACAACATACATATATTAGATATTACATAAATTGTATGAACATATATACATCAATTGAATAATGATACATTATTTTATAGACAACCTTTTTTATACAATAATTGCTATAAAACACAATTTTGACAACATAGTTTATAAAACATTAGTCGACACTTATTTATTATTCTTTGGTTTTCTGCCCTTAAGAACATCCTTAGGGAGACCTTGTTCTTCCCTCTTCTTTCATGCAGGAGTGTGTTTTAAGAAGGGGTAATCAATCAATAACTCATCCCAATGGTAAGGTCCATAATAGCCTCAACCATTATCAATCTATCAACCTCTCTTTCCATATCTCCATTTTTATCATTTATAACCTCAACAATTTGACAATTCAGTCTTACATTAGGGTCCCTTCCCTTACTACTATTTATAAATCCTACAATATTTTTGTGTGTGTATGCATGTCCATCTATATACATAAGATTACCTCTATTCATTTCTTTTCCACTTTCCAATTGGAGATGATGTGCATACATATTCAAATTTAGACTGGATATGCTGACATGCTAGGCTTATATTCTACTAGCCTTCTCCATTCACCATTGTAATATGATGGACCATAATATGGCATTAATCTCCTAGTGGTTTTTTCTAAATTGTTTCTATGTTTAGATCCCACATGTACATTTTGGACAATAAAGAGGCCTAGATTTGCTCCATGAATATTGGAGGGTCGTATCATGTAGTTGTATCCCCAAAATTGAAACACCTCATACACTCTAGGTAGTTGTTGATCACTAGGCCAAGCGCAATATAGTCGACGATCAAATGTCTCTTTGTAAATTGATCTCAAACTAAGGGGTAAGTCATCATCTCCATCACATTCATTCTCATAGGGTATGTAGTCCACCTTTCCCTTGTCTTTAAGAAAATTATGCATCTTCACACCTGTTCTTGTTCTGTTACTTGTTTTCGTCAATTCCTCATCTTTCCAGCTGGTATATTGGCACATATTTTTGTTAGATGTATCATCTAATAAATGATCATTGCCCTCTAGGCTAGAATTTGGTGATCCGAGAAACTTTAAACCAAGAACTTTATCTTGCAAGTATCCATTAAGAAAAAATTAGTCATTTAAACAATATAAAACAATGTTTAAATGAAGTATACATGTTATTTAAATATCAAATTGGAAAATTCCTCACCACAATTCCTATGATATTTGAATTGATTGTAGGAGGCATACTACCAACTGGAAGCTCATCATATATCTAATGTCTTTGTACAATCACTCGTTTGAATTGTTTCTTTCCATGACATACAAAACATCCACAAACAACAATTTTCTCAAAGTATTCATCCCATGTACTATAGTCCTGACCTACCTCTTCTTCAGTGTAATCATTTGTTGTGTTTGTAGTATCCATTGTCATATCCTCTTCCACCCACTATCGTCTACGTGATTTAACAGTTTTAGGTCCATGTCCACATACATATCTTGTTCTTTTGCTAGTTGAATGCTTAGGCTTTGCATTTGCTGCAATCTCCATCTAAAATTATCAACAACATGCATTAATTTATGTCAAGATTGGATAATACATTATAAATTTCAATAATACTCTAAAAAAAGATGGGTGTATCACAAAATGCCATCAGATCATTTTTTCCTAAGTGAAGTCAAAATTTGAGTACCTGATGTCCCACTTCATCCATTGTGTCCTCATTTGATATGACATGATCTATTGCCATGGCCTCATCTCACCCCTATAATACACAACATAGTAAATAATGTTTAGTACACCAATTATATCATTTCAACGAATATGCTATCCAACAAAAAACCTCACTTTAGTCATATATTTGACATATTGATATCATGTTTTGGCTATCCTAATTTTCAAACTTTTCCCTTGATCATAGAATCACATTTAATCACCATTCCTATGCATTTTCAACCAATAAGTTTGACCTCAGAGGCCTCATGGACAAAAAAATGACTTTATCTCCTCTACATTGTAGCATTTGTGAATTCATAAACACCTTCCTCCTTTGGTTGAGGTTGCTTTCTCTTCTTACCTCTATTGTATCTGTAAATTTTTTTGTCTAATCTATTTCCACCCACTTTCCTCTTAGCAATTTAGTATTTCTATGTCATCCACATCCTCTCTCCATGGCCTCCTCTATGAATAAAAGTGTCACCATAAAAGCTCTCACCACACTACTGCCGAGAAGGAAAAAGCAACTTGCGGGACCATGGTAAAAACTACTCTACTGCACTGAGCTGATGAAGGAGTCGCAGGATAGTGGCGGTCATCGCACTACTGCACGCCAATGGTAGAAGACTTGCAAGACTGTAGGAGTCATTGCAACACCTCCAAGAATAGAAGGAAAACTTGTGTGCCTCCATAGAAGCTTTCACTACACTACTACCGAGAAGGATGAAGCACCTTTCGTAAAAACTGCTCTACCACACTAAGCTAATGAAGAGGCCAGGGGACAGTGGTGGTCACAAAAACAAGGAAGGAGTTGGAATTATTTCCAACACTGGGTCCTATGATATACAACAATGAAAATAGTCACTATACAACAATGATAGGTGCTAAATTAGGCGTACTTGATGCCGCCTTATACGTCCCAAGCAAATTACATTAATGATCAAAAGTCGGCACTAAAATTGGTGTTAACAAACACTGACTAAAGCGTGACTAATGAATCAAAATCAAAAATTTAAAACCTTCCCACATGAAGGAAGAAATTAGACGCGAGAAAAGGGAAAAATGTCATGCAAAGGAAGAGAGTAGGGCGCTACCAACAATTAATGAATAAATGAATGAATGAATGAATGAGATATTTTAATGATGTCCACAAGACCAAGTAGCCTAAGGGACCGAGAACCAAAAATATAAGGAATCTCCAAACTCTTTTCCATGTTACAATTTTGACCAAAAAACTAGTTGTCTTGCTGATCTTCTCCTCCTCAAATAGCTTGTGCAAATTGTCAGCCTTTAAGTTGAATTTTTATGTGAAATTTGATTTAGTTTGCAACACCATAGGTAAGGTTACAATTTTTTTTCTTTCTTGAATTCATGATTGTTTACTGCTCTTTGTATTGCATTCGAATTAGTGATTGTTTACTGGTTTGTTGCCTAACCAGTCTAGGCAACCTCTAAATTGTCCCGTCATTATAAATTATAAAACCTTTGAGAAACCAACAAAAAATTTTACCCTACCCATTTGAGCTTTGGCTCAATATATTATAGCATGAAGCAAGGATGCCTTTGTATTCTTTCCCTAACCTGGGTATCAAGGAAATAGTGAACTGCTTGGCAAATCTAGGAATTGGGTCAGTCACTCCTGAACAACTGTTGAAAATAAACATAGAAACAACTTGGATTTTCCTAGCTGCGCGATAGTCACCGATGCCATGAAAAATTTGTGCAAGATTGCATTATGAAAGAGTTTTCATGATAAGGTTATCAACACTAACCAAATAGAGTGAACATATTTTCCCTAGGTTATCAACACTAAGAAAACCCAGTGAACATATTTTCCCACAAAACAAAACTTTCATACCACAAACTAGATGAAAAATTTCATACCTGACAGTGTGTACTTTGTTTGCCTCCATAGACTGGACAAAAATAATTTTCCTTAGGTCACCTCAAAATGTCAAGCAATGGAGGGAAGTGAGCATTGACAACAAACTCTCGACACAATGAGGTAATTCATTGTTAATTTATAGATTTGTAAATGTTTCCATTGTTTCTTTGAATTTTATTTTTTAGTTTTTTATTTCTAAATTTAAAAGAAGAAATATAATTTAAAAATACATATATATAGGGACATGAGACTGACAAAGATAAAGAGTCCAATTGGCTTCCATATTGGGGGTAGATGTAGTGAACAAATTGGTTAATGCGAACTAGACAACACTTGTCAAATACATAGAAAAACAATCTATTCATGCCCCTCAAACATTGCAAACAAATCAATTGTGTCAAAGGGAATCAATTGATTCCCCAACCAGTCCTAGATCTAGCAGAAGATCTAGGAAGAAATCAATGGCCAGCAGTAAACTCTAAGAATGTGGAACAGGGAGCAGAGACTTCCACTCTTGGGACACAGAGTTCCACCATGCCATATTATCAATCTTGCATTGGTAGCTACAATACAAATATAGAATACAAGGTGGTTTCAGGGGAAGTCTGAATGATGGATGCTGGGAAAACGTTTGTGAATAGGTTGAAGGAATCATGCCTTCAATGGTTCGAATACCATCTACATTTTTTCATTCTCAAAGATACTGATGCACCTGAAAAAAGTTGTTATCCATGACATGGAGACTAATTTTGGCACAGGTTGGTTTGTAAAGAAGATAAAGCTACGAATGTCTCAAAACTACAAGAGATTTCAGTGCAACCAAACAAAGAAGATAAAAAAAAATCCTCCTGAGCTAAGGCAAAAAAAAAGGCCAATGGATGTAAGTGTGAAAGTATGGAGAGAGCTTGTAAAAGCATATGAGAAATCCGATGCACAAAGGAAGTTCAGTGAGGAGAGTACACAATTATTTGAATTTTCTCATAAGATTATATCAAATTTATTAAACGATATTTAAATTTTATTTGTGCATAGTTAAATTGAATTAGTATATGTTTCAAGACAAGGCCTCCAAGGCTAGGCTTGAGAAACTCCGTACCACACATCGTAGTGGCTAGAAAGGTTTATAGGCCTTGATCTGTACATTTGTAAGTATATTTAATATGTTAAATGATTTTTATTTATTTTTCATTGGAAAAAGTAAATGATTTCATATTAATTAGTTTAACTAGTCCATGTGCCATGTTTTGAAAGGAGAAGAAATATGGATGCCATCCACATGCCATCCAAAGCAATTTGAAAAAAATATGTTACAAAACAAAAAGTGGAATGATTTTGTAATTTGGAAGGAGAGTGAGGTATCAATAGTTGAGTTTCAATAACTTAGTTGGATATTGTTGTGTTAATATGTCAATTTGCATCTCTTGTGTTGATTTATTTATTGATGCATAGGATGAGTAAATAGAGCTCAAATCTTATGATTACAAGATGACCATTTATGTGCATGAATAAATAGTAGAAGGATGTAGATGAACTCAATTCATCTGACTTTATGCCTCTTGGTAAGAATTCCTCTTGAATCTCTAATATCAAGTGCCTGAGACTTCCCTGTAGCATTTACCTTTCGTTGCCACCTTTCCTCTTCACTGTGAAACTCCTCTCCTTTTTCCTTATATGCATTTTTGGCTTTAGCTTCTAATTCATCCCATGTTTTACCTTCCTTCTCTTTAGAATCTTCTCTTCTTCTTTGTCCTCCTCTGACTCCACAAGAGATTCATCTTTCGAACCTTCCTCATTTGATTCTAATTCCTCTTCTACATTAGAGGGTTCATATCCTTGATCTGACTACTCTGAATTATTAGAATTAGAATCATTAGCTTCCATATTCATAAATTCCCATCCAACATCTTCAATAAATTTATCTAGATCATCATTAATACTCTTTAAAATTGGCCGCCAATTCAAGTTCATTCTAATTGAACATAATACTTTATATCCATGGAGTTTAGCGATCCTTTGATGTCATCAAGTGAATATTGAGGAATGGTGTACATGTGGAATACATCCCGCTTGAAGTCTTTGAAAACCATAGCCATATCAAATTCCTTTTGCCCAAGTCCTACTCTCTCAAGGTTAACAATCTTAATCTCACTAATAGTGATTACTAAGAAAGGTAATTCCACCAACTCTACCAAAAAGTTTAGCGTAGGAATAATAAAAGAAAAGGATTTGAAAGGAACTCCATGAAAATAAAGCTCTATAAATGGTATATCAAACTCTAGTTCAAAATATTTTAGATGAGGTTGTTCCCATATAAGCTCTCTTACTCACTTTGACAAATCCTTGAAACTTTGTATTGATTTTATTTTTCCTGTCCCTCTCTTGCTGTTCTTCCTCAATTTCATCAGGATCATACATTGACCTTCTTTCCCCTCCTAAAGTTTGGATCACATCCATTACCTCCACATAAAACTGGACATCCTTGGTCTTCTTAGTTCCCACGCCATGATATGGTTATGCAAATGAAAATGAAGCAAAGTAATCATCTCCTTCTTTGTTGGTTGGAAGAATGCATGCTTAATGTTTTGATACATGATATCAGCTCTCTCTTTTGCTCTCATGGTTGAATACCAAAATCTATTATGGTGGGCCTCCATAGTTCCAATCATCTTTCTTCCTCTTCCACCAAATGCTAGCCCGATCCACACGTCTTCCAACCTAATTGGCTGTGTTTTTGAAAGCTGAAGTTTCTCATGAGTCACCAGTGTAGCTCTCTCTGCCTTTTTAGACTCTTTCATTGCTATAGATCGTCTCTAGAATTTAATAATCTATACCACATTGTTGATGTGCTTTGAATCCTTGCATCTAAAGGAAATTTCCTTGACATGTAAATACTACTAGGGAATTTCAATGTTGCCATTTAAGTTGGCATTAAAGCCAATACCTGCAACATTGAAAATTATCCCTATATAAGAATTTCCCCCATCTTGTTGGCTTGTAACACTCTTGATGGTGGCTACATGAAATATTATTATGATTCCTCTTCTACATTAGAGGGTTCATAACCTTGATCTCACTCTTCTGAATTATCAAAATCAGAATCACTAGCTTCCATATTCAAAAATTCCCAACCACCATCTTCAAAAAATTTATCTGGATCATCAGTAATACTCTTCAAAATTGGCCGCCAATTCAAGTTCATTTTGCTTTCATAATACTTTATATCCATGGAGTTCAACCATCCCTTGATACCATCAAGCAAAGATTGAGGAGTGGCATACATGCAGAGTACATATCGCTTGAAGTCTTTGAAAATAATAGCCATATCAAATGCCTTTTTCCCAAGTCCTACTCTCTCAAGGTTAACAATCTCAATCTCACTAATAGCAATTACTAAGAAAGATAATTCCACCAACTCTACCAAGCAGTTTACCATAGGAACAATAAAATTAGGGGCTTTGAAAGGAACTCCATGAAAACCAAGCTCTCTAAATGGTATATCAAACTCTAGATCAAAATATTTTAGATGAGGCTGCTCCCATATAAGCTCTCTTACTCGCTTTGACAAATCCTTGAAACTCTGTATTGATTTTATTTTTCCTATCCCTCTCTTGTTGTTCTTCCTCAATTTCATTAGGATCATACATTGACCTTCTTGCCCCTCCTAAAGTTTGGACCACATCCATTACCTCCACATAAAACTGGATAACCTTGGTCTTCTTGGTTCCCACGCCATGATATGGTTATGCAAATGAAAATGAAGCATTTAGTAATCATCTCCTTCTCCGCTGACTAGAAGAATGCATGATTAATGTTTTGATACATGATATCAATTGTCTTCTGCTCTCATGGTTGAATACCAAAATCTAATATGGTAGGCCTCCAAAGTTCCAGTCATCTTTCTTCCTCTTCCACTAAATGTTGGCCTGATCCACACATCTGCCAGCCTAATTGGCTTTGTTTTTAAAAGCTAAAAATTTTCCTAAGTCAACAATGTAGCTCTCTCTACCTTTCTAGACTCTTTCATTGCTACAGATCATCTCTAGGGTTTAATCATCTATACTACATGGTTGATGTGCTTTGAATCCTTGCATCTAAACAAAATTTCATTAACATAAATATTGCTAGGGAATTTCAATGTTTCCATTGTAGTTGGAATTAAAGCCGGTACCTACAACTTTGAATATTATCCTTATATAAGAATTTCCTCCATCTTGTTGGCCTGTAACACTCTTGATGGTGGCTACATGAAATCTGATTTTGATTCCTCTTCTACATCAGGGGATTCATAACCTTGATCTCACTCTTCTGAATGATCAGAATCATAATCACTAGCTTCCTTATTCAAAAATTCCCAACCACCATCTTCAAAAAAATTATTTGGATCATCAGTAATACCCTTCAAAATTGGTCACTAGTTCAAGCTCATTACACTTTTATAATACTTTATATCGATGGAGTTCAGCCATCCCTTGATGCCATCAAGTGAAGATTGAGGAATGGTGTCAATGCGGAGTACATACCACTTGAATTCTTTGAAAATAATAACCATATCAAATGCCTTTTTCCCAAGTCATACTCTCTCAAGGTTAACAATCTCAATCTCACTAATAGCAATTACTAAGAAAGGTAATTCCACCAACTCTACCAAATAGTTTACCATAGGAACAATAAAAGCAGAGGCTTTGAAAAAGCTCCATGAAAACCAATCTCTTTAAATGGTATAGCAAACTCTAGTTCAAAATCTTTTAGATGAGGCTGCTACCATATAAGCTCTCTTACTTTGACAAATCCTTGAAACTTTGTATTGATTTTATTTTTCATGTCCCTCTCTTGTTGTTCTTCCTCAATTTCATCAGGATCATACATTGACCTTCTTGCCCCTCCTAAAGTTTGGACCACATCCATTACCTCCACATAAAACTAGACATCCTTGGTCTTCTTGGTTCCCATTCCATGATATGGTTATGCAAATGAAAATGAAGCAAAGTAATCATCTCCTTCTCTGTTGGATAGAAGAATGCATGCTTAATGTTTTGATACATGATATCAGCTCTCTCTTCTATTCTCATGGTTGAATACTGAAATTCAGTATGGTTGGCCTCCAGAGTTCCAGTCATCTTTCTTCCTCTTCCACCAAATGTTGGCCCGATCCACACGTTTGCCAGCCTAATTGGATTTGTTTTTGAAAGTTAAAGTTTCTCCTATGTCACCAATGTAGCTCTCTCTGCCTTTTCAGACTCTTTCATTGCTATAGATGGTCTCTGGGATTTAATAATTTGTACCATGTGGTTGATGTGCTTTGAATCCTTGCATCTAAAGGAAATTTCCTTAACATAAATACTGTTAGGGAATTTCAATGTTTCCATTGTAGTTGGCATTAAAGCCAATACCTGCAACATTAAAAAATATCCTTATATAAGAATTCCCTCCATCTTGTTGGCTTGTAATACTCTTGATGGTGGCTACATGAAATCTGATTTTGATTCCTCTTCTACATCAGAGGGTTCATAACCTTGATCTCAATCTTTTGAATTATCAAAATCATAATCACTAGCTTCCATATTCAAAATTTCCCAACCACCATCTTCAAAAAAATTATCTAGATCATCAGTAATACTCTTCAAAATTGGCCGCTAGTTCAAGTTCATTCTGCTTTCATAATACTTTATATCCATGGAGTTTAGCCATCCCTTGATGCCATCAAGCGAAGATTGAGGAATGGCGTCAATGCGGAGTACATCTCGCTTGAATTCTTTGAAAATAATAGCCATATCAAATGCCTTTTATCCAAGTCATACTCTCTCAAGGTTAACAATCTCAATCTCAAGTATTAGCTAGGGAATTTAAAATTTTATTATGGTATGTGCACTTTGATATGATGTAATAAGATTATGGTTTCATCTCATATGTTGTAATATTATATATATAACAAAAAAATAAATTATTGCATGAAATAAATAATAAATTTTCATTCTAAATATTTTTCTTTTGTAGAACACGAGTCTTCCAGAAGATCAAGATGATCCTCAACATGATATAGATCCACAAAATATTGGTTTTTCCTGTATAGATTGCATGGTAAAGGATGATGATGATGCAAATGTGGAAGACATCGAGGCCGATGACAAGGATGATGACAATGATGACAACAACGATGATGACGACGATGATGATGACGACGACGACCACAACGACGATGATGATGATGATGATGATGATGATGAGACAGTTGGTGATAGTAACTAGTGGCATTCATAATCATATAGACTGCATCATGGATCATTGTTGATATATCATTATGATGACTCTTTTCATGGTTACTATCATATGTATCATTTTCATGGCCTACAGTACTATATTATTGAGTTGCATCATATTGACATGTATCATTTTCAATTTTTCGCTATATCATTTGGACATGCATCATCTTGACTTGTATCAGTTTGAGTTACATAATTTATGAATTTTATTTATATCATTTGTACATGTATCATTTTCACTTATGTCGACTATTGGACGTATCATTTTGACATGTTTTTGATGTACTAGCATATTTGACTTTCACTTGTTTTAGTTATATATGATGATGATCTTATCAGTATTGACTTGTTAATTTATATATATTAAAAGCAGTCGATAATTTTTGGATAGATATTTATTACGTATGATGATTTTAATTTACTACTCAGGATGGATGTTGTCAAATTCAATTAAATTATAGATATTTGACTCACTTTTTTTAATTATAGATGATTATCATGTTACAATAATAGTTCAGGTGGTGATGAAAGGTAAAATTAATTCTTAACACCTCCAAAATGTAATTGAAAGTTTTGCGGTGAGCCACATTAAAAGAGGTGGTAATGTGGAAGCCGATATCTTATCTAAATGGGCTTTAAATTTTGGGGAAACGGTGGAATTTAGGTTGGAGAATTTTAGAGGTGTTAATTTAGCAGAAAATGCCTTAAATGAACAAGGTGGTGAAGTGAGTGAAGTATGTTTGACATGACAAGTGAAGGTAGGGGTGGCAGGCAATCCAAGATGGTGTTAAATGCAAGCCCTCGATTAAGGTGTTAATTGCATTTGGAAAAGGTCAAGAAAAACTCTGCAACAAACTTTGGTGGTGGTGGCACTAGTTTTCAAGAGAAATGGAATCCAATTTCACCTTTCGGTCGCAAAGATGTTTGGACCTATTTTATGGAGAGGCATTCGGAAAACAACTACATACCCTTTTCCTTGTTCACGACAAGCAGCTAGTGCAATGTGCAAAATGATTTGTGGCAAGGATTTCAACTATCTAACACATAGATACCGAACCAACATAGATGTTTACTCCTTAATTATGACGTGGGTCTTGCATTTAGGTGAACTAGAGGAAATGGTGAGGATGGTGATGTAGAAAATTGTGCATGAAGATTTTCTGGTAGGCATGGAGTCTATTCTCGAATGGGTGGTTCCAAGTGTAGGTTTAGATTATTCTGAAGAACTGGTAGATGATGAAATTGAGGAGTTCTATGGGAGACCGAGGCTCAAACCCTTTATTCATTGGCCTGAAGGAAAATACAAAGCTCATTGCTATGAGGAAGCACGTTTGGGATGGAAAGCGCTCAAAATCTTCATTGAACAGTAGGATGGAAAGTGCCAGAAAAAGTCAAGGAAGCGGCAAAAAAAGAAGCCTCTGAAGGAGATAGCCAAGCGTCTGTTGGGTCCTGGTGGAGCTCGTTAAGAATGGTCATGTTTGTCTATGTCTAATTTTGTTGTATTAAAGCATGTAAATCTAAACACTACTAATGGTGGTTATTTTTTGTAAGGATTTTACTGGTAAACAGTTATGAGGTTTATTTAATTTTTTACTCTGCATGTTAAGGTGCCTCTGGTTTTTATCGTTTATTGTGGAATTTTGGTGGGTAATGACACTGAACAATAGATGTACTTTTTTATCATTACAAGCAATACAAAAATTTAGTGGGTAATTGTCTTGTTATTTAATCATATGAGTTAAATAATTAAATTACTTAGTCTATAATCATATGAGTTATTTAAGAGGCATGATATATTTAACTAATTAAATTGAAATTATTTAAGAGACACAATATATTTAACTAATTAAATTGAAATAAAACATATTAAATTAATAAAAAGAAGCAAAACAAGAAGCATTTTTAGAAGAAAAAAATGAAGCAAAACAAGAAACATTTTTAGAAGCAAAAAATAAAACAAAACAAGAAGCATTTTTAGAAGCAAAACAAGAAGCATTTTTAGAAGCAAAAAAGGAAGCAACAATGGAAACAAATTAGAAGCAAAATATGAAGCAAAACTAGAAGCAAACGTGGAAGGAAAATTGGTAGCAAATTTAGAAGCAAAATTGGAAGCAAAACTAGAAGTAAAACCATAAGCAAAATTGGAAGCAAAACCAGAAGCCTAATTGGGCACTAATTTAGGCGCTATTTCTAACGCTATTTCTCGATGCCATTTTAGGCATAAATAGAGGTGCTATTTTCGACACTATTTCCCAACGCTATTTTAGGCGCTAATAGGGGCACTGTGATTTTTTGGTGTTGATTACGACGCTAATTCCAGTGTTACGTCTGGTGTAAAATTCAATTTTTAGTATCATTGACAAAAAAAAGGGGTCATAAGATTAAATATATGGATGTGAAGATAATTTTTTTGTATAGTGACTTAAAAGAAGACATCTACATAAGTAAAGTATGTGGAAGCTACTCATGTGTGTAAGAAGACAATTTAGCTTTAGAGATTTTATTCTAATATTGTGCTAAGTTAGGGAATGTTTTGAATTAGATGTGATAGTTAGAGTGCCATTAGTCTTTAAAAGAACTTAACATTTCATGCACAAAAAAAGTATATAGATGTTTAGTATCATTTCATTCATGAAATGGTGGAGGATGGAAGAGTGATGGTTGAAAATATTAATAGTTTTGTGTCTTTTTAGATGTATTGACAAATCCAATGAGCACAGAGAAGTTTGAATGGTGTAGTGAATCTATGGGCTCTAGTAGGTAGATGTTTGTGTTCCTCTTATACTCATGCTATTTGTTTTATGATTAGGAGAATATTGGGAAAAGGTGGCACAACCTTGCATTTCTAATATTCATAAGGTGTGTAAATATTGCCACATTACAACATAAACTAGGAAAGGTATGTGTGGACTTGGAGAAGATCAATGAAGTTTCTTAGTTCACATGTTCATGTTAACAAAAAGGTCTATATGACCAAGTGGAGCACTCTAGTTGAAATATTAAGTTTATAATTTACATTTTAGTTAGGTCTTCTTGACATAGGCATTGAGATTTGCATGGAGATTTGGGGATCACTTTAACTCATTATTATATTTCATGGTCTAAAACCATTGGTGGTTTCTAGTCTTGGGTCTTGCCTATATATACTAGTCCATAGTTTGGAGATGTATGATGGTATAATTTTTCTAGGACTTATTCTACCAAAAATTCTCTAGACTCTGCTATTTTTTTCTCTTGTGTAAGCTTGAGATTGTTGATGTATTGTAACCAAATTTGATATTATGAATATATTGTTTTGAGTTTTGGAGGTTGAGTTTCTTCAAATTGTTAAACGTTTTTCCAAAGGTGAACAGTATATCATTATGGTTGATATAATTTTGTATGTGTATTTTTATTTCTAAATTGCTAGATCTTACATGCATCTCTCTTCTCATAAATTAGTGTATAAAGTGTTTCTACTATCATATTCCTTTCAATTCCTCAGTATTAATAGCTAATGATAGCGTAGAGCTACTAAGGAATATCTAACATTTTTTTGTGAAAAAAATTATTGAATAAACCATATTTAAATGTATTGGGGACTTGTACTACAAACAAAGAAATGAGAAATGTGACAATTTTAAAAACATTTCCTAGTTTATTGGTTCTCTAACCCATCAAATTTTAAGAGACTATTTATTTACACTTTATTTCTACAACAATAATAATGTTTACCTAGGGGAATTCACTATCTTCATTCATGATCATTATATATATCAAATCTACAGCTTAAATCTTGGTTTTGAAAGCAATTCAATATAATTTTAAGAAAATTTCTTTTCTAATCCAGCCACAATTTTATAACCCACTTATTTATTGAATTCACTATCTTCATTAATGATCTTTATATATATCAAATCTATCGCTAAAATCTTGGTTTTGAAAGCAATTCAATATAATTTTGAGAAATTTCCTTTTTCTAATCAAGCCACAATTTATAACCCATTTATTCATTAAATTTTGTGTTATTTATATTTAAAAGCAACAAAAATGTACAAGATATTAGACTTTCAAAATCAATGCTCTTTTGAGATCGTAAATTTTTATATTTTTATGATAATGTTCTAAATGTTTAGAATTAGAATATGCATATTTTTTTATATATATAAATAGAATATATACTTAATGATTAAGTAAATTGTGGTTGTTATAAAAAAATAGTCAATGTAATGAATGTTCTAAATAGTTAGATAGGAGGAGACCCATATTTACTAGTTGATTATATATATATATAATTAATTATAATTATATAATTTTTTAAATTGTAGGAATTGGTTGGATATCCGTAACTACAACCAAGATGACCCTCCTCAAATCATTATTGTGTAAACTTCTTTTTATTCCTTAGATCATAAATCTAACAAACATGAACCTCAAGGGAAATATACAAACAAGTATGGTAGACTTAACAACATTAACACAGCTGATAAGAGTTTTTTTTGTTTAAAAACATAGAAAGAACTTAATTACTTATAAGAGTTCACCCAACATTCGGCGAAGCAAATCATCAGCAATGATCTTGTACACATTTTGTGTGGGATGAAAACTATCCCAAAATACATATTTGGAAGCATCAGTGCAGGTAAATGGGGTCCTTGGGTTGCACAACACAGCCACTTCTATTAGTCCAGTCCCACAACACCCATCTCTCACTTCCTCAAAACCTGCCAACCACCATTACAAACCTGTAAAATTAAAAAACAGTTTCATGCCGTGGACCATGGCCATATGTCTTATAGTAGATGATAATTATTACCATGTTTCTGAGGGTGTTGTATGATGTCAAATATAATGCTGTAAATGTCACCATAGGCAATCTTCACTTCCACCAACTTTTTTTTCATTTCTTCCACCAATGATAATAGCTTCTGATTGAATCCTTGAGAAGCCTCATTGTAGTCATCAACGCATCCATGTTGGTTTAATCCCCCCCTTAGTGTTATCTCTGAAGGCAAACATCCCAGAGGAGGTATACCTATGAGAGCAATTCTACTTGCACCCAAACTATAGATTTCCTGTAAAAGAAACTTGGCATAAATTTTTTATGCATGGTTTTAATGGAAGAATCAATATCAAACGGAACTCGTGAAATGAAGTCTTAACATACAACACTAAAAACAGACAATTGATCATATGAATAAATGATTTATTTATAAACTGTATTTGCGTGCATTAAGTATTCACGTGGCTTAGTAAACATATTGTTTAATTATGGTGTATGGATATTGTTTAACAACTTAATGTATATAGAGAAAAGTATATTACCACTATTTGTGCTGTGAGATTGTCATATCCAGTGCCTGCACTAGCAAAACTCACTCCAGTAATTAGATCTTGGTTGCTCAGTGTAGGGTCCAAATAAGCCGGTAATAGATCTTTTATTTTCAAACTGGATGCTGAAAATAAAAAGATACAAATTAGTCTTTAGAGGTAGATTCGATGGTCAAACCATTGGAAAATACGGATAATGGTTTCAACTCTTAGAAACAAATTAGTAGATCGGACAGTCAAGCCATTGGAAAATATGGACAACGGTTGCAACTTTTAGAAACAAATTAGTTTTCAAGGTAGATCAGACGGTCAAGCCATTGAAAAATAGACAAACAAATTAGCGTTTAAGAGTAGATTGAACAGTCAAGTCGTTGGAAAATATGGATGATGGTTACAACTCTTAGAAAATAATAAAAATAAAACTTAATTAAAAGAAGTAGAATAACAAATAGCAAATACTCTCAAGTACCTATATAGTCTGTAACAATCTTGCCATTGCAAAACCTTCCTGTGGGCTTTTGATCATAGAAATCTCTTCCATAAGGAGGAAAATCGTTCCTTATAAGAGTGAGAATGTTGTTATTGTTACCTGGATCCACAGTTGAATCACCAAATATTATAAGAGCAGGCACTACTGATTTCTTCATGCCATTCTCTGCATTTACTGAAGCACCATAGCAGACAGAGCTCCTGTTGCTCATGACTATGATGACAATCAAAGAAAGCTCTAAACAAAATCTAGTATCAGCATCCATGGTGTTTCTTGGGCACTGCTAAGACCTTGCACAGCGTATATTAGTGAAAACCATCCAAGGATGGCTTGGAAAATTCTGTGTAGAAACTAAAAGAAATTATCATCCAAGTTCCAGACAGTCAACCCGGCAAAATTTGGACCTTGGCACATTACTAGATATTCATAAAATTCACAGCTGATAAGGGTTTTATACAACGACGTATGATTTTATTTTTCAAATAGGAAGAGGGAGAAATCCAAGTTGCGTTTCTTGATAATAAAGTAATGAACAATGAATTAAAAATGGTGCGGTTTACCTACTTTAATAAAATATGAGAATCTAGAAGTATAATACTTTGTAATACGTCACTTTGACCAATGATATGGTGAAAGTTGTAGGAGGCTTGCATCATATGTGTATTTGATAAGATTTCATAATTTATTTCAACATTATATAAATAGTCAAAGCATTTAAAAAATGGTATGATTTATTTAATATTTTCGATCAGATTTTATGGTATTTTTTTTTTTTTTTAAATTTAGATTGCAGAAATTCAGTAGTCCCCTTATAAACTGCAGTGTATTTGGTAAACTTTTTTCAAGTGACTGACGCGACACCCCTTCGGTACCACTGGGAGGGAGGGAAGACTAGACCTCATGACCTAGCCAATCCAACTAGGCCCTCGGCCCCAAATTCTATGATATTATAAGGGAAGAAATATTAATACATTTTTTATTTTTTATTTTTTTTAAAATCAATTTAATTCATTGTAAAAATCTTATATATTTGTTTATTAGTTTTGTCTTCATCAAAAATTAATATAATAATTCTTCGCAATTATTTTGTATTAATATTTAGGTAGAATAATAAATTAAATATTTTATTTTATAATAAAAAAATTAATTTATTGTAATTTTTATTTGATAAATTTTTTGTGTTTTATTAAATTTTTCATTAAAATAAATTAAAAAATAAAAGATTAAGGTGAAAAAGTCAAAGATGTGTCATTAGAAAATATCTTACTATCATTTGTATTATCATTTGTTGCAATTCATGTCTAAAATGAATGTGTATGTGTAAAATAGAGTATAATAAGATTTTTGTTGAAATTATAATAACTACATCAGAAAAATTGATAAACCTTTTACAAAAGCTTAGTTTTTAATAACTAAGCCAAATGTGATGCCCAATTTTGTAAAACATAGCTTTTAAGAGGCAAAGACACAAACCACAAAATATTTGAGCGATCAAGAAAAATATTTCAATACTAACTACTATTAGTATTAAGGTGTCATCTACCTTGTAAATACTATGCCATGGTTCCAATATCTTTGGAAAGTGTCTCTAAGCACTTAGGGTGTATTGGGAAAATATTTTGTAATATTAATTCTCAGCATTGTTTGTAATATATTCATAAGGGGTGATGGGTCCACTAGCAACGACAAAGGCGACTTTTGGAAATAAATATTTAATATTACTTTCCCCACACGTGGATGTCTAGAATGGGATAATAAAAGCTATGAAAAGGATAAATGAGTGATTGTTGGGATTCTCCAAGCGGGAGCTTGGAATGGGGCAACAAGTGTCTCTTGGTATTCCAATAATTATTGCATTTAATGCAATGTTTATCTTGAGATTTTGGGTACCCAAGTTGGAGGGAAAGTATTGGAGCCAAAAATAGTGTCCTTTCATATTTCAAGGTGGAATTTTGAAAGTTGGGGATGTTTGGAATTAAGGTTCATATTTGGATGTCATGTGATGGAGCTCCTAAAATTTCAAAATTTTAGGCTCATTTTGCACCTTGTTGTGATTTGTTGTATTTATGTCTATGGGTGAGGTCTAGGGTTTTAGTTGTGTAACCTTGTTCCCATTTTCTTACAACTTAGACCTTGGGTGTTCTAATCCTTTGTTGACCTACTTTACCCGATTACCGGTCATTCAAGTTATAACTAAAGCCATCAAAGACATCCTTTTACCGGCCCTTTCACTTAGGTTTGTCGGTTATCTAATCTTAAATTGTCACCTTAATGTTGCCTAAGGTCGGGCTGAAATATTTTCATAAAATGCCTTACATATGCATTCACCTTGAGGGTTAAGTACCATTGTCCTAGCCATGACCCATTCTCTTTGAAAACATCTTATTAGCACGTGGGTCTTTTATTAACTTAAAATTGTACCTCGCTAGAGTTATTTTCATCGATGGGCTATTTTCTATGATAAGCGGTGAGCTACACATTTCCTTTATATCGCTCATTGCCAAAGTCTTTTGAACTCATGACCCCATTATTGCAATGAGTATGGCGGTGCGTTGTATCGCTTGTCACCAAAAGGTTTTTCAAGGTTTTTGTAGCTTATGCGATGAGTGATGAAAGGAGTGATTCAATGATATGGTAGCCACGTGTTAGGCTCATGTACCATCACTATTTTCGCCCATCACTGAAGTTGTTTCCAATAGTGTGATCAATTCTGTGATGGGTGATGGTTTGGGTCACTTGAATCTATCAAAGGAGGAGCCCATCACTAAAACTTTTAAGCACTTCCATTCTTTTGCGATGAGTGAAAAGATGCCGAGTTCTATCATGTGCTATAGAATGATTACATAGCATGTTCTAAGGATATTGTCACTACTTTAAAGCGTAGTTGTGAAAAACATGAGCGATGGTAAAAGGGGACCACTTATTATGTTTTAAAACTAGATGATCAATGGTTGGTGTATACATCTAAAAATGGTCATGATTAATCAAGCTTGTTAATTAATTAAATATAAATTATTTAATTAATCTTCTAAAGTCATCTACATATAAATAAATTTAATCATTTATTTATATTGTTCACTCTTATAATTCTTCTACCTTGATTAAATAAACAACTTTATTTAATTATTACCATCTTCCATATTCCTCTTAATTAAATTAAATAAATTTTATAAATTTATTTATATTAATTATCATGTTATCCTAAATTTGAATATTTGAATTCAAATAATGGAATATTCCTCCAAACACCCTCTTCATCTCATAGTTAAATTAAATATTATAAATATTTAATTTAATACCTTTTTTTCATTCCACACATAATTAAATATTTTAAATATTTAATTACCTTCTAAATTAATCTTCCACACATAATTAAATATTTTAAATATTTAATTACCTTCTAAAGTCATCTTCCATACATAATTAAATATTTTAAATATTTAATTACCTTCTAAATTCATCCTCCACACATAATTAAATATTTTAAATATTTAATTACCTTCTAATTTCATCTCTCGCACATAATTAAATATTGCTTATTTAATTATGTAAACTTCTAATTTCATCTCTCACACATAATTAAATATTGCTTATTTAATTATGTAAACTTCTAATTTCATCCTCATATATAATTAAATAAGTTACTTATTTAATTATGAATTTCATTCTCAACTCATTCTTCATATGGCAACCTTCCTTCATTTCTGAATGAGAAAAATTGAAGAAAAGGAAACCTTTTATTTCTTTCTAAACTTTCAAAAATCTCTTACCGTTCATCCCAACAAGCTGATCTGAACCGTTAATCATGGCAGCCAATCAAATTCTTTCAAGAACTCTTTAAATACATGTGCAAATCCAAACATCGGTTACGAACACACACGAACAAAGATACGCAATTACGCTTACGCTTTTTCATCTCTAGCATTTTAGCAATAATCATATCTTAGCAATAATCTGATCATAGCATAGCATAATCTTGCATTTTAGCATTGTATGCATTTTGTTAAATCTCATTCTCTAGTAGTCCATTTTGTTGAGCTTGGCACACAAAATCTGAGAGCAACTTGAAACAACAAAACATTGGAGATAGAGAGCAATAAGACGACTTCGGAGAATCTGCCATAAAAGAGTTTGTTTAATTTTCTTTTAGTTTCTTTGATATAATGTTTTATTAAATGTGTTTTTGAATCCTTTATAACAGAAATATTTTCATACACACATAAAATGGCACCCACTGTGGGGCCCTGCCCCGATTTTGACCTTTTTCTGTAGAGCACTTTGACAATTTTCTGCATTCTGGAGTTCGACTTTCAGAAAAATTCCACATTTTAACGCATCTGACACTTTCTATAGCGCATTTGGGGAGTTTGATTTTTCTATTTTGCAGGTTTTTTTAGCACATCTGGTGACTGTTCCAGCACTTTTGAGAGTTAATTTAGTGCATCCGAGAAACAAAATAGTGCATATAGTCTCATTTCATTTAGAGTTAAATCTGCACTTCATTAAAGTAGCGTATTTAGGAACTGTTTTAGCGCATATAAGGGTTGAGTTAGCGCATTTGAGGTAGATTTTAGTGCATTAGTGCTGCATTATTTAGAATTAAATCTACATTTAATCATAGTAGCGCATTTGAGGACTGTTTTAGCGCATTTAGGATTTTATGTGGTGCATACATCATTTGTTTCAGTGCATACATCATCTGTTTCGGCGCATATATTATTTGTATCAAAACATATATTGTCTGTCTCTGCGCATCTGGGTTGTAACACAAAAATAGGATTCTGAGTCTGACGCATTCCGCAAACAGAATCTTTTCTGGTTTAAAATGAATCAATCTAGGATAGTCACCACACTTTGATCATGCAGTTAAAATGAACCCCATGCCTATTGTGAAGCAATATCTTCACTTAGCATAAATCATTGTGATTTGGTGCATTAAAATGAATTTGTTTACTCTGCTTAATTTTGCTTAAAAGTGGTAGGTGACTATGCTCTCACCCTATGCAAACTAGGTGATCAAAAAGCCAGACCCACTTTATCCCTGTAACCCCTATGCAATAATCGAAGTATCCTCTCCCCTTGTGTAGTAATGCGATCTTGGGTGTAAGAGAAATGATTATTAACTATAGAAATTGGGCCTATCTAGGGATTTCATTACCCCAACGCGACTCAAACCGGAAATGGAGCTAAAGCCAAGCTACCCCTGACCGGTATACAAATTTGAATCTTAAGGGAAAGCCTAAGATTATGAGTGCGGATGTGTCATATGGACAGAGTAATACTCCCATAAACCCTGTTGAGCTTAACCTCTTCAGGCTGGAGTGCCACCTAATTGGTGATTAATCTCTTGCCCCATGTATGGCCACTCGAATGAGGGTCCCAAATTAAAAACCTTTGTGTAGTAGCCAAAAACCTTCTATTTGCTAGTGCAGGACCGGTCGGTGTGAAGGCATCCAAACTTTCATAGTCTATAGTAGAGGTGATCAATCTGCCATGGGAGTTTCATGGGGGTTGGAAGCTTGGTTGGCCCGAGAAGAGAGTGCACTGTAAGGGGGAGCCCATGCAACCAAGTTTCTGAATTCACACGCTACCGATATGCGGTTGGGGAAACCCGCGTGGAATCTAGTGGATATTGTCCTGGCTTTACCATAGGATGTGCTTGTCTTATCTGTGTTTGGTTACATTCCATTTAATTCAAAGTTTTTGTTGTGTTTTCATTCACATTAATTCAAATAAAAGATCATCTGAAATGAACATGAAAAACAATAACTGAAATCATTCAAAACAGTTCGTATCTTTTTTGTCTAGTGAACATACTAATATTTCTCCCATGCTTAGAAAGTGGAAATCAACAAAATTCGTCAATAAATCAATTTCCACTAGGATCAAGAAACCCAAGAAACAATTAGGGTACAAGAAAACATTGCAAAGAAGAAATTTTTTGTACAAAAGTCGACACGTCCTTCTTCATTACTGTGGATTTCTTCATAGATACCAAGACTTTGTTAGAGGATTCACTGATGAGTACATTGTAGATCCTTTGGATTCATGAGCTTATTATCAGAGATTAGCCCTATCTCAATGACATAATTTTAATCAACCTCTTGAGTTTGATAATATACCACAACCTTCTATTGAACATCCATCACATCCCAGTCAAATGCTTGAGTGATTTTAAAACCTTTCTTTGAAAGCAAAGATCAAATCTTTAAAAGTGCACTTTTCAAACAAATTTCTGATTATTGATTCAACTTCCCCAACAAGATTCTAACATCCTTCATCATCGGAAACCACAATCAAAAATTAGGAACATCTTTGATCATATCATAAGATTCACATCTTATCAGATCAAGATATCATTATTGTTGCACTTATCAAAACTATGATCCAAGTTTAGAAGAATTCTTCAAAATCATATGCCTATCTCCACAAGATCTCGATACAATAAATTGAAGGACGAAATCCAACAAGAAGGTCATACCCAAAGCACTCAAGAAGAAGGTGAAAGTAGTCATCCTCTTTACAGTATAAATCATAATCCGCTTTTCAACAACGACATGGATAACAGAGAAGAAAATCCATTCCAAAACTACAGAGACATGAGAAAAACCCATATAGATAGTGATAATGAACGAGATGAGGAATGTCTTAGAGAGGCTGAGCAAGATCCTAAATTTCACAAAGCCATAGGAAAGATCTTGCAGCGTGATAAAGAAAAGTATTTCCTCTATTTAGCTGACCAAGGAGCTAAATTGCCTCATGACTTTGATACTGAGAATTTGAAAAACAAACCTGAAGAAACACCCCTATTTGATCTTAGTGCTTTGACTCAACAAATTAAGGCACTTCAAGGATAAGTTAAAGAGTTACAAGGGAGAACCACAACAAAGAAATATACTTTTGAGGACATTTGTCCTTATCCTTTTGATCGAAGTCTCAACATGATTCCATTTCCCAAACATTGTGAAATTCCAAAATTTGACCGTTATAATGGGAAATCGGATCCAATCGATCATGTTAGAGACTTCTGAAACATGACTTTAGAGTTTTCTCATGAGGACACTTACTTGATGCATTTGTTTCCTAGGAGTCTTGGAGGTCACTCTATGGAATGGTTATAAAAAATCACACCCCTTGTTAAGACATTTGAAGAATTAATCAATCTGTTTATATCACAGTACGCCTACAACATCCAACAACAAATCACTATGATAGATCTCTGCAAAGTTGCGCAAAATCGAGGTGAATCTTTTATTACTTTTCTTCAGAGATGGAGAAGAATGTTCACTAGATATCCTCATCCTGTTCTTGAAAAGGAAAAGATGGTCACCTTCATTAACAACTTGAATTCAGAAATGATCTATCATTTGAATTTACATTGTCCTTTGTATTTTGAAAAATTAATTGAAGATGCTATAACCATTGAAAGTTCTTTGGTCAAAAGAGGAATAATAAAACTTGACAAGGACAATCCTAGCTCATCCAATCATCACAACAATCAGGACAAGTCTAAATTTTGGACTCGCAACAAGAATGTGGTGAATGATGGTGTTTTTGATGCGAATCATGTCTCGACTAAGCCATTTGTTCTTAGCACCCCAAGTACTCCTCGCAACAACAAATATAACAATGTCAACTCGATCACCAATCAAGGAAACAATCCTCCTCCAAAGAACAATGTGAATCAAAATTCTACTCCCAATCAAGGGACTGCCAAAAATCAAGGTTACCAAGGAACCACTAACAATAGCAACTCCTTAGGGAATACTTCGAATATGAATCCATAATGATTTTCATTCTTTTCTAATAGAACTTACACTCCACTAGGTCAATCTTTGGAATCTGCGTTCAAAGAATTGATGGCTAAAAATGTCATTACCTTGCCACCCCAATGAAACTATGAACCTAGTGTGAAGCCTCCATCATGGAACGATGCATACTATTGTGACTATCATTGGTGCAAAGGTCATCGCACAAATAACTGTCAAGCCTTGAAGAATACCATTTAAGACCTAATTGAAAATGGCGCCATCACAATAGAAGGACATCAACAATCAAATGAAGACCACCAAGCCTTTCGCAATCCTTTTCCAAATTATCAAAAAGGTGACTCTTCTGGAAAAAGTGTGAATCATATTGAGGATCCAATAATTAATCATATCTACACTAACGATGAACGGATCAATGTTATTAAATTCAATGAGAAGATGAAATATAGAGAATTCAATGCAACAATAAAGGTACAAGCCAAAGTTATCTTAAAAGGTGCCTCTTCAAAATCCATTGGACCTCCACCTCAACCTCAATATGACTTATTCAACCAACTTTGGAAAACTCCTGCTCAGATTTCTATCTTAGAACTCTTGAAGATTTTCCCAACACATAAGGAAATTCTCAAAAAGGCTCTCGTTGAAACAACTATATCCACTGATTTGGATGTGGACCAATTTCAAGCCATGGTAGGACACTTGTCCTCACCCACATGCCTCTCATTTTCTGAAAAAGATGACATTTCCATAACTCGTCCCCATAATTCATCGTTATACCTAGAGGTCATGGTTCACAAGTTTCATGTCAGCCAAGTTCTAATAGATGGAGGTACTGGTTTGAACATATGTACCATGAAGTTGGTTAAAGCTTTAGGATTTTCTAAGGACTCCATTGATCCTAGAAGAAAGATTACTATTAAAGCCTATGATGATGAGGAAAGAGCGTCCAAGGGTTTAATCACGCTACTAATCAAAGTGCGACCTGTTATCAAAAATACTTTCTGTCAAGTATTAGATCGTGATCTTGCATACAACATCTTGTTGGGTCATCCTTGGATCCACGAAATGCAAGCTGTCCCATCCACATATCATCAATGTCTTAAGTTTCCTTATGTTGGGTAGGAAATCACGATACCAGCCGATAAATCAAAGGTCCAAACTTGTGCCAACATCAAAACTAGCCAAGATACTTTGGTTCCTAACAATCGAGAAGCTCGTGCTAGTACTTCTCTCAAGATTAATACACAAATCAGTCAAGTAACCAATAGTTTTGATAAGAAATTGAAATTCAAGGACCATGGAGTCGAGGAGTACTCTTTCTGTTTGGCTAATTTACCTACATCACCTCGGTCACAGGGACAACCTTCTATCATGCAACATCAAATATTAGTAGCGTCAACATCAACACAACCACCAACAGAGCCAAGCACAAAGTTTAATGGACGATTCATCAAAGAAAAATTCACCATGGAAGATCTTGAAGATAGGGAAATTCTAAACTGGCTCTATAAAGATGAAGAGGAAACAGTCTGTAATGTCAAATTACTAACAGATATATATGGAAAAGGATATTCAATCATGCAGAAGATGGGCTATGATAAGGGTCCTATCGGAAAAAGAAAAGGAGTAGTTGAGCCTATTCACCTTCAAGGACTTGCCGTAAAAGAAAAAATAGGATTAGGCGATGATATTAACTCAAAAGAAATAACATCCAAGCAACCACATGACACTGTCCTTACATTGCAAGAAGGTTCAGATCCAAGAGAAGCATGTTTGGCAACAATTCATAATTTCATGGATAACTACTCCGACACAGACTCTGCTAAATATGAATGGGACACCATTTACAATGATGAGTTTTGGAGGGACAAAGAGGTTGATGTAATACACCAGTATACCCCAACTCTAATTAAAGGTGAAGGTTCAGGGACCCAAACACAAGAATCTGAACTACAAAGTCACTATGATTCTAGTCATACTGAGTCAGATTTAAATGAACAAGATTATCATGGGGACAATACCATCATTGATCCACCTCATACCTCGGATCCTACAGTCAACTCTGTTATGACCCTAACCATAGGCGATTTCACACAACCTGACAACCCTCTATCTTTAATCCATCCTAATCTCATTGATTGGGATTCATCCAAACCTATCAATATACCTATGTTTCCAAGTGATGAATCTATCATAAACTTCCTTTCCGTAGATGACACAAATGATTGTTCCACCAACGATTCTCAGCATAGATTCTTTGATCAGGAGAGTGTCAATTCTCCTAGCTACAAAAATAAAAATAAAAAAGAAAGATCTAATGGTGAAAACCAGAATCTAGCAGTATTAGATCAAACAAAAGATAAAATAAAGAGCGTATCAGATGGTGAAAACCTTTTTAAGGCACAAGATGATGGGAATCTTGACACTCTCTTGGAGCATTACCATGAGCGATCACCTATTTTGATTGAGCCTACAAATGTTGTCAATCTTGAAAATTCAGACAAACCAAGGATTTTACAGTTAGCTACATCGTTGACAGAGAAAGAAATACCAGAGTTCATGGATTTTCTAAGAGAAAATCAAGTCAACTTTTCTTGGTTTTATGCAGACATGCTAGGTCTTGATCCTGATCTTATCATGCATCACTTGTCTATCAAACCAAAGGTTAAGCCTGTGAAACAAAAACTCAAAAAAATGCACCCCCATGTTGCATTATTGGTTAAAGAAGAACTGAGAAAGCTCCTTGATGTGGGCTTTGTTATGCCTTGCATAACTGCCCCACTTTGATCTGGATCAAAATGGTTCCCCCTTTTGTCTTTTCCCTTTTCGCCTTTGGTTTTCTACCTTGGGCATTTTCCTTGCCGAGTTTTTGGTTCTGGCTTTTCTTTGCCTTCTTCCTTCATTATTTGTCAAAGTCGGGTCTGGGTCCAAGTTTGGAATTTTGAACTTTCTTAAAGTTCCTCATTTTAGTTCCTCCCTGGCTCTGACCCCGCCCTTTTCTTTCCTCTTTGTTAGTCTTGGTCATTTCGGGTCCTTTGCCTTAGGTGTTTCCTTTTGCGGCCTTTGGCATTTTGTTTCCTTTTGTTTTGGTTGTTTGTTTTGGCAGACCCGAGACCGAAACTACTTCCGAACTTGGAACTTTTTTCCAAGCTCCATTTTTGTTCCTTCCCGGGCCCCGGTTCCTATCTCTTTGGTCTTTTTTTTGCCTTGGGTTTTTGTTTTCTTTTGTTTTTGTCAGAGATGGGACCGGGATGGAATCCGAAACTGAAACTTGGAAAAGTTTCAATTCCGGATTTGGTCCCGACCCCGCCCCCATTGTGTTCCACCTGGTTGGTTTTCGTTCTGACCTCACCGGTGTTTCATTTGTCCTTTTGGGTTTTCCTTGTGGGCGGGGAGCCAGGAAGGGGTATAAACTCAGGAATGCTGGTTAGTTCCCTGACTCATTCCTGACCTGTCTCCGGCCCCGATTCTGACTTTCTCTTGGTCCCGACCCTGCCCCCATTATGCATTCCCATTTGGTTTTGACCCCGCCCCCGCCGGTTTTACATTTCCTTTTGATAAGATTGGAGGCATGATAAATAATGATATACCTTATTTTTCTTTGGGAGCTAATGGAGGAATCTATTGTGTAGGTTTAGGTTATTCATCTGAAGATATCTCGAAAGGCCATCTCGCCGAGAAAAGAATGTCTCGCCGACTAGCAAAAAGATCAAACACTTCGGCAGGAGTCTTTTCTTTGGAATAAGGTCTTACCGAAAGCCTAATTGTCCCACCAACGAAGTGAAGTCTCGGCAAGTGGAGATGACTTCAAAGTATCTATTGACCTATGGTAAGAGGTCTCACTGACTAGTGCAAACGCGAGGTCGGTGTAATGTCTCACTGACTCAAAAGGGTCTTGGCAACACCAGAATTCGGCGAAAGGAAATGAATGTGGTGAAATGTCTCGCCGATGACCCAGGGTTACGCCAATGATGGAAATCAGTGAAAGATGGTGATGTCGGTATAACTCTCCCCGAAGAAAGTGAAGTCTCCCCAACATAGAATGAAGTGACATCGGCGAAGGGTTGAGCCTTTGCCATAGGGTCTGGGCGACCATGCGAAGCTATGCCGACAACGAGGAGGGGCTCGAGAAGAAAAGAGCCATTCGGTGAAAGGTCTCGCCGAAGGTGAAAGGTTTCACTGAAACAAAAGAGCTCGGGGAGAACAAGTGGATGTCGCCATAGCTCTCGCTGATTGGAGGAAGTCTTTTGAAATAAAGAGGCATTGGCGTAGCTGTTGGAGTTCGCTAAGAGGTCTCGGCGACCTTGAGGTGTCTTGCTGAACCTGATGCCAATGTGTTTGCCTGTGGAAACGATGGAGATCACGTTGTGAGGTATGGCCGACTTGAGGATGTCACGCCGATTATCGATGAGCTCGATGAAGCAACGATAACCTTAATGAAGGGTCTCACCCAACAAAGAATGTCTCGCTAGATGAGAAACTCCATTGATCAGAACCCTAATCCGCTACAACAGAATGTAAACATTGATGGCAGAAGAGACGTTTACTGGTCGAGGTTGGTGGACATGGGGGCGATGTCTCTGCAACACTCAACCGACCCTGGTGCAGTTCGAGGACAGTAATGAAACCATGGATCTGGGCGATGGGGAATAATTTTACAGGCATGAATTATCCATGCTTCTTGATCGTCGATGGGACATCTACCGACCGAAGTGGGTCGACATTCATGGTGAAGCTTCAGATCTCAGACAGAGGAAGATTTTACTAACAGAAGACCATGCTTATGGAAGATCTCGCACCGATAGGGAAATAGTACCAATATTGAATGCATATCTAGATTCAGTGAGAGTTGTTGGTGACTAGTCTGTTCTGGAAACCCTAATTTTGGTCGACTGTATTGCTGACCTTGGTTTGTCTATAAATAGGGCATTTTGCCTCATTTGTAGGGGTTAGAAAGGTTAGACAGGTTAGACCAGGTTAGAGGATAGTTAGAAAAATTCAGAAGTTAGATTTTAGAGGTTAGAAGTTAGACATTAGGATTTAGAGTTAGTAGCAGTAGAATGCACTTTTATGCTTTTCTGAGTGTAGAAGGGAGGAACCTGAAAATCAGATTTTCTATACACTGGTGAAGTTTTCCATATTTGTAAATGTTGCTTATCTGTCCCGTGATAGTAGAAGCAGCTAGATTGTAATCTTCTTCAAGTTCTCTTCCAGAATGGTATTCATCTTGTTAACTATTTGATTTGAAGACTTTCAAGGAATGAAAAAGTGTATCTTTTTTTTTGTTTAAAAAAATGGTGTTTGGCAATCTGTTGAGTTTATACTGTGAATGAATGCAATTGTGTAGATGTTACAAATTAACTTCATTTCATAGCAATAGTTTAAAGATTCCTTTAACAACAACAAGTCTACTTAATTAATGGATCAACATTCCTTTCTGTCTCAAAGCACTGACCTATCTTTTTCTGTTTCTTTGAAAACCCCAATTGGAGTAAGTTTAGATAGATGCTTGAGTTTAATGCTATTCAGAAAACCAGAAGGCCCCTTGAACATTACAGCCATATTGAACACTAAGGACCTTGGGAGCTGATCAGTTTAACCACTGATTACCTCTTTCAGGAGAGGTGAGATACTTGTATCCCACCTGCATGTTGTGTGTGTCAAATGGCCCCTCAACAGAGATGGTGCTAGAGGGAGGGCCATAATTGAATAGTTAAACTCTAGGTTAGACCAAACTTCATTAGCTGAGAAAGCAATCTGAAGAGGAAAACTAGAGAATATCGGGTCTTCTTCATTAGAAAAGTCCCAAAGAGTCCTCAGGTCAACTAAAAATCTGCCTCCATTGCTAAAGCTCAGGACCCCAAACAGACCTAAAGCTCGTAGGGTTAAACCCTTGTCCGCTCCATCCACTCCACCTGATTTTTCACCCATACCTTAGCTGGTACTAGTGAATCCTTTACCAAATCCATTTAAACCCATCCAACAACTGGCTCAACTGCCGCCACCAATGGCTTTCTTTTAGAATAACCCTTCTCCATTGGGTGCTATCCCTAGAGGTTTTCATGACATGCCAAAGAATCCTGAGAGATTCTGTTTGAAATACATTCATGGTAAGCTAGGAGCGCTGAAGAGCACATACAAGCCTTAAAAGATGCTTGCACTAGAGCCCAGATAGCTCATCATGATGTGGTTTGTAGGTTATTCCCTTATTCTTTAGGGGATATGGCTTATAGTTGGTATTTGAACTTACCACAAGGTTCCATTCTGAGTTGGAATGACTTAGAAAACACTTTCATTAACCAGTTTAGAGTCTACGTAGACCCAACTATCTTGTTCCAATAGTTTGCTACTATCAGGAAGGAGCCACATGAACCATTGCCCCTATTCAATACTAGATTTCAAAGAATGTATAGGAGGCTACAAAACCCTTATTTGATCGCAGAGAATGGTGCCATTCAGGCATACTTTCTAGCCATTGACCCATGGTTGGGTCTATTTTTGCAAAGAACCTATCTTCCAGGGGATATTGATTCCCTTTCCAAAGTCTATCACCTGGCTATTAAACTGCAGCAGCAAAGCAACTCTCAGCCAGGAAACTTAGGTGGGGGTATTCCCTCTATGGGATATCAGATGCATATCCCCACTCCCCTATTTAACACCATCCCAGGGATGTCTCCTTCCCACTATGGACCCATGCCTGAGTTGCAAACTCGACCCACGGTTCCATTCTTTGGAAGTGGGATTCCTGATCCATCACAACACCCACAGGGTAATTATGGCCAAACTAGCATGCCAAACCCTACTGATCAGCCAGCTGCCATTAAGAATGTTGAGAGTGAGCGAACAACCAAGCTCACAAATGAGCTAAAAACATTGAAGAAAACTTTATCTCAGGTCACAAATGACATGGCCCAATTGAAATTGAACCCATCCTAGACCAATCATAACAACAATCAGGGAAGTTATCAGAACACTCACAACCAGAGGGGCTATCAAGGCCAAAATTTCCCCAACCAAGGTTATCAGAACCAAAATAGGGGATATAATCAAAGGCCCAACAATAATAGGTAGTGGAACACCGGTCCAAACAATGGTGGGGTTCCCCACAACTATCAACCTAATGAGGACAGACCTCACACTGCACTTGTAGCTGACCTTAATTGCATGACCAACTGGTGTAGGCTACATCAAACTGCATCCCACTCCGAGGTGAATTACCCAGAAGTGGAGAAGGTGGTGAAAATGGCACAAGAGGATGCCCAAACCTTTCAAGGAAATCCAAACAAGGGAGACAACCCAGTAAACACAGCTATGGCTTTTGACCTCTTCGAAGGGGACTCTTCATTCCCAATGCAAGATGAAAATGAACCAGAAGAGGATGTGTATGATGCCCAGGCCTTTCAAACGAAAGGGGGTCATTTCTTGAGAAACCAAGACAAGGGGCCATTCACTACATCAGTACCACCTAACCACATGGTGCCCCAAAATCAGAACGCTGATAATAATCCTCCACCACCAAAGGGTCCACCTAATCTTTCTGGTAAAGGTAATCCATCTGTTACTTTCAAGCATGACAGTCACAACATAGAGTTTGACATTGTTGCTGAAATGAAAAAATAGAAGGCCTCATTGTCATACTTTGACATTCTGAAATGGTGTCCTTCTCAATGAGAAATAGTGCTAAAAGCCTTGGAAGAGGCTGATAGGTCCAAAGGAAGAACTAGGACAGCCCCCACCACTGATATGAATGCAGCCTTATTCAAGAATAAAGTAGGCACCCCACCATTTTTTATAAGCTTGAGGATTTGTGGGAGGAACCTACATAATTGCTTATTAGATTCAGGAGCTTTTGGCAATGTCATGCCATTTGTTGTATGCAGAAAATTGAGGCTGAATCCAATTCAAACCAACAACAAAGTTATCCAGCTGGACAAGACAGAGGTAAATGTAGTTGGGGAACTTAGGAACATACACATACAAGTAGGATCAGACCCTAGAGTCCAGACTAACATAGACATTCAGGTAGCTGACATTCCTGAGACCTATGGTATGCTTTTAAGCAGGGACTTCATGAAGAGTTTAGAGGGATATCTCTCCCTAGACTTCTCACATATGTGGTTACCATGGGGAGGAATGCCTAACCAGATTAGAATTGAAAGTGATCCCCGCCTTAAACACATCATAACGGAGTATGACTACCCCAATGAGGTGGCCTACTTTGAGATTGAGATTGGGGTCTACAAAAGAGAAGAATGTCTAACCCTTTCAGTCTTAGATCCTGATAGTTGGCCCACACAAGAACCCCAAGACTCAGTGATTGGCCTAAATCAGCAGGCACTAATCAACAAATTACAACAAGATCAGCTTGTCTTAGGAAAAGACATTGATTTACAAAGCCTTTTGCTTCCAAACTGGTGTAGGGTTCATTACCAGAACCACTCAGAGCTGACATGTCCACCCTGCATCAGTGTTTTGCATCATGTATGCCCAACTGGGAAGGTTGCTCCAAGTCACCCCAAGACCATAACTGGCCACTTTCCATTTGAGGCCAGAAATGCAACAATTTCAACTAGAGACAACCCCCTTTCAGAGGAAGTTGTCCCTCAGATTGAATCCATCACAACCTTGGCATTGGATCAGCATGGCCATGATGAACAATCCCAAGTCTTGACTGATGCTCCTACACCTTCAAGTTCACCAATACCTAAAGGGATGATCAAAGCCACTATTGATTACCCAAAGAGCTCCCAAGAGCCATGTATTTCATCAGATGTCAAGGATTCATTGACACCACCTATTATTCCTCTTGATGTAGCTTGCAATCAGTTGTGGACCCTCACCTTTGATGGTTCCAAGTCCAAAACAGGTTGTGGCACTGGAGTTGTGCTAACCAATCCGAGAGGAAAAAGTTTCTTTGCTTCTTACAGGTTACAGTTTGGATGTACCAACAATGTGGCTGAATATGAGGCATTGGTAAGAGGACTGATGTTTTCTCATCAGAAAAGAGTCACTACCCTGAGGGTCAAAGGGGATTCAAAATTAATTGTCAAACAAGTACGCAACCAATACACATGTCACAACAAGAGACTGGTCGCTTATAGAAATTGGGTATGGAACCTAATTAAGGATTTTTATGCCTTTGGGATTATTCTAATCCCTAGAGAAGAGAATAACATTGCTGATTCATTGGTTGTGGTTGCAAGTACCTTGGAACCCATGCAAAATTCTAAGCTCAAGAAGTTCTCAATGGAACTGATATCCACCCCAGCTGTCCCTGATAATGTCAGGCATTTTCAAGTTTTTGATGATGATCGACATATTCTTGCTTTTCTAACAAGCTCAGATGCTTTTGAAGGCTAGATCATTGATGAATCTAACAAAGATCAGGGAGATTGGAACCCCGAAGATAGTGATACAGATGGCATCCTCAATCTCAAAAGTAACACCATTCCCAAGGGAATGGTAGCCTTGGAAAGGATGTTTGATGCAGATCC
The DNA here is from genome assembly GCA_007258455.2 of Sequoia sempervirens. Taxonomy (NCBI): domain Eukaryota; kingdom Viridiplantae; phylum Streptophyta; class Pinopsida; order Cupressales; family Cupressaceae; genus Sequoia; species Sequoia sempervirens. The sequence continues at coordinate 689,172,191 of VDFB02193867.1, forward strand.
AAGAGCTTTGAAAAAGGTGCCAACTGAAGACAAGGGAGGTGAGTATGAGGTAGTCAACCTAGCTGATTCAGGCCCCGAAAGGAATATATACATTGGGAAAGCTTACCCTGAGGCAATCAAAGAGGATATATTGCTTACCCTTAAGAAGGATATTGCAACTTTGGCTTGGGGATACGAGGATTTGAAGACATTTGACACATCTGTGATAACTTATACCATCCCTTTAAAGCCTGAAGCAAAGCCATTTAGGCAGAAACAACGCCCTGTTAATGCCTTGATTGAACCTCTCATTTTCAAGGAAGTCCAGAAGCTGCTGTCAGCAGCAATAATTTTCCCTGTGAGGCATTCAACATGGGTTGCCAACTTGGTCCCTATTCAAAAGAAAAATGGAGAAATCAGATTGTGTGTGGACTTTAGAAATCTGAATAGAGCCTCAGAGAAGGATAATTATCCACTCCCTTCTCTTGATGAGATCTTGCAAATGGTTAGTGGATCCCAAATGATGTCATTCCTAGATGGCTACTCTGGATACAACCAAGTGTTGGTCAGCTATGAAGACAGAATGAAGACAGCCTTCACCACAAAGTGGGGGAAATTTGCTTATAAAAGAATGTCATTTGGATTGATAAATGTTGGGGAAACATTTCAAAGAGAAATGGATGTAGCATTTAAGGATCTGATTGGCAAGTGCATCATCATCTACATGGATGATTTGATAGTGTTCTCAAAAGACAGACTTAACCATGCTGCAGATTTGGAAAAGGTCCTTGAAAGATGCATCCAATATGGTGTCTCCTTGAACCCTAAAAAGTGTGTCTTTGGAGTTTCCGAAGGGAAACTTTTGGGACACATAATATAAGAAAGGGGAATATCCATTGAACCAGAATGAGTTGAGTCAATTCTGAAATTGACCATGCCAAGCAACAAGAAAGAGATGAGATCTTTCTTTGGGAAGATCAACTTTGTTAGAAAATTCATCACTGGCTTTACAGAGATTGTCAAGCCTTTGAATGAAATTATGAAAAAGGAAGCAAAGATAGAGTGGAGTGATGAGGCAAAGGCTGCTTTCTCCCAGATTAAGCAATCAATCTCAGAGGCGCCAGTACTCATTAGTCCGGATTACCTAAAGCCATTCTACATCTGCTCCTTTGCTTCTGAACATTCATGTGTTGTTGTCTTAACACAAAGAAAGGCAGAGGGAGATGAAAGACCAATTGCTTTCATGAGTTCCCCATTCAAGAATGCTGAGGTTAGGTATTCACCTATTGAAAAACAAGCCTTTGCACTAGTTAGAGCTATTAAAAAATTTAGACACTACATCCTCAGAAGTTAGATTATTGTTGTGGTTTCTGATGCTACAGTAAAGTCCCTTCTTATGCAAAGTGAATTAGGAGAAAGAAGAGGGAGTGGATGGCCATTCTTCAAGAATTTGATTTAGAGATCCATCCTATGAAGTTGGTTAGAGGTCAAGGTCTGTCCAAAGCAATGGCGAATGCTGGTAAAAACATTACTTGCCAGCACTATATGACAGAAACCTTCTCCAATGATCCATGGTATACTAATCTTATTTATTTCTTACTCAACAATCACTGCCCAGAAGGAATGAGTGCAACTCAGAGAAGAGTGCTAAGGATGAAAAGTTCTCATTACATGATCAAAGGGGGATTGTTATACAGAAAGAACTTCGAGGGTGTGTATTTGAGATGCTTAGATCAGCGAGAAGAAAAACACACAATGACATAATTTCATGGAAAACATGGCACGAGCCATGGTTCAGCTGATTCATTAGCACACCAGATCCTCAGAGTTGGATACTACTGGCCATGTGTATTCAAGGATGCACACCAGCATGTCAGAACATGCAACATGTGTCAAATTGCTACACCAAAAGAATGCCACTCAGCCATGCCACTACAACCCGTCTATGAGGTGAGACCTTTTGCCCAATGGGCACTTGATTTTATTGGGGTGATTAACCCAAACTCTGCTGCAGGGCACAAGTTCATTCTAACTGCCACAGATTACTGCACAAGATGGATAGAGGCCATAGCTTGCAAGAACAACACCATAGATGTGGTGATTAAATTCCTTATAGAGAACATCACAACTAGGTTTGGGGTGCCCTTCGCGCTGGTATGTGATAATGGTTCTGCTTTCTCTTCTGCTGATTTTATTGCATGGACCTATGAACACAAGATTGTGTTAAAGTACTCTTCCAATTACTATCCCCAGGGGAATGGAGTAGCTGAATCGACCAATAAGAACCTCCTAGGGGTAATCAAAAGGTTGCTAGAAAAGAACCCAAGAGACTGGCATACCCAGCTGAGATTTGCCTTATGGGCAGATAGAACTAGAATCAAATCTGCTCTCAAAACTTCACCCTTCAAGCTTGTGTATGGCCAAGAACCTGTCTTCCCCATCCACCTACATATTCCTATCCTAAATTCATGTAGGAATTTTACTCCAATGATGATAGGATAGAGGTAAGGCTAGCCAATTTGCTAAAACTAGAAGAACAGATGGATGCTACTCTGCAGCAGTTCTTCAAACACCAGGTTATTGTCAAACATTGGTTTGACAAAAGAGCTAAGATAAAAGCTTTTAGGATATCAGACCTTGTCTTGCTGTGGGACAAGGCTAATGAAAAGAAGGGTGATCACTAGAAGTTTGACAAGCTTTGGTTGGGCCCATACCAAATTGCTGAGATCCTAGGAGAGAATGCCTTTAGACTAAGTGCTTTGATAGGAGAACTTGTCCCATTGCCTATCAATGGGCAGTTCCTCAAACATTATTTTGGGTCATAAGGGCTTGGTGCTTCCCGTAGTTGTATATATGTAAATAGTTGGTTGTTCTGCTTGTTTGTTGTTTTCCTTGTTTTTCTTTGTCTTTTTGTTCTCTCTGCTTGTCTTTTTTTTGTGTGTTCTTTTGTTTTTTCTCTTTTGTTTTTCTTTTTGGGGTTGATCTATTTCTTTCCATTTTGAATTGGTGGTTGTTATCTAAAGCATTCTTTGGTCATTAGGAGAGAAGTGGTTTAGATATTTTCAGGTTCTCTGATTGGAAGATTTTTTCCTCAATTCGTTGTTTCATGCTCATTTTCAACAAAAGTTGTGGAAAGTTTTAAAACAAGGTGCCAAGTAAGTAACTCTCATCAGCTCCCCTGAATCTATCACAAATAATTAAAGATCATCTCCTCTTGTAATGGTACATTTGTCCTAGGACTATGGTGTTGTAAGATTTGAGTGAAAAATTTGATCTCCCAAGCATTGTTATGAGGTCCATGGTAGTTCTCAACCCAGATCAGATGTTAAACATTTGACATATTGAAAAGAAAAAGAGAATTAAATGAAATATCTGAAACTCCAAAAGAAAAGAAAAGAATTATCAAAAGGGTTCAATATGAATGGGTGATTCCAGTATCTCTATCGGGGCTATGGATGCCTGACTGGCAGTAGAGCAATGTTGTGAGAGAACTAGAGGTATCTCCGTCGGGGCTATGGACGCCTAACTGGCAGTGGAGCAATGCCCGGGACATCATTGCACAAAGGAAATCAACTCATGTAGCTCAAATCTTGCACGTTGTTGTCCAAAAGATGAGGAAAACTTTATAAGAGAATGATGCACAATCAAGCACACACATAGATTCAGGGGGCTGCTGTTGATGGACTTACATTTGAGATTCTAGCTCTACCTTGCTTGTTATAACTGACCCAATTGGAGTTGTACTGTTCTATGAACCAAGAGTTTTTGGTAGCTAAATCCTTCAAATTCTTGAAAATGGTTAAACCATTTTCCCAGCCAAGTTTCCATTTGTTATTCCTTGCATAACCGCCCCACTTTGATCTGGATCAAAATGGGTCCCCCTTTTGTCTTTTCCCTTTTCGCCTTTGGTTTTTTGCCTTAGGCATTTTCCTTGCCGAGTTTTTGGTTCCGGCTTTTCTTTTCCTTCTTCCTTCGTTCTTTGTCGGAGTCGAGTCCAGGTCCAGGTTTGGAATTTTGAACTTTCTTAAAGTTCCTCATTTTGGTTCTGCCCTGGCTCTGACCCCACCCTTTTCTTTCCTCTCTGTTAGTCTTGGTCATTTCGGGTCCTTTGCCTTAGGTGTTTCCTTTTGCGGCCTTTGGTATTTTGTTTCCCTTTGTTTTGGTTGTTTGTTTTGGCGGGCCTGGGACCGGAACGACTTCCGAACTTGGAACTTTTTTCCAAGCTCCATTTTTGTTCCTTCCCAGGCCCCGGTTCCTGTCTCTTTGGTCTTTTTTTGCGTTGAGTTTTTGTTTTCTTTTGTTTTTGTCAGAGACGGGACCGAGATGGAATTTGAACTAAAACTTGGAAAAGTTTCAATTCCGGATTTGGTCCCAACCCCGCCCCCATTGTGTTCCGCTTGGTTGGTTTTCGTTTCAACCCTACCGGTGTTTCGTTTGTCCTTTTGGATTTTCCTCGCAGGCACGGAGCCGGGAAGGGGTATAAACTCGGGAATGTTGGTTAGTTCCCTGGCTCATTCCTGACCTAACTCCAACCCTGGTTCTGACTTTCTCTTGGTCCTGACCCCACCCCCGGTATGTGTTCCCATTTGGTTTTGACCCCGCCTCCGCCAGTTTTACATTTCCTTTTGATAAGATTGGAGGCATGATAAATAATGATATACCTTATTTTTCTTTGGGAGCTAATGGAGGAATCTGTTGTGTAGGTTTAGTTTATTCATCTGAAGATATCTCTAAAGGCTGTCTCGCTAAGAAAAGAATGTCTCGCCAACTAGAAAAAAGATCAAACACTTCGGCGGGAGTCTTTTCTTCGAAATAAGGTCTAGCCGAAAGCCTAAATGTCCCACCGACAAAGTGAAGTCTCAGCAAGCGGAGGTGACTTCGAAGTAGCTATTGACCTACAGCAAGAGGTCTCGCCAACTGGAGAAAGTCTCACTAACTAGTGCAAAGGCGAGGTCGGTGTAATGTCTCACCAACTCAAAAGGGTCTTGGCGACACCAGAATTTGGCAAAAGGAAATGAATGCAGTGAAATGTCTTGTCGATGACCCAGGGTTACACCGATGATGGAAATCGATGAAAGATGGTGATGTCGGTATAACTCTCCCTGAAGAAAGTGAAGTCTTCCTGACATAGAACGAAGTAGCATCGGCGAAGGGTTGAGCCTTTGCCATAGGGTCTGGGTGACCACAGGAAGCTACACCGACAACAAAGAGGGGCTCGAGAAGAAAAGAGCCATTCAGTGAACGGTCTCACCGAAGGTGAAAGGTTTCACTAAAACAAAAGAGCTCAGGGAGAACAAGTGGATGTCACCATAGCTCTCGCTGATTGGAGGAAGTCTTTTGAAATAAAGAGGTATCAGCGTAGCTGTTGGAGTTCACTAAGAGGTCTCGGCAACCTTGAGGTGTCTTGCCGAACCTGATGCCAATGTGTTTACTCGCGGAAATGATGGAGATCTTGTTGTGAGGTTTGGCTGACTTGAGGATGTCACGCCGATTGCTGATGAGATCAATGAAGCAACGATAACCTCAGTGAAGGGTCTCACCGAACAAAGAATGTCTCGACGAATGAGAAATTCCATCGACCGGAACCCTAATCTGCTGCAATAGAATGTGAACATTGATGGCAAAAGAGACGTTTACCAGTCGAGCTTGGTGGACATGGGGGCAATGTCTCTGCAACACTCAATCGACCCTGGTGTAGTTCAAGAATAGTAATGAAACCACTAATCTTGGCAATGGGAATAATTTTACGGGCATGAATCGGCCATGCTTCTTGATCGCCGATGGGACATCTACCGGCCGAAGTGGGTTGACATTCATGGAAAAGCTTCGGATCTCAGACAGAGGAAGATTTTGCTGACAGAAGACCATGCTTATGGAAGATCTCACACCAACAGGGACATAGTACCAATATTGAATGCATATCCAGACTTAGTGAGAGTTGTTGGTGACTAGTCTATTATGGAAACCCTAATTTTGGTCGACTGTATTGCTGACCCTAGTTTGTCTATAAAGAGGGAATTTTGCCTCATTTGTAGGGGTTAGAAAGGTTAGACAGGTTAGACCAGGTTAGAGGATAGTTAGAAAAATTTAGAAGTTAGATTTTAGAGGTTAGAAGTTAGACATTAGGAGTTGTAGTTCTTAGTAGTAGAATGCACTTTTATGCTTTTCTGAGTGTAGAAGGGAGGAACCTGAAAATCAGATTTTCTGTACACTGGTGAAGTTTGCCAGATTTGTAAATGTTGCTTATCTATCCCATGATAGTAGAAGCAGCCAAATTGTAATCTTCTTCAAGTTCCCTTCCAGAATGGTATTCATCTTGTTAACTATTTGATTTGAAGACTTTCAAGGAATGAAAAAGTGTATCTTTTGTTTTGTTTAAAAAAATGGTGTTTTGCAATATGTTGAGTTTATACTATGAATGAATGCAATTGTGTAGATGTTACAAATTAACTTCATTTCATAGCAATAGTTTAAAGATTCCTTTAACGACAACAAGTCTACTTAATTAATGGATCAACATTCCTTTTGTCTCAAAGCCGTGACCTATCTTTTTTTGTTTCTTTGAAAACCCCAATTAGAGTAAGTTTAGATAGATGCTTGAGTTTAATGCTATTTAGAAAACCAACAGGCCCCTTGAACATTACAGCCATATTGACCACTTTGTGAAATAGACATTGTTGTGAACCAACACTAAGGACCTTGGGAGCTGATCAGTTTAACCACTAATTGCCTCTTTCAGGAGAGGTGAGATACTTGTATCCCACCTGCATGTTGTGTGTGTCAAATGGCCCCTCAATAGGCTTCATAAGATCAATCGACTACGTAGAATGGATCTCCAACATTGTTCATGTATCCAAGCCAGATAAGAGTGTTAGAGTGTGCACAGATTTTAGGGATCTTAATAAAGCATGTCCTAAGGATGACTTCCCACTACCAAACATTGACACTATAGTTGATCTGACAGCTGGCCATGCCATGTATTCATTAATGGATGGTTTTTTTGGTTACAACCAAATCAAGATTACACCCAAAGACCATGAGAAAATAGCTTTCACATGTCCATGGGGCACCTACTGTTGGAACGTCATGCCTTTTGGCATGAATAATGCTGGGGCTACTTACCAAAGAGCCATGACTACAATTTTTCATGACATGATGCACACATTCATGGAAGATTATGTAGATGACATCTTGGAAAAGTCACACCAAAGAAGGACATCTGGAAATATTATCCAAAATATTTGTCAGATTGGAGAAATTCAAAGTTTGCCTCGATCCCAAGAAATGTGTCTTTGGGGTCACATCTGAAAAACTCCTAGGATACATATAGTCTCTGGAAAAGGAATTGAAGTAGATCGTACCAAAGTATAGGTAATCATGGAAATGCCTCCCCCAAGGAATATTAGTCAGTTGAGATCATTACAGGGATGACTTCAATCTATAAGAAGGTTCATTGCACAACTGGCTGACAAAATTCTACCTTTCACACATCTACTGCATAAGAATGTTCCTTTCAAGTGGGATGATAAGTGTGAGATGGCCTTTCAAAAAATCAAGCAGTACCTGATGAACCCGCTAGTTCTAGTACCACCAAATCCAGACAAACCACTAATCTTATATATTCCCGCAACAAGGACATCTTTGGGGGCATTGCTAGCGCAAGAAGACTCTACAGGAAAGGAACGTGCAATCTATTATATCAGCCGCACATTGACAGGGCATGAACTCAACTACACTTTCATTGAGAAGGCTTGCCTAGCAGTGGTCTTTGCTTCACAAAAAATTTGACACTACATGCTAACTCATACAATCAAACTTGTTGCAAAGATTGATCCACTCAAGTATCTGTTAAGCAAAGCATCATTGACAGGGAGGTTAGAAAAATGGGTAATGATCCTGAGTGAGTTTTATATCCATTATGTTGTTCAAAAGGCAATCAAAGGACAAGTTATCACTGATCAATTAGCTGAAGCACCACTACAAGTCGACCACCCCCTGAACATTGAATTTCCAGATGCTGATGTCTTTACTGCAAAATCCAAACAACCATGGTCCCTATATTTTGATGGTTCTTTCACTCAACATGGATCAAGGGCAGGCATACTTTTCGTCACCCCCCAAGGACACACCATTCCTCGATCATATAGGCTAATGTTTCCTTGCACCAATAACATAGCCGAATATGAAGCATTAATCACTGGACTTAAAATAGCATTGGAATGGAGGATTGCAGAGTTACAAGTGTATGGTGACTCACAGTTGGTCATTAATTAGATCAATGATGATTATCAGACCAAAGATGACAAACTGTCACCGTATAAAAAGATGGTTGATGATTTCAAGAATTACTTTGTGAAAATTAAATTCACACAAATTCCAAGGCTTAATAACAAAGCAGCCAATGCCATGGCCATGATCGCATCATTGTTACAACTCCCAGAAAATTAGGCTCGCTATGAATTTCTGGTGGAACAATCATTTACACCTGCCTATGACACACCTAAAAGACAAATCATTTGCCACTTGGTGGGATCCGATTCACCTTGGTATGGCAAGATTTATGCCTACCTAAAAGATGACATTTTACCACCTAGTTTATCCCGTAACCAAAAGCGAAATTTTATCTACCAATCCTATTGCTACACTCTTATCGCCGACACCCTTTATTGCCATGGTCTTGATGGTACTTTACTTCGATGTCTTGAACGTGATGAATTTGACAAATCTTTACAAGAAGTTCACGGTGGAATTTGTGGTACTCATTCGAGTGGACTAACCTTATCCAAGAAATTGATTAGAATGGGTTACTACTGGCCTACAATGGAGAGGGAATCATTTACTTTTGTGAAAACATGCTCAAAATGCCATATTCATGGGAATCTCATTCATGCTCCTGCATAGGAACTTTAACCATTCACACCAACCCGGCCATTCTCCCAATGGGGACTAGATCTAGTGGGAAAGATCCATCCTTCATCATTGAATGGGCATAAGTTCATCATCACATCCATAGAGTATTTTACCAAGTGGATTGAGGCAGTACCTCTTAATAAAGTTACTGGCAAAAAAATATCATCCTTCATACTTAATTATATTATTTTTCGGTATGGCATTCCCAACTCCATCATCACAGATAATGGACGACCTTTCAAGAATCAGGATGTTCATGAACTTTGTGAGAGATTCCATATTCAACATAGATATTCAAAACCTTACTATCCACAAGGGAATGGCCAAGCAGAGGCTTCAAATAAAACAATTTTGAAAATTTTGAAGAAGACTGTGAATGATGCAGGGAAAGATTGGCATGTTCAACTCAATCTTGCCTTATGGGCCTACAGAACCAGTATCCACACGCCAAAAGGAGCAATTCCATTTGCTCTCGTCTATGGAGCAGAGGCTATCTTACCTCTAGAAGCTGAAATCTCATCACTCATAGTATCACTGAAGGGCCTCACAACAGATGATGAATACAAAGTTTCCCGACTACAAGAGCTAGAACTCCTAGATGAAAAGAGACAAAGAGCAGCTGACCATTTGAAAGCATACCAACAGATGATGTCTCGCAGCTATAATCACAAAGTAAAGCCATGCACCTTTCAGGTAGGTGGTCTGGTTTTAAAATAAAATCCACATAATCAACAAGATAGAGAAAAGAAATGAAAGTTTGAACCAAACTGGCTAGGTCCTTACGTGGTTATCATCATCTATGATTCAGGAGCATACAAGTTGTCAATGCCAGAAGGAGAACTATTTGACGAACCCATCAACAACATGCACCTAAAGAAATATTATGTTTAAGTCAGTTATCATCATCCAAAAAAGTCCTGAAAAAAATCCAAAAACAATAGAAAATGTCCTAAAAAAATCCAAAAATAGCAGAAAATGTCCTGAAGAAATCCAAAACCAGCAGAAAATGTCCTGAAGAAATGGTTACCCTGGTGAAAACCTGGCAAACAGGCATCTCGATAGCGACAAAAAAAGAAAAAGAAAAAAAAGAGGGGTCATAGGGTGAAAACCTGGCGACAGGCAGTCTATTGACAAGAAAAATGCAATAAAAACAAATAGTGAAAATCTGGCAAACAAACGCTATTTGTAGCTCTCCATCTATTAGTTCATGTTCTGCACCTGGCTTCTCAACCTTCGTTTCATGCATCTTTTCATCATCTTAGGGTCATACCGGCATCATACTGTCATCATTTACCTAGAATGATAATGTCTCACCATGGCTTGATTAATTATACATATTCATTTTAGCAAGTTGCGTCAATACTGGGGAGAAACGTTGACATACTCGAGGCAACCAACTTTCAGGTTTTACCGAAATAGCTAGACAATGACATTGAATCAAATCATGCAGAAAAATAATCGAATCACAAGGACAACTATCCAATCATTGATCCAAAGCACAATAGTTTTCAGTGAGTACCATGTCATGACTCATATCTGGATGATCTAAAAATATGAATAATGTTTGGAATAATAGTATTTCATTTTGAACAATGGTTGTTTAATTTTTGATATCATCTCTTTGGAGCACACTCGATGATGTACTAAACTAGAGTGGCGAGGAAAGAGAATGATTTTTCTTTGTCTGTTGTCTTGAGGTTAACTATCCATATGTTGCCAATATGTCGTGACACATGCTTTCCAAAACTTATCATTGATGACAGTTCCAAATTTGCATCAGAAGATGGTTAGTCTTTGTCTGTTTATGCAAGAAATGCTTAGGTCATCTCGGTTCAAATATACCTCGATGCTTGTGTTTCCTTGCTATATCAAAAATCATGAAAGTTGTACTTAGGTCATCATTGGTGCTAATTTCCCCTCTGATTCTTGTACATACTTCCAACATTTTAAACACTCTATGATGATTCAATAAATATGGCAAAAAGATCAACAAATGGTTCGTTTCATTTAATTGCATTTCATTTTAGGTCATTATACATATCTGCATACTGGATTTGCATTAGAGTTTTTGAAAGGCTAACAATAATGTCAATGGCTACCATGTCTCTTTGGAGTATTTGTGGAGGACATTCGAACATTTTTTTCATCACCACCTTTCATCTTCATTATCATTTCATTAATCATTATCATTTCATCTAGGTCCTATCATTTATTATTTATCATTCCTTTGCATATCATTTAGATTCTTCATCATCTTCATATCATTATCATTTATCATTCCATTTGTCATTTCATTATCATTCATTTCTTATCATCTTCATTTATTATTTCATCTAGGTCCTTTCATTTATTATTTATCATTCATTTGCATATCATTTAGATTATCTATCATCTTCATATCATTAACATTTTATCATTTTTATATTCAATTCATTTTCATTTCACACATTTGCATCCCATTTATCATTCATTTCATATCCCTATCATTTATCATCATTCATTTCGCTTATCATTCTCACTTATCATTTCATGTACCATTTCATTTATCATTATCATTCATATCATTTCATTTATCATCTTAAGTTATTTCATTTCATTTACCATATCATTCATTTCATTTCATTTATCATCTCATTATCATTCATATCATTTCATTCAGATATTTATTTCATCTATCATCTTATTTATTTTGTTTCATTTATCATCTCATTATTATTCATTTCATATCACTTTCATTTATCATTTCATTATCATACATTTTCTTTCACTTCACTTACCATTCATCATTATCGTTCATTATTAATCATTTCATTTCAAGTCATTACATTTCACCATGTATCATTTCTCATCTTATCATACATCACATTCTTATTAACCATTTCATTTCATATCATTATTCATATCATTTGTCTCATTACATTCTATTATTTTCCATATCAATTCATATTACAAATTCATGATGCATATCATGAATACCACATTCATTTTCCATCATATTTTACTTGCACAATCATTCCATACATACATTTTCATATCATTTTCAAGCAAAATTTTCATAAAACATATCAAATATCCCATGACATATTCTCATAAACACATCCTAAGTCATCCACCCGCATGACATCATTAGTATGCATCATCCATCTTTTTTCATCATCATCATACATACATCATATCAAATCATCCTATATATCATGTTAGTCATCAAATCATTAAAATGCATACAAAAATCCATAACATATAGAAATAAATGCATATCACATAATCATCCCATAAATACACATCACATCATCAAAAATCATCGCCTCTACATATCATCACTCATCATAAATAATACAAATGTCCAATGTCCAAGGAAACTGAAAAGTCTAAAGAAAGAAACGTGGGATATGATCAAAATCAATATACATGCTCCAAAAAAATGATATAGATGTGTAGCATCATAAAACTAGCTGGTTGATGCCCCTGATGGAGCCGGTTCGGAAGGAGGTGGCCTGCCACTAGTACCTGCATCTGGATCCCGTCGGGACCCAGTCACCCCTAGGTTTTGTGTACCTGTTTGTGACCTACTCCTGGTCCTAGTGTGGGACCGTGGGAATGGCTCTCTGCGCTCAGGTGGACATAACTCCTCATATCGGACTCTATAGTACTCTGCCTCCCATGCCATCTCCATACCCTCTGCAATAGCCTCCCATAGGGATGTGCTCTGAACGGTACCCATCAGCCTTTATGCAACACCCTCGGCCTCTATCACCCTCCACCTCTGTGCATCTCTCTCTGTCATCACCTGGGCTAACTATGGGTCTAGGGAAGGTGCATGTACCTGTGCCTGTTCTTGTGCCTGTGCCTGTGCCTATGCTAGTTGTGCATGTAGTTGTACAACCAATCCTTGTGCCTGCACCAACTGACTCTGCAACTGCACCTGTTGTCCCTGCAGTGTCTGCACCTGGGCCTATAAGATGGCTATCTGTCCCTGCTGAGAGGAAGATCCAACCCTGATCACTATCTGCCACCCAATCCCTATCCTCGACTGTTGCATGATCTGGACACCCCTCAGAGTATCTGGCCTCAGCCTCCCTAGCACCTGCCCCCCATCCCCATTGTCATCTCTGTCATCCCCGTCAGAACTCTCCTCCTCCTTTCTGCTCTCCACCTCCTCTCCCCCAACTGCTGCCTACTCACCACCGGCCACATCCTCCTGTCTCACTGCACCTAGCCGTGGTACTACAAAAATGGGTGCTGGCTCATCGGGACTAGTAAACCGTGGAAAGGGATGTGTGTGATAATATACTGAGTACTCATCTGACATACCAGCATCAACAATATATGGCCTATCATCCCATGCCTCAGGAGCTAATGCCATGAACTCTATATACGCTATTTGATAGGAAATACATGGCCCCCATCTGCCCTCATCTCTACTCCGTGCATAATGTGCAACCCCCTGTGGCATCCCCTGTGTGCAACCAAACTGTTGTTGCAACCGCAATGCCAGAAACCTCTCAATGATGAAAGGGGTCCTCCCTATCAAAAATTGTGGAATACCTACAAATGGCATCTCTAGGTCATCTATGTCCCATGGCTCACAATCAAGGTAGGGTCACCATACCACTACATCCATATCGTCCAGGTGTCATCTCTAGTAATCCACCTTGCCCAGCTTGGGCTAGATAAGGAACATGGCATAAGCATACACATAAGACCTACCTAGTGGCCTCACTCTGGGGCATGCTAGTCTCATCACAGCAAGATGTTCCCATGCCCAGATCTGTAGTAGTGTCACACTGCATGACAGACTGGAAGCACCCCTGTATACTACCTGGTGTAAATCATGATATAAGTGAGCTAACATACAGCTCCCCCATGCGTATCTCTGTGGCTGTAGCAGCATCTGCTCCAGAATCCTCCCCCATCCCACTGATAGTCCCTTTGATCGGCGATCCGGACAAAGGAGACCTCCAATAAATGCACCCAAAACTACAGGTAAGGCTAGATATCCTCAGAAGTTAGCCCATGGTACCCAGTACCCTGCTATGTGTGCATCACCATTACCCTCCTCAGAGCATCTGTACCCCCAAGCTCCTTGTGATCATAGAACACAAGGGTACCAACCACTAGGATACCTAATATCCTATACATGTCCTCCAGAGTCACGGTCACCTCACTAGTCGACAAATGAAAGGTGTTGTGCTCTGAATGCCACCTCTCTACCAGTGGAGTCAACAATCCCCTATTGACCCAAATCAGTGGCATAGCCAATAAGGGTCTCAATCCGCATGTGTCTATTAGCGCTAGATCAGCGGGTGTTAGCTTGGGTATCCTATCCCACCCTACCGAGTGCCACTCCCTAATCTAGAGGTTTTTGAAAACCTCCTATTTTTGGGTTATCACAACAACAATCAATCAAAACCATATCACTGATTCAATCTCAATCAAACATCGTCAATCTAACTCATATCTATCAAGTGATCCATATCAATGCGAAAATTATCTATCAAAAGAAAATCAATCATCTACTATTTATTTTTCTATCGCAGAAAGCAAATTTATCAAAAGATAATCAATCATCTACTATTTGTTTTTCTATCACAGAAAGCAAATTTATCATAATAGAATCCATCATCTACTATTTATTTTCTATCACAGAAAAAAAATTTATCAAGCACTTTATCAATCATTTACTCTTTGTTCTCATACAAGGGAAACAAAGTTATCAGCTATCTACTCTTTGATTTCTATTTTGGAAACAAATTTATCAACACAGTATCAGATTTTCTATTCACATCAACAACATGACAAGACATTTTCTCAATCTCTAGACCAAGGAAAACAAGTATGCATCATCATTTTCACACAACTCTCATCCAATCACGCATTCTATTTTTTTTACCAGATGCGCTATTCTATACACTGGATGTGCTAAAACCTATATGTGTCGTTCTTTTCCCTGGATGTGCTCAAATAGTCTCTGTATGCGCTATTTCCCTATATGCTCTAGAACTCTATACCTAAGCGCTATTTTATCTCCAGGATGCGCTATTTTCCTATATGTGCTACTGTTTTTCCTAAATGCGCTATACTCCTAAAATTTCTTATGGCACCCTATATGCGCTACTATTTTCATCAAAAGCCCTACATTGGGTTCATGCTAAACATGCAAAATCTAACCCATATGCGCTATTATTTTTACCGTAAGCTCTAAAACATTCATCAAAAGCCCTAAAACTTTCCTAAAAGCATTAAAACACCATTTTCAAACTCAAAATCTGTGGAAAAATAGTAAATTTTAGTTCAAAATGTAAAAATTCGAAAGCACAAGCGGTTAGATTGACTCACCGGTGGTCCATATGCTAAAATGCAAGATTATGCTATGCTATGATCAGATTAACAATAGTTTCAATTTACATCAATCAGATTAACTATGCTAAAATGCAAGATTATGCTATGCTATGATCAGATTATCTTATCTAATTGATGTAAATTGAAACTATTGTTGGTGAGGTTATTGGGTAAAAGGGATAGGATTATTGGTTTCTTAGCAAACCTTGTGGTTTTCAGTTCTTTAAGGTGATTTTTCAGTATCTAAAAAACCATAGCTTCGTTTCCAATTAACAATGAGTTAGCCTAGTGGATCTAGAGTTAAAACTAATAGAAAACTTGCTCAGAAACATGTGAGCAAACCTAAACCTCCTAGTGACCAACCTCAATTTGATGAAGCAAGTGCACCCAAGAAGTAGAGGACTGTTAAGAAGGATCATCCTAGGTTTATGGAAGAACCCCCTTAGGACCTTGAACAATAAATTAAGAAGAAAGGAGGGAAGAGAAAGACTGGTGAGGGTACTTTTACTCCTCATTTTGAGGATTTCACCTCTGGAATCTATGATATTATGGTGCCAAAAAGTGGTTGGTACCTGTTCTACTATTCCTTCAAATGGAGAAGAGTCGACCGCCCTGCTTGCAACATATGGGCATGTGACATAGGTAAATTGGTGTGCCTGAATGTATTTGTGGAAGTAGAATTTATGCTAGCATTGGCCAAGTGCTATGACCCAAATGAAAGAACAACTAAAAGGTTTCCAAAAAATTTCCCCATGTTGAAGATCTTTGTGAGTTAGATAATTGAGGCATTCTAGTTGAACACATCTACCTTTGAGCCCATTAACTTCCACAAATTGTACAATGAATATGAGAAGAATAAGGTCTGGTACAGAAAGGGTGTGTTGTCTATTCACAGGAGGCGTGACTTGAAGATGAATGGTCAACCCTTCATGGATTCTGAGGTGGAACCTTTTGATTGTGCTGATTTTGAGGACTATTTTAAGAATAATTATTATGCTATTTGTTAGGTTTTGCATAAAGAGTATGATATTAATATGGGCATAGCCTTGATGACTATGGACATGGATATTCAGCACAAATATTAGAAAAGGGCTTGGTACTATGTCGCTTACATTGTTGAACATTTACATGGGGACCTAGTAAAGTTGAAGGATGCCAATCATTCGTTGTCCTATAGGAATTACTCTTTGTTGATGCACTTATTACTATGGAAGAGTAGGAAACTGATGAGGAACTATATTAGTTTCAAAGAGTTTGATGATAAGGACAATGAGTTTCTAGTGCAGATGTGGACACATATTTGGGATGTGCATTGTCCACATTCTAATTATAACATGTTTTGAAATATCATGAAGTTCTTGGTGCTTGAACAACTTGGTTTGAATCCTGTACAAAGAATTCAACAAGGTTTCAAGGAGATGATAAGGCCATTGGATCATGAACATGACACCAAAAACCAATTCAATTTGGGAGATTGGTATATGTATACCAATTACACTACAATTAGGATATATGGGACTCTGGTGCCACCTCACAAACTTCCCATTTATGTGTCAGACAGACAGGCTTTCATGGAATTAATGTGGCAAATGGATGCCATGGATAAAGAGTATTTTAGAGGTCTGAAGAAGGCCTCTCTTGTGAATCCTAAAGCAGAGTTTGCATATTTTAGTTGTACTTCAAAAGAGGGAATTGAAAGGTTTGGTTCCCTTCTAAGTAATTTTATAGGTTCCACCAAGAAGTCCAAAGGATCAATGATCCTAAAGGGTTCATCTCGGCTCAAAGAAGAGCTAGGTCATTGGCAACAATAGATCATTAGTTCTATTTTCAAGAAGATGTCATCAGGAATTTGTCTACTAATGAGGAACTCAATGCAAGAAAGGATGCATGGAGAAATATATGTGCCATAGAGGACAAGATAATAAAGGATAACCCTTTGTATGCCAGTCCTTACTCAAAAGGGAAAGATAAATTTGCAAAGGAAAAATTGATATTGGGTGATTTTAGTGATGGGAGTTTCTTTGAAAAGATGAAGCAAGTTGAGATTGAAGCTAAGGTTGTTAAAGAAAATTGTGATGCTCAGATAAGAAGTCAACTAGCTCAATTTTTTTCTCTAAGCATTCATGTGAAATCAAAGAGGACTAGTGGATAGCCTGTCATGGCCCCACTAGTGGATTATCTAGAAAGTGGGCATGTGGAAGAGGCTTATCTCCCAAAGGCCTTTGGTCAACATAACCCATTGTAGCAAGAAGTGGATCAGGATTTCCTTGAAGATAGGATTGTTGCACTAAACATTTTGGTTCCACCTAGTAGGGTTGCGAAATGGATAAATGATGAAGTTGAAGATGATGATGTCAGGATAAAATCCTATGCTGAGTTTATGTGCAATAATGCCTTCGTCAAGACAAGGAATTTAGGGAATGTGTCGTCCATGTTAAAAGTGTAGACATAAAAAGAAGTATTGAGGAAGCAAGAGAGAACTTAGTTGACCCTTCTTTGCAAGATGAATTTGAGAAAGAAGAGGAAGACAAAATCAGGCAAGAAATAGCTATTATGTCATTAGAAGAAGCAAGAGAACTAGTGAAGGGAAGTGGTGCACTTTTACTACCTAGTTGTGACATTTCATCTACCATTGCATTGGATGTGGTTAGAAAGGATCTTGATGCCTTTGTTTCTGAGGAGGATTTTGACAAAAATATCTTTGGTTCAGGTTTCATCCTCTAGTTGCATACATTGGTTGTTTGTTCTATGGACCCTAACACAGGAAAACCTAAAGTGGTACAATTTGTGGAGAAGGAAATTGGAGCAATGATTGTTAAGAGAGAGACAAAGATGACAACTACTATAGTTGCACAATTAATAATGCACACTGCAATGTTGACTGTGGACACTGCTCAAATCATAGAGGCCAATTACCAAAAGTTGTTGGATAGATACAATAAGCTGATGGGTGAGCATAACAAAGTATTGCCTACTACACAAAGAGGTTTTCCATCCCCGACCAGTTCTGCTTCAGATATGTCCACTCAAGATAGGGAAACTTTGTCCCTTATGATTCAAAATTTGAATCAAGCCTTGAAAGTAGGAAAGGAACAAACAAAGGAGGCTAAATTGGAAACTATCAAAGTGGCCAATAATATTTTTGATGATGTACTGAAACATAGAGTGACCAAATTGGTCAACAAGGCTGATGATGTGTGGGAAACTTATAGGAGTATTCATGATGCTAACATCAAATACTTGCAGATTTAGAATACTTTCCAAGATAAGTGGAGTTAGTGGAGTACTAGAGTAGGAACCCTTAAGGAAATAATGTCTAAAGCTAATGAACATCCACAAGTCCCCACTCACATTCCCAAAATATTGAAGACTGTTGATATGATCAATGAGACAATGAATTTCCATGGGAAGTTAGGTCCATGCAAATTAGTAACAAATTGAAGATGTTTAGAGATATGGAAGCAAAGGTTATGCCAAAAATACTTGATGATAAGGGAGAACTGATGGAATTTTCCAAGTGGAAACATGAATTGGAAGAGTGGTTGCCTCATGTTGAAAGTGTGTTAAGTGAAATTGATTACTCCAGGTTAAATTCTCATATTGATAACATGGTTGGAGTTGAAATGAAAATCGTAATATTTTCCAGGGAGGGTAGAGCATTGATTAACGCCAAGTATACACAACACGATGAGAAGGTACAGAGTTTATTAAGTACACAATTTCCCACTAATGAGGAATATAATTCATGGTTGGATAAGTTCATTAAAGAGGTTTTTGTGCTTCAAATGATAAGGAGTCTGAAGAGTAATGAATAGAAGAAGAACAATACATAGCCTGGAAATAGTATAGATTAGGCTTTGGTTAAGGCATTACAAAATATTGTTCTATTCTTATTAGAAAGGTTGATGACATGAGTGATGATCTGGATGAATTGATCACTCATTTTTGTTGCTTTATACTTTTCTACTAACCTAGTGTGGATGTGGATAATTTTGGATTGGAAAAGGAGTCATAAAGTTGTTACAATACAAGGAAGTTCCTTTTGGAATGCGGGTCTATCTTCTTCAATAAATGGAAATAATATTTGTCTCATATGTATTCCCTCCAATGGAAAATGTAAATATAACTATAAAGGGAATATTTCTTGTAGTGGTCCAATTAGGATGTGACATGTGTACTTATGGCCTGAAGCTTGTTTTCTCCCTTGTTTCCACAAGAAGGAAATCAAGGCCATTAGTGCGACTCTCTCTAGTTGAATTTTGGATCTGAATTGTGCAATTTTTGAAGAGAGCGAATATGTTTGAAGTATTATCTTAAGCTTTGATTATAGATAGTAAATTTTTTCAATTGCATGGTTCCTGAGCATAGCTAAATGATAATGTGTAATGCCCCGTCGTGCGAGCCACAAAGGAAAATTAAACAACAATTACTACATAATTTTTTTAAAATTATTCCAAACATACATGTGATGCACATTAAATCAAAAGTCATATAACTTAATTAAACAAATTCACTTACACTTACATCCCATGGGGTACACGAGGAGACATTACGAACTTAATTCCATACAACAACAATAAAGAATGAAAGCCAAAGATATAATCCATGACAAAGTAAACATTAACAAATGTAACACATACATAATAAATCATTGATAAGAAACCATCTGTGTACATAAATATAACATAAACATGATTAACTCAACACATTGAATAACAACTTCCATGGGTCAATATCCTCACAAGGTTTAACATTACATTACAGTATAATGTCCAGAGTAACAATGATACAACAACATTCCCCGACATGAATGGGAAACCATAAATAATGATGTAGCTAATCAGATAAATACAAAGTATCATAACTGGCTCAAAGATGGATAAAACTCTGGAGTCGCTACAAATGACACCAATCTGCACCTCTCGATCCTCGATTGGGGACCCAATGGGGTGCTTAGCACGTTCCACCCGACCACGTGGGTCCGAAGACCCACCCCCCATGCTAAGGAGCTGACAAGAAAGAGACCTCAACCAAGAACATCCAAATAGAGAACCACAAGACTCAACATCATACAAGAGTAACATGAAACCCAAAGATAGTCACAACATAAATAAACCATGACCAGAAAACATGACATCCAAATCATTTCACAATAGTGATAAACCACTTCAGAAACATAGTAACAATAAATCTCTAGTCATAAAATCAAAAGACCACTTCTAGAGGATTTCAATGAAGCAACTCCAAAAAAGGGAAAGCTAGAGGAGAGTGTCATCACATGGCCTTACATGGATTATCCAGACATCCTGAATCAAGGTACTGCCTCCATCTGTAAATGGATTATCCAGAAAACCTATCACCAGTTGCCGCCTCCATCTATGGTTATCCTGAAAACCTATCACAAGGCCGCTCCATAGGGTGACTCATGCAGAGCCACTAACCTCTCCTGAGAATGAGGTAACGACCTTGCCAACCACAACCTTCTCAGCCTTCCATTAGTCTATGAAATCCCTAATGAAGATGAGGTAACCACAATTTTTAATCTTATTATGTGATTGCTACCTATCCCTCCTAAAATTCATTTATTATGTTTTCACTTGATTAACAAACTCATTCGTGGGTTATCCTATGCTCTTCCTCTTAACCGAGGCGTCGGCCCCCATGAAGAGCCACTCTCCCTAGATACCCAACAAATGTCAAAACCAAGGGTTGTACCATCATAATTTGAACATAGAATCACAACATAAAAGCGTGCGAGGCATTACCCATCTCGCTAACAAGTACATAATCAGAGTCTCACAAGGTTTCATAAAACCCATTCAAAATCATGATTCCAAACAACTTGCCACAATAAGAGAAAATGGAAGATAAAACATCATTCACAAATATCTCATGCCTTTGGAAGTCTAAGAAAAGAACGGCTACTCAAAAAGCCCACAACAAGAGTAAGTCAATGATATGGAGTTTCAAGCCAATTTCAACACTAACCAATGAATAAAAGCTCCTCAAATCAAGGTAACTAAGAGGGTCTTACACATCAGAACATTCAAGACTTTAAGATATACAAAATAATCTCAAACAAAAATCAACACAAGGGAAAGTCACATCAAGATGAAAACATCAAATCATATATTAACCACACGAACAAGCAATTACTATTTCCATGAACTTCACTTTTCCAAGCAACCTCCCATTATCAACCAAATAGTAAGACATTCCTTCCACATATAAAATACTAAGTAATCTCCAATAACTCAAAGTGTTCTAAGTTAAATAATCTAACAATTTCTTATTGACTTACTCACCTAAAAGACTATATCTAATAATTAACATACTACCTTATTGCTAACCCACAAAGAGTGATAACATTATACTAGCATTTAAGACTTCCTTTATATCTTAACTCTTCCATTATTGAGGCATCATTTAAATCAAACTGAAGATAATATAGAGACATATTTTAACATCCATCTCACTACACATTTATCACAATAATGACTCCATTCCCCTATACCACTTATTGATAAATCAACAAAGAGACATCTAAGCCCCTGCATATTTCCTCTAATTCATGGACATTATCAGATGTCATAAATCCTAATACAAATTTTAAACTTAATTACTTGGTCTTTACGATACTCTCAAATATTATCTAAATGAATATACTACGTTATAAGATTATCATGTAATCTACATTAATGGTATCCCTATATCATGATCTATGTTAAGCCTTTCACTACCAAGTATACATGTATATAGAAATTCCAAGTTACAACTTAAATACCACTTCATATTAGAATTCTTCATTAGGTTCCGTAGACACAACCCATTTCAAGGATTCCAAATAAAACACATCCAAAAAGTTTCCAATTGTATGATTCACTAAACATAGTATAAATCCAAGAGAATATAACCAAGGCAGATCTATATATCTTCAAGTGTTCTACACCCAAATTCTAAATCAATGCACTAATTAAGATTTCTCATGCAATATTTATAACATCTTCCCAATCTCCAATTTTGAGTCATACCTATTATCTTAACTTTGTAGATAATAATAAATTATTATGTAGACATTATTTCTAACATCTTCCCAATCTCCAATTTTGAGTCATACCTATTATCTTAACTTTGTAGATAATAATAAATTATTATGTAGACATCTCTTAATGATAGATCGAGATGTCAAAATATGTTGAAAAGATACCCATTTATTAACCATTTGCTAATCTATGTTTATGTTTAAATTCTTGATGCTATCACTAAACTAAGTGAATATAGTGGCAACAAAGACAGGTTGATAATGAAATCAGAAAGATCATTTAAACCTTTAAACTTCCTATTATGTTTAGGTGAGACACTGTGACAAGTTGCAAATAGAATCAGAGAGTCTATTCAAATCTATAAACTTCCTATTATGTTTAAGTACGCGGCTGAGATAGGTTGCCAAGTATATTACAAAGTGAATATTGCAATTTGGAAATATCGGCATCTTCTTGCTTTATTATAATTATTTTCAAGTGTTGCAATTGTGATAGATTGCCAGTAGAATCAAGCAGGTTATTTAAATCTTTACACCCTACCATGCTCAAGTGCACCACTGTGATAGGAAACTATGTGAAAAACATTGAGGCACAGATAAGCTCATGAACTATTTGATAAACTGCTTCAGGAATCATGGTCTCAAACATAGACAAGGTGTACGAACTGTTTGACATGCTACCTCAAAGAAATATGATTTCATTGAATGCCATGAATGCAGGATATACATAAAATAGATTTTGCAAGGAAACTTTGAGTCTATGAATTAATGAAGCCCTTGGAACACATCCGAACATTGTGAGCTTTGCTTATTTTCTAGGCTCATGTAATCATGCTATTTTAGTGGATGAGGAAGGAAACATAGATTTGAATCACCTCTCATAGCAGGGTCGATGCATAAGGTAAAGTTTCCCAACCAGGTAGAACAAAACTCTTAACAAGGACTTCAAAGAACGAGTGTGCCAAAAAAAAAAGTTAGAAAAGCAAGAAAGCTCCCAAGATCTTTAAATTAAAGAAGCATGTTGGGAACGCATCAAGCATTGCATTGACCAAGCAAGAATATTGGCAGAGAGACGATACATAAAGTTAAATCAAATGATCATTCCTATCGAATTTTATCCTAAATGGTGATACCCTTACAAAATGCATCTTTCAATTAAATGGAGGCTTGGAATTATTATGAAGCAGAACGGTGACACGACTGTAAAAGAACGTTATCAAGAGAAATAGGTACATGGAAAGTATAACGTTGGGTTAACTTTCGTGCGGAATGGGGACTTGAGGTTAGCACATAAACATCCATCAAAGAAGGGTTTTGTTGTTTCAGTTTGGATATTTTCAAACAAACACAATCGGCGGCAGAAGGAAATAATAGAATATAGCAAGGTACCATCACAGTCCTCTATATTGAAAGCATGGAAATTCCTCAACATAGCTCAATTGGAAATGAATTTTAGATGGAATAAAGCATTCTAAGATCAGACCTACGAGTATATACAACCTTTATCCAAAGGATTACACGCTTCCACAGTAAGAATATGCCAGACCTAACACTATAAACATTTTGATCTTTCAAGAACCAAAGAGTGTGCTACCTACCTTGTCTTCACCAATCCTGGTTAGAGACATGAGGGAGTGACCCCGCTAGATCCTTGCACCCACTTCCTATAAAGATCATCTCTAGTAAATCCAACCCACAAGGTCATGATCTTCATGCTAAGTGCCCTTGCAGAAACTAATCGACATTACTCCCCATTATTTTAGCTTCTTTGCCCTCCTCCCTTAAATTTCCATAACCACTCTGCCTCTCTCTTCCCTTCCGTTACACGGAATCCTCAAAAATGGGTAACATTAACTCATGCAGGGTGGTTACAAAACCGTTGCATGAAAATATATATTTAATTCTTTTGAAAATGACATATTAATACACTTGTCATATTATTCTTTACTACTTCCATCATCATTTTCATTTCATTTTGTATTTACTTATTATGATTTATTGCGTTTATACTGATTTTATTATAGTTTCAAATAATTTTGAAAGCATATATTATTTTGGTTTATTTAGTCATGAATTTAATTTTTTTAAATTAGATAGTACCCAATTTTTAATTAATTAACCAATTAAACAAAACCTCTCCAAAAAATTACAACAAACAACAAACTCACAAATGGACACCTACTCAAACACCCAGAACAGTCATTGCGGAGGGGCACTACATCCTCCCCCCTAGTCTTCAAATTTCTCTTGGAAGTTGAGCTCAAGCATAAATAAAGAAACAAAACAATATCATTAATCACCACAAATTAAATCATCAATTAAATGTCATCAAGTAAGCAACAAAAATTAAACAAACCAAATATAAGGAAATAATACTAAAACAAATGTGGTGACGGGGTTGCAACGAGACCAATTTTTCAAACACGAGGATGGGTGATGAACTTGGTTGGGGAAAGTTTCTTGTCAGCTCCTATGTTTAGCGTCGAACCCATTGGGTGTATATGATGCTCGCCCTGTCTTGACAATGCAGGTGGAATCAAGGCTTAGTCCCTGTAATCCTGCATGCAAACAAACATCGTGCACAATACATATATATCACAAATACATCATGAGAGGAACTCCCGGTGTAGTAGGGCACTCGCGAGTGAGTGATACCACACTGTCACTCCCACTAATCCACACATAGTAGTCATAACAATTCTAGTAACTCATAAACAATTTGCTTCTTATTAGTTAGGAAATATTCACATAAGAATGCTAACCATAAATTTATTTCAGAAGTTATATCAGAGTTGAATTACTACTTGACATTAGAAATATCTATCTCTATAAATACCAATTCCATTACCTTTGTTACTCAGTTTCTGAGCCAATTACCTAGAAATCATTAACTACCATGGAACAAAACACATTAGTATCAAGAATTCAAGCTAATTCTTTACCTTAAAATGTTATACTTTCATAAAATTGAAGGATAATTATCCACTCAAATGCACTTTTTCGCTAAAACTCATCATTTTCACATAAAGCACTCCACTTCAGTCATTATTCAACACCAAATATCGCAAAAATTTCAACAAATGGAAAAAAATTTACACAGATTTAGGGTAACATAGTCCGTCACTCTAGGACAACAAAATGGAAAATTCGATGCACAATTGACATATTCATACACTCAACTCACATCACTAAAAACCACATCACACAACAACACAAGGGTCCATAGTGCATCCCGACAGGGAGGATATCGGTGCATTGCGCACTACACCGAGGGTCCTATCCTTTCCCATCAGTTTCCTACACCATCTGCCCGACACTAGCTAATAGAAGAACTTAGGTTCACAACAATGACAAAAGAAAAGTGAAACTCAAGACTCACAAGTCTAAGCGCAAGGCTACATAGTGAGCACACATAGTGCCCAGTGTATGAACCTATGCTCTGATACCATGATGTAACACCCCGTCGTATGAACCCCAAAGGATAATTAAACAACAATTACTACATAATTTTTTTTAAAGTATTCCAAACATACATGTGATGCACATTAAATCAAAAGTCATATAACTTAATTAAAAAAATTCACTTACACTTATGTCCCATGGGGTACACGAGGAGACATTACGAACTTAATTCCATACAACAACAATAAAGAATGAAAGCCAAAGATATAATCCATGACAAAGTAAACATTAACAAATGTAACACATACATGATAAATCATTGATAAGAAACCATCTGTGTACATAAATATAACATAAACATGATTAACTCAACACATTGAATAACAACTTACATGGGTCAATATCCACACAAGGTTTAACATTACATTATAGTACAATGTCCAGAGTAACAATGATACAACAACGTTCCCCAACATGAATGGGAAACCATAAAGAATGATGTAGCTATACAGATAAATACAAAGTATCATAACTAGCTCAAAGATGGATAAAACTTTGGAGTCACTACAAATGACACCAATCTGCACCTCTCGATCCTCGATTGGGGACCCAATGGGGTGCTTAGCATGTTCCACCCAGCCACGTGGGTTTGAAGACCCACCCCACGTGCTAAGGAGCTAACAAGAAAGAGACTTAAATCAAGAACATCCAAATAGATAACCACAAGACTCAACATCATACAAGAGTAACATGAAACCCAAAGATAGTCACATTATCAATAAACCATGACCAGAAAACATGACATCCAAATCATTTCACTATAGTGATAAACCGCTTTAGAAACATAGTAACAATAAATCAAATAACATAACATCAATAAATCTCCAGTCATAAAATCAAAAGACCACTTCTGGAGGATTTCAATGAAGCAACTCCAAAAAAGGGAAAGCTAGAGGAGAGTGTCATCACATGGCCTTACATGGATTATCCAGACATCCTGACTCAAGGTGCCGCCTCCATCTGTACATGGATTATCCAAACAACCTATCACCAGGTGCCGCCTCCATCTATGGTTATCCTGATAGCCTATCACAAGGCGCCACTCCATAGGGTGACTCATGCGGAGCCACTAACCTCTTCTGAGAACGAGGTAATGACCTTGCCAACCATGGCCTTCTCAGCCTTCCATTAGTCTGCAAAAGCCCTAATGAAGATGAGGTAACCACAATTTTTAATCTTATTATGTGATTGCTACCTATCCCTCCTAAAATTCATTTATTATGTTTTCACTTGATTAACAAACTCATTTGTGGGTTATCCTGTGCTCTTCCTCTTAACCGAGGCGCCAGCCCCCATGAAGAGCCACTCTCCCTAGATACCCAACAAACGTCAAAACCAAGGGTTGTACCATCATACTTTGAACATAGAATCACAACATAAAATTATGCAAGGCATTACCCATCTCGCTAACAAGTACATAATCAGAGTCTCACAAGGTTTCGTACAACCCATTCAAAATCATGATGCTAAACAACTTGCCACAATAAGAGAAAATAGAAGATAAAACATCATTCACAAATATCTCATGCCTCTGGAAGTCTAAGAAAAGAATGGCTACTCAATAAGCCCGCAACAAGAGTAAGTCAACGATATGGAGTTTCAAGCCAATTTCAACACCAACCAATGAATAAAAGCTCCTCAAATCAAGGTAACTAAGAGGGTCATACACATCAGAACATTCAAGACTTTAAGATATACAAAAGAATCTCAAACAAAAATCAACTCAAGGGAAAGTCACATCAAGATGAAAACATCAAATCATATATTAACCACACAAACAAGCAATTACTATTTCCATGAACTTCACTTTTCCAAGCAACCTCCCATTATCAACCAAATAGTAAGACATTTCTTCCACATATAAAATACTAAGTAATCTCCAATAACTCAAAGTGTTCTAAGTTAAATAATCTAACAATTTCTTATTGACTTACTCACCTAAAAGACTATATCTAATAATTAACATACTACCTTTTTGCTAACCCACAAAGAGTGATAACATTATACTAGCATTTAAGACTTCCTTTATATCTTAACTCTTCCATTATTGAGGCATCATTTAAATCAAACTAAAAAAAACATATAGACATATTTTAACATCCATCTCACTACACATTTATCACAATAATGACTCCATTCCCCTATAGCACTTATTGATAAATAAACAGAGAGACATCTAAGCCCCTGCATATTTCCTCTAATTCATGGACATTATCAGATGTCATAAATCCTAATACAAATTTTAAACTTAATTACTTGGTCTTTACGATACTCTCAAATATTATCTAAATGAATATACTATGTTATAAGATTATCATGTAATCTACATTAATGGTATCCCTATATCATGATCTATGTTAAGCCTTTCACTACCAAGTATACATGTATATAGAAATTTCAAGTTACAACTTAAATACCACTTCATATTAGAATTCTTCATTAGGTTCCGTAGACACAACCCATTTCAAGGATTCCAAATAAAACACATCCAAAAAGTCTCCAATTGTATGATTCACTAAACATAGCATAAATCCAAGAGAATATAACCAAGGCAGATCTATATATCTTCAAGTGTTCTACACCCAAATTCTAAATAAATGCACTAATTAAGATTTCTCATGCAATATTTCTAGCATCTTCCCAATCTCCAATTTCGAGTCATACCTATTATCTTAACTATGTAGATATTAATAAATTATTATGTAGATATCTCTTAATGATAGATCGAGACGTCAAAATATGTTGAAAAGATACCCATTTATTAACCATTCTCTAATCTACATTTATGTTTACATTCTTGATGCTATCACTAAACTAAGTGAATATAGCCGCAACAGAGACAGGTTGATAATGAAATCAGAAAGATCATTTAAACCTTTAAACTTCCTATTATGTTCAAGTGAGACATTGTGACAGGTTGCAAATAGAATCAGAGAGTCTATTCAAATCTATAAACTTCCTATTATGTTCAAGTACGCGGTTGAGACAGGTTGCCAAGAATATTAGAAAGTGAATATTGCAATTTGGAAATATCGCCATCTTCTTACTTTATTATAATTATTTTCAAGTGTTGCAACTATGATAGATTGCCAGTAGAATCAAGTAGGTTATTTAAATCTTTACACCCTACCATGCTCAAGTGCACCACTTTTATAGGAAACTATGTGCAAAACGTTGAGGCACAAATGAGGCTCGTGAACTATTTGATAAACTACTTCAGGAATCATGGTCTCAAACATAGACAAGGTGTATGAATTATTTGACATGCTACCTCAAAGAAATATTATTTCATTGAATGCCATGAATGCAGGATATACATAAAATAGATTTTGCAAGAAAACTTTGAGTCTATGAATTAATGAAGCCCTTGGAACACATCCGAACATTGTGAGCTTTGCTTGTTTTCTAGGCTCATGTAATCATGCTAGTTTAGTGGATGAGGAAGGAAACATAGATTTGAATCACCTCTCAAAGCAGGATCGGTTCATAAGGTAAAGTTTCCCAACCAGGTAGAACAAAACTCTTAACAAGGACTTCAAAGAACAAGTGTGCTAAAAAAAAAAGTTAGAAAAGCAAGAAAGCTCCCAAGATCTTTGAATTAAAGAAGCATGTTGGGAACACATCAAGCATTACATTGACCAAGCAAGAATATTGGCAGAGAGACGATACATAAAGTTAAATCAAATGATCATGCCTATCGAATTTTATCCTAAATTGTGATACCCTTACAAAATTCATCTTTCAGTTAAATGGAGGCTTGGACTTATTATGAAGCAGAACAGTGACACGACTATAAAAGAACGTTATCAAGAGCAATAGGTACATGGAAAGTATAACGTTGGGTTAACTTCTATGTGGAATGGGGACTTTAGGTCGGCGCATAAAAATCCATCAAAGAAGGGTTCCGTTGTTTCGGTTTGGAGATTTTCAAACAAACATAATCGGCGGCACAAGGGAATAATAGAATACAACAAGGTACCATCACAGTCCTCTATATTGAAATCATGCAAATTCCTCAACATAGCTCAATTGGAGATGAATTTTAGATGGAATAAAGCATTCTAAGATCAGACCTACGAGTATATACAATCTTTATCCAAAGGATTACACGCTTCCATATTAAGAATATGCTAGACCTAACACTATAAAAATTTTGATCTTTCAAGAACCAGAGAGTGTGTTACCTACCTGGTCTTCACCAATCCTGGTTAGAGACATGAGGGAGTGACCCTGCTAGATCCTTGCACCCACTTCCTATAAAGATCATCTCCAGTAAATCCAACCCACAAGGTCATGATCTTCATGCTAAGCGCCCTTGCAGAAACTAATCGACATTACTCCCCATTATTTTAGCTTCTCCGCCCTCCTCCCTTAAATTTCCATAACCACTCTACCTCTCTCTTCCCTTCCGTTACATGGAATCCTCAAAAATGGGTAACATTAACTCATGCAGGGCGGTTACAAAACCTTTGCATGAAAATATATATTTAATTCTTTTGAAAATGACATATTAATACACTTGTCATATTATTCTTTACTACTTCCATCATCATTTTCATTTCATTTTGTATTTACTTATTATGATTTATTCCGTTTATATTGATTTTATTATAGTTTCAAATAATTTTGAAAGCATATATTATTTTGGTTTATCTAGTCATGAATTTAATTTATTTAAATTAGATAGTACCCAATTTTTAATTAATTAACCAATTAAACAAAACCTCTCTACAAAATTACAACAAACAACAAACTCACAAATGGACACCTACTCAAACACCCAGAATGGTCATTGCGGAGGGGCACTACATAATGCAAGTTTTTAGAGTCTATAGTCTCTCCAATTTTACTTTGTATATGGATTATTAATGAAAACTATGATCAAAGATCATTTCATTAATCTTAATTGTTATTGTGCTTTGATGTATGCTTTGATTTTAGCTCTGGTTCAAAGGGTCAGTTAAAATGCTCAAATCAAATCATAAATTCATATGCAGGATAATTGGATTTGATAAGTAGTCTTAGAATCCAATTAATAATTTTTGAATTGCAAAGAAACCTCACATAGATCATGGATGTTTAGGATTAAATTTACCTTGCAGTTCAATTTGCTTTAACTCCTAGCCCATAGATATGGCACTGATATCAATTCT
Source organism: Sequoia sempervirens (assembly GCA_007258455.2). NCBI lineage: Eukaryota > Viridiplantae > Streptophyta > Pinopsida > Cupressales > Cupressaceae > Sequoia > Sequoia sempervirens. The sequence goes on from VDFB02193867.1 coordinate 689,203,076, forward strand.
TATAAGCATTCATTATGGTTCTGGTCATCCAATTTGAGAACATCACTTGTAAATAATCTTTAAATCGATCTATCATTTGTTATGGTTGGTGTTGTTTTGTATTCTCGACTTCAGATGTATAATTCTCTCAAGGAAATGCTAATTTCTTGAAGGATTTCATCTTCCCAGCCTCTGATGAGAATATATCTGCTTTGTTATGCAATGTGTCTGTTAATTGTTTAAGAAATTCATAGGGTATACATTGTGGGATTACCCTCCCAGGTTATGTAGAGCCCAAAGTGCAGGAGAAGGAGAGTTATTGCTACATCTCATTTGTTGGCCAGTTATATTGCAAGTATTTGAGAATTGAGTTTGACAAGATCATAGGTACTTGGTGCAATTTGATTGGTTCGTAAAAAACAACCAACATCATGTTTGGTGCATTCTATGTCTTCACAAGTCTATAAATTCAGCCTCTTGGATGTAGAAAATATGAGCAATAGTTGGATGTGGAGTTTCATTATAGGAAGAAGGACATGTTAAAGCATAAGGAGGTTGGTTCACAAGTGCACACATGTTTCCATGGTAGAGGAAAAGGGGAGAATGAAAGTGAATGTATTGCAATCTCATTTATTTAAAGATATTGAATACTTGGCCTCTCTTATTGCTGGATTTTTTTCTTGTAGGGTTTTTTCCAATAAATCTTGTGTTATATGATGCTTAAATTGTGTTGCTAATTTGTGCATCATAGATACTATATTATGGTGATTTTATTCTTTATCTATTGTTATTGTAAGTTCACATAAGGTATATATTATGTTGGTTATTTTTAGCATCATAAAGAAGATGGATCTAATCTGTGGTAATTCCATATTAAAGCAACTTAATTTTTAGGGTTGTATATAAGTTTAATTTCATGCCAGCCTTGTATCACATTTTTTGAAGTCATATTTGGATAGAGATTGAATTTTCCAACAATTGGTATAAGAACCTATTTATCTCTCATCAACTACATGGAAGGATGTTGCCACAAGTACAACTACATAGGTATAGGACACAAATTAGTCACTTATAGTATAAGGCACCCACATTGTTTATATGACAGAATGGTGTCAAACTTAATAATTGTGCTTATATATATATATATATTGGTTAAGATAGGCCTATCTTAGGATAAAATTTCTTGGTAAATCCAAAAATTTAAATCATCAAAAATAATATTTAATTTATTTTGATCATCCAAATGAATAATTGCTTTAAATGGCGATTCATATTATGTTTTTATTTTACCTCTTTATTTGTTTTGGTATATTCAAACTAACAAGATTTTGTATTACCCACATGTGGACATCTATTAAAAGAAGTTGAAAGGGGATATTATTAATGTCATTTACTACCATTTTACACAACCTACTAGGGATGTTCAGATTTTGAACACAAACTAGGATGTGTGGAAGCTATGATGCTTGGTCACTGGTTAGCTACAAGTTTGATACAAGGTCACAAAGGAGTTTAATTATCAAGTTGGTGGATATGTAGTTAACATCCACTTAAATTTTCTATGTAAAATTCAATATATTGTTAAGAGTAAGCCTTATCCCATAGATTTTGTAAATTTTGGTGCATATGATTATTTATAATAAGTGTTGTCATGTTCAATAGTTGATGTCAATTGATGAATTATTTTCATTAGCCAAAACATTATTTTGGGTCACTTTCACCTAAATTAAATTTTAATTAGCCAATAGGCTATTTGTTTGAAGTTTCCACCTGGATTTTTGTTAGCTCAACCATGAATAGAATTTCTCAGTGCCGAAAATTTCCCAGTTGGCTGTGAGTTTCTTGGGGTTGTTTATGATGACATGGAGTTTGCTAATTATGTGGGTTAGCGGTGGTGGATTTGGTTGCCTCGATACGTGGAAGCAGAATGGTAAGTGTTTGCTTGTGTGAGGGTTAATGCATCCTGGCATTGTTGTACAATGGCACAAGGGGAAGTAAATGCAATATTCAATGTTGTAGTGTGGAAAATTATATTGTTTTTGGTTGCATTGTCGAATGAGCCACTATGGTGTTGGTTTGATAATAGAGTATTGAAAAAATTGTCACCTTCCTCTTTGTTTGATAGCAGGTTGGAGGGTTTTAACACTAATGTGCTTCAAAATGTGTGAGAAAATAGTGTTGGTTTAATAGTAGACTATTTTAAAAATCATCGCCTTCAGCTTCGTTTTATAGTAGATTGGAGGGTTTTAAAACTATTGTGCTCTAGAATTTTTAAGTCATTTTACATGTGTATTTTTCATAAATGATTAATTTATTGTTCATGTATTTTGCTCTTTGCTTATTGTTCCTTGTTATATGTTTGTATCTTTGGTGTTATACCCATTTTGGAGACTTCAAAGAGATTATGGCTCTGTATGGATGGAGAAATTGTAGTTAAATCTTCTTTATTTCGTCAAAAAATATGGTTAGGGTTAGTAATTTTTTTCCCTTCATTTATTGTTTGTAGTTATCTCTGTGCATATTTGGTGTTATACCTATTAACATAGGAACAATTGCATATTAACATACAAGTGATTGTATATATATATATATATATATATATATATATTTGTGTGTGTGTGTGTGTGCAGAGGGTTAATATGAAAGCATAAATATATTCAAGATAAAATTAGTTTAGTGGTTGTTAAGTGTTATTCTAATAGCTCTTTTACAATTTTTCTATTTGTCTATAATATTTAGTGCCAAGTAGTGTAGCTTGAATTTTCATTTAATTTTGTGGCATTATACCCATTTTGCACAAGTTATTGCTACCCATTGGCTTTACGAGTTCTATTTAATGTGGGTTTACTACCAATGAATGTAGCTAAAATTTTAATTGACAAGCCAACTCTTACATAGACTAAGCTTGTCTTGTATCAATATGTTTAATGTGGGTTTTCGATCATCTATCATGTACTTGTGATTCTTAAGTTTTTTTCTAATAGTTCTTTTACAATTTCTACATTTTTTCTATAATATTTAGTGTCAAATAATGTATCTTGAATTTTGAATTGACAAGCCAACTGTTACATAGATTGCTTGTGTTGTATCAATATGTTTTATGATATTTTTTTTCTATTTTCGCAAAGGAAACTGTTCATTATCATAGTTTCCCTCTTCTATTCTCCATATTTTAGTAAAAATGGCCATCAAATTGACAAGCCAACTATTACATAAACTGCCAACTATTACATAATGAACAGTTTGCTTTGTGGAACCATTTTTCTCTCACATATCAAGGCAACCAACTCCACCACCGCCAACCCACATAATTAGCAAGCTTCACCGCTATCATAAAAGGCCCTAGGCAGTTTGTTGCAAGGAGCTCAAACAAATGAGAGAAAAAGGAATATCATGAAACGTATTGATACAAGATTCGAGCTATGTTCTTTAGTAATAAATATTAAAGAAAAATAGAGAAATTGTATAAGAGGTTAGAATAACACTTATTTGCTACTAAATATTATTGAAAAAAAGGGAAATTGTATTGAATTCCCCAAAACATGGACAGATACACACACACACACACACATATATACACATGCATATATATATGTGTGTGTGTGTGTTTGTGTGTGTAGAATTTGATTTAAAAAGAGTTAAAAATAGTATATATAAGTATTATTTAGCTTGTGAGAAAATCACTACAATACAACCATAGCAAATTCAATGATATTGCATTGAGATGTTAATAACAGAGCATTTAATGGTGCAATATGTGTAACATGTTCATAACAAAGCTATAAAAAAATTTGGACTTTTCCAGTGCAATGTGTCTAGTGCAACTAAATACACTGAAAAATGCCAAAAACTATAGTTCAAGCCAACAATGTAATTTTTTGAGGCTGCAAACATTGAATATTGCATTTTCTTGCTCTCGCCATCTTGATTTCCATTTTCCAACACAATAAGCAACCATTTACCATTCTCCTTTTGTATTCAAAGGTGGCCAAGAGCCCCTTCTTGCATATATATTTTAATAAGTTGTAATGTTTAAAACATGTTGCTAACTTGTAGAACTTTTTCCCTCGACTTATTGTTCCTTCTTGCCACTGTGCACCTTTGACATTATGCCCATTTTTACGGAGGTCCTTGCTTGGCAATTCAATGACTACATAGTTATGAATAAATATAGTATACATATCTATTTAGATATAGTAGTGTATATATAAATAGATATATACATGTGTATATATGGATATATATATTTGGTTATATGTGCTTTTTTAAATGTTCATACAAAGGGGAAATTCAATGCATATATGTACTTAATCATTTTTATTCTTATTGTTGTATATCCTATTGTTTGGATAAGATAGGATGAAGGGAACAACTAGCAACATATATAAATATCCGCATATACGTATATGTAAAAATATAGTAAAAACTACATGCATACATATATAATTAACCTCAAAGATAAATAGATACATATAGGGATATATACATTTGCATTTATCATTTTTATTCTTGTTGTTGTATCTCCTATTGTTTGGAAAGTTTTAAAAGTGGAATGGTTATGCCCATTTTCATTTAATCAAATTAGTAAAATGGTTAGCAGATTTTTGATATTTCTAAGTTGTCTACTAGTTTCCATTGGACATTGCAATACATTAATAGGTCTTTTATTTTTATTGTGAAATAGAGCTCTCAATTAGTCAACTCAAATTGCAACATTTTATCCCTATAAAAGTTCCCACAACTATGTCTATGAAATCAAGCTTTGTGGATGGGTCTCCAGAGCCCCCCCAAGATTGATTTGATGACATTCCCCATAGGTTCCGCTGGGAAGTCCAGCTTTGAGGGTGTCAACTGCCAACCTCTAGATCCTAATTTTGTAACTTTATATTTCCTTTTTCTTATACCTATTGCAATTTTTTTGTTATTGTTTCCTTCCTTTTTTGTATTCAACTTTAACATTGCCTTTCAATTTCTTTGATTTTAATACATATAGATTTATATACACATCAATGGACATATATATGTCTACAATTATCCATTTGTTTGTGTGTCTCTGATTGTGTATGTATGTATGTATATATATGCATAAATGTATATATGTATATATGTTTATATATATATATATATGTATGTATATATATGTATGTATATATGTATATATATGCATTTATATATATATATGTGTGTGTATATATATATATATACATATATATGTATATATACATACATATATATACATATATATACAAACACACACAGACACACACACACACATATATATACTGTTAGAATTGGCTATGGATGCCAAGATCTATGGACCAAATGGAAAGCAAAACAAGAGAGACGAATATGACAAGAATAAACTGTATTCAATGTCAATAATATGAGATGATTGTTTACAATGAGAGAGACCTCTTGGTTATATAGCCAAGGTGAGAACATAGAAGGGCATAAAATTATGACAAGTGTTGTGATATTATGACATGAGACAACTATGAAAAGTTATCACTCCACCTAAGGTGGAAATGTGATAATGTGATAATCACCACAAATTGTGGATCGCCCACAAAAGGTGGAGATGTAATCACATGATGTGTCCACGAAAGGTGAATGTGATAAATTAATAACATGATAAGTCCAAAAAAAGTGGAAATTCTCCAACTACCTCCTATGTGGTCCCTAAGTAAACTTAACTAAGGTGTAATTATGACCTAGGGCGAGGTACAACACTTTTAATTACACCAACACCCCCCCTTAAGTGCAGCTTAGGGAGTGGAAAATTATTATGAAAATGACACAAAGATGCAAAGATGGGTCTCAACTACTAGGCCATGTTAGGTACCCATGTACATGTAATGCAATTAATGTAATCTCTCACAAATAGAGAAAAGGAGAAAACCTAGTGGGACAAAACTCCTCCCCAAAAGAGAGATGAAATACAAAAAAGAAATGCTCTCAATGAAGAATGAGATGGTAAAAACCCCATGTGAGGAAAAAGTTCCCCCATAAGAGAGAAGTAGAAGAGAGACAAGGCTCCCCCCCTCAATGTTAAGTCTCTTGCAATAATGCTAGAAGCTCGACATTGAATGCTAAAGATGATCCAATCTCGTCGAACAACATTCCTCCCCTTAGGAAGAAACAAAACAATGAATGTATATAGGATGTAAAGAAGATGGATAATGGATGATGTCTCTGAAGCATGCTCAAGTGTCTCCATGTCAATGTAGAAATGTGTCACACTCCAAATAGGCATTCTAGGCCACACTGCTGAAGAGGACAATCCAACATCTAGTAGAGATGAATATAGAGCACAATCCAAAGACAAAGAATCCTCCTCCAAATGTTGTCCAAAAGTATCCACACTCACGCCAATCTATGAAGAATGATCATGTAGAGAATGAACAAGAGGGTCAAAGTCTTCCCTCACAACAACTGAAGAAGGTGCATCTTCAGCAAAGAGAAGATGAATGCTATCAATGGTGTCCTCCAAATCTGCAAGATGAGACTCCACAAAAAAGTCTGAAATACCTATCAAGAAGTCATCCCAAGTAGCCATATCTGGAAGACAATGAATATCTTGCTGCACTGAATCACAAGGAACCAAAACTGTTGAATCACAAGTATCCTTAGGTATAACAATAAATGAAGATGTGAACTCAATAGGAGGAGGAGAAGCAAGAAGAGAAGTATCTTTGTCAACTAGACATTCAAGACATTTATTATACTCAAGCTCCTCTAAAGTATCATCATCATAGGGTATATTATCAACATCATCCAATAGAATTAAACAATCTATAGCAAGATCATCTGGGAATGAAGATATATGATGGTCTCCAAAAATCTCCCAAATCTTATTCCAAAGTGTGTGTGGGCACTCGATATCTGAGATCTCCATATGAATATCAACACCAATATATGAACCAATTAATCCTACAATGTGATCATTATTATTACCCCAAATTGATTGCTTCCAAGGTGTGTCTAGTTTAGGTATGAGCCCATAAAGGTATGGAAAAATCTTAAGCCATCTAAGATGTGTCAGTATACCTTTCTTCCAAGACTCATAATTATCCTTATTCAACATTACCACAAAAGGATGAATAGAAAAACCCATGATACCTCCTCAAATGATCAACACAAATAAATCAACCACAAGATTACCCCCTCAAATTCACTCAATAAAAGAACCCCCCAAGCAATATATGAGCTTGGAACTTTATGAGTAGTGCATTTACAATTGCCATTTTCCAAAAATAGCAAAGTGGTCTTGATCTTGGTACATGCAAATGCCAAATTTGGCCACAAAATCAAGTACAATTTTTGGTATAAAATGAGATCAATATGATCATACCACTGATAAGTACATGAAAAATCATGCACTTTCAAAAAAAACTGCACCCAAAAATGTTACCGTAGAAGCAAGTTATGAGCTCTTGAAGTTCCCAAAATGAGGACAAAGTAGCAACACCTGTGAGAATATAAAAATTATGGAAAAACCAAACACCAAAACCAAAAAATAATTGTACTACCATGAACAACACAAAAAATAGCCCAAATAAAAAAAATTTCTCTAAAAAAGGAGCTCGTATGATTGATATATTAGCCTTTAAAGTTCGCCTATGAAAACCAAATTGCAAATCATGAGGAGGGAAAAATGTTTTTAGGGTGCTGACATATTGTTGACATCATCAACTAGAAGCATAAATTTGATGGTCTAGTGGCTATCACGCATTACAATGGCTTAAAATTGACAGCCTACAAGCCATCTCAGGTTGCCGTCTCACTGCCGGAATATGCGATGGATCTGCTGGTATATTCCTTGCTCCATGGAATATTCTCCAAATGTCCGCTTGTTGGAATGTGTCACAATTGAAAATGTTGTTGCCGGTTTAGTTTAAAATACAATCCACTAGAGAAAAATCCGGTCGGATTTTAATGGATACTAGTCAGTTATATTTTTCGGTAGAGGTGAGCAATCTGTGGGTGTGGTAGAGGCCACTCAACCATGTGGCAGATGTGTAGGGAGGTGGGTATGCGGAAGGTACAAGCGTACCCTACTGCTCAGGTACAGTCCGTAGAAGCTTTCTTTCTATTTTTTTATTTTTTTTTTTAATGATTTTTCAAATAAATTTTTTTATAAAAAAATATTTGATTGGTATTTTTCAAAAAAATTCAGAAAATTTCAAACAGATTTAGATATGTAAAATCATACCGACCATAATAATGGCGATTTGGGGGCCGTACGACTCTTTGAATAAAAAATATTTTCCTTGCTGGACAACTGCTCCGATTTGGATGAATTGGCAGTCGATCTTAGGGTTTTTGGCCCTTTTGGACGCAATGGCAGGGTTGGATTTGACCCAAAATGCTCCAAAGTTGCAGCTACCTTTTGAATCTAGCAACCACACTTCAGCTTCAAACCCTCATAGATTTGGCCTCGTATGCCTGATTTGGATGAAACAAAAGGAAAAATTGACTTTCTCAAACCTTCTGAATGCAATGGTCAGCTTAGATCTACACCAACAAGCTCTGATTTGAACTTGCAATAAAGAGCCACAAAATGGAACTCCCCCAAATCAGGTATCTCTCTTCAAAAAAAGACTCTCCAATGACACCCAACCCTCTTTGATACCATGTTAGAATTGGCTATGGATGCCAAGATCTATGGACCAAATGGAAAGCACAAAAAGAGAGAGATGAATATGACATCTTGAATAAACTATATTCAATGTCAATAATATGAGATGATTGTTTACAATGAGAGAGACCCCTTGGTTATATAGCCAAGGTGAGAACATAGAAGGGCATAAGATTATGAAAAGTGTCGTAATCTTATGACATGAGACAACTATGAAAATCTATCACTCCACCTAAGGTGGAAGAGTGATAATGTGATAATCACCAGAAATGATGGATCACCCACAAAAGGTGGAGATGTAATCACATGATGTGTCCACGAAAGGTGGATTTGATAAAGTAATAACATGATAAGTCCACCAAAAGTGGAAATTCTCCAACTACCTCCTATGTGGTCCCTAAGTAATCTTAACTAAGGTATAATTATGACCTAGGATGAGGTACAACACTTTTAATTACACCAACATATATATGTATATATATATATACACAAACAAGATGTGTGTGCCACCTTTGATTTCATCTGCATATGCATCAATTTCTAGTAGGTACAATTGTATATTTTGAATACCGCATGTGTTTGTATGTCATATACACAAATAGGAAACAAGTCAATTGTTCAAAAGGAAGTTCTATAGATTAACATTGTTGTGTTCATATTTGCATGGTGAATTTAAAACAAATTGTATTGCTAAGAATAGAGAACCCAAAAAAAAAAATTGTCTTCTATGTCTAAAGTTGAGAAGGATGCAAATCAAATGAACAACTTCAATGGTACACCTAATTCAAGCTACATTATTTGGTACTAAATATTATAGAAAAATTGAGAAATTGTAAAAGAGCTATTAGAAAAACACTTAAGAATCACAGGAAAATGACAGATGATCAAAAATTGACATGGAATAGAACTTTAAAATATGGAGAATAGAAGAGGTGAACTACGATAATCTGTAAACACATTGTTCACAAAGAACATATAACATGTTCTATTCATACAAAACACAAAACTAAACATACATTCACAACTACTACAATGATTTTATCTTCAATACCTTTATGTTTTCACACTAACCCTCTGCATATATATATGCAATTGCTCCTATGTTAATGTGCATTTAAAAAAATGCATATGTAGGGGCAATTGTATGGGTATGTTTATGTAGTATAACATTCAAAAAAATACACTGTTCACAAAAAGCATACATACATATATATATGTATATATATGTATATATATGTATATATACTTATGTATATGTACATATATATATATACATATATATATGTATATATATATATATATATGTATATATGTATATATATATATGTATGTATATATATATGTATATATATACATATATATGTATATGTATATACATATATATGTATATGTATATATATGTGTGTGTGTGTGTATACACACAAACAAGATGTGTGTGCCACCTTTGATTTCATTTGCACATGCATATGTTTCTAGTAGTTACAACTGGGGTATGTGTAGGATCATGACGGGCCAAAAAGTGGCGATATGATGGGTATGTGTAGGGTATGTCGCTGATGACTTTTTTTACCCAAAATTGATGAAATAAAAAGTGTTTTTAAAGGAGATTCTCAGCTTTCCGCTAATATAAATTATTCTTTGTACTTTGAATTTAATAAATAATTATTATTCATTTTCTATTTGAATTATGACTAAAGTACTGATTGATAGGCTGATTGAAAAACATATATAGATTTCAAAGGATATCACATTTTTTGAATCTGAAATAGGTGTCACATTCTATGCTTCACATAATATAGGATTAAAAAAAAATCATGAATTTTTGACCAAGTTAATGTGGTTAGACATATGAGTTTATATACTTTTTAAAAGTTGTAATAAAAAATTCATAATTAATTATTTACTTGGAAAAAAATTACAAAAAAATATGCATCACATTGGGACATGAGTCCTCTACTTATATCTAAAATCTTATAAAAAAATATTATCATTTTCTGGTTAGAGTGGTTAAACAGACACCTACTTCTTATTTTTTCCCTAAAATTTAAGTACTACTACATTGAAATTTCAAATTTTCACCAAAGAGATTTTTAAAAAAATAAACCTAGTAGTTTAGAAACTACTTTCAATTTGCTACAGATTCTATTCTTACATATTTTTGAAATAATATAGATAACTTATTCAAATTTTTACGTCAAGTTTCCTAACTTTGATTTTTCTAATTTTTTTGCCACTTAAGGGCCTATTTTTTCATGATGATCTTGCACATACCCACTGTATATTTAGAATACTGCATTTGTTTGGATGTCATATACACAAACAACAAACTAGTCAAATGTTCAAAAGGAAGTTTTGTAGATTAATATTGTTGTGTGAATATTTGCATGGTGAATTTAAAACAAATTATATTGCTAAGAATAGAGAACCCAACAAACAATAACAAAGTTGTCTTCCATGTCTAAAGTTGAGAAGGATGCAAAGCAAACATATAACTTCAATGGTGCACCTAATTTGAGCTATATTATTTGGTACTAAATATTATAGACAATTTTGGAAATTGTAAAAGAGCTATTAGAAAAACACTTAAGAATCATAGGAAAATGAGAGATGATCAAAAAATGACATTAAATAGAGCTTTAAAATATGGAGAATTGAAAAGGTGAACTACGATAATCTATAAACACATTGTTCACAAAGAACATATAACATGTTCTATTCACACAAAATGCAAAACTAAACATACTTTCACAACTACTATAGTAATTTTATCTTTAAAAAATACACATACATAGGGGCAATTGTATGTGTATTTTTTCGTAGTATAACATTCAAAAAAATACATTGTTCATAAAAAGTATATAACATGTCCCATCCACACAAAACAAAAAATTGAACATACCTTGAAAGCTACTAAACTAATTTTATTTTGAATATCTTTATGCTTTCATATTGACCCTCTACATATATATATATGCAACTACTCCTATTGAAAAGTATTGATACAAAACAAGAAGTGTATATAACAATTGACTTCTTAATTCAAAATTCAAGCTACATTCTTTGCTACTAAATATTATAGACAAATAGAGAAATTGTATAAAAGGTATACTTCCTCCTGTTGTGTTAATTGCCATCATGAAACAATGCAAGCAATAATTTTCCACTCTACTTCCTCCTATCAAGGTAGCCCAGCCCTCCAACACCACCATCCCATGTGGTTAACAAAATCCACCTCCATGGAATGTCATGATCAAGAGCCTTGGGAAACTCACCACCAACCTTCCAGACATATTCATTTTTGGTGATGAGGAATGCTTTCTTTGGTGAAACGGTTCTGAAAATGAATAGATGCATTGTCAAACCTTGTTGTTTGTCAAATATGCAAAGAAAGTTACATTGGGATGCACACCTTTCCATCTAGTTCAACAACCATGTGTGCTAGATGTTATTCTGAAAAAGGCTCCCACTATTTCAGCTCTACAAATGGCATGGACCCAAGCCTACAACCATTCTAGCTAAAAATATAAGAAAGGTTGAAGAAATGTTTATTGCTAGAGTGGCTCCAGTTTTACAAGTGTCCCATGCTAGAGGAGGGAAGTTTAAATATAGTGGTCACATGATAAGCTTTCCTCAAGATATCTCGAGCATTGCAAAAAAAAAATCACAATGATTACAAGACCTTGAGGTTGTGATCATATGGCGGACCACTATTGAAGGTCTTAAACCATAGATTTTAAAGATTAGGGATGTTAAGTCTCTTTTTCTCAATTAGGGTCTTTCACCTAATGAAAAGAGATATATCCCACACCCAAAATCTAGGTGGTTCACTCAAATTAAGATGTGTATATTGTTATTAAGGCTAAATGAGATGATCTAGATGCAAATAAGCTAAGTAATTGATTTATTATGAATGTAAAACCTAAGAAACAAGTGATGTTTGAAAACACATTATGTAATACAATAACACCTAGAAATGATTCTCTACAGGTGTCTACTTTTGAAACTCTAATTTACGAGTCTGAAAGTGATATTTTGTTGATATTTTGACTTTTTGAATGAAGAGAAGACTTGAGCAACCTTTAAATTTGATTCCTAATGATTTCCAAGCTTCCAAGAGACCTAAATTTGAAAACAAACAAGACAAGAAAGATAAGTGTTGGATGTTAGGGCATGGGGGTTTTCCTTGGTCAAACCCCTTTTAGATAATTAAACCAAAATGATGAAAGAATGTATTGAAACATGCAATAATGGAGTTGATTACCTTTCCATGATGTTTGATCTTGAATGTCTAAAAATTGACGTTGAATGGATTGTAATGTTAAAACCCTAGCTTGGTTGAGAAGATCAATGATGCATGAGTTGTAAAATGAGTTGAGAGATTGAATGGGTGAATGGGGAGATGTAAAATGAGGATAAAAACACTTATTTATACACAATTGTGCCTTAGTAACCCAATGATACCTCATCACGGGCTGACATAAGGTGATTTTAAATAAAAACCCAAAAGAAAATTTAAAATATTTTGAATTTTGAGACAAGAGTGACTCATTCACCACCCATGGCGAATGGATCCCAGCTTGGACTTGAAAGTGGGTGTTGGGAATTAACTTGCATTTAATGTTATTTTCCCTGTTCACATTAAAAAACACACTTAATTAAGCCTTATGAGTGCATAGAGGGGTCAAATAAAGCATAAGAAAGGTGAAAATAGTGAAATTAAGCCTAGAAAAGCATGAAATCTTGTTACAAGACTTTACAACACCTTCACAAGACCTCAATAAATGTATTTTAAAGGGTCCAATACCTAGTGTAGATATATAAAATGCCTTACAATACTTGAATCAAGGCCTTATTAAGTTCAATTTATCATGAATTATTCCTATGTCAAGCAAGAGGGTACTTTTTTCTATGGCACATTTAGCCCCCACTTTAGTGAGAGAATGAACTTACTTCATAGTCATGCTAAAGTAGACATTCAAGAGAGATCCAAGTGTATAGTTATAGATGACAAAGAATGACAAAGATCAATGGAGGTTTTTCAAGCCCCCAGGATCCAAGATTCTAAGTCAAACCATCAAGATACATAATCATGCAATGGCAAGAATGAGAAAGATGAAAATGAAAGTTGTAGATTAAGCTTTGATTGTTTGTCCAACTAGTTGTGGATTAGATCTAGGCTTGTTTTTTTTGGGAATAAAATGCATACTCACTCTGGGGCGATGAAACTCTTGGTTGTCTGCCAGGTGAGAATTCCACAACATACTCACTTTGGAGCCACAAAACTTCTGATTGTCCGTGGGGTGAGAAATCTTAAAGGTGAGAAACATACACTAGTTGGTATGCACTCAAACACATAGGTGGCTATTGGGAAAGTCTTGTCATTGAATGGGCTTCCCGCTCAACCATATCAAACTTATACCTCCTAATAACTTTAACAAGGCGCCCCAAGGGAAAATGATTTCCAAGCTCTATGAGGTAAGCAAAACTTCATATGCTTGACACTCATAGACATTGTTAATGCAAGGTAGTGTAAGGATTGTTCAAAGGGGTTTTTCTTTGTTCGTGCAAAGTATCATCTTAGGGGACATTGTGCTTAATGTATCGAAGAGAGGATGTGTCAAAGAAGTATCACACTCGTGGAGGGAATCAAGCCCAATGACTCCACCAAGAAAAGGACGTATCTCAAGAAGAAAGAAATTATTGCACAATGAAATGTGAGTGGTGATGTATGCCCCCACTTTAAAGTAGTTGTGAGCACCAGTATTGTGAGAAATTTCTTTAAATTAGAATAAGGATACATGAGAGCTTACTCAAAAATCCCTATGCCAATTCATATGTTTCTGATAAGCTACGTCATCAAAGAGAGAAGTATGTCATATGCGAGCCAACTTAAGGCATGCCGTCCACAACCCAAGATTTCTCTTATGTATTCATGAAAGGTTAATGACTAGACAAAGGAGGAAATGGAAAGTGACATATGAGGACAAGGATTGCTAAACACCTTTCCCCCACAGAGCACAAGACAAAGGTGAGTTAAAACGATTGATAAAATGTAGGCGAGGGTGAAAATTGGTATCAATTAGAGGATTTAGGTGCCCCCACATAGGGAAGCATACCAAACTCCTAAAAATGTTTTATTTTATGACTCAAAGCCTTACATTCATTAGTGGAGTGTCCATGAACTCTATGATATGCATAGAATGAAGTCTTGTACTAATCCCACAATAGTGGTTTACAATTTTTGGCCAAACTAGACACTAAAATATTTTTTTTCACTAAATCTTCACTTTCGAGCACCTATAGCAACTAAACCATGAGGAATTTGAAGATGATGCAAACTAGAGTTTTGTGAAATTTTGTCTATAGATTCTAAATATATTTTTTTCAAAATTTTTGGAATCAGATTGCTTCTTTTCCATCTCCCTAGAAAACTAGTTTTTTTCATAAAACAACATTTTTAAAAAGTGACACTCACCGTATAACACATAAATTTTTTTCCATGAAGGATTAAATTATAATTCTTTCAAATTTAGATTTGTAACTCTGATATCTAGTGCTTCCACTTGGTTAGATAGTTTTTATTGAATATTTTTTCTTTAATCTAGTTTCAAATTTAAACCAATTATAATTCAGACATGGAAAGCGTATAATGCGTAACATTTTTTGTATGTATCGAAATTCAATTTTTTTTTCTTTGTTGGATCAAGGACTTCAATATCTGGTGCACTAATATTTTTAATTTTTTTTTTTAATAATCTGCTATTTTTCCACGTGCATAACAGAGAGCTTGATTTTCGGTGAAAAACCTACATTCACGAGAAATAAAAAATAAATATAATAATCAAATTAAATTTATTTAAAATTATACCTTTTGGGAAGCTTATAATAATTACTACATACTTGGAAAAAATAAATTTTAAATGAATTCATTTGATCCCCCAAAAGGTAAATCAAAAGTGGTTTTTTATCAGCATTTTGATAGGTGTAAAGGAGACTCTGTTATAAGTATGGTTTAAAACTAGCGGGGTTCTATCCAAGGGGGTTTGATTTAAGGTTTTGATCAAACCCTATTCAATTGGAATTCTTTAAATGGAAATTTTCAAGGCTTAAATCATTATATTTTCTAAAAATATGTGATTTCAGCAAAAATCAGTTCCTCCCAAAAATTGTAAACCACTATTGTGGCAGCACTAATTTATTTTGTGTTCTTGGGGGAAGGGATATCAAGTGATCTTGGAGGAGTCTTGACAAGATACCCTCTTTATCAATGGTAGAAGGTGTTCATATAGTTTTCGAGAAAGGTATCTCTTGCTTAGATGTATAAGATGTCATATCTACACAAGACTCTTTAGATTGAAAGATTTTGTTTTGTCTTTTACAAGAGGGTGTAAAATCTAACTAATTCAAATTACTAGTGTTTTGGAGATGAAAGTGACATTAAATGAAGATTTATTTGTTTGTTTCATTTCTTGCAAAGGAGAATGATCAAGACCACTAGTTTCGACCAGTTCAGGATGCACTACTGTTAAAGTCATCTTACAAGGATGTTTTGTGATGGTGTTGATGTTGAGTGAAGGCTTGGTGATTTCTACCAAAGGAAAATAACCAAGACCATGAGTTGTTGTTTGTGTGATAGGGTAGGGTAAATAAGGTTGTGTATACCTTGTTTGTTAGCACCACATCCTTTTCCACTATATCCAAGTTGTTTCATAAGCTCATAACCTTTTCCATAATTCTTTTTCATTGCTTTTGAATTGGGTTGTTGTTTGTTACTGTGTTCATCAAAGGTTGTTGTGTATCTTGTGTCTTTGTCTAAAGTGGTTGAGGTGGATACTTTCGATAGGGGATGTTGATGTGTTTAAGGATTTTTCTTTGTTTTTCTCAAGTTGTAAGACACTATTAGATTCAGGATCAGCGTCAAGTGTGTGGACTATGTTTTTTGTGATGAAGAGTGGAAGGCAAACATTTCATTGCATGAGTCCATTTTCTGCCTAAGATAATATTGCATGAAATTTCATAAGGCATAACATGGATTGGTGTATTCAAGGTGACCACTCCAATAGTAAGAGGCATAATGATTACCCCTAGTGATTTCTTTTCAAAATTGTCAAATCTGTTAATAGGGAAAGGATCGGGTCGAATGGTTGAGTGATCTATGTCAAGCCTATCTAGAAGGGTCACACTACACGCATTAAGTTTAGAACCAGTATCTACAAGAGTTCTCTTTATCCCTTTTTTTTGTATTGCTCTATGAACATGAAAGCTTCATTTTTTTTTGCACATCCAAAGAGGGGAGTTCACTTTGGTGGAAAACATTGTCAATATTTGGTCCTTGTATCATGGCTACTATGTTAATTTGTGGCACATTAGAAGAGACAAGAACTTATTGTAAGGTTGTTTGGATCATGTTGTGATAGTGAGGGGAGGCTTGAAGAATGTCCCACAATGATATATTAGCAGGAGTATTCTTAAGTTGCTCGATAAGATCATATTCCTTGCGACCTAGTAAGAAAGGGTTGGGTGGGATAGGATTAGGCAATAGTAAAGGTGTTGGTGTGGGTTGTTGTGGTTGTGGATTATTTTGAGTGTTATATGTATGAGCAATGGTATTATAACTTAGTTGTTGTGATACATTAGTTTGAGGAGGGTAAAGGATAAGTTCAGGTTTATTTTGAGTTTGTTGTTTATGTGAAGGTGGGTAGAGAGTAAACTCAGGTTTAGGTGAAGGTTTATGTGACAATGGGTAAAGGATGAGTTGAGGTTGAATAATATTAACATCCCTTGGTGAATGAGAATCTAACATAGATTCTTCATCTCCTTTCAAGGGCATAATATTAGTATCAATATTATTGTTTCATTATATGATGATATCTTCCCTAGAAGGAAAGTGTTTAGGAGAACAACAAACCTCATGTTCTTTACAATTAAGGCTTGGTTCATCCAAACTAACTTCATCACAACTAATGGAATTATTAATACTTGAATATGTTTGATTATTGATAGTGGGGAGATTAGAAGAAGACTCTATTTGATTGCCAGTTGTTTCTAAGGTCTCAGTCTCTTGTTCCATATTATTTACCCTATTAGGAGAGCTTGTAATATGTTCATCTAAGGTTGAAACTTGTAAAGTAGCTTCATCACAAGTGGGAGAGGCATCAAGAGAAGAACCATTAGGATTTTCAAATAGATCTTCCCAAATGGGAGGAGCATTAGGAAAGGGAGGAACAAGGATGTCATGATTCTTAATAAGGATATCTTCTAACACCAACCTATCCTCTTTACATAAAGGAGGGATATTAGGAGATGGAAAAGATTCATTTTCATGACCATGGAGACTAGGTAAGATGACTTGTAGGAATGTGTCTATGATCTCATGTTCTGGGTGTCTAACATCGTCCAAAGGGGAATACGGAAATAGAAAATCGAGACCCTTAATGCTTGTAACTTCCTTCATCAAGATACCTTCATCACTAATAGGAGAGGTATTGGGAGAAGAACAAGTATGTTTGTTATGATTGTCTACACTTCTATTCGCACCAATGGATAATGTAATGATTTGGTCAGTACTAACATGTCCCTCATTATTGTAATCAAAATCTAACTCATAAGAGGGGGTGTTATGCTTATAAAATCCATGTTTAATCAAATCAAAGGAACATTTAAAGAACATGTTATGCAAAATTAAATAAAGTGCAATAAAATTTTCATATGTAAAACAAAGTAAATTGTTGATTATAGTCTGTAATATTCTAAAAAATGAAATGTGGGAGATGTAAATGTGAAATTAAACAATGCATGAAATGAGATATTTTAAGTGAGATCTAGTGAAATTCATGTTATAGAAATGCGACTAACTAATATAAGTAGGGTAAGGCACCAAGCAGAAGCTCCAAAATAGATTTTTTAGGTTTGTAAAATGCAGTTTTAGGGGTCAAAAGGGATTGATTCACCCAGGGTGGCAAATGAGTCCCAGTATGGACTTTTTTCATAATTTTCAAAAACAATTGAGGGGTTTTGATCGTTTCTAAGTGCTATGATGCAGACCTAAGTGAAAAATGTAGAATTTTAGAAAATCTAAATGAATTTAGATGCCAATAATGTAACCTAAATGCACGTTTTATGAATGTGAAATTTCAAACCTAGTATGCAAATGAATTCATGCAAGTCCTGATGCAAGATCAATGCAAGCTAGATGTATGATAAAGAATGGATCCAAATTAATCAAGAAAGCAATGAAAAATCATGTTCACCAAAATTAACTATAGATTTTAAAGATTAGGGAATCTAAGTCTCTTTTTCTTAATTAGGGTCTTTCACCTAATGAAAAGAGATCCCATGTAATGCCCCGCCATGCAACCCCAAAGGAATTAAGTAAAATGCAACCATTTTTTTTTTTGAACATAGGAGAGAATAGAAAATATCATAACATAACCATTAATCAAATTGCATAACTTAATCCTTTGAGGAACACGAGGTCATTACTTAAGAACTAACTCATAACAACATGAACACCTATAAACCATACATACATACATCTACAAGTATAATTACATCAGTAACAACAACAAAGCCATACGATTGAATAATATCCAAGGTTACAACATCATTATAAATCTTCTCATAACCAAGTTACAATAAAAGTACAATGCATCATCATAAGATTACATTACAATAGCACCATGTGCAATAATATACAAGACTTTCCCAACTAGGTAGGAATGATACATCAATAAAAGAATCACATAAATACATAAATCTGGAATCCACGAGCAAGAATCCACTGATACTGCAACTCAACACTGAAAGATGAACCTGCATAAAAGAGAGAATCCCAACGGGGTGCAAAACAAGATCCACCCGACCACCCCCGTGCTAGGAGCTACTAAGGAAGGGTTCCCGACCAAGACCGACAAGACAAAAACTCACAACCAACTAATGAAAATCATACAACACATGAGACCACTCAATTTCAAACAACTACAATAATCACCAATACAAGGAAAATGACCAATTCCAGAGGATTTCCAAAAGACAACATAAATAAGAATGTTAGAGGAGAGTTTCATTGCATGGCTTAACATGGATTCTCCAGACTACCTATTGCAAGGTGCTGCCTCCATCTACTGAGGGATTATCCAAACAACCAAGCACTAGGAGCCGCCTCCATCTATGGTTATCCAGGCTACCTATTTCAAGGAACTGCCCCATAGGGTTTCTCATGTAGATCCATTACCTTTCGCGAAGACAAGGCAACGAACATGCCAACCACGGCCTTCTCAATCCCCTTTAGTCTGTGGTAGCACTAAAAAGGCGGATGAGGCAACAATTATCTTTTTAGTGTGTTACTACCCACCCCTAGTTAATTGTTTTAAATTATCACTTATTAAATTCACTCTAAAGAGGGCTATCTTGGCGCCCCTTTGTGCGCCGACCACCCACTCAGAGCCACTCCCTCTAAACACTCAACCACAAAACAATAACATCAAGGATAGTACCACATAAAGAACTGAATCAAATGATAATCAAAGTGAGGCATGACCATCTCACCAACCTCAAGGAAACTCATTCATAGATTGATATAATCCAAACGTATAACCGATCCAATAGCATCACCAAAATCAAATTTAAAACAAAACAAAAGAGCCACATTATCCCACCTCTGGAATCACTCAGGTTCCTAACAAGAACGTTAGACTTCTAGGTTTCCCCAACAAAAGAAAATTCTCATCACTCATGAAACGATATAGCTCCAAAAGAATCATTACGATTACTACCACAAAACACGTCTCAATCATGGAAAATAAAATCCTCATCAAAATGTAATACAACAACACAAAGTTCCATTAAAATTGCTAACATTCAAATTATCTCAACTTTTACCGTTACTCTCGTTTCACAAAATACTACATCCAATTGAGTCTTCTAAGTAATATAAATAAATGTAAATTTACAAAATTAACTAACATTAAACCCATTGATTATTACAATCTATATACATACACACACACATATATTTATATATACATACATATTACCTTAATAACACTATTAATATTAACCTATATATATACATGAATAGACATAGTTATATATATATATCGCTCTATTGCAATACAAAAAAAAAAAAATCCAATTCAAACTTACTAACTACAACATAAGGCGAATCCCCAAACATACATAAAAGTATGAACTCAAAATACTACGAGCCCACCATAAGACACAAAGTATAGAAGTTAAATGCGAATTTGATTACTTAATAAAACTGTATTCAGATATATATATCTATCTATTTATTTATTTTGTGAAGTGAATGAAGATCTAGAGGAACCCATAACTGAGGGACGCGGAATAACCAGCTACCAAATATAAGTGAACGCCCCAGCATTTGGAATCTAACGCATACCAAAAGATAATAAAAGACACCATGAACATCGACCATAACGAATGGAATGGAAAATGGACGGCGTCTGAGGTACATAGGAGCAAAATTTCACCAAACTATTGGATACACAATTTGAAACTAAAACTATCTACATAAAAGCAATTAAAAGCAAGGGTGCGGAATAAACAAACAACTTTCATTCACTAACGGACGTACATAGAACCAGCGAGTGTTATACCAGTGGAAGAACTAAAAAATGAAACACACTACATAGCAAAACCACTACGACGGAGGAACGGACGGATGTCACTATACTTGGCACACCGTCCAAGGAGAGAACAGGGTAAACAATGCACGCATCCATAGAGAAAATGAGGTTGGAGCTTAGTGGGGTCGCCGCCAACCACACCCACCTCACACAGAGAAATTAAATAACAAGCAAAGGTATAGGACGTGGAAATAAAGGCCAAACCAGGATAAAATAAAAGTTACAGTTGTCAACATTATATTTTAACACATATACGAACCCCCGGTATAAAATTCGCGGCTGGGAAATTTCAATATGGAATTTCTATATGCCAATATAACACGGAAATCACATTACATTTGAGAGGAAGGATGAATATATAATTAACTGATAAGACAGGGGAATAAGGGCGCGATAAGTACACAGATTGGACAACCACTACCGATTTCAACCTGCGAATTGGAGATTTCTATTCGGGAAAACAAAATAAAGTTTAACCGCCATACAAAATGTCATTTTGGGGTACGAAAACGACAGACTAATATACTGACACAATTGATCAATAATCGAATTCTGAATAAATACTTTAATTTTCATTCAATACAAAAGATCAGATCAACAAATTAAACCCTATATCATTATATGTATATATTTAAAAAAATGAATTCCATATAAATAAGCAATAAAACTCACGGGTGTTGAAACCCAGCAAATCATACACAATCAAAAATTAACCCTTTTAATTTAAACAACCCAGCCTTTACAAATTAAAAACCACTTTCCAATAATTTAGAAATAATTAAACCTATGAAATTGTATTTATCGAAACAAATGGTATTACCCTCATTTAATCCCGGTTCCCAGACAATGATCAAATATTTTGTTCTGAGCAAGTAAAAATTCAAGGTCTAAGTTGGATCTCAATTAATAATGTTTAAATAATTCGCTGTCAACTATGTTTTCCAAAATAAATTATATTGAAAAGATTTAGATAGGGTTTTCCCTAAATTTTATTAAAACATTGCAAAGTTTATACAGACAGAATTTTCAATCAATTAATTCAATACACTTAGAGATTGAATTTCATCGAACCATACAGCCAAGAGTATATAAAAATAACAGAAGCATACACACACAAGACAGAATTTGAAAAGAACCTGACGTCCTACGGCTATAGAAGAAATCCAACAAAAACGCTTTCCTTCTCCTTTCCAGTACTGCCCCTTTTCCAAAACCAAAATCTCAGACAAATCTCCTAAAAAGAAAAAAAAATCCCCTATCTACCTCTTTCCTCCCTCTTTTAAAAGAATACCAAATCCCATTTCAACCGCCCCTCACTCTTCCTCTTCCATTCCCGTGAAAGGATTTCAAAAATAACTAATTTTATTCTCCAACTTTAATTAATTATTATTTATGTATTTGTTTATTTATTTATTTTAAATTACCACCACTCAATTCTAAATTTTTAATTAATCCAAGCTTTTATAGATAATTAACTTTTAAGTAAAATATAATTAAACCTTAATACCTACTAACTCATAATTAATAAAAATAACTTTAATTTAATCTTTTTAATTCTAAAATAATTAAATTAACTATCACTAACATAAATTAATTAAATATATCATTTAACTCAAGAACAATCGAAATATCAAGACAAAAATTAGGTCAACACATGACTCAACAACCTCATACAAAATGACGGACTTGGGTCGGGAATTCCTCCTTAACAACTCCTTTTTTAACCACATCGTACCCGTTGGGTTTAATTTGTGCTTGCCCTGTCCTGCTAAAGCAGGTGGAGTCGAGACTTTAATCCTGCAATTCCTGCAAATAGATAAACGTCAAGTAACATATAATCTCCACTGAAAACACATGGTGAAAGGAAATAGTGGGGTAATAGGGCACTCACAAGCAAGTGGTACTACTCCATCCTTCCACCATAATATATTGAACATGTCATCGTAAACATAATATCATTACATTATCACATATAAATTTAAAGAACCACCATTGCATAATAAATCAAATCATCTATGTATAATGTACCATCAATTGTCACACATAATGTAAAGAGTAGTAAGCAAATAACTAAGAACCACACATGATCAGATATAAAACCACCACATATAGTATCACAAAGTGTCCACAATATCAAAAGTACCAAAAGTCTCTAATGTATCAGCAAACATGGGGGTATTACATCCCACACCCAAAATCTAGGTGGTTCACTCAAATTAAGATGTGTATGATGTTATTAAGGTTAAATGAGATGATCTAGATGCAACAAAGCTAAGTAATTGATTTATTATGAATGCAAAACCTAAGAAACAAGTGATGTTTGTGTAACGCTGAAAATGAGAGCTTTGCACAATAGACACACCAGAAAGATTAGAAGCACACATATGCATACAAATACTAAATCTAACATGCAAATTCATACGTTAAGCAACAAAGAACATGGGAAAGTAAAAACGTGATTAAAACTAGAACAATCTCACCAATTCCAAACGTATTTCCATGAATTATCTCGATTGCCCTTCTCCATTTCGCTCGTATGGTATAATTGCCCTCATATTTTCAAGTAATTCGTCCAAGTATAGCCTAAGATAGTGATTAGCAAAATATCGAAGATTCAAGACAAAAGTGCTCTCCAAAGTTACAAAATTTGCGAGAGAGATTGGAATGAAGAATGACAAATCAATTTATAGAAAATTGATTATTCGAACGACAGGCCAAGATTGAAAGATTAACGGACGGTTGAGATTGACAGATTAGACATGCAATTAGATAACTGATAGAATTAAAGATTAAATAAATGATTTAATCTTCAGTTCGGATTTGAAAACATAAGAAATATCTTTGCATGACAAAGATGAAGATTGATTAAAGCAACTCTCTGTTCGAACGCACGCACAACACTTAATTAATTAAATAAGAATATTTAATTAATCCGCATGTACACGCAATTGAGTTAGAAGTGGACGATTGCATGATTAGACGAAGAGATTACTCGAAGACGCCACTCAGACATTAAATCAATAGTTAACTGAACGATTAAAATAGATGTCGAGTTGAGTAAAAGTGAATATTTAGATAACTCACATAATTATCTAAAATATAGAGGAATGCGTTAAAATAGAATTAATGAATTAGATAAATCATTTAATTCAAGACTCGATATTTGAAGGATAATTAAATAAATAAGATTTATTTAATTAAGTGGCGATTTAAATGAATAATTAAATAAATAATGACTTTATTTAATTATAGTTGAAATGCGATAAAGAATAAATTAAATAATGATTTATTTAATTTAACCGGAAGAATAAGGTTAATTAGTAAGATAATTAAATAAGAAGCGTTTATTTAATTAATTAGATAGAATAAAGAGAAGTGAATTAATTAAATAATTGGGATTATTTAATTAATAGATGAATTAATAAAAGATGAATTAATTAAATAATTGACATTATTTAATCATGACCATGAAGAATAAGAATTATGCAGAATATGGAAGTCGCAGGCTAATAACCAGATTTCGGTGTCTACATTTGCCCCTCTTTGATACAATGTCGTTTAGGCATTGTGTCAAAGAAAATCAATGAAAATATGCCCCAGTCAAGCTCCGGATTAGAACAGGTGAAGGTATGCCCCCTCGGAAAAATTGACAAATTTTTGAAATGTTCAGAAAAATTTGGAAATGCGCCCAATTAGTCCAGTAGATAGGCAGAAATGCAATGCAGTTGACAGAATTGGGTTCAAAAATGGGAGGGACGGGTACGGGATGATAGAAAACGGAAGTTTACACGGCCAGTAGGAAGAAAATGCCACCTAAGTCTAGGTATATATTGGAATTGGGGTGAAAAACTATTCATTTGCACCCACCCAGCTTAGAGATTTGAAAGGTTGCTCTAACTTTCAGCGAGGATGTCTCCAGTTCCAACCACCCATCATCATGCCTACAGGATCAGGACGTTCCAGAGACCAGCCGGCGCGGACCCCCCGGTATGGACCTAAAACTTGCCTTTTGAAATTTTTTAATTTGTGCGTATTTTAAGGTATTTATTGCATTTTTAATTGTGCGTCACATTTTAATTTGCACCGCATCTATATGCGCGAACGACGCATCTGCTTGCGAAAAGCTGCATTTGCATTTTAACGCCAATGATTTAGGCTAGTTTAGAAAAAATCACCGCATGTGTTTTTTGTGTTACGCATTTGATCATTGTGAAACGCATTTGAAATTTAGCTACGCATGTGATTTTTATGATACGCATTCGTTTATTCCGATACGCATGTGATTATTTGAAACGCATATGCATATTTGTAGCCGCATTTTCTTCTTTTGATACGCATTTGAGATTATGCAACGCAAATGTTGATTTTAGCACGCATTTGATAATAATTAACCGCATTTGATTAATAACGACGCACTTGTAATTTGTGGACCGCATTTGTATAAAAGCGACGCATGTGTTTAAAAAATGACGCATTTGAAAAATAATGACGCATTTGCATTTTATGTCAAAACATTCATTTTTCACTAGGGTAGATGATTCAGGCTGACATGAGGCATGGTGTTGCAGGTTGTTCTTGACCCTGTCTACACACGTGAGTCGAGACCCACGACGTTTCGATTCAGAGACAACTTACGGTCGGCCGAGCGATGGACTTTATGGCATTTGGGTTTGTTGCACGTGACCGATATGCCCCAGATTAGGGCAAATCGAGGTTTACTGACAGCACTTTGCGAGCGGTGGCACTCGGAGACATCATCGTTCCATCTTCCGACCGGAGAGGCTACAGTGACCTTGGAGGACGTGTATAGGATTCTGAGATTGCCTATTAGAGGCACACGAGTAGTCTATGATACCCAGAGGGGTATAGCGGAGATGTGCAGATACTACCCCCACGCTGACGTTAGACAGCTAGGGGTGGATGATTATGAGATCAGATGGCGGGTGTTAGCCCATAGGTATAGACAGTTAGACTGTCTAGTGGCGACACTGATAGGTGGTATTGTACTGCCTGATCGCCGAGGTCATGGATTCCCTGTGGGATGGGGTGAGATGTTAGTGGGCATGCTAGAGTGCCGAGTTGTATATGCTTGGGGTTCGTGTGTGCTGGGGATGCTATACTTCCACCTTCATGACATTGCCTATAGAGAGGCACAGTCGATGAGCTGCGGCACCACGCTCCTGATGGTATGGGCGTGGGAGCATATTGCTATCTTTAGAACACCAGTGACAGTAGACCTAGCTCGGGGAGCGCCCTATGCCTTTCGGTATGCGAGAGCTACCACTCAGCACCACATTAGAGACACAGGCTACTATAGACATGCTATAGACCTGATGCAGGAGTTTACATGGAGACCATACCTAGACTGCGAGGTGTGGTCAGATGAGGGCGAGCATTTGCCATATTGTCAACAGACACAATATTTAGTGGGATAGACAGTGTCCCATATGCACATCATAGAGCGGCAGTTGCCAGACCAGGTTTTGAGACAGTATGGAGAGGTACAGGATGTACCTCGAGGGAGAGCAGAGTTTGCTCGGTCCTCACGAGAGGTCCTGTTGTGGGGGTCAGAGATTCCAGTTGCCACTACAGAGGCAGATATTGATGGGTTACAGGCACAGGCATGGGGATGGAGGGGTGGACCAGCAGATCCAGGGATGACTCCAGCTTATGATCAGTGGTGGGCACTACACAGGCCAACTCCTTTGACAGATCCAAGGCAGCCAGCACCAGTAGAGTGGCGGGTTAGAGGTCCCAGAGGCAGATGGGGCAGAGGAGGTGGTCGAGGAGGTAGAGGAGGCTGAGGTGATGGTGGGGATGATGGCAAAGGTGGCCGACGTGGAGGCAGGAGAGGGAGGCATGGTCGACGGGGACGAGGAGCAGCCTTGTCACCGATCCAAGAGGAGAGGGGAGGAGAGGAGGATGTGGCCATGCTAGATGTGGCCAGAGGTGGCGAGGAGGAGCAGCCGGCTGAGGCAGTTATCCCAGACATCCCTGACATCCCAGCAGAGGCAGAGGCAGGTGCCGAGGAGGTAGTTGTAGAGGAGGCCGTCGGAGAGGAGGCAGAGGTAGATGCCCTTGGATTGTTAGGTGCCTACCAGGAGGATGATGAGGAGGAGGATGATCATGAGAGAGAGATCAGGGATCAGATCCTGGAGGAGATGGACGAGGAGGAGGATGGGTGAGACAGGGTCCGCCAGGATGAGACAGAGGTAGAGGCGCCCGACACTGATATATTACGAGCCCAGGTTGCCTCCTTGGAGGAGCAGATGAGGGTGTTGATGGCAGAGAGAGATGCTTACAGGGTGGAGAAAGACAGAGCCTTGTTGGAGAGGGATCAGGCTGTAGCCCGGTGGCAGGAGACTGAGCAGAGATTCACAGAGCTCAGGTCATTATGTATAGGACCATCAGCAGCATTTGCCAGAGAGTTGGTCAGAGCCGGCGAGAGGGAGAGATACTATCGAGACTTGTATGAGGCAGAGGTTCCTTTAGAGAGATGGGCTCCTAGCTTTTCAGCGGCATAGAGTAGTAGGTCTCAGACTAGGACCCACACATGGACAGTGAGCATAGAGGGAGTGGATCAGCCACGCAGAGCAGGGCCATATGACAGACCTCCCACAGCTCCGAGATTAGCAGGTTCCCAGCATCAGTCTCCTACACACTCCCGACATGATGGCAGTGGTAGTTCAGAATAGAGATACAGTTTTGAGGTCCATTTGAGACATTGTATTTTGATCCGATAGCCTGCGGGCATCCACGTATTTATGATACATTATGACATTGTGATGTGACACATATGAGCGATATGTATATATGATTTTGGTGGTGATTTTATGATATGCATTGTCTATTTATTGATTATGCAGTCTTGATTTATACATGTGATGTCTATATGATATGCCTATGTGATGGATGATTGTATGTACTTTATGTTGTTTATGCAACTAATGCGATAAATTTGATTCTATGTGACATATGATTCTATATGATAATGAGATGGTATGTGATGTTATATATATACTGACATGTGATGTATGTATTTACAGTTTATTACTTATGATATGCAATGTTAAATGATGATTATTTTCTATTATGCCATGATGAGCTAAATGTGACATATGCCTATATATATATGTATGTTTCTAACATGTATGTTGATGCAGGATGATGTATACCATTTTGTGTCACAGGACTTCGTCATAATGCAAGAAAGAAGAATTGTTAATGCGGAATGGAAGATCGACAAAGAATGAAAAGACAGAAGATAAATGTTAGTGTTAGGAATCTTCGATATTTTACCGTATCACAAAAGGTATT
>VDFB02193867.1:689231759-689248821 GCA_007258455.2 Sequoia sempervirens
CACCTAGCTGTGGTACTACCAAAATGGGTGCTGGCTCATCGGGACTGGTAAACCATGGAAAGGGATGTGTGTGATAATATACTGAGTACTCATCCAACATACCAGCATCAACAATATATGGCCTGTCATCCCATGCCTCAGGAGCTAATGCCATGAACTTTGTATACGCTATCTAATAGGAAATAAATGGCCCCCATCTGACCTCATCTCTACTCTGTGCATAA
Source organism: Sequoia sempervirens (assembly GCA_007258455.2). Taxonomy (NCBI): domain Eukaryota; kingdom Viridiplantae; phylum Streptophyta; class Pinopsida; order Cupressales; family Cupressaceae; genus Sequoia; species Sequoia sempervirens. Next base: position 689,231,984 of record VDFB02193867.1, read on the forward strand.
TGTGCAACCCCCTGTGGCATCCCCTATGTGCAACCAAACTATTGCTGCACCCGCAATGCCAGAAACCTCTCAATGATGAAAGGGGTCCTCCCTATCAAAAATTGTGGAATACCTACAAATGGCATCTCTAGGTCATCTATGTCCCATGGCTTGCAATCAAGGTAGGGTCACCATACCACTACATCCATATCGTCCAGGCGTCGTCTCTAGTAATCCACCTTGCCCAGCTTGGGCTAGATAAGGAACATGGAATAAGCATACACATAAGGCCTACCTGGTGGCCTCACTCTGGGGCATGCTAGTCTCATCACAACAAGATGTTCCCATGCCCAGATCTATAGTAGTGTCATGTTGCATGACAGACTGGAAGCACCCCTATATACTACCTGGTGTAAACCATGATATAAGTGAGCTAACATACAGCTCCCCCATGTGTATCTCTGTGGCTGTAGCAACATCTGCTCCAGAATCCTCCCCCATCCCACCGATAGTCCCTTTGATCGGTGATCCGGACAAAGGAGACCTCCAATAAATGTACCCAAAACTATAGGTAAGACTAGATATCCTCAAAAGTTAGCCCATGGTACCCAGTACTCTACTATGTGTGCATCACCATATACCCTCCTCAGAGCATCTATACCCCCAAGCTCCTTGTGATCATAGAACACAAGGGCACCAACCATTGGGATACCTAATATCCTATACATGTCCTCCGGAGTCACGGTCACCTCACTAGTCGACAAATGAAAGGTGTTGTGCTCCGAATGCCACCTCTCTACTAGTGGAGTCAACAATCCCCTATTGACCCAAATTGGCGGCATAGCCAATAAGGTTCTCAATCTGCATGTGTCTATTAGTGCTACATCAGCGGGTGTTAGCTTGGGTATCCTATCCCACCTTGCCGAGTGCCACTCCCTAATTTAGAGGTTTTTGAAAACCTCCTATTCTTGGGTTATCACAATAACAATCAATCAGAACCATATCACTGATTCAATCTCAATCAAACATTGTCAATCTAACTCATATCTATCAAGTGATCCATATCAATGAAAAAATTATCTATCAAAAGAAAATCAATCATCTACTATTTATTTTTCTATCACAGAAAGCAAATTTATCAAAAGATAATCAATCATCTACTATTTGTTTTTCTATCACAGAAAGAAAATTTATCATAATAGAATCCATCATCTACTATTTATTTTCTATCACAGAAAGCAAATTTATCAAGCACTTTATCAATCATTTACTCTTTGTTCTCATACAAGGGAAACAAAGTTATCAGCTATCTACTCTTTGATTTCTATTTTGGAAACAAATTTATCAACATAGTATCATATTTTCTATTCACATCAACAACATGACAAGACATTTTCTCAATCTCTAGACCAAGGAAAACAAGTATGCATCATCATTTTCACACAACTCTCATCCAATCACGCATTCTATTTTTTTACCAGATGTGCTATTCTAGACACTAGATGCACTAAAACCTATATGCTCCGTTCTTTTCCCTGGATGCGCTCAAATAGTCTTTGTATGCGCTATTTCCCTATATACTCTAGAACTCTATACCTAAGTGCTATTTTATCTCCGGGATGTGCTATTTTCCTATATGCGCTACTGTTTTTCCTAAATGTGCTATACTCCTAAAATTTCTTATGGCACCCTATATGCGCTACTGTTTTCATCAAAAGCGCTACACTGGGTTCATGCTAAACATGCAAAATCTAACCCATATGCGCTATTATTTTTACCGTAAGCACTAAAACATTCATCGAAAGTGCTAAAACTTTCCTAAAAGCACTAAAACACCATTTTCAAACTCAAAATCTATGGAAAAATAGTAAATTTCAGTTCAAAATGTAAAAATTCGAAAGCACAAGCGGTTAGATTGACTCACCGGTGGTCCATATGCAGCTGGCCTCTGGTATCGGCGATATCTCTCGAATCGGTGAGGATGATATGGAATCTCCATGTCGTGAGGTCACTCTCAGAGCTACCTTATTCAAAAATTCAAAAAGTACAAATGATTTGTCTTTTTCTACCTTTTTACCTTTTAAAGGTCAATCAAAGGTAGGTTTTCTGACTATTTCAAAAAATTGACTTTTTCTTCAAACTGGGGCAACCTTTACATCACTTATTGGGAGCTAAATCATTGCCTCCTCGGTAGAATATCATCATCCAATCTATTTTGTTTATCAAATTTTTGAAATTCATATCATCATCTGTGATTTACCTCCTGAGGGGGCATCATCAGCATTAATATCAAAAACATATCAAGGGAAAACATTTTATTTTCTTTGAAGCAATGCATTTCACACATCAGTTCAAAGAGGGGAAAAATGTATACATGTAAAAGTGGTCATGATTAATCAAGCTTTTTAATTAATTAAATATAAATTATTTAATTAATCTTCTAAAGTCATCTACATATAAATAAATTTAATCATTTATTTATATTGTTCACTCTTATAATTCTTTTACCTTGATTAAATAAACAACTTTATTTAATTATTACCATCTTCCATATTCCTCTTAATTAAATTAAATAAATTTTATAAATTTATTTATATTAATTATCATGTTATCCTAAATTTGAATATTTGAATTCAAATAATGGAATATTCCTCCAAACACCCTCTTCATCTCATAGTTAAATTAAATATTATAAATATTTAATTTAATACCTTTTTTTCATTCCACACATAATTAAATATTTTAAATATTTAATTACCTTCTAAATTAATCTTCCACACATAATTAAACATTTTAAATATTTAATTACCTTCTAAAGTCATCTTCCACACATAATTAAATATTTTAAATATTTAATTACCTTCTAAATTCATCCTCCACACATAATTAAATATTTTAAATATTTAATTACCTTTTAATTTCATCTCTCACACATAATTAAATATTGCTTATTTAATTATGTAAGCTTCTAATTTCATCTCTCACACATAAATAAATATTGCTTATTTAATTATGTAAACTTCTAATTTCATCCTCATATATAATTAAATAAGTTACTTATTTAATTATGAATTTCATTCTCAACTCATTCTTCAAATGGCAACCTTCCTTCATTTCTGAATGAGAAAAATTGAAGAAAATGAAACCTTCTATTTCTTTCTAAACTTTCAAAAATCTCTTACCGTTCATCCCAACAAGCTTGATCTGAACTGTTAATCATGGCAGCCAATCAAATTCTTTCAAGAACTCTTTAAATACATGTGCAAATCCAAGCATCGGTTACGAACACACATGCGAACAAAGATACGCAATTACGCTTACACTTTTGCATCTCTAGCATTTCAGCAATAATCATATCTTAGCAATAATCTGATCATAGCATAGCATAATCTTGCATTTTAGCATAGTATGCATTTTGTTTAAATCTCATTCTCTAGTAGTCCATTTTGTTGAGCTTGGCACATAGAATCTGAGAGCAACTTGAAACAATGAAATGCTGGAGAAAGAGAGCAATAAGACGACTTCAGAAAATCTGCCATAAAAGAGATTGTTTAATTTTCTTTTAGTTTCTTTGATATAATGTTTTATTAAATGTGTTTTTGAATCCTTTATAATAGGCATTTTTTCATACACATAGTTGGGATTCAAACCAAAATGACTATCCATCATTTCACTAGCACGAACAACCCATCAACCATTAATGGTGAAATGCACTTCAATGTTGGGATATTAAAGAGGTTGTCTAGAATCTCCTTTGAGTAATTGTAATTATCACACACATTGGATTGGCTAAGCCGAGAAGCAACAAGACCAAAGTATTGCATAGAGCCAAGATTGAAGGGCATCCAGTTCATTCCCAGGTAAGTAAATCTTTCTAGCTACTGAGTTGGATTGTATTATGGGTAGTGTTGAAATGATATAGATAGTGGGGTTTGTGGTGTCTAGATGTGATAATTTTATCTAATTGAGGTAAATTGAAACTATTGTTGGTGAGGTTATTGGGTAAAAGGGATAGGATTATTGGTTTCTTAGCAAACCTTGTGGTTTTCAGTTCTTTAAGGTGATTTTTCAGTATCTAAAAAACCATAGCTTCGTTGCCAATTAACAATGAGTTAGCCTAGTGGATCTAGAGTTAAAACTAATAGAAAACCTGCTCAGAAACGTGTGAGCAAACCTAAACCTCCTAGTGACCAACCTCAATTTGATGAAGCAAGTGCACCCAAGAAGTAGAGGACTGTTAAGAAGGATCATCCTAGGTTTATGGAAGAACCCCCTTAGGACCTTGAACAATAAATTAAGAAGAAAGTAGGGAAGAGAAAGACTGGTGAGGGTACTTTTACTCCTCATTTTGAGGATTTCGCCTCTGGAATCTATGATATTATGGTGCCAAAAAGTGGTTGGTACCTGTTCTACTATTCCTTCAAATGGAGAAGAGTCGACCACCCTGCTTGCAACATATGGGCATGTGACATAGGTAAATTGGTGTGCCTAAATGTATTTGTGGAAGTAGACTTTATGCTAGCATTGGCCAAGTGCTATGACCCAAATGAAAGAACAACTAAAAGGTTTCCAAAAATTTTCCCCATTTTAAAGATCTTTGTGAGTTAGATAATTTAGGCATTCTAGTTAAACGCATCTACCTCTGAGCCCATTAACTTCCACAAATTGTATAATGAATATGAGAAGAATAAGGTTTGGTACAGAAAGGGTGTGTTGTCTATTCACAGGAGGCGTGACTTGAAGATGAATGGTCAACCCTTCATGGATTCTGAGGTGGAACCTTTTGATTGTGTTGATTTTGAGGACCATTTTAAGAATAATTATTATGCTATTTGTTAGTTTTTGCATAAAGAGTATGATATTAATATGGGCATAGCCTTGATGACTATGGAAATGGATATTTAGCACAAATATTAGAAAAGGGCTTGGTACTATGCCACTTACATTGTTGAACATTTACATGGGGACCTAGTAAAGTTGAAGGATGCCAATCATTCGTTGTCCTATAGGAATTACTCTCTGTTGATGCACTTATTACTATGGAAGAGTAGGAAACTGATGAGGAACTATATTAGTTTCAAAGATTTTGATGATAAGGACAATGATTTTCAAGTGCAGATGTGGACACATATTTGGGATGCGCATTGTCCACATTCTAATTATAACATGTTTTGAAATAGCATGAAGTTCTTGGTGCTTGAACAACTTGGTTTGAATCCTGTACAAAGAATTCAACAAGGTGTCAAGGAGATGATAAGGCCATTGGATCATGAACATGACACCAACAACCAATTCAATTTGGGAGATTGGTATATGTATACCAATTACACTACAATTAGGATATATGGGACTCTAGTGCCACCTCACAAACTTCCCATTTATGTGTCAGACAGACAGGCTTTCATGGAATTAATGTGGCAAATGGATGCCATGGATAAAGAGTATTTTAGAGGTCTGAAGAAGGCCTCTCTTGTGAATCCTAAAGCGGAGTTTGCATATTTTAGTTGTACTTCAAAAGAAGGAATTGAAAGGTTTGGTTCCCTTCTAAGTAATTTTATAGGTTCCACCAAGAAGTCCAAAGGATCAATGATCCTAAAGGGTTCATCTCGGCTCAAAGAAGAGCTAGGTCATTGGGAACAATAGATCATTAGTTCTATTTTCAAGATGTCATCAGGAATTTGTCTACTAATGAGGAAGTCAATGCAAGAAAGGATGCATGGAGAAATATATGTGCCATAGAGGACAAGATAATAAAGGATAACCCTTTGTATGCCAGTCCTTACTCAAAAATGAAAGATAAATTTGCAAAGGAAAAATTGATATTGGGTGATTTTAGTGATGGGAGTTTCTTTGAAAAGATGAAGCAAGTTGAGATTGAAGCTAAGGTTGTTAAAGAAAATTGTGATGCTCAAATAAGAAGTCAACTAGCTCAATTTTTTTCTCTAAGCATTCATGTGAAATCAAAGAGGACTAGTGGATAGCCTATCATGGCCCCACTAGTGGATTATCTAGAAAGTGGGCATGTGGAAGAGGCTTATCTCCCAAAGGCCTTTGGTCAACATAACCCATTGTAGCAAGAAGTGGATCAGGATTTCCCTGAAGATAGGATTGTTGCACTAAACGTTTTGGTTCCACCTAGTAGGGTTGGGAAATGGATAAATGATGAAGTTGAAGATGATGATGTCAGGATAAAATCATGTGCTGAGTTTATCTGCAATAATGCCTTCATCAAGATAAGGAATTTAGGGAATGTGTCATCCATGTTAAAAGTGTAGACATAAAAAGAAGTATTGAGGAAGCAAGAGAGAACTTAGTTGACCCTTCTTTGCAAGATGAATTTGAGAAAGAAGAGGAAGACAAAATCATGCAAGAAATAGCTATTATGTCATTAGACGAAGCAAGCGAACTAGTGGAGGGAAGTGGTGCACTTTTACTACCTGGTTGTGACATTTCATCTACCATTGCATTGGATGTGGTTAGAAAGGATCTTGATGCCTTTGTTTCTGAGGAGGATTTCGACAAAAATATCTTTGGTTTAGGTTTCATCCTCTAGTTGCATACATTGGTTGTTTGTTCTATGGCCCCTAACACAGGAAAACCTAAAGTGGTACAATTTGTGAAGAAGGAAATTGGAGCAGTGATTGTTAAGAGAGAGACAAAGATGACAACTACTGCAGCTGCACAATTAACAATGCACACTGCAATGTTGACTGTGGACACTGCTCAAATCATAGAGGCCAATTACCAAAAGTTGTTGGATAGATACAATAAGATGATGGATGAGCATAACAAAGTATTACCTACTACACAAAGAGGTTTTCCATCCTTGACCAGTTCTACTTCAGATATGTCCACTCAAGATAGGGAAACTTTGTCCCTTATGATTCAAAATTTGAATCAAGCCTTGAAAGTAGGAAAGGAACAAATAAAGGAGGCTAAATTGGAAACTATCAAAGTGGCCAATAATATTTTTGATGATGTACTGAAACATAGAGTGACCAAATTGGTCAACAAGGCTGATGATGTGTGGGAAACTTATAGGAGTATTCATGATGCTAACATCAAATACTTGCAGATTCAGAATACTTTCCAAGATAAGTGGAGTTAGTGGAGTACTAGAGCAGGAACCCTTAAGGAAATAATGTCTAAAGCTAATGAACATCCACAAGTCCCCACTCACATTCCCAAAATATTGAAGACTGTTGATATGATCAATGAGACAACGAATTTCCATGGGAAGTTAGGTCCATGTAAATTAATAACAAATTGAAGATGTTTAGAGATATGGAAGAAAAGGTTATGCCAAAAATACTTGATGATAAGGGAGAACTGATGGAATTTTCCAAGTGGAAACATGAATTGGAAGAGTGGTTGCCTCGTGTTGAAAGTGTGTTAAGTGAAATTGATTACTCTAGGTTAAATTCTCATATTGATAACATGGTTGGAGTTGAAATGAAAATCGTCATATTTCCAAGGAGGGTAGAGCATTGATTAACGCCAAGTATACACAACATGATGAGAAGGTACATAGTTTATTGAGTACACAATTTCCCACTAATGAGGAATATAATTCATGGTTGGATAAGTTCATTAAATAGGTTTTTGTGCTTTAGATGATAAGGAGTTTGAAGAGTAATGAATAGAAGAAGAACAATACATAGCCTGGAAATAGTATAGATTAGGCTTTGGTTAAGGCATTACAAAATATTGTTCTATTCTTATTAGAAAGGTTGATGACATGAGTGATGATCTGGATGAATCGATCACTCATTTTTGTTGCTTTATACTTTTCTACTAACCTAGTGTGGATGTGGATAATTTTGGATTGGAAAAGGAGTCATAAAGTTGTTACAATATAAGGAAGTTCCTTTTGGAATGAGGGTCTATCTTCTTCAACAAATGGAAATAATATTTGTCTCATATGTATTCCCTCCAATGGAAAATGTAAATATAACTATAAAGGGAATATTTCTTGTAGTGGTCTCATTAGGATGTGACATGTGTACTTATGGCCCGAAGCTTGTTTTCTCCCTTGTTTCCACAAGAAGGAAATCAAGGCCATTAGTGCGACTCTCTCTAGTTGATTTTGGATCTGAATTGTGCAATTTTTGAAGAGAGCGAATATGTTTGAAGTCTTATCTTAAGCTTTGATTATAGATAGTAAATTTTTTCAATTGCATGGTTCCTGAGCATAGCTAAATGATAATGTGTAATGCCCCGTTGTGCGAACCCCAAAGGACAATTAAACAACAATTACTACACAATTTTTTTTAAAGTATTCCAAACATACATGTGATGCACATTAAATCAAAAGTCGTATAACTTAATTAAACAAATTCACTTACACTTACATCCCATGGGGTACACGAGGAGACATTACGAACTTAATTCCATACAACAACAATAAAGAATGAAAGCCAAAGATATAATCCATGACAAAGTAAACATTAACAAATGTAACACATACATGATAAATCATTGATAAGAAACCATCTGTGTATACAAATATAACATAAACATGATTAACTCAACACATTGAATAATAACTTCCATGGGTCATTATCCACACAAGGTTTAACATTACATTACAGTACAATGTCCAGAGTAACAATGATACAACATTCCCCAACATGAATGGGAAACCATAAAGAATGATGTAGCTAATCAGATAAATACAAAGTATCATAACTGGCTCAAAGATGGATAAAACTCTGGAGTCGCTACAAATGACACCAATCTACACCTCTCGATCCTCGATTGGGGACCCAATGGGGTGCTTAGCACGTTCCACCCGACCACGTGGGTCCAAAGACCCACCCCCCGTGCTAAGGAGCTAACAAGAAAGAGACCTCAAACAAGAACATCCAAATAGAGAACCACAAGACTCAACATCATACAAGAGTAACATGAAACCCAAAGATAGTCACAACATCAATAAACCATGACTAGAAAACATGACATCCAAATCATTTCACAATAGTGATAAACCACTTCAGAAACATAGTAACAATAAATCTCCAGTCATAAAATCAAAAGACCACTTCCAGAGGATTTCAATGAAGCAACTCCAAAAAAGGGAAAGCTAAAGGAGAGTGTCATCACATGGCCTTACATGGATTATCTAGACATCTTGACTCAAGGTACCGCCTCCATCTGTACATGGATTATCCAGACAACCTATCACCAGGTGCCACCTCCATCTATGGTTATCCTGACAACCTATCACAAGGCGTCGCTCCATAGGGTGACTCATGCAAAGCCGCTAACCTCTCCTGAGAATGAGGTAAGGACATTGCCAACCACAGCCTTCTCAGCCTTCCATTAGTCTTCGAAAGCCCTAATGAACATGAGGTAACCACAATTTTTAATCTTATTATGTGATTGCTACCTATCCCTCCTAAAATTCATTTATTATTTTTTCACTTGATTAACAAACTCATTCGTGGGTTATCCTGTGCTCTTCCTCTTAACCGAGGCGTCGGCCCCCATGAAGAGCCACTCTCCCTAGATACCCAACAAATATCAAAACCAAGGGTTGTACCATCATAATTTGAACATAGAATCACAACATAGTGCGAGGCATTACCCATCTCACTAACGAGTACATAATCAGAGTCTCACAAGGTTTCGTACAACCCATTCAAAATCATGATGCCAAACAACTTGCCACAATAAGAGAAAATGGAAGATAAAACATCATTCACAAATATCTCATGCCTCTGGAAGTCTAAGAAAAGAACAGCTACTCAAAAAGCCTGCAACAAGAGTAAGTCAACGATATGGAGTTTCAAGCCAATTTCAACACCAACCAATGAATAAAAGATCCTCAAATCAAGGTAACTAAGAGGTTCTTACACATCAGAACATTCAAGACTTTAAGATATACAAAAGAATCTCAAACAAAAATCAACTCAAGGGAAAGTCACGTCAAGATGAAAACATCAAATCATATATTAACCACACGAACAAGCAATTACTATTTCCATGAACTTCACTTTCCCAAGCAACCTCCCATTATCAACCAAATAGTAAGACATTCCTTCCGCATATAAAATACTAAGTAATCTCCAATAACTCAAAGTGTTCTATGTTAAATAATCTAACAATTTCTTATTGACTTACTCACCTAAAAAACTATATCTAATAATTAACATACTACCTTTTTACTAACCCACAAAGAGTGATAACATTATACTAGCATTTAAGACTTCCTTTTTATCTTAACTCTTCCATTATTGAGGCATCATTTAAATCAAACTGAAGAAAACATAGACACATATTTTAACATCCATCTCACTACACATTTATCACAATAATGACTCCATTCCCCTATACCACTTATTGATAAATCAACAAAGAGACATCTAAGCCCCTGCATATTTCCTCTAATTCACAGACATTATCAGATGTCATAAATCCTAATACAAATTTTAAACTTAATTACTTGGTCTTTACGATACTCTCAAATATTATCTAAATGAATATACTATGTTATAAGATTATCATGTAATCTACATTAATGGTATCCCTATATCATGATCTATGCTAAGCCTTTCACTTACAAGTATACATGTATATAGAAATTTCAAGTTACAACTTAAATACCACTTCATATTAGAATTCTTCATTAGGTTCCGTAGACACAACCCATTTCAAGGATTCCAAATAAAACACATCCAAAAAGTCTCCAATTGTATGATTCACTAAACATAGTATAAATCCAAGAGAATATAACCAAGGAAGATCTATATATCTTCAAGTGTTCTACACCCAAATTCTAAATCAATGCACTAATTAAGATTTCTCATGCAATATTTCTAACATCTTCCCAATCTCCAATTTTGAGTCATACCTATTATCTTAACTTTGTAGATAATAATAAATTATTATGTAGACATCTCTTCATGATAGATCGAGACGTCAAAATATATTGAAAAGATACCCATTTATTAACCATTCGCTAATCTACATTTATGTTTACATTCTTGATGCTATCACTAAACTAAGTGAATATAGCGGCAACAGAGACAGGTTGATAATGAAATCAGAAAGATCATTTAAACCTTTAAACTTCCTATTATGTTCAGGTGAGACACTGTGACAGGTTGCAAATAGAATCAGAGAGTCTATTCAAATCTATAAACTTCCTATTATGTTCAAGTACGTGGCTGAGATAGGTTGCCAAGTATATTAGAAAGTGAATATTGCAGTTTGGAAATATTGCCATCTTCTTGCTTTATTATAATTATTTTCAAGTGTTGCAATTGTGATAGATTGCCAGTAGAATCAAGCAGGTTATTTAAATCTTTACACCCTACCATGCTCAAGTGCACCACTGTGATAGGAAACTATGTGAAAAACATTGAGGCACAGATAAGCTCATGAACTATTTGATAAACTGCTTCAGGAATCATGGTCTCAAACATAGACAAGGTGTACGAACTGTTTGACATGCTACCTCAAAGAAATATGATTTCATTGAATGCCATGAATGCAGGATATACATAAAATAGATTTTGCAAGGAAACTTTGAGTCTATGAATTAATGAAGCCCTTGGAACACATCCGAACATTGTGAGCTTTGCTTATTTTCTAGGCTCATGTAATCATGCTATTTTAGTGGATGAGGAAGGAAACATAGATTTGAATCACCTCTCATAGCAGGGTCGATGCATAAGGTAAAGTTTCCCAACCAGGTAGAACAAAACTCTTAACAAGGACTTCAAAGAACGAGTGTGCCAAAAAAAAAAGTTAGAAAAGCAAGAAAGCTCCCAAGATCTTTAAATTAAAGAAGCATGTTGGGAACGCATCAAGCATTGCATTGACCAAGCAAGAATATTGGCAGAGAGACGATACATAAAGTTAAATCAAATGATCATTCCTATCGAATTTTATCCTAAATGGTGATACCCTTACAAAATGCATCTTTCAATTAAATGGAGGCTTGGAATTATTATGAAGCAGAACGGTGACACGACTGTAAAAGAACGTTATCAAGAGAAATAGGTACATGGAAAGTATAACGTTGGGTTAACTTTCGTGCGGAATGGGGACTTGAGGTTAGCACATAAACATCCATCAAAGAAGGGTTTTGTTGTTTCAGTTTGGATATTTTCAAACAAACACAATCGGCGGCAGAAGGAAATAATAGAATATAGCAAGGTACCATCACAGTCCTCTATATTGAAAGCATGGAAATTCCTCAACATAGCTCAATTGGAAATGAATTTTAGATGGAATAAAGCATTCTAAGATCAGACCTACGAGTATATACAACCTTTATCCAAAGGATTACACGCTTCCACAGTAAGAATATGCCAGACCTAACACTATAAACATTTTGATCTTTCAAGAACCAAAGAGTGTGCTACCTACCTTGTCTTCACCAATCCTGGTTAGAGACATGAGGGAGTGACCCCGCTAGATCCTTGCACCCACTTCCTATAAAGATCATCTCTAGTAAATCCAACCCACAAGGTCATGATCTTCATGCTAAGTGCCCTTGCAGAAACTAATCGACATTACTCCCCATTATTTTAGCTTCTTTGCCCTCCTCCCTTAAATTTCCATAACCACTCTGCCTCTCTCTTCCCTTCCGTTACACGGAATCCTCAAAAATGGGTAACATTAACTCATGCAGGGTGGTTACAAAACCGTTGCATGAAAATATATATTTAATTCTTTTGAAAATGACATATTAATACACTTGTCATATTATTCTTTACTACTTCCATCATCATTTTCATTTCATTTTGTATTTACTTATTATGATTTATTGCGTTTATACTGATTTTATTATAGTTTCAAATAATTTTGAAAGCATATATTATTTTGGTTTATTTAGTCATGAATTTAATTTTTTTAAATTAGATAGTACCCAATTTTTAATTAATTAACCAATTAAACAAAACCTCTCCAAAAAATTACAACAAACAACAAACTCACAAATGGACACCTACTCAAACACCCAGAACAGTCATTGCGGAGGGGCACTACATCCTCCCCCCTAGTCTTCAAATTTCTCTTGGAAGTTGAGCTCAAGCATAAATAAAGAAACAAAACAATATCATTAATCACCACAAATTAAATCATCAATTAAATGTCATCAAGTAAGCAACAAAAATTAAACAAACCAAATATAAGGAAATAATACTAAAACAAATGTGGTGACGGGGTTGCAACGAGACCAATTTTTCAAACACGAGGATGGGTGATGAACTTGGTTGGGGAAAGTTTCTTGTCAGCTCCTATGTTTAGCGTCGAACCCATTGGGTGTATATGATGCTCGCCCTGTCTTGACAATGCAGGTGGAATCAAGGCTTAGTCCCTGTAATCCTGCATGCAAACAAACATCGTGCACAATACATATATATCACAAATACATCATGAGAGGAACTCCCGGTGTAGTAGGGCACTCGCGAGTGAGTGATACCACACTGTCACTCCCACTAATCCACACATAGTAGTCATAACAATTCTAGTAACTCATAAACAATTTGCTTCTTATTAGTTAGGAAATATTCACATAAGAATGCTAACCATAAATTTATTTCAGAAGTTATATCAGAGTTGAATTACTACTTGACATTAGAAATATCTATCTCTATAAATACCAATTCCATTACCTTTGTTACTCAGTTTCTGAGCCAATTACCTAGAAATCATTAACTACCATGGAACAAAACACATTAGTATCAAGAATTCAAGCTAATTCTTTACCTTAAAATGTTATACTTTCATAAAATTGAAGGATAATTATCCACTCAAATGCACTTTTTCGCTAAAACTCATCATTTTCACATAAAGCACTCCACTTCAGTCATTATTCAACACCAAATATCGCAAAAATTTCAACAAATGGAAAAAAATTTACACAGATTTAGGGTAACATAGTCCGTCACTCTAGGACAACAAAATGGAAAATTCGATGCACAATTGACATATTCATACACTCAACTCACATCACTAAAAACCACATCACACAACAACACAAGGGTCCATAGTGCATCCCGACAGGGAGGATATCGGTGCATTGCGCACTACACCGAGGGTCCTATCCTTTCCCATCAGTTTCCTACACCATCTGCCCGACACTAGCTAATAGAAGAACTTAGGTTCACAACAATGACAAAAGAAAAGTGAAACTCAAGACTCACAAGTCTAAGCGCAAGGCTACATAGTGAGCACACATAGTGCCCAGTGTATGAACCTATGCTCTGATACCATGATGTAACACCCCGTCGTATGAACCCCAAAGGATAATTAAACAACAATTACTACATAATTTTTTTTAAAGTATTCCAAACATACATGTGATGCACATTAAATCAAAAGTCATATAACTTAATTAAAAAAATTCACTTACACTTATGTCCCATGGGGTACACGAGGAGACATTACGAACTTAATTCCATACAACAACAATAAAGAATGAAAGCCAAAGATATAATCCATGACAAAGTAAACATTAACAAATGTAACACATACATGATAAATCATTGATAAGAAACCATCTGTGTACATAAATATAACATAAACATGATTAACTCAACACATTGAATAACAACTTACATGGGTCAATATCCACACAAGGTTTAACATTACATTATAGTACAATGTCCAGAGTAACAATGATACAACAACGTTCCCCAACATGAATGGGAAACCATAAAGAATGATGTAGCTATACAGATAAATACAAAGTATCATAACTAGCTCAAAGATGGATAAAACTTTGGAGTCACTACAAATGACACCAATCTGCACCTCTCGATCCTCGATTGGGGACCCAATGGGGTGCTTAGCATGTTCCACCCAGCCACGTGGGTTTGAAGACCCACCCCACGTGCTAAGGAGCTAACAAGAAAGAGACTTAAATCAAGAACATCCAAATAGATAACCACAAGACTCAACATCATACAAGAGTAACATGAAACCCAAAGATAGTCACATTATCAATAAACCATGACCAGAAAACATGACATCCAAATCATTTCACTATAGTGATAAACCGCTTTAGAAACATAGTAACAATAAATCAAATAACATAACATCAATAAATCTCCAGTCATAAAATCAAAAGACCACTTCTGGAGGATTTCAATGAAGCAACTCCAAAAAAGGGAAAGCTAGAGGAGAGTGTCATCACATGGCCTTACATGGATTATCCAGACATCCTGACTCAAGGTGCCGCCTCCATCTGTACATGGATTATCCAAACAACCTATCACCAGGTGCCGCCTCCATCTATGGTTATCCTGATAGCCTATCACAAGGCGCCACTCCATAGGGTGACTCATGCGGAGCCACTAACCTCTTCTGAGAACGAGGTAATGACCTTGCCAACCATGGCCTTCTCAGCCTTCCATTAGTCTGCAAAAGCCCTAATGAAGATGAGGTAACCACAATTTTTAATCTTATTATGTGATTGCTACCTATCCCTCCTAAAATTCATTTATTATGTTTTCACTTGATTAACAAACTCATTTGTGGGTTATCCTGTGCTCTTCCTCTTAACCGAGGCGCCAGCCCCCATGAAGAGCCACTCTCCCTAGATACCCAACAAACGTCAAAACCAAGGGTTGTACCATCATACTTTGAACATAGAATCACAACATAAAATTATGCAAGGCATTACCCATCTCGCTAACAAGTACATAATCAGAGTCTCACAAGGTTTCGTACAACCCATTCAAAATCATGATGCTAAACAACTTGCCACAATAAGAGAAAATAGAAGATAAAACATCATTCACAAATATCTCATGCCTCTGGAAGTCTAAGAAAAGAATGGCTACTCAATAAGCCCGCAACAAGAGTAAGTCAACGATATGGAGTTTCAAGCCAATTTCAACACCAACCAATGAATAAAAGCTCCTCAAATCAAGGTAACTAAGAGGGTCATACACATCAGAACATTCAAGACTTTAAGATATACAAAAGAATCTCAAACAAAAATCAACTCAAGGGAAAGTCACATCAAGATGAAAACATCAAATCATATATTAACCACACAAACAAGCAATTACTATTTCCATGAACTTCACTTTTCCAAGCAACCTCCCATTATCAACCAAATAGTAAGACATTTCTTCCACATATAAAATACTAAGTAATCTCCAATAACTCAAAGTGTTCTAAGTTAAATAATCTAACAATTTCTTATTGACTTACTCACCTAAAAGACTATATCTAATAATTAACATACTACCTTTTTGCTAACCCACAAAGAGTGATAACATTATACTAGCATTTAAGACTTCCTTTATATCTTAACTCTTCCATTATTGAGGCATCATTTAAATCAAACTAAAAAAAACATATAGACATATTTTAACATCCATCTCACTACACATTTATCACAATAATGACTCCATTCCCCTATAGCACTTATTGATAAATAAACAGAGAGACATCTAAGCCCCTGCATATTTCCTCTAATTCATGGACATTATCAGATGTCATAAATCCTAATACAAATTTTAAACTTAATTACTTGGTCTTTACGATACTCTCAAATATTATCTAAATGAATATACTATGTTATAAGATTATCATGTAATCTACATTAATGGTATCCCTATATCATGATCTATGTTAAGCCTTTCACTACCAAGTATACATGTATATAGAAATTTCAAGTTACAACTTAAATACCACTTCATATTAGAATTCTTCATTAGGTTCCGTAGACACAACCCATTTCAAGGATTCCAAATAAAACACATCCAAAAAGTCTCCAATTGTATGATTCACTAAACATAGTATAAATCCAAGAGAATATAATCAAGGCAGATCTATATATCCTCTAGTGTTCTACACTCAAATTCTAAATCATTGCACTAATTAATATTTCTCAT
>VDFB02193867.1:689248921-689271588 GCA_007258455.2 Sequoia sempervirens
GGAACCCTTAAGGAAATAATGTCTAAAGCTAATGAACATCCACAAGTCCCCACTCACATTCCCAAAATATTGAAGACTGTTGATATGATCAATGAGACAACGAATTTCCATGGGAAGTTAGGTCCATGTAAATTAATAACAAATTGAAGATGTTTAGAGATATGGAAGAAAAGGTTATGCCAAAAATACTTGATGATAAGGGAGAACTGATGGAATTTTCCAAGTGGAAACATGAATTGGAAGAGTGGTTGCCTCGTGTTGAAAGTGTGTTAAGTGAAATTGATTACTCTAGGTTAAATTCTCATATTGATAACATGGTTGGAGTTGAAATGAAAATCGTCATATTTCCAAGGAGGGTAGAGCATTGATTAACGCCAAGTATACACAACATGATGAGAAGGTACATAGTTTATTGAGTACACAATTTCCCACTAATGAGGAATATAATTCATGGTTGGATAAGTTCATTAAATAGGTTTTTGTGCTTTAGATGATAAGGAGTTTGAAGAGTAATGAATAGAAGAAGAACAATACATAGCCTGGAAATAGTATAGATTAGGCTTTGGTTAAGGCATTACAAAATATTGTTCTATTCTTATTAGAAAGGTTGATGACATGAGTGATGATCTGGATGAATCGATCACTCATTTTTGTTGCTTTATACTTTTCTACTAACCTAGTGTGGATGTGGATAATTTTGGATTGGAAAAGGAGTCATAAAGTTGTTAC
This sequence comes from Sequoia sempervirens, assembly GCA_007258455.2. Lineage (NCBI taxonomy): Eukaryota > Viridiplantae > Streptophyta > Pinopsida > Cupressales > Cupressaceae > Sequoia > Sequoia sempervirens. The sequence continues at coordinate 689,249,651 of VDFB02193867.1, forward strand.
AATATAAGGAAGTTCCTTTTGGAATGAGGGTCTATCTTCTTCAACAAATGGAAATAATATTTGTCTCATATGTATTCCCTCCAATGGAAAATGTAAATATAACTATAAAGGGAATATTTCTTGTAGTGGTCTCATTAGGATGTGACATGTGTACTTATGGCCCGAAGCTTGTTTTCTCCCTTGTTTCCACAAGAAGGAAATCAAGGCCATTAGTGCGACTCTCTCTAGTTGATTTTGGATCTGAATTGTGCAATTTTTGAAGAGAGCGAATATGTTTGAAGTCTTATCTTAAGCTTTGATTATAGATAGTAAATTTTTTCAATTGCATGGTTCCTGAGCATAGCTAAATGATAATGTGTAATGCCCCGTTGTGCGAACCCCAAAGGACAATTAAACAACAATTACTACACAATTAAACAACAATTACTACACAATTTTTTTTAAAGTATTCCAAACATACATGTGATGCACATTAAATCAAAAGTCGTATAACTTAATTAAACAAATTCACTTACACTTACATCCCATGGGGTACACGAGGAGACATTACGAACTTAATTCCATACAACAACAATAAAGAATGAAAGCCAAAGATATAATCCATGACAAAGTAAACATTAACAAATGTAACACATACATGATAAATCATTGATAAGAAACCATCTGTGTATACAAATATAACATAAACATGATTAACTCAACACATTGAATAATAACTTCCATGGGTCATTATCCACACAAGGTTTAACATTACATTACAGTACAATGTCCAGAGTAACAATGATACAACATTCCCCAACATGAATGGGAAACCATAAAGAATGATGTAGCTAATCAGATAAATACAAAGTATCATAACTGGCTCAAAGATGGATAAAACTCTGGAGTCGCTACAAATGACACCAATCTACACCTCTCGATCCTCGATTGGGGACCCAATGGGGTGCTTAGCACGTTCCACCCGACCACGTGGGTCCAAAGACCCACCCCCCGTGCTAAGGAGCTAACAAGAAAGAGACCTCAAACAAGAACATCCAAATAGAGAACCACAAGACTCAACATCATACAAGAGTAACATGAAACCCAAAGATAGTCACAACATCAATAAACCATGACTAGAAAACATGACATCCAAATCATTTCACAATAGTGATAAACCACTTCAGAAACATAGTAACAATAAATCTCCAGTCATAAAATCAAAAGACCACTTCCAGAGGATTTCAATGAAGCAACTCCAAAAAAGGGAAAGCTAAAGGAGAGTGTCATCACATGGCCTTACATGGATTATCTAGACATCTTGACTCAAGGTACCGCCTCCATCTGTACATGGATTATCCAGACAACCTATCACCAGGTGCCACCTCCATCTATGGTTATCCTGACAACCTATCACAAGGCGTCGCTCCATAGGGTGACTCATGCAAAGCCGCTAACCTCTCCTGAGAATGAGGTAAGGACATTGCCAACCACAGCCTTCTCAGCCTTCCATTAGTCTTCGAAAGCCCTAATGAACATGAGGTAACCACAATTTTTAATCTTATTATGTGATTGCTACCTATCCCTCCTAAAATTCATTTATTATTTTTTCACTTGATTAACAAACTCATTCGTGGGTTATCCTGTGCTCTTCCTCTTAACCGAGGCGTCGGCCCCCATGAAGAGCCACTCTCCCTAGATACCCAACAAATATCAAAACCAAGGGTTGTACCATCATAATTTGAACATAGAATCACAACATAGTGCGAGGCATTACCCATCTCACTAACGAGTACATAATCAGAGTCTCACAAGGTTTCGTACAACCCATTCAAAATCATGATGCCAAACAACTTGCCACAATAAGAGAAAATGGAAGATAAAACATCATTCACAAATATCTCATGCCTCTGGAAGTCTAAGAAAAGAACAGCTACTCAAAAAGCCTGCAACAAGAGTAAGTCAACGATATGGAGTTTCAAGCCAATTTCAACACCAACCAATGAATAAAAGATCCTCAAATCAAGGTAACTAAGAGGTTCTTACACATCAGAACATTCAAGACTTTAAGATATACAAAAGAATCTCAAACAAAAATCAACTCAAGGGAAAGTCACGTCAAGATGAAAACATCAAATCATATATTAACCACACGAACAAGCAATTACTATTTCCATGAACTTCACTTTCCCAAGCAACCTCCCATTATCAACCAAATAGTAAGACATTCCTTCCGCATATAAAATACTAAGTAATCTCCAATAACTCAAAGTGTTCTATGTTAAATAATCTAACAATTTCTTATTGACTTACTCACCTAAAAAACTATATCTAATAATTAACATACTACCTTTTTACTAACCCACAAAGAGTGATAACATTATACTAGCATTTAAGACTTCCTTTTTATCTTAACTCTTCCATTATTGAGGCATCATTTAAATCAAACTGAAGAAAACATAGACACATATTTTAACATCCATCTCACTACACATTTATCACAATAATGACTCCATTCCCCTATACCACTTATTGATAAATCAACAAAGAGACATCTAAGCCCCTGCATATTTCCTCTAATTCACAGACATTATCAGATGTCATAAATCCTAATACAAATTTTAAACTTAATTACTTGGTCTTTACGATACTCTCAAATATTATCTAAATGAATATACTATGTTATAAGATTATCATGTAATCTACATTAATGGTATCCCTATATCATGATCTATGCTAAGCCTTTCACTTACAAGTATACATGTATATAGAAATTTCAAGTTACAACTTAAATACCACTTCATATTAGAATTCTTCATTAGGTTCCGTAGACACAACCCATTTCAAGGATTCCAAATAAAACACATCCAAAAAGTCTCCAATTGTATGATTCACTAAACATAGTATAAATCCAAGAGAATATAACCAAGGAAGATCTATATATCTTCAAGTGTTCTACACCCAAATTCTAAATCAATGCACTAATTAAGATTTCTCATGCAATATTTCTAACATCTTCCCAATCTCCAATTTTGAGTCATACCTATTATCTTAACTTTGTAGATAATAATAAATTATTATGTAGACATCTCTTCATGATAGATCGAGACGTCAAAATATATTGAAAAGATACCCATTTATTAACCATTCGCTAATCTACATTTATGTTTACATTCTTGATGCTATCACTAAACTAAGTGAATATAGCGGCAACAGAGACAGGTTGATAATGAAATCAGAAAGATCATTTAAACCTTTAAACTTCCTATTATGTTCAGGTGAGACACTGTGACAGGTTGCAAATAGAATCAGAGAGTCTATTCAAATCTATAAACTTCCTATTATGTTCAAGTACGTGGCTGAGATAGGTTGCCAAGTATATTAGAAAGTGAATATTGCAGTTTGGAAATATTGCCATCTTCTTGCTTTATAATAATTATTTTCAAGTGTTGCAACTGTGATAGATTACCAGTAGAATCAAGCAGGTTATTTAAATCTTTACACCCTACCATGCTCAAGTGCACCACTGTGATAGGAAACTATGTGCAAAATGTTGAGGCATAGATGAGGCTCGTGAACTATTTGATAAACTGCTTCAGGAATCATGGTCTCAAACATAGACAAGGTGTACGAACTGTTTGACACGCTTCCTCAAAGAAATATGATTTCATTGAATGCCATGAATGCAGGATATACATAAAATAGATTTTGCAAGGAAACTTTGAGTCTATGAATTAATGAAGCCCTTGGAACACATCCGAACATTGTGAGCTTTGCTTGTTTTCTAGGCTCATGTAATCATGTTGGTTTAGTGGATGAGGAAGGAAACATAGATTTGAATCACCTCTCACAGCAGGGTCGGTGCATAAGGTAAAGTTTCCCAACCAAGTAGAACAAAACTCTTAACAAGGACTTCAAAGAACGAGTGTGCCAAAAAAAAAAGTTAGAAAAGCAAGAAAGCTCCCAAGATCTTTAAATTAAAGAAGCATGTTGGGAATGCATCAAGCATTGCATTGACCAAGCAAGAATATTGGCAGAGAGATGATACATAAAGTTAAATCAAATGATCATGCCTATCGAATTTTATCCTAAATGGTGATACCCTTACAAAACACATCTTTCAATTAAATGGAGGCTTGGACTTATTATGAAGCAGAATGGTGACACGACTGTAAAAGAACGTTATCAAGAGCAATAGGTACATGGAAAGTATAACGTTGGGTTAACTTTCGTGCGGAATGGGGACTTTAGGTCAGCGCATAAACATCCACCAAAGAAGGGTTTTGTTGTTTCGGTTTGGAGATTTTCAAACAAACACAATTAGTGGCAGAAGGGAATAATAGAATACAGCAAGGTACCATCACTGTCCTCTATATTGAAAGCATGCAAATTCCTCAACATAGCTCAATTGGAGATGAATTTTAGATGGAATAAAGAATTCTAAGATCAAACCTACGAGTATATACAACCTTTATCCAAAGGATTACATGCTTCCATAGTAAGAATATGCCAGACCTAACACTATAAACATTTTGATCTTTCAAGAACTGGAGAGTGTGCTACCTACCTGGTCTTCACCAATCCTGGTTAGAGACATGAGGAAGTGACCCCGCTAGATCCTTGCACCCACTTCCTATAAAGATCATCTCCAGTAAATCCAACCCACAAGGTCATGATCTTCATGCTAAGCACCCTTGCAGAAACTAATCGGCATTACTCCCCGTTATTTCAGCTTCTCCACCCTCCTCCCTTAAATTTCCATAACCACTCTGCCTCTCTCTTCCCTTTGGTTATGCGGAATCCTCAAAAATGGGTAACATTAACTCATGCAGGGCGGTTACAAAACCGTTGCATGAAAATATATATTTAATTCTTTTGAAAATGACATATTAATACACTTGTCATATTATTCTTTACTACTTCCATCATCATTTTCATTTCATTTTGTATTTACTTATTATGATTTATTGCATTTATACTGATTTTATTATAGTTTCAAATAATTTTGAAAGCATATATTATTTTGGTTTATTTAGTCATGAATTTAATTTATTTAAATTAGATAGTACCCAATTTTTAATTAATTAACCAATTAAACAAAACCCCTCCAAAAAATTACAACAAACAACAAACTCACAAATGGACACCTACTCAAACACCCAGAACGGTCATTGCGGAGGGGCACTACATCCTCCCCCCGAGTCTTCAACTTTCTCCTGGAAGTTGAGCTCAAGCATAAATAAAGAAACAAAACAATATCATTAATCACCACAAATTAAATCATCAATTAAACGTCATCAAGTAAGCAACAAAAATTAAACAAACCAAATATAAGGAAATAATACTAAAACGAATGTGGTGACGAGGTTGCAACGAGACCAATTTTTCAAACACGAGGATGGGTGATGAACTTGGTTGGGGAAAGTTTCTTGTCAGCTCCTATGTTCAACGTCGAACCCATTGGGTGTATATGATGCTCGCCCTGTCTTGACAATGCAGGTGGAATCAAGGCTTGGTCCCTGCAATCTTGCATGCAAACAAACATCGTGCACAATACATATATATCACTAATACATCGTGAGAGGAACTCCTGGCGTAGTAGGGAACTCACGAGCGCGTGATACTACACTGTCACTCCCACCAATCCACACATAGTAGTCATAACAATTCTAGTAACTCATAAACAATTTGCTTCTTATTAGTTAGGAAATATTTGCATAAGAATGCTAACCATAAATTTATTTCAGAAGTTATATCAGAGTTGAATTACTACTTGACATTAGAAATATCTATCTCTATAAATACCAATTCCATTACCTTTGTTACTCATTTTCTGAGCCAATTACTTGGAAATCATTAACTACCATGGAACAAAACACATTAGTATCAAGAATTCAAGCTAATTCTTTACCTTAAAATGTTATACTTTCATAAAATTGAAGGATAATTATCCACTCAAATGCACTTTTTTGCTAAAACTCATCATTTTCACACAAAGCACTCCACTTCAGTCATTATTCAACACCAAATATCACAAAAATTTCAACAAATGGAAATATTTTTACACAAATTTAGGGTAACATAGTTCGTCACTCCAGGACAACAAAATGGAAAATTTGACGCACAATTGACATTTTCATACACTCAACTCACATCACTAAAAGCCACATCACACAACAACACAAGGGTCCATAGTGCATCCTCGACAGGGAGGATATCGGTGCATTGCGTACTAAACTGAGGGTCCTATCCTTTCCCATCAGTTTCCTGCACCATCTGCCCAACACTAGCTAATAGAAGAACTCAGGTTCACAACAATGACAAAAGAAAAGTGAAACTCAAGACTCACAAGTCTAAGCGCAAGGTTACATAGTGAGCACACATAGTGCCCAGTGTATGAACCTACACTCTGATACCATGATGTAACACCCCGTCGTGCGAACCCCAAAGGACAATTAAACAACAATTACTACACAATTTTTTTTAAAGTATTCCAAACATACATGTGATGCACATTAAATCAAAAGTCATATAACTTAATTAAAAAAATTCACTTACACTTACGTCTGATGGGGTACATGAGGAGACATTACGAACTTAATTCCATACAACAATAAAGAATGAAAGCCAAAGATATAATCCATGACAAAGTAAACATTAACAAATGTAACACATGCATGATAAATCATTGATAAGAAACCATCTGTGTACATAAATATAACATAAACATGATTAACTCAACACATTGAATAACAACTTCCATGGGTCAATATCCACACAAGGTTTAACATTACATTACAATACAATGTCTAGAGTAACAATGATACAACAACGTTCCCCAGCATGAATGGGAAACCATAAAGAATGATGTAGCTAATCAGATAAATACAAAGTATCATAACTAGCTCAAAGACGGATAAAAATTTGGAGTCACTGCAAATGACACCAATCTGCACCTCTTGATCCTCGATTGGGGACCCAATGGGGTGCTTAGCATGTTCCACCCAGCCACGTGGGTCCGAAGACACACCCCCCATGCTAAGGAGCTGACAAGAAAGAGACCTCAACCAAGAACATCTAAATAGAGAACCACAAGACTCAACATCATACAAGAGTAACATGAAACCCAAAGATAGTCACAACATCAATAAACCATGACCAGAAAACATGACATCCAAATCATTTTACAATAGTGATAAACCACTTTAGAAACATAGTAACAATAAATCAAATAATATAACATCAATAAATCTCCAGTCATAAAATCAAAAGACCACTTCCAGAGGATTTCAATGAAGCAACTCCAAAAAAGGGAAAGCTAGAGGAGAGTGTCATCACATGGCCTTACATGGATTATCTAAACATCCTGACTCAAGGTGCCGCCTCCATCTGTACATGGATTATCCAGACAACCTATCACCAGGTGCCGCCTCCATCTATGGTTATCCTAATAGCCTATCACAAGGCGCCGCTCCATAGGGTGACTCATGCGGAGCCACTAACCTCTCCTGAGAATGAGGTAATGACCTTGCCAAACATGGCCTTCTCAGCCTTCCATTAGTCTGCGAAAGCCCTAATGAAGACGAGGTAAGCAAAATTTTTAATCTTATTATATGATTGCTACTTATCCCTCCTAAAATTCATTTATTATGTTTTCACTTGATTAACAAACTCATTCGTGGGTTATCATGTGCTCTTCCTCTTAACTGAGGCATCGGCCCCCACGAAGAGCCACTCTCCCTAGATACCCAACAAACGTCAAAACCAAGGGTCATACCATCATACTTTGAACATAGAATCACAACATAAAAGCATGCAGGGCATTACCCATCTCGCTAACAAGTACATAATCAGAGTCTCACAAGGTTTTGTACAACCCATTCAAAATCATGATGCCAAACAACTTGCCACAATAAGAGAAAATAGAAGATAAAACATCATTCACAAATATCTCATGCCTCTGGAAGTCTAAGAAAAGAACGGCTACTCAAAAAGCCCGCAACAAGAGTAAGTCAATGATATGGAGTTTCAAGCCAATTTCAACACCAACCAATGAATAAAAGATCCTCAAATCAAGGTAACTAAGAGGTTCTTACACGTCAAAACATTCAAGACTTTAAGATATACAAAAGAATCTCAAACAAAAATCAACTCAAGGGAAAGTCACATCAAGATGAAAACATCAAATCATATATTAACCACACGAACAAGCAATTACTATTTCCATGAACTTCACTTTCCCAAGCAACCTCCCATTATAAACCAAATAGTAAGACATTCCTTCCACATATAAAATACTAAGTAATCTCCAATAACTCAAAGTGTTCTAAGTTAAATAATCTAACAATTTCTTATTGACTTACTCACCTAAAAGACTATATCTAATAATTAACATACTACCTTTTTGCTAACCCACAAAGAGTGATAACATTATACTAGCATTTAAGACTTCCTTTTTATCTTAACTCTTCCATTATTGAGGCATCATTTAAATCAAACTGAAGAAAACATAGACACATATTTTAACATCCATCTCACTACACATTTATCACAATAATGTCTCCATTCCCCTATACCACTTATTGATAAATCAACAAAGAGACATCTAAGCCCCTGCATATTTCCTCTAATTCATGGACATTATCAGATGTCATAAATCCTAATACAAATTTTAAACTTAATTACTTGGTCTTTACGATACTCTCAAATATTATCTAAATGAATATACTATGTTATAAGATTATCATGTAATCTACATTAATGGTATCCCTATATCATGATCTATGCTAAGCCTTTCACTACCAAGTATACATGTATATAGAAATTTCAAGTTACAACTTAAATACCACTTCATATTATAATTCTTCATTAGGTTCCGTAGACACAACCCATTTCAAGGATTCCAAATAAAAAACATCCAAAAAAGTCTCCAATTGTATGATTCACTAAACGTAGTATAAATCCAAGAGAATATAACCAAGGCAGATCTATATATCTTCAAGTGTTCTACACCCAAATTCTAAATCAATGCACTAATTAAGATTTCTCATGCAATATTTCTAACATCTTCCCAATCTCCAATTTCGAGTCATACCTATTATCTTAACTATGTAGATAATAATAAATTATTATGTAGACATCTCTTAATGATAGATTGAGACGTCAAAATATGTTGAAAAGATACCCATTTATTAACCATTCGCTAATCTACATTTATGTTTACATTCTTGATGCTATCACTAAAATAAGTGAATATAGCCGCAATAGAGACAGGTTGATAATGAAATCAGAAAGATCATTTAAACCTTTAAACTTCCTATTATGTTCAGGTGAGACGTTGTGACAGGTTGCAAATAGAATCAGAGAGTCTATTCAAATCTTTAAACTTCCTATTATGTTCAAGTACGTGGCTGAGACAAGTTGCCAAGAATATTAGAAAGTGAATATTGCAATTTGTAAATATCGCCATCTTCTTGCTTTATTATAATTATTTTCAAGTGTTGCAACTATGATAAATTGCCAGTAGAATCAAGCAGGTTATTTAAATCTTTACACCTTACCATGCTCAAGTGCACCACTTTTATAGGAAACTATATGCAAAACGTTGAGGCACAGATGAGGCTCGTGAACTATTTGATAAACTACTTCAGGAATCGTGGTCTCAAACATAGACAAGGTGTATGAACTGTTTGACATGCTACCTCAAAGAAATATGATTTCATTGAATGCCACGAATGCACGATATACATAAAATATATTTTTCAAGGAAACTCTAACTCTATGAATTAATGAAGCCCTTGGAACACATCCGAACATTGTGAGCTTTGCTTGTTTTCTAGGCTCATGTAATCATGCTGGTTTAGTGGATGAGGAAGGAAACATAGATTTGAATCACCTCTCACAGCAGGGTCGGTGCATAAGGTAAAGTTTCCCAACCAAGTAGAACAAAACTCTTAACAAGGACTTCAAAGAACGAGTGTGCCAAAAAAAAAAGTTAGAAAAGCAAGAAAGCTCCCAAGATCTTTGAATTAAAGAAGCATGTTGGGAACACATCAAGCATTGCATTGACCAAGCAAGAATATTGGCAGAGAGATGATACATAAAGTTAAATCAAATGATCATGCCTATCGAATTTTATCCTAAATGGTGATACCCTTACAAAATGCATCTTTCAGTTAAATGGAGGCTTGGACTTATTATGAAGCAGAACGGTGACACAACTGTAAAAGAACATTATCAAGAGAAATAGGTACATGGAAAGTATCACGTTGGGTTAACTTCTATGCGGAATGGGGACTTTAGGTCGGTGCATAAACATCCATCAAAGAAGGGTTCCATTGTTTCGGTTTGGAGATTTTCAAACAAACACAATCGATGGCACAAGGGAATAATAGAATACAACAGGGTACCATCACAGTCCTCTATATTGAAAGCATGCAAATTCCTCAACATAGCTCAATTGGAGATGAATTTTAGATGGAATAAAGCATTCTAAGATCAGACCTACAAGTATATACAATCTTTATCTAAAGGATTACATGCTTCCATAGTAAGAATATGCTAGACCTAACACTATAAACATTTTGATCTTTCAAGAACCAGAGAGTGTGTTACCTACCTGGTCTTCGCCAATCTTGGTTAGAGACATGAGGGAGTGACCCCGCTAGATCCTTGCACCCACTTCCTATAAAGATCATCTCCAGTAAATCCAACCCACAAGGTCATGATCTTCATGCTAAGTGCCCTTGCAGAAACTAATCGACATTACTCCCCATTATTTTAGCTTCTCTGCCCTCCTCCCTTAAATTTCCATAACCACTATGCCTCTCTCTTCCCTTCCATTACACAGAATCCTCAAAAATGGGTAACATTAACTCATGCAGGGCGGTTACAAAACCGTTGCATGAAAATATATATTTAATTCTTTTGAAAATGACATATTAATACACTTGCCATATTATTCTTTACTACTTCCATCATCATTTTCATTTCATTTTGTATTTACTTATTATGATTTATTCTGTTTATATTGATTTTATTATAGTTTCAAATAATTTTGAAAGCATATATTATTTTGGTTTATTTAGTCATGAATTTAATTTATTTAAATTAGATAGTACCCAATTTTTAATTAATTAACCAATTAAACAAAACCTCTCTAGAAAATTACAACAAACAACAAACTCACAAATGGACACCTACTCAAACACCCAAAATGGTCATTGCGGAGGGGCACTACATAATGCAAGTTTTTGGAGTCTATAGTCTCTCCAATTTTACTTTGTATATGGATTATTAATAAAAACTATGATCAAAGATCATTTCATTAATCTTAATTGTTGTTGTGCTTTGATGTATGATTTGATTTTAGCTCTGGTTCAAAGGGTCAGTTAAAATGCTCAAATCAAATCATAAATTCATATGCAGGATAATTGGATTTGATAAGTAGTCTTAGAATCCAATTAAGAATTTTTGAATTGCAAAGAAACCTCACATAGATCATGGATGTTTAGGATTAAATTTACCTTGCAGTTCAATTTTCTTTAACTCCTAGCCCATAGATATGGCACTAATCTCAATTCTTATAAGCATTCATTATGGTTCTGGTCATCCAATTTGAGAACATCACTTGTAAATAATCTTTAAATCGATCTATCATTTGTTATGGTTGGTATTGTTTTGTATTCTCAACTTCAGATGTATAATTCTCTCAAGGAAATGCTAATTTCTTGAAGGATTTCACCTTCCCAGCCTTTGATGAGAATATATCTGCTTTGTTATGCAATGTGTCTGTTAATTGTTTAAGAAATTCATAGGGTATACATTGTGGGATTACCCTCCCAGGTTATGTAGAGCCCAAAGTGCAGGAGAAGGAGAGTTATTGCTACATCTCATTTGTTGGCCAGTTATATTGCAAGTATTTGAGAATTGAGTTTGACAAGCTCATAGGTACTTGGTGCGATCTGATTGGTTCATAAAAAAAAACCAACATCATGTTTGGTGCATTCTATGTCTTCACAAGTCTATAAATTCAGCCTCTTGGATGTAGAAAATATGAGCAATAGTTGGATGTGGAGTTTCATTACAGGAAGAAGGACATGTTAAAGCATAAGGAGGTTGGTTCACAAGTGCACACATGTTTCCATGGTAGAGGAAAAGGGGAGAATGAAAGTGAATGTATTGCAATCTCATTTATTTAAAGATAATGAATACTTGGCCTCTCTTCTTGTTGGATTTTTTTCTTGTAGGGGTTTTTCCAATAAATCTTGTGTTATATGATGCTTAAATTGTGTTGCTAATTTGTGCATCATAGATACTATATTATGGTGATTTTATTCTTTATATATTTTTATTGTAAGTTCACATAAGGTATATATTATGTTGGTTATTTTTAGCATCATAAAGAAGATGGATCTAATATGTGGTAATTCCATATTAAATCAATATAATTTTTAGGGTTGTATATAAGTTTAATTTCATGCTAGCCTTGTATCACATTTTTTGAAGTCATATTTGGATAGAGATTGAATTTTCCAACAATTGGTATAAGAACCTATTTATCTCTCATCAACTACATGGAAGGATGTTGCCACAAGTACAACTACATAGGTATACGACACAAATTAGTCACTTATAGTATAAGGCACCCACATTGTTTATATGACGGAATGGTGTCAAACTTAATAATTGTGCTTATATATATATATTGGTTAAGATAGGCCTATCTTAGGATAAAATTTCTTGGTAAATCCAAAAATTTAAATCATCAAAAATAATATTTAATTTATTTTGATCATCCAAATGAATAATTGCTTTAAATAGTGATTCATATTATGTTTGTATTTTACCTCTTTATTTGTTTTGGTACATTCAAACTAACAAGATTTTGTATTACCCACATGTGGACATCTATTAAAAGAAGTTGAAAGGGGATATTATTAATGTCATTTACTACCATTTTACACAACCTACTAGGGATATTCAGATTTTGAACACAAACTAGGATGTGTGGAAGCTATGATGCTTGGTCACTAGTTAGCTACAAGTTTGATACAAGGTCACAAAGGAGTTTAATTATCAAGTTGGTGGATATGTAGTTAACATCCACTTAAATTTTCTATGTAAAATTCAATATATTGTTAAGAGTAAGCCTTATCCCATAGATTTTGTAAATTTTGGTGCATATGATTATTTATAATAAGTGTTGTCATGTTCAGTATTTGATTTCAATTGATGAATTATTTTCATTAGCCAAAACATTATTTTGGGTCACTTTCACCTAAATTAAATTTTAATTAGCCAATAGACTATTTGTTTGAAGTTTCCACCTGGATTTTTGTTAGCTCAACCGTGAATAGAATTTCTCAGTGCCAAAAATTTCCCAGTTGGCAGTGAGTTTCCTGGGGTTGTTTATGATGACATGGAGTTTGCTAATTATGTGGGTCAGCGGTGGTGGATTTGGTTGCCTCGATACGTGGAAGCAAAATGGTAAGTGTTTGCTTGTGTGAGGGTTAATGCATCCTGGCATTGTTGTACAATGGCACAAGGGGAAGTAAATGCAATATTCAATGTTGTAGTGTGGAAAATTATATTGTTTTTGGTTGCATTGTCGAATGAGCCACTATGGTGTTGGTTTGATAATAGAGTATTGAAAAAAGCATCACCTTCCTCTTTGTTTGATAGCAGGTTGGAGGGTTTTAACACTAATGTGCTTCAAAATGTGTGAGAAAATAGTGTTGGTTTAATAGCGAACTATTTTAAAAATCATCACCTTCAGCTTCATTTTATAGTAGATTGGAGGGTTTTAAAACTATTGTGCTCTGGAATTTTTAAGTCGTTTTACATGTGTATTTTTCATAAATGATTAATTTATTGTTCATGTATTTCACTCTTTGCTTATTTTTCCTTGTTATATGTTTGTATCTTTGGTGTTATACCCATTTTGGAAACTTCAAAGAGATTATGGCTCTGTATGGATGGAGAAATTGTAGTTAAATCTTCTTTATTTCGTCAAAAAATATGGTTAGGGTTAGTAATTTTTTTCCCTTCATTTATTGTTTGTAGTTATCTCTGTGCATATTTGGTGTTATACCTATTAACATAGGAACAATTGCATATTAACATACAAGTGATTGTATATATATATATATATATATATTTGTGTGTGTGTGTGTGCAGAGGGTTAATATGAAAGCATAAATATATTCAAGATAAAATTAGTTTAGTGGTTGTTAAGTGTTATTCTAATAGTTGTTTTACAATTTTTCTATTTGTCTATAATATTTAGTACCAAGTAGTGTAGCTTGAATTTTCATTTAATTTTGTGGCATTATACCCATTTTGCACAAGTTATTGCTACCCATTGGCTTTACGAGTTCTATTTAATGTGGGTTTACTACCAATGAATGTAGCTAAAATTTTAATTGACAAGCCAACTCTTACATAGACTAAGCTTGTCTTGTATCAATATGTTTAATGTGGGTTTTCGATCATCTATCATGTACTTGTGATTCTTAAGTTTTTTTCTAATAGTTCTTTTACAATTTCTACATTTTTTCTATAATATTTAGTGTCAAATAATGTATCTTGAATTTTGAATTGACAAGCCAACTGTTACATAGATTGCTTGTGTTGTATCAATATGTTTTATGATATTTTTTTTCTATTTTCGCAAAGGAAACTGTTCATTATCATAGTTTCCCTCTTCTATTCTCCATATTTTAGTAAAAATGGCCATCAAATTGACAAGCCAACTATTACATAAACTGCCAACTATTACATAATGAACAGTTTGCTTTGTGGAACCATTTTTCTCTCACATATCAAGGCAACCAACTCCACCACCGCCAACCCACATAATTAGCAAGCTTCACCGCTATCATAAAAGGCCCTAGGCAGTTTGTTGCAAGGAGCTCAAACAAATGAGAGAAAAAGGAATATCATGAAACGTATTGATACAAGATTCGAGCTATGTTCTTTAGTAATAAATATTAAAGAAAAATAGAGAAATTGTATAAGAGGTTAGAATAACACTTATTTGCTACTAAATATTATTGAAAAAAAGGGAAATTGTATTGAATTCCCCAAAACATGGACAGATACACACACACACACACACATATATACACATGCATATATATATGTGTGTGTGTGTGTTTGTGTGTGTAGAATTTGATTTAAAAAGAGTTAAAAATAGTATATATAAGTATTATTTAGCTTGTGAGAAAATCACTACAATACAACCATAGCAAATTCAATGATATTGCATTGAGATGTTAATAACAGAGCATTTAATGGTGCAATATGTGTAACATGTTCATAACAAAGCTATAAAAAAATTTGGACTTTTCCAGTGCAATGTGTCTAGTGCAACTAAATACACTGAAAAATGCCAAAAACTATAGTTCAAGCCAACAATGTAATTTTTTGAGGCTGCAAACATTGAATATTGCATTTTCTTGCTCTCGCCATCTTGATTTCCATTTTCCAACACAATAAGCAACCATTTACCATTCTCCTTTTGTATTCAAAGGTGGCCAAGAGCCCCTTCTTGCATATATATTTTAATAAGTTGTAATGTTTAAAACATGTTGCTAACTTGTAGAACTTTTTCCCTCGACTTATTGTTCCTTCTTGCCACTGTGCACCTTTGACATTATGCCCATTTTTACGGAGGTCCTTGCTTGGCAATTCAATGACTACATAGTTATGAATAAATATAGTATACATATCTATTTAGATATAGTAGTGTATATATAAATAGATATATACATGTGTATATATGGATATATATATTTGGTTATATGTGCTTTTTTAAATGTTCATACAAAGGGGAAATTCAATGCATATATGTACTTAATCATTTTTATTCTTATTGTTGTATATCCTATTGTTTGGATAAGATAGGATGAAGGGAACAACTAGCAACATATATAAATATCCGCATATACGTATATGTAAAAATATAGTAAAAACTACATGCATACATATATAATTAACCTCAAAGATAAATAGATACATATAGGGATATATACATTTGCATTTATCATTTTTATTCTTGTTGTTGTATCTCCTATTGTTTGGAAAGTTTTAAAAGTGGAATGGTTATGCCCATTTTCATTTAATCAAATTAGTAAAATGGTTAGCAGATTTTTGATATTTCTAAGTTGTCTACTAGTTTCCATTGGACATTGCAATACATTAATAGGTCTTTTATTTTTATTGTGAAATAGAGCTCTCAATTAGTCAACTCAAATTGCAACATTTTATCCCTATAAAAGTTCCCACAACTATGTCTATGAAATCAAGCTTTGTGGATGGGTCTCCAGAGCCCCCCCAAGATTGATTTGATGACATTCCCCATAGGTTCCGCTGGGAAGTCCAGCTTTGAGGGTGTCAACTGCCAACCTCTAGATCCTAATTTTGTAACTTTATATTTCCTTTTTCTTATACCTATTGCAATTTTTTTGTTATTGTTTCCTTCCTTTTTTGTATTCAACTTTAACATTGCCTTTCAATTTCTTTGATTTTAATACATATAGATTTATATACACATCAATGGACATATATATGTCTACAATTATCCATTTGTTTGTGTGTCTCTGATTGTGTATGTATGTATGTATATATATGCATAAATGTATATATGTATATATGTTTATATATATATATATATGTATGTATATATATGTATGTATATATGTATATATATGCATTTATATATATATATGTGTGTGTATATATATATATATACATATATATGTATATATACATACATATATATACATATATATACAAACACACACAGACACACACACACACATATATATACTGTTAGAATTGGCTATGGATGCCAAGATCTATGGACCAAATGGAAAGCAAAACAAGAGAGACGAATATGACAAGAATAAACTGTATTCAATGTCAATAATATGAGATGATTGTTTACAATGAGAGAGACCTCTTGGTTATATAGCCAAGGTGAGAACATAGAAGGGCATAAAATTATGACAAGTGTTGTGATATTATGACATGAGACAACTATGAAAAGTTATCACTCCACCTAAGGTGGAAATGTGATAATGTGATAATCACCACAAATTGTGGATCGCCCACAAAAGGTGGAGATGTAATCACATGATGTGTCCACGAAAGGTGAATGTGATAAATTAATAACATGATAAGTCCAAAAAAAGTGGAAATTCTCCAACTACCTCCTATGTGGTCCCTAAGTAAACTTAACTAAGGTGTAATTATGACCTAGGGCGAGGTACAACACTTTTAATTACACCAACACCCCCCCTTAAGTGCAGCTTAGGGAGTGGAAAATTATTATGAAAATGACACAAAGATGCAAAGATGGGTCTCAACTACTAGGCCATGTTAGGTACCCATGTACATGTAATGCAATTAATGTAATCTCTCACAAATAGAGAAAAGGAGAAAACCTAGTGGGACAAAACTCCTCCCCAAAAGAGAGATGAAATACAAAAAAGAAATGCTCTCAATGAAGAATGAGATGGTAAAAACCCCATGTGAGGAAAAAGTTCCCCCATAAGAGAGAAGTAGAAGAGAGACAAGGCTCCCCCCCTCAATGTTAAGTCTCTTGCAATAATGCTAGAAGCTCGACATTGAATGCTAAAGATGATCCAATCTCGTCGAACAACATTCCTCCCCTTAGGAAGAAACAAAACAATGAATGTATATAGGATGTAAAGAAGATGGATAATGGATGATGTCTCTGAAGCATGCTCAAGTGTCTCCATGTCAATGTAGAAATGTGTCACACTCCAAATAGGCATTCTAGGCCACACTGCTGAAGAGGACAATCCAACATCTAGTAGAGATGAATATAGAGCACAATCCAAAGACAAAGAATCCTCCTCCAAATGTTGTCCAAAAGTATCCACACTCACGCCAATCTATGAAGAATGATCATGTAGAGAATGAACAAGAGGGTCAAAGTCTTCCCTCACAACAACTGAAGAAGGTGCATCTTCAGCAAAGAGAAGATGAATGCTATCAATGGTGTCCTCCAAATCTGCAAGATGAGACTCCACAAAAAAGTCTGAAATACCTATCAAGAAGTCATCCCAAGTAGCCATATCTGGAAGACAATGAATATCTTGCTGCACTGAATCACAAGGAACCAAAACTGTTGAATCACAAGTATCCTTAGGTATAACAATAAATGAAGATGTGAACTCAATAGGAGGAGGAGAAGCAAGAAGAGAAGTATCTTTGTCAACTAGACATTCAAGACATTTATTATACTCAAGCTCCTCTAAAGTATCATCATCATAGGGTATATTATCAACATCATCCAATAGAATTAAACAATCTATAGCAAGATCATCTGGGAATGAAGATATATGATGGTCTCCAAAAATCTCCCAAATCTTATTCCAAAGTGTGTGTGGGCACTCGATATCTGAGATCTCCATATGAATATCAACACCAATATATGAACCAATTAATCCTACAATGTGATCATTATTATTACCCCAAATTGATTGCTTCCAAGGTGTGTCTAGTTTAGGTATGAGCCCATAAAGGTATGGAAAAATCTTAAGCCATCTAAGATGTGTCAGTATACCTTTCTTCCAAGACTCATAATTATCCTTATTCAACATTACCACAAAAGGATGAATAGAAAAACCCATGATACCTCCTCAAATGATCAACACAAATAAATCAACCACAAGATTACCCCCTCAAATTCACTCAATAAAAGAACCCCCCAAGCAATATATGAGCTTGGAACTTTATGAGTAGTGCATTTACAATTGCCATTTTCCAAAAATAGCAAAGTGGTCTTGATCTTGGTACATGCAAATGCCAAATTTGGCCACAAAATCAAGTACAATTTTTGGTATAAAATGAGATCAATATGATCATACCACTGATAAGTACATGAAAAATCATGCACTTTCAAAAAAAACTGCACCCAAAAATGTTACCGTAGAAGCAAGTTATGAGCTCTTGAAGTTCCCAAAATGAGGACAAAGTAGCAACACCTGTGAGAATATAAAAATTATGGAAAAACCAAACACCAAAACCAAAAAATAATTGTACTACCATGAACAACACAAAAAATAGCCCAAATAAAAAAAATTTCTCTAAAAAAGGAGCTCGTATGATTGATATATTAGCCTTTAAAGTTCGCCTATGAAAACCAAATTGCAAATCATGAGGAGGGAAAAATGTTTTTAGGGTGCTGACATATTGTTGACATCATCAACTAGAAGCATAAATTTGATGGTCTAGTGGCTATCACGCATTACAATGGCTTAAAATTGACAGCCTACAAGCCATCTCAGGTTGCCGTCTCACTGCCGGAATATGCGATGGATCTGCTGGTATATTCCTTGCTCCATGGAATATTCTCCAAATGTCCGCTTGTTGGAATGTGTCACAATTGAAAATGTTGTTGCCGGTTTAGTTTAAAATACAATCCACTAGAGAAAAATCCGGTCGGATTTTAATGGATACTAGTCAGTTATATTTTTCGGTAGAGGTGAGCAATCTGTGGGTGTGGTAGAGGCCACTCAACCATGTGGCAGATGTGTAGGGAGGTGGGTATGCGGAAGGTACAAGCGTACCCTACTGCTCAGGTACAGTCCGTAGAAGCTTTCTTTCTATTTTTTTATTTTTTTTTTTAATGATTTTTCAAATAAATTTTTTTATAAAAAAATATTTGATTGGTATTTTTCAAAAAAATTCAGAAAATTTCAAACAGATTTAGATATGTAAAATCATACCGACCATAATAATGGCGATTTGGGGGCCGTACGACTCTTTGAATAAAAAATATTTTCCTTGCTGGACAACTGCTCCGATTTGGATGAATTGGCAGTCGATCTTAGGGTTTTTGGCCCTTTTGGACGCAATGGCAGGGTTGGATTTGACCCAAAATGCTCCAAAGTTGCAGCTACCTTTTGAATCTAGCAACCACACTTCAGCTTCAAACCCTCATAGATTTGGCCTCGTATGCCTGATTTGGATGAAACAAAAGGAAAAATTGACTTTCTCAAACCTTCTGAATGCAATGGTCAGCTTAGATCTACACCAACAAGCTCTGATTTGAACTTGCAATAAAGAGCCACAAAATGGAACTCCCCCAAATCAGGTATCTCTCTTCAAAAAAAGACTCTCCAATGACACCCAACCCTCTTTGATACCATGTTAGAATTGGCTATGGATGCCAAGATCTATGGACCAAATGGAAAGCACAAAAAGAGAGAGATGAATATGACATCTTGAATAAACTATATTCAATGTCAATAATATGAGATGATTGTTTACAATGAGAGAGACCCCTTGGTTATATAGCCAAGGTGAGAACATAGAAGGGCATAAGATTATGAAAAGTGTCGTAATCTTATGACATGAGACAACTATGAAAATCTATCACTCCACCTAAGGTGGAAGAGTGATAATGTGATAATCACCAGAAATGATGGATCACCCACAAAAGGTGGAGATGTAATCACATGATGTGTCCACGAAAGGTGGATTTGATAAAGTAATAACATGATAAGTCCACCAAAAGTGGAAATTCTCCAACTACCTCCTATGTGGTCCCTAAGTAATCTTAACTAAGGTATAATTATGACCTAGGATGAGGTACAACACTTTTAATTACACCAACATATATATGTATATATATATATACACAAACAAGATGTGTGTGCCACCTTTGATTTCATCTGCATATGCATCAATTTCTAGTAGGTACAATTGTATATTTTGAATACCGCATGTGTTTGTATGTCATATACACAAATAGGAAACAAGTCAATTGTTCAAAAGGAAGTTCTATAGATTAACATTGTTGTGTTCATATTTGCATGGTGAATTTAAAACAAATTGTATTGCTAAGAATAGAGAACCCAAAAAAAAAAATTGTCTTCTATGTCTAAAGTTGAGAAGGATGCAAATCAAATGAACAACTTCAATGGTACACCTAATTCAAGCTACATTATTTGGTACTAAATATTATAGAAAAATTGAGAAATTGTAAAAGAGCTATTAGAAAAACACTTAAGAATCACAGGAAAATGACAGATGATCAAAAATTGACATGGAATAGAACTTTAAAATATGGAGAATAGAAGAGGTGAACTACGATAATCTGTAAACACATTGTTCACAAAGAACATATAACATGTTCTATTCATACAAAACACAAAACTAAACATACATTCACAACTACTACAATGATTTTATCTTCAATACCTTTATGTTTTCACACTAACCCTCTGCATATATATATGCAATTGCTCCTATGTTAATGTGCATTTAAAAAAATGCATATGTAGGGGCAATTGTATGGGTATGTTTATGTAGTATAACATTCAAAAAAATACACTGTTCACAAAAAGCATACATACATATATATATGTATATATATGTATATATATGTATATATACTTATGTATATGTACATATATATATATACATATATATATGTATATATATATATATATATGTATATATGTATATATATATATGTATGTATATATATATGTATATATATACATATATATGTATATGTATATACATATATATGTATATGTATATATATGTGTGTGTGTGTGTATACACACAAACAAGATGTGTGTGCCACCTTTGATTTCATTTGCACATGCATATGTTTCTAGTAGTTACAACTGGGGTATGTGTAGGATCATGACGGGCCAAAAAGTGGCGATATGATGGGTATGTGTAGGGTATGTCGCTGATGACTTTTTTTACCCAAAATTGATGAAATAAAAAGTGTTTTTAAAGGAGATTCTCAGCTTTCCGCTAATATAAATTATTCTTTGTACTTTGAATTTAATAAATAATTATTATTCATTTTCTATTTGAATTATGACTAAAGTACTGATTGATAGGCTGATTGAAAAACATATATAGATTTCAAAGGATATCACATTTTTTGAATCTGAAATAGGTGT
>VDFB02193867.1:689271688-689373578 GCA_007258455.2 Sequoia sempervirens
TTATGTGTTTACTTTATTTGGTGGATCAATTAGTTGGATGTGTAAGCGATAGGATGTGGTTGCTTTGTACACTTCTAAAGTTGAGTCTATGGTAGCTACTCATGCTTGTAAAGAATCCATTTGGCTTAAGAGATTGTTTTTAGGTATTGGAATAAAACAAGGTGTAGTGACACTTTTTTGCAACAGTCACAATGTGATATGTCTAGCTAAGAACCTGACATTTCATGCCAGGACCAAGCACATTGATGTACTATATCATTTTGTTATATATATGGTCAAATATGGCAAGGTGAAGTTGGTTAAGAGAATATGATGAATGTTGTTGATTCTTTAGCTAAGCATGTGAGCACAAAGATTTTCAGATGGTGTTCAGAGACTATGGGCTTTTCGACCCCTACCAATTAAGAGATGATGTTTACTCCCTCTCATCGCTCTTGCAAGGTGTTCAATAAGTGGGAGATTTGTTGGGGAAATGTGTCTCAACCTTGCGATTATATAAGGTTTATTGTTGATAGGATGTATTTAATATATATATATATATGTATATATATGTATGTATATATATATATGTGTGTGTGTGTGTATATGTATATATATACATATATATACACACATATATATATGTATATATATATGCATATATATATCCTAGATACACCGATAAGTGTAATATACAGTGGGAGCATAGGGTGGAGGGGAGGAGTGGGATGCATGTTAATGATAACATTTTTTTGTTAACAAAAACTCTTAAATGGTCAATATACATTAAATAATGTTATATTGTAAATTTAGACCATTCATTATTAGGTCTCATATCCAATGGTAGATAATTTTTCAGCTTGTCCTTTCCTAGAATGTAACCCTATTTTATGAGGGTGTTGTACTATGACTATAGATGGTGATGTATTCTAAGAGTTTGATAATAGTCATGTTGTCTCTAGATCTCTAGTGGTGATACTCCTATGAAGCTTTCTCTGAAAGTATATTGTAATCTTTGTGATGTCTAAATAATATATTGGGTGAATTTTGGAGTGTGGGGTTTTTCTCCCAAAAGGGTTTTCCCCACATAAATCACTGTGTTGTGGTATGCATGATATTTATGTTTATTTTTGTTTAATTTTTTGTAACTGCTGAAAAGATTTATAAATTTTTTGCATTATTCCCCCCTCAAGATTAGGGTAGGAAGTTGTTTTGATACCTTATCTTCCTTACAAATTGAATATTATATGACTAGGACCATACTACATCCATGATATAAATGAATCTAGAGCAGTGGAACTTAGACAAAAAATGACGCCCTTATGAGTGAATATGCAAATGGCGCATGCCTCAAACATTACCACTTGCCGATAGACTAAAAATATTAAATAAAGGAAGCCAAATACTAGTGTATATTGTGTACTATAGTTTAAAACCATAAAAACAAACAAAAACAGTTAAAAACCCAAAAATTAACTTATCACATCAAAAAAATAAAATGGCTAGAAAAACCCACATAACAGGAAACAACATTAAATGAACTACCACCCATTCACCTATTTAACATCTCACAGCTCACTCCAAACACTCACTTGTATCCTACACATTTTTCATTGTGTGTTCATTTAAATAAGACCAAACCCTAGAAGCTCCATGTACTCTACAAAATTATTTGCTAAAACAATAGCCACACCAACTGTAGTTGAAATCTCTAAGAAGCCTCGACCTAAGTACCAAAAGTACCCATATAAGGCTCTAGAAACAAATAGGAATGGTGAGTTCTCTTAGATACTAATTTTGAGGAATTCTATAGAATATTCCTCCAAGATGACGAGAAGATATACAATGCATAATGTATGGATATTGACCAGAAAAAGTTGGATATCTAGAAAGACTACCTGAACTTTTGTGATGAACATGTGCAGGTAAGAATTATACTGAGCTAGGCGCATGATGAGTTCATGTACCTAGAAAAATCCTACTAAATAATGAATGAGGAAATTCATGTGATGACATGGCTTAGAATGGTAGGTGACATCCTCACAAAGATGGCCATCAAGAATAACGAGGTGGAACAACTGATCAGAGTAAACCCTGATGGCTGGAGTATGAACATAAAGACAATCACAAATGATGGAGTTTGTTATGTCGTAATGGGGATTGTGTACAAATTATACTATGCTAATTGGGAGGACTCAACCACCACCACTACAATTCACACAGCCTACCAAATGGTAGTGGAGAGAAAATATTTTGACTTATGTGAGGTCATGCAAGAGAAATTAATGGAGAACATATAGAAAATAAAAAACTCTAAGTACCACTTCTGGTATGGTACATTATTGATATGCTTAATGTTTTATTTTATTAAAGAATTACCCACCTTCAAAGGCAATGCTTGGAAGAAAAAGCAAATGGTAGCAGCTTAGATTAAATATCACATTCACCAATTCCCAGACCTCCAATCCTATAAAGCCACATACTGGGGGTTCTTTGAGACCTTCTAGGAATATATACAAGAAAGGTAAAGGATTCCCCATGAGTCCACCACCTAGTTAACCAACATAATAACCTTCATGGTGGATAAAGAGTACACACATATGGAGGGAGTAGAACCATGCACAATTTGGGTACCACAACTACCCTATGAACTCACCGCACAAGAGGTAGATGCTTATGCCACTACCCTTCCAAGCCAACCTAAGGATCCTAATGTAGAGAATTTTGTAACTTATAAATTGGTAATGGAGAGTATAATTAATAAGGAGGCACAAGAAAATTTGATAAGAATAAAGATAAACTCCACAAATAGTGGGGAATACAGGAAGGTAGGTTCGCTCAATTATCTACTACCACAATGCTGTTAGAACCCTCCTTTGTAAGAAGGTTAAGGAGGCTTCATAGAACTTCATTGTGCAAATCAGAAGACCCCACCAACTTCGAATAGAAAATATCAACATCGGGGAAACCACCAAAATTCACCCCACAAAAGAGACCTTGGCAAGCAAGGTCCAAAAAGATGGAAAAAAGGAAAATTCATAAGGATAGGACAGGTGAAGAAGTAGAAGAGGTAGGAGTAGAATACATTGTAGAGGGTGAAGAAGAGGTCAAGAAACCTCTCAAAAGGAGTAAAAAAGGGAAATAAACTTTGACACACACTCCTCAAGTAACTTTAGAGTAACCCCAAATGCCAATTGACATCTTGATGAATACCAATGTCATCCTCCATTTCAAGATGCTGCTATAGGTATTGAACATGTATGAAGAAGATGAGGAAAATAAAGGCAATATATATAGTGCCTTCTCTGGTATTTCAACCAATCTAGCAAAGGGATGGATGAATCAATTAAGGACTTTCCAGAGGAAATAATTACAACAATATGAGAAAAGAGGGCCAAGGCACTCAATAAAGAAGAAGAAATAAGGGAGAAGGTCATCTCCACAATCGGTCCAAATATCACTGAAGAATAGAAGTAGGAAAGAGCCCAAGAACTCCACCTAAAATAAAGAGTGTCAAAACTCATGGAGGAAGATTCAGAGAACATAGGAAAAATCTGGAAAGAAACTAAGGATTTCACTAGAAATATATATGAGGAGATTAATAATAATGCAAAAGAGGTAGAAAGGCCCCACCCACCAGGGAATAATCTAACTAGAGAAGAAAATGATAAAAGTGAAGATACTAGCACTATGGAGACAACCACTTCCACTTCCATTATCTCTACCATCAAGTTTTTTTTGGCACAACATTAACAAATCCAAGTAGTGCCATCACTGCAACTTCTATAGGTACCAATTGTGGGATCATAAGTGGATTTTTTTAGCATTTCCCCACTACAGAAGATAAAATTGGGAGACATTCTCCATGCCACCACAAGGGAGGAACTACTAAGTGACCATGTGAGCACTATGGATCAACTATAGGATGCAGTAAATACACTACATAAAACCTTTCCCCACCTACCATGAGATACTTCACTTCCCATGCCCCAAAAACTCAAAATATTGGTGGATACCCTACAAGGATATTTTTTTACCACAAATGAAACCATAAGAAAAGAAGCATAAGGGGGGGTAATAAGGAGTAAAATAGAGGAATATAGCAAGAAGTGCACTATTGCACATTCTAAATTAGAGGAAAATATCAAAGGGTTGGGTGATATGATCATGGAAGTAGGGTTTATCTACTAATTTTGCTTACAATGGCCTACCATAAAAAATGGTCTAAAGGATCAAATGGCCCAATCAGAGAATCAAATAGCACAAGTGGCACGAACCTATAACCCTCTCCAAGACAGAGATGGCACCATAAGAGCCCAAGTGGAAACTCTCCACTACCAACTATAGTAACTCCACACCCAAAGGGAGTAGATCAAGGAGCAGATCAAGTAGATGAAGGAAACTATCAACAACCAGTTGGCCCACCTATTAGGGATAATGGGGGAAACACAAGGAATAGCCAAAACTATTCAAATCCTTGATAGTTTGGTTGATGTAGAGGAAACAATGATTCAGATTCAAAGCCATGTCTCCACTTTATAGAGGGAAAAAATATAGTGGGCCAAGACATTGAATCACCTCAAAGGAACATATAAGCATCTCCTTCCTAATTAAGAATCATGTCTTGAGGACAAGACACCATTTTAAAAAGGGGGATGATATTTGTAGGTCAAGGGTCAAAGTAGATCCTGCCGCAAGCTACCAAAAAGGGGTCGTGAAGGAAGGAAAAGACATTATATGTAATTAGGAGTCATGCCCCTTAATGGGAAAGCATATAAGTAAATGTAAATCATATGTGAACATATATGAATATACATAGGGATATATATGAGTAGAGACTAAGACATGAATTTTGTATATAGTTAGAACATAATATAAGGATATATAAGGGTTTATCTATGCATGTGTTATGAATGGATGAATGATTCTTATGTTGTTAACATAGTATCTAGTATCTATTCACCTTAATAACTTACCACAAATTCATGTTTCTCTTATTGTATCCTATGGGTATAAACTGACTACATAAGAGGTCCTTGGGTATAGATCTCTGAACTGTACTTCCCCATTCTTCTTGCCAATAGTATTATATAAAATTTGAACTAAAATATACTAGTATATACATTAAAGTTAAAATATAAATATTATAAGTTTAAGGATATTTATACATAGCTACAAAATAATTTAAAAAATAACTCCATTAGACCATCTGAATCCTTTCTTCTTCTACTGCATCTATAATTGTCTCATGATCTTTAATAGAAAGTGTTCATAGATATTTTGTAAATGGTTTCTCTTCATTCTTCACCAATTGTAGATTTGTTGCAAACCTTATGTAGTAGTGCATAATTTTCTTATGTGTTTTCTAATCTTTAAATGCAAGCAAACCATTATTCCTTATCAAATATTTCAATAGCTAGGTGCCAACAATAACCATATAACTTTTCAAATACTCGTAGTTATAATCTACTCTAGGCTCTAACACCTAATTTTTTCTCAAATCATCGAGCCAACCAATTCTTTGTTTCCTCTTTATTTACCTTGGGTGCAAAACAACATATACATCCTAAAAAACTTATAAATTCAATAAATTAGTTCAAATGAAATTTATAATTCATAAAAATACATGCATTTACATAATTATAAATTATAAAACAATATATAATGAAACTAGATCTTGAACTAATGCATCTTCTTGTATAAGGTCTAAAACATGATTGTAGTCATCTAATGATATCAATTGATTATTATCTTATAACCTTTTTTTTATGATGATCATATTTTTTGTACAGGTGTTAAGGATCTATGTTGTCATTCTTCAACCCATTCTATATTTCCACACACTTTCTACTCACGTTTATTATAAAATTGGAAAAATTAAGAAAGTTTTGTTGTCCACATAATCCTTGTGTTTGCATTTGAACTTTTAAAATAAGTTATTTTGTTGAGCCAATAGTTATTTCACAATCATGTCAAGGAAGAATGTTTTATTCTTCAATTAA
Organism: Sequoia sempervirens; assembly: GCA_007258455.2. NCBI lineage: Eukaryota > Viridiplantae > Streptophyta > Pinopsida > Cupressales > Cupressaceae > Sequoia > Sequoia sempervirens. The sequence goes on from VDFB02193867.1 coordinate 689,277,670, forward strand.
CCAAAATAATTGTCAAACTTTTAAGTTTTCACCTAACCCTGTAGATAATTTTACATTACACCAATCTAAATTGTATTTGCATCTTTAAATTATTTGTATCCAAAAAATAGCTACTTTCTAGCAAGATATCTCTTCACACATGCTCTAAATCCATCATAGTCTCTTTTACCATCCTCGACTTCAAAGACAATGAAATATTTCAATATTTTTGAATTATTATGTATAATTGTTTGGATATATGATATGTTGTGTCATATAAACTCCCTTTCTCTTAAATTTATAAAAAATATTTTGAAACAATGTTGTAAAAAATTTGATGGAGTAGATAGTTATCACTCAAATGGAAATGATACTCCCTCAAAAAAATTCTATCATTTTTCATACTATCATATGCATGTCTATATACAATATGAATAAGAATATCCACATGTAATGAATTGTAATATTGTGCTTCTTGAAATTTTGAGGGGAACTTGGATCTCGTAGGGTTTGTCTTTTCTACAGTTTTTAACTTTATTTATGTCATACTACACCCTTGGTGCAAGAAAACATTTTTTCTCTTGTATTTATTATGATTTTTTAACTAGTCATTTTTATGGCCTTAAATGGCTTCAACCAACTAGCTCATGTTGGTGTTGATAATTTGGTGGCTCTTTAAAATGGCTCTCTCAAACAAGAAACCCTCGAAGTTTGTCTCAAAGGTATTTCATGAGGTACACATTCTAAATACCCAATTATTGTTGTTTCACCTGTCCTTCAAGTTTGACATTTTTTGTAAATGACTAGAAATTTTGACTTTAATAGGGTATTTTTTGGATGCACTCCCCTTGAGAAAATGATCCAAGATTGGGTCAAAAATTAAAGGAAACTAGATACAGTTTGACTTGATGTTTTCTAGAACCTCACTGAAGGGTTCTTTCATTTCATTTTCTAGGGCTAACCATGCTATGGGTATCCTTAAGCATTTCCCTTGGTATTTTTGTGCATCTTTCTTGGTCTTTTAGCCTAGATGTGAGATTTCTCTATCACAGATGAGGAGAAACTTCATGTGTTAGTTTTTTTCAAGTTCTATGATTCATCCCTTCCATGCTAGAACCTTTTACATACTATTTTCATCTCCCTGGTGAAGGTCATTTGTGTTGAGCTTAATATATTTTATTAGGCTCATCTACAAAATCATGTTTGTGTTGAGATTGACTTGACCAAGGATCTAAAAGAAACTGTAGATATTTATATTTGTAACCTTTGTCACATCCAGCATGTGATTTACCTCAATCTACTCAATTCTTTTTTCAATGCTAATATGAAAAAAATAAAATAAATGATTGTGCATTGGTAGCCCCCTAGGCCAAATCACCTCCATAGTCAATTGAGGTTTCTTGGTCTATAGAGGTTCCCACCTTGAAATCTAAAGATAAATGGACAATAATCTCTCTCCCTGAAGGAAAATATGCTAACCCTAACCTTGAATCCTAACCCACTTAGCCAATTGGTTGTATTTATTGGTGGAATAGAGCCATTAGGTGAACATCCCACTTTTTGTATCTATGGGTACTAATTAGAAAATTTTGGAAAATGCATACAATGCCACAACTACAAAGCTTCACAAGAATATGATCACTCTTTAGTTTGACTCTTTTTCCCTTGCTTTGTAAGTTAGAGTGGTATAACTTAAACACCAAAAAAAAATTGATAATTATTCTAATTGAGGCACTCAAGTCAAATCTATGCTTCATTAGCTCAAAGTTAGGGATAAAGCCTCTAAAGAATTTTTTCAAGAACTTAGAGCTCGTCATACTTCTCATGGTATCAAATAGATTAAATGATAAACAAAATTTCATCATAAAGCTTTTGTTAATTCTTCAAGCCTTTTCCAAACATTTTAAGTTTTCACTACCTAGGAAAATTCTCCTAAAAGAGATCAGGCCCTTCAAGAATTCCTCTAAGTTATTTCCTCTTGGATTTCCTCCTCAAAATAATCATTTTGTGATTAATCGCTCTTCATCACTAACCTTAAGGAATTTTTTCACAGTATGGCCAATGGAAAGGCTCCTAAGTGTGATGGCTTCCCTTGTGAATTTTATAAGGTCCTCTAGGATTGTGTTGGTGAGGATCTACATAAAATTTATCTTGAAGTCTGCCACTCCAAGTTGTTATGGAAATAATTAATAAATATTCAATATCAAATTCATACATAAATCTAGAGACCTAAAGGAAATTTGTAATTGGTGGTCCATCACCCTACTCAATGTTTTGTACAAGACAATTTCCAAAACATTGGCCTTGAACATGCACCATATCCTTCCTCAAATTGTGAATCCTAAGAAAATAGGATTTATTAAACCTAGATATATCATGAAAAATATTATTTCCATCTTGGAAGGTATAGAATGGGCTACATGTGTTCCCAAAAAATCTATTTTCCTTAAAAATTGGCTTTGCCAAATCCTATGATCGCAACAAATGACCATTTACTTTGGTCATGCTTAGAGCTTTGGGTTTTGGGTCCTATTTCATTCAACTTGTTACCATTGTTTTGTTGATGTCTCAGCTTGCATTACCATTAATGGACAAAAAATTAATGTCTTTGGACTTTTTGAATCTATTTACCAAGGTTCCATCTTGGCTCCAACCCTATATCTTCTTTTTGTTGAAGGATTTTTCTACCTCTTGGTGTATTTTGTGATGCAGGAACATCCTTGGTTCTTGGCAATCTTGCATCAACCAAAAATATTTTCTTTCAATTTTGTTCTTATTTTTGTTCTTTTCTCAGTTCTTGCTAGTGGATTTGTCATATTTTCTCACCAGACCTTGTGGATCTTGGATTACATCATCTACATGTTCATTTTCCTTGTTCCAAGATTTGAGCATGATTGGACCTTTCTCCAGCAAGTTATTGCTTTCAAAATTCCTGGCAGTTTCTTAAACCAACAATGGAATAATTTCAAACTTTTTGGTTAGTTCAATCTTTGTGGACCATCCTCATGACTTGTGGATCTTAACGATGTGATTTTAAATGTTCCTTGGAGTGTCCCTGACCTTCACTATAGGTCCACACTTCATCTTACACACCTATTGAAGAGTAATTCAAATTTGAGGCTGACCTATTCATGTGCACGTTACATTTTCTTCCCTTGAAGAATGTGATGATCTTTGGCTAACGCGGATGTTTCTTGTATCACGGGTATAGTATAAAATTTGTAATTTATCATTAAAATGAAAAGGAGAGTTAGTAGTTGATTAAGTGAACTAAGACTGATCTGAATTCAACTTTCTATAGGAGCATATTAGAATGTTGTAATATTGAACATGTTATATCAGGCTTGTGAGCCGAATCTGTAAGTCCGGATGTTGTCGGTTGAATGTAACTGAGATAATTGTTAATGAGAATATTTTCATCTGCATTTTCCTCCATATTCTTTGTTGCTTTCATTGTGTTACTCTTGATGCACGGTTTAGATTGTTCTCTTTGAGGACCCTCCTATCATGGCTGCGGCAAATTGGTATCAAAGTGAGGTTCATTCCTTGCGAGATCGTTAGAGTTTGCGAAGTCCTGTTGAAGATTTGTTGTGGGGTGGCGGATTGAGGATCTAACCTACAGTTGCAGAGGACTTGTGTGAAGATGGTGGGAAGAAGAAATTTTAGAGGAAATGGAACGCGTGGAAATGCAGACCTTGCTATGATGGAGATGTTAAGAGGAATTACTTCCATATTAGATGCAATTGAAATAGCCCAGAGAAGAGTTTGACCAGTTGATGATGTGAGGGATGAAGAAGAAGTATAGGAATAAAGAGGAAGAGATGAGCAAAAAGCCTAGATCAAGGAGAAGAGAGGTTCATAAGAGCCCTAACAAAAGTGAATACAAGACCACATTTCAATCCACCAGATTATAATGGTAAGTTGGATTCAGATGTACTGTTAGATTGGATAATAGAGATGGAAAATTATTTTGAATTTGAAGGTACCTCTGAAGATAAGAAGATGAATTTTTCTTGTACAAAGTTGAGAAGACATGCATCCCTTTGGTGGGAACATTTACAAATAGATAGGTAGAGAAGAGGAAAAGAAAAGATAAATTAATGGGATCATATGGTGAATAAGTTGAAGTTAAAGTTTATGCCTATAGACTATCAGATTAGTTTTTTCAAGAAGTTGCAAAACTTGAAGCAAAAAGAATCTAGTGTGACAGAGTATACTGAGGAATTCTATAAGTTGAATATCATATCTGGACATTCAGAGGATGAGGTTGAGCAAGTAGCTAGATATTTGAATGGTTTAAGGTCATCCATATAGGATGAAATCAGTTTGATCAAGATGAAAAGTGTGGAAGAGGCATATCAATGTGCCCTAAAAGTAAAAGAGAAGTTGAATAAAAGACATGACTAAAGACAGAGAGGAAGAGGTGGAAGATTTCAAAGAGGAAGAAATTTTACTGGAGGAGGAAGAGGATCTTTTCCAGATCAAAATGAGGATAAGGAGATTAGTAAGAATGAAAATTCATACCATAGAGGTGATGGAAACTCTTATAGAAGAGGAGGATATGGTGGTTATTGGAATGAAATTTATAGAAAGGATGATAAAGAGAAAAGAATACTCAGGGGAATAAGTGTGGTGGAGAAGGACATAGAGTTTTTGAATGTAATTAGGGAGAGACAAGCAAAAAGACAGAGAACAATAGGAGAACAACCTTTGTTGAGGAAGAACATGTTGGATCATCTAATAAACCTAAAGATGGAGAAGTGTTGGTGAACATGAGAGTATTGTGTTAGAGTGAATTGGAAAAGGAGCCATTACAAAGAAATAATTTGTTTCGGACTAGATGTAAGGTGAATGGTAAATGTTGCAATGTGATTGTTGATAGTGGAAGTTCTATGAACCTAGTTTTTTAAGACATGGTGACTAAATTGGGGTTGCAAAGGTTGAAACACCCAAAGCCCTATTAGATTGATTGGATTCAAGATGAGCATAAGATACTGGTAAGTGAACAATGTTTGGTGAAATTAAAGATAGTAAATTACCATGATGAAGCTTTGTGTGATATCATGCCTATGGATATATGTCATATTTTGTTGGGAAGGCCTTGACAGTATGATAGACAGGCTATTCATGATGGAAAGAAGAACATATACACCATTGTTTCTAGTGGGATAAAGTAGATTTTGTTGCCATTGGAAGATGTTCCTATAGTTGAAGTTTGTGTGAATGCTAGGGTTTGTGTGGTTGATGGAAGAAGATTCCTTGATGGATTGAGACATGAGAATATGTGTATTATAACTTAGTTCCCAAGAAGGATGAAGATTTGAAGCATGTGGAAGAACACCCAAAAGAGATAAAAGGGATACTGACAAAATATGAGGAGATCATTTTAGATAATGTACCTGATGGATTGCCACCTATAAGGAGTATTAGTCATTGTATGGATTTGATTCCTAGAGCTAGTTTTCCTAATAAGGCAGCACACCAGATGACACTGACAGAGAATGAGGAATTGAATAGACAAGTGAAAGAATTGTTGAAGAAGGGTTTGATCAGAGAAAGATTAAGTCCATGTACAGTACCTACTGTGCTAGCACCTAAGAAGGATGGAGAATGGAGAATGTGTACAGATTCTAGAGCCATAAACAAGATCACGGTGAAGTATAGAATTCCTTTGCCTAGATGGATGACATTATGGATTGTTTGAATGGAGCTAGGTACTTTACAAAGATAGATTTGAAGAGTGGATATCATCAAATCAAAATCAAAGAAGGAGATGAGTGGAAAACAACATTCAAGACAAATGAAGGATTGTATGAGTGGTTGGTTATGCCTTTTGGATTGACAAATGCACCGAGTACCTTCATGAGATTGATGAATGAGTTGTTGAAGAAAATTTTGGGTAAGTTTGTGATTGTTTACTTGGATGACATCTTGATTTTTAGTAAGAGTAGAGAAGAACATTTGTTGCATATCAGACAAGTTTTGTAGAGGTTGAAAGAAGAGCAATTGTTGATAAACATTAAGAAGTTTAGTTTCATGAAGGAGGAGTTGGTCTATCTAGGATTTGTGATATCTGTGGATGGATTGAAGATGGATCCTGAGAAGGTAAGAGCGATTTTTGAGTGGCCTACACCAAATAGCATTGGAGAGGTAAGATAATTTCATGGATTGGCTAGTTTCTACCAAAATTTCATTAGGAATTTCAGTTCTATTTGCAATCCTATGACAAAAATAATGAGAGGAGATAAGAAGGATTTTAGATGGACATCTGGAGCAAACTATAGTTTTGAATTGTTGAAGCAGAAGGTGACTAAGTAGCCTATGTTGGCTTTACCGAATTTCAGTATGGTATTTCAAGTAGATTGTGATGCAAGTGCAAATGCAATTGGAGTAGTATTGAGTCAAGAAGGGAGACCTATAGCTTATTTCAGTGAGAAGTTGAATGATGCCAGGAGAAGATATTTAGTGTATGATCAAGAGTTTTATACTATAGTTCAAGCCTTGAAGAAGTGGAGACATTATTTGTTGCCTAAGGAATTTGTGTTAAATACAGATCATCAAGAATTGCAATATTTGAATAGTCAAGGTAAGTTGAATCAGAGACACATGAGATGGGTAGAATTCTTGCATAGTTATACTTTTGCTTTGAAGCATAGGAGTGGGAAGTCAAATAGATTTGTTGATACTTTGAGTAGAAGGGATTTACTGACAGAGATGAGAGTGGAGGTATTAGGCTTTGAGGAATTGAAGAACTTGTATGTGAAAGACCCAGATTTTGCAGAACCTTGGAAAGCTTGTAAAGAACCTATTTTGGAGGATAGAAGCCAGTGGTTGGATTATTTCATTTAGGAGGATATGTTGTTCGAAGGTAATCAGTTGACCCCAGAGTTCGATGAGGGATAACTTGGTGAAGGAGAAGCATAGTGGAGGAATGTCAGGACACTTTGGAATTGATAAGACAGTGGCTTTTGTGAGTGAGAATTACTTTTGGTCATAGATTCATAAGGATGTTAGGAAATTTGTGCAAAGTTGTAGAGTTTGTCAAGTTGCAAAAGGGAGTAGTCAGAATGTAGGATTGTATAAGCCTTTGACAGTTCCAGAGAGACCTTGGGAGGATATCAGTATAGATTTCATACTTGGTTTACTGAGGAAACAAAGAGGTAATGATTCTATATTTGTGGTGGTAGATATATTTTCTAAGATGGCACATTTCATACCTTGCAGGAAGACAACAAATGCAGTACATGTAGCAGATTTATTTTTTAAAGAGGTGGTTAGATTGCATGGGTTACCTAGGATACACAGGGAAGAATGCAATGCAGGGCTTTTAATTTTTCAAATTACAATCGAATTAAGATACACATGAAAGATTTACAAAAATAGAGTAAATACACAAAGACAACTAACACTAGATTTACGTGGGAAACCCTTTCGGGAAAAAACCCACCACACCAAGCTGAATCTCTTTGTATTACAGTAACAACAATTACATACAATCAGAAAGACAACTCTCTGGTATTTCATAGTAGCTACACTATTCAAACTCTGATACAGAAAAATGCTCACACAACCATTCGATTTACACATAGTTATCTCAATAGAATCGGTCTGCTTTAAAACTGATCACATTCTGATTTTGTCTTCTATGCATCCTTATCTGCCAGATCTCCATTGAAGAAAGTTTCCATGCCAATTCAGATTTTTCCTTGTAAGCTATTTTTCTCCAGTGTCGCAACAGTTACAAAAAATCCAACCATCATCAGTTTGAAAACTGCTTCCTCTGATTGGTCCAGCAGGATGCCACACATGATGGTCACACGGTCAACGACATCCAAACTTTATAGGCATATCGGTGAGACACTAACAGTGTCTCCCCGATGCCACAAAGTTTCTCTATCGATATCTGCTTAAGTCTCCAACATTCGGCAAGACAATAATAACGAGTGTCACATGTCATACCAAAACCATCGAAGTCCATTTTGTTCCTATCGGCAAGAGTTTCCTTTATCGGCGAGACTCATATTGAAAACCATAAGTCATAATGAACAAACATTCTTATCGGTGTGACATATCGATCTCGCTAACACCTCTCACTGAGTCTTTATGTTACATCGATGACCATTCGATATCGGCAAGACTTATGTCTTTCGCCAAGACCTTACACTGGCCGAAGATGTCATACCGAAATGCCCAATAGAACTGGCGAGACTTATCGCCTTCGCCAAGACTTCATACCGAAGTCCTAAGTCACATCGACGACTACCATTCGGCAAGACCTATACTGAAAGCATCTCATCATTAGCAAGACAATTTAATGTCGCTAGGACATCTTATCAAGGCTATTGAGTTACCCCGATAACCTTAGGCTATCGGCAAGACACCCTCTAATTGCTAAGACCTCACTTCGATCACTTTGAGTTACACCAATGAAGAAATGTTGTCTTCACATCCATCTGCTCAATTTCTAAGTCATACGCTACTGCAAGTGACAAAAGAAATCTAATGGATGTTAGCTTAGCTACAGGAGAAAAGATTTCTCCATAATCAATTCCCTCTACCTGGGAATACCCTTTCGCAACCAGCCTTTCTTTATATTTTTCCACACTGCCGTCCAAACCTATTTTCTTTTTAAAAACCCATTTGTAGCCCACAACTTTTCTACCTTTAGGAAATGGCACCAAACTCCAGGTATCATTCTTGTCTAATGATGTCATTTCTTCATTCATGGCTTCCAACCAAGAGTTTGAATCAGACATTTTAAATGCCTCTTTCACAGTCCTAGGTTCATCAGTGCTAGAAATTAAAGCATAGGCACAAGTAGACTCAATTAAAGAAAACCCATACCTATCAGGTTGCTTTCTTTCATGAGTTGACCTCCTCACAGGCTGAGGCTAAGGTGGTTCTTCATCTTCTTCAGAACTTTCAGAACTGCTTGAGCTCTCCTTAGTATCAAGTACATTTTTTTTCCAATTCCTCTTTATTTCGTGTCTAAGGAATTGCTGCTACATCCTTTTCATTTTATGATTTCTTCTCTGATTGTAGATCTAATGTAGAAGGTTTCAACTCATGAAATATAACGCTTCTGTTGTGCAAAACTTTCTCAGTCTCAGGATTCCAAAGCTTGTATCCTTTTATGCCAGCACTATAGCCTATAAATATACACTTTACAGCTTTGTTTTCCAACTTGGATCTTTTTTCAAATGGCACATATGCATATGCCTTACAGCCAAAGACATGAATATGTCTCAGAGAGGGCTTCTTTCCAGACCATGCTTCCAAAGGCGTCTTCTCAACAAGAGCAGAGTTAGGAGAGCAATTTACCAAGTAACATGCTGTAGAGACTGCTTCAGCCCATAACTTCTCCTCCAAGCCAGCACTGCTCAACATACTTCGTGCTCTTTCCATTATTGTCCTGTTGAACCTTTCAGCAACTCCATTTTGTTGTGGAGTGTAAGGTGTAGTCTTGTGTCTTTTGATCCCATGATCTTTACAGTACCTTTCGAATTCATCTGAACAGAACTCACCGCCATTGTCAGTCCTTAAACATTTTATTTTTCTACTAGTCTGATTTTCTACAAGGTTTTTAAATTCCTTAAACCGACTGAACACTTCTGATTTACTTTTCAGAAAATATACAAATGCTCTTCTTGAAGAATCATCAATAAACGACACATAATATCTTGATTTAGACAAAGAAGGAACATTCACTGGACCAAACACATCAGATTGTATATAATCAAGCAAACTAGAAGTTTTGTGAGGATTGGAATAAAATGAAACATGGTGCTACTTTCCATATATGCAATGTTCACAAAAATTAAACTCAGGGTTACAATCTTCAAGCCCTTCTACCAGGTTTTTATTTTTCAAGGTTTTTTAACCTTTCTCACCAATGTGGCCTAGCCTATGATGCCAGAGCATAGTCTTCTCTGCTGGAAGTTTAATCTCCATGGAGTTTACACCATCAGGAACATTTTCCTTCTTTTCTTCATGAGCAGCCTTAAGTGACTTTGCAGAGACACTGTTGCATTGAACAGCCAGTGCATCTAGCTTGTACAGAGTACCAATTCGAGCACCCCTAGCTAGCACCATAGACCCTCTAGTCACCTTGCAGCCATTTCTAGAGAACATGACTTGCACTCCGATATCATTCAACTTACTTACAAAAAGTAGATTTTGAGCCAGACTTGGTATATGCATCACATCATTGATTCCCTTCACTCTTCCACCAGGGAACTGAATTCTAACTCTTCCACGACCAACAATTTCCAAAGATGAATCACTTGCTAGGTACACCTTTCCACCATTGTATTCTTCATACTTTGTGAACCATTCTCTATGGGATGTCATGTGGAAAGATGCTCTAGAATCAATCAACCAGACATCATCTGATGCCTGTGTAGCCAAGGCTGCAATGAAGGCATCTGCATCACTATGAGAAGAATCATTTCCAGAAGAGTTCTTCTTTTTCTCCTCCTTGCAGTCCTTTCAGACATGACTAGGTTGCCCAAAGTTCCAGCACTTCACCTTGGACTTCTTGCCAAGAGACTTTGATCTCCCTTTTGATTTTTATCTGGATTTCTTGTCCTTCTTCTTGCCTTTCTCCTTTGGTCTACCTCTGACAACCAAAGCTCCTTTTCCATCTTAGAAGATTTTCTTCTCATTTCTTCTGATAATAGAGAAGAAACAACGTCTTCCATCTTGAATGTGGATGTTGTACTCCCAATGGCCATCACCAGATGATCCCAAGAATCAGGGAGAGAACAAAGCAACAGCATGCAACGATCTTCATCTTCAATCTTTACACCAACAAATGTCAACTGAGAAATCAACATGTTGAAAGCATTTAAGTGATCAGCAACAGACCCCCCTTCCTGCATTCTTAAAGAGTACAACTTCTTCCTCAAGAACAACTTGTTCGCCAAGGACTTGCCCTGATAAATGGATGCTAATCTTTTCCACAAGGTAGATGCAGTATTTTCTTTATGCACATTCAAAAGAACAGAGTCTACCAAACAGAGCCTTATCAACCCTTTAGACTTTCTATCTGCTAGGTCCCAATCCTCTTGCTTCATGCCTTGAGGCATTGTTCCAAACACAACAGTCCAAAGATCAAGATCAACTAACATATCTTCCATTTTGAGTTTCCACAACTCAAAATTGCTACCATTGAATTTCTCTATTTCCATCCTTCCGGATGTGCTCGCCATCTCAATCTATAATTAAATTAACAGACCTCTACCAGACTCCCACTGAAAAGGATTTAACACAAAAAACCCAACCCACTCATAAGGACAACACAATTGGCCAGGCTCTAATACCACTTGTAAGGAAAGTAGAGGTGCGGAAACACTTTCCTAATGTCAAATCCATAGGGAAGAATGCAATGCAGGGCTTTTAATTTTTCAAATTACAATCTAATTAAGACACACATGAAATATTTACAAAAATAGAAAAAATACACAAAGACAACTAACACCAGATTTACGTGGGAAACCCTTTCGGGAAAAAACCCACCACACCAAGCTGAATCTCTTTGTATTACAGTAACAACAATTACATACAATCAAAAAGACAACTCTCTGGTATTTCATAGTAGCTACACTGTTCAAACTCTGATACAGAAAAATGCTCACACAACCATTCGATTTACACATAGTTATCTCAACATAATCGGTCTGCTTTAAAACTGATCACATTATGATTTTGTCTTCTATGCATCCTTATCCGCCAGATCTCCATCGAAGAAAGTTTCCATGTCGATTCAAATTTTTCCCTGCAAGCTATTTTTCTCCAGCATCGCAACAGTTACAAAAAATCCAAATGTCATTAGCTTGAAAACCGCTTCCTTTGATTGGTCCAGTAGGATGCCACACATGATGGTCACACAGTCAATGGTGTCCAAAATTTGTAGGCATATTGGTGAGACACTAACAGTGTCTCCCCGATGCCACAAAGTTTCTCTATCGATATCCACTTAAGTCTCCAACAGTCGACAAGACAATCATAATGAGTGTCACATGTCATACTGAAACCATCGAAGTCCATTTTGTTCCTATTGGAAAGAGTTTCCTTTATCGGCGAGACTCATATCAAAAACCATAAGTCACAACGAACAAACATTCTTATCGGCGTGACATACCGATCTCGCCAACACCTCTCACCGAGTCTTTATGTTACATCAATGACCATTTGATATCGACAAGACTTATGTCTTTCACCAAGACCTTACACCGATCGAAATACCAAAACGCCCAGTAGTCGACGAGACTTATCGCCTTCGCTAGGACTTCATACTGAAGTCCTAAGTAACACCGACAACTACCATTCGACAAGACCTATACCAAAAGCATCTCATCATCAGCAAGACAATTTAATGTCACTAGGACATCTTATCGTGGCTATTGAGTTACCCCGATAACCTTAGGCTATCGGCAAGACACCCTCCAATCGCTAAGACCTCACTCTGATCGCTTTGAGTTACACTGATGAATGGTTGGATGTGTCCCCATCAGCGTGACCTTCACTATTCGTTAAGACCTCACACTAGGATCTTTATGTTACGGCGAAGACTCCTGTCGGTGAGACATTTCATACTCGTGGAGACATCTTACCGAAACCCTTGTTTCACCAAAAGAGCCAGCTACCATCGGTGAGACCACATACCGACAATAGACCCTTCAGTCAAATCTCCCCGATGCCCGATAAGATCACACTATCGCCTAAAGTTTTCCCTCACCAAAAGGTCACAGCGAACACACAAGGTCACAGCGATAGACTTGTCGGCAAGACTTCAACCCTGTCACAGCGATAGGAACATTTTAAGAGCTTCAGAATAGTTAGTCGCCCAGACATGAACAATGTCACAATTACTTTGCCCTTCAGGAGTTCTATGTTAGTAAGGATTGAGGCACATATTCAAACAAAAAGCAGAATAATTTGCATAACACATGAAGAAAGTGCATATTCAAGTGAAACAACAAATGGAAGAACTGAACCAAAAGTATAAGGAGAAAGTAGATGAAAAGAGGAGACATAAGGAATTCGAAGTTGGAAATGAAGTAATGGTATATTTGAGGAAGGAGATATTTTCAAATGGTACATACAATAAGTTGAAGATGAGAAAGTTTGGACCTTGTAAGATCTTGAAGAAATTTGATTCATGAAATGCATATGAAGTGGAGTTATAGGAAGGTATGGGTAGATCACCTATATTCAACATTGAAGATCTATATCAGTATCATGAAGCAAAATTCAGTGAAGAAAATAAAGTAGATTTGGAAAATTAGTTTCCTAAACAACGATCAGATGAGATTGAAGAGATTTTGGAAGTCAGAGATGGGAGGAAGACTCGTGGAAGACAATACAAACAATATCTCATGAAATGGAAAGGTAGACTAGTTGGGAATTCTTCTTGGATTTCTTAGGATGAGGTCGACCATCTTGGTTTCCCTTTAGCCCCAGAAAAGTGAGGGACTCACTTTTCAATAAGCCTAGATGTCTGGTGTAGGAGCATCCTTGGTTCTTGGCAATCTTGCATAAACAAAAAATATTTTCTTTCAACTTTGTTCTTATTTTTGTTCTTTGCTCAGTTCTTGTTGGTGGATTCATCATATTTTCTCACCAGACCTTGTGGATCTTGGATTACATCATCTACATGTTCATTTTCCTTGTTCCAATATTTGAGCATCATTGGACCTTTTTTCATAAAGTTATTGCTTCTAGAATTCCTAGTAGTTTCTTGAACTAGCACCAGAATAATTTCAAACTTTTGGGCTAGTTTGATCATTGTGGACCATCCCCGTGACTTGCGGATATTAATGGTGTGATTTTAAATGTTCCTTGGAGTGTCCCCGACCTTGAGTATAGGTCCACACTTCATCTTACACACATGTTGAAGAGTAATTCAAATTTTAGGTCCACCTATTCATGCACACGTTACATTTTCTTCCCTTGGAGAATGTGATGATCTTTGGCCGACACAGATGTTTCTTGAATCATGGATATAGTATAAAGCTTGTAATCGATCATTAGAATGAAAAGGAGAGTTAGTAGTTGATTAAGTGGACTAAGGTTGATATGAATTTAGCTCGCTATAGGAGCATATTGGAATGTTGTAATATTGAACATGTTATATCAGGGCTATGAATCTATAAGATTGGATGTTGTCGACTGAATGTAACTAAGATAATTGTTAATGAGAATATTTTCATCTACATTTTCCTCCATATTCTATGTTTCTTTTGTTGTGTTACTCTTGTTGGACAGTTCAGATTGTTCTCTTTGAGGACCCTCCTACCGTGGTTGCATCATTTTGTGTCTCAAGGACTGGTTAATAGAATTAATTTACCTAAATCCTTAGCTCATCTTGTTAATGGTCATTTTTTGAATGACTCATTCCTCACTCTCATTTAAGAGGAGAAAAATATCAAATAGGCACTTAAGTTCCTTGATACTTTTTATAAAGCTTATGGTTTTTCCATTCAATGTCATAAGACTTAATGCTACATATAATCCTTCCTGATCATGCCTTCTTGGGTTAGATCCTATGGTTAGAAGTGGAGTGTTCATGGAGAATTTTTTAGATTTATATACATCCATTTTTCTTTCCAGGCTTCATAGTTATCCCTTTGACAAGTTATAATTACCAAAATAAAAATACTAACATACTAGATCACAAAAACCCTCTCTCTGACAAAGAAATTTTAGGTTCTCCAAGATTCTTGTGGGAACTCATGTGTATAGACACTTAAAAATGTCTCGATGGATCACATTGGATAACTAACATCATTTCCTCTTGAAACCCATCCTCTTTTTTCTTAATTGATTAAATTAGCCTAGATATTTAATTAATTAAATCATTTGTATCTATTAACCTAATTCATCAAATCGGGTTAATTTCCCCTTTCACGCTAACATTTCATCTCATTAAATTAAATAAATCAAAGTATTTAATTTAATTCCCTAAGTCTTCTTATTTAATTAAAATAACCCTAAGTCTTCTTATTTAATTAAAATAACCCTAAGTTATTTAATTAAATATTTAATTTAATGAATATAACTTTATTCTTCTAATTCCCATAATTACATGATTAAACCTTGTTTAATTAGCAATTATCTAATTAATCTAATCTTTCTCCCACTTGCAAGGGAATATTCCTCCTTTTCACATTCCTCAAAAGGGGAATATTCCCTCCACTTTTGTACAGTTTAATTTAGTTTTAATTAACTAAATAGCTCTTTTTCCCTCACACATGAATATTCCAAAGAATATTCTTATTCTTCCATCATTTGAAAAAGTGATATTTTCACTTTTCTTATGCAAGTTTTAACTTGTGACTTCTTGTGCAAGTTAACTTTTGACCTCTTGAATAGGTCAAAAGTGTGCTTGTTTGGAAGGAATGATAACCCTTGATTAAATCTCATCTTGTATTTTCACCCATTGATGAGAATCTATGATCCATGCCTCCCATTTCCTCCATCCTTGACCGTTGATTAAGATTTTTGATCTCAACCATTCATTTCTCATTTGTTTTCTTATAAATAGGTCACTATTTGGAGACAAAGGGATCCATCTTTCAATTGCAAACTTATGTTGTTGAAATCACTCACACTCACACTCATACTTTGTACACATTTAGCATATTTTTAGTTCATTTTAATTGCATAATAGCTTTAAGCTTCCATTAATGGCTTACATGCACTCATTTTAGCTTGTTTATTAATTAGGGCTTGAATCTTTTAGCTTAATCTCATTTAAATTAGCTTAGAAATTGCATAACTACATATTTTAGCATAGAATCATGGTATATTAGCTCTTGCATCATGTTCAACTTAGCATAAATCATGTTTTAATACACATCTTGCATCAGGTTCATCGATTCTTTTCAATATAATCAATTGGAACAAGCTCAATACCTATAGGATTGGGAAAGGGTTGTTCTTCCACATCAACAACACACCAATCCCCTAATAGAATAAGTATTAATGGGTTAAATTAGGGGTTTCTAAAAGCTTTCATAGTTTAACTTGTTTAGTTTAATGGATTCTATTTTAATTTACATTAGATGATTTTATTGGGACTAAGGTTTAGTGGCTAAATTGCATTTCGTATCCTCATGGATCAAGTGTGGTTAACATGTACTATATACTAGGCCACAATGTGTATTATTCCTCATGTTAGGATCCTTTAAAATCCTGCTACATGAAGTTAGAAAAAAATCTAGACATTATTTTCTTTGGTCTTTCTTAAAAATTCACAAGGGATTCCATAGGGTTGCTTGGGAGTTTTTTTGCCTCCCCCAAAATTTTAAAGGTTTTGTTGGATTACAATGTCTTAATCTCAGTGAGTCCTATGATTAAATAATTAATTATTTTCCCCTAAGTTACTGATTTAATTTATTAAATAAAAAATATATGTTTCCAAATTACTAAGGCACTTTTTGGGACCTAGCAGAGAGTTGGCATCCTACATGCAAGTTGCAAAAGGGTAAGAATGTGACACTTGTCACATGGGTGATCCTTTGGGAAAGGGAAAATGTTTATACCTACAAATGAGTGCCATGTTGACATGTTTCTTTCTAGTTTGATAGTTATCATTTGGTGGGGCCCACTTGTGAGAATATTCCTTCTTTAGAAAAATAGGAGCAACGAAGCATGACACTTGTCACCTAGGCACTCATTTTGGCATTGAGCATTGTGAAAACCTCAAGGAAGAGCACCATGATTCCATGTGGCATTGGTTTGACTTGTTGCTTGGTGTTTGAAGAGTAAAGTTTCTTAACAGAGACCAAGTTATCACTAGGAATGACAAGAAGTCAAAGATGAGTTCAAATTTGGTAGTTGACTTGATTTTATCTATGGCATGCCTTGCATATGAGGTTACTTGATTTTTTATGTTGCAAGCCTTACATGGATTGTATGCTCATTTGGTTGTTGTTTGGGTCACTTGGGACTCATGCATATTGTTCATTTCAATTTACATGCATGTAGAGACTATGGGATTGACACATGACAATCTTGGGCACCCATGCATGAGTGTATAATTATGTTAATGCATTAGTGCATTATATGAGATTGTATTGTGTTTCCATCACTTTCAATCACCCCCTTCAAACAAAAAATTGCACCCTCTACTTAGTTTAAAAACCAAAAGTTATGTCTTGTTGGCATTTTTGTTCAATTTTCAAACCAACGCCAGACGCTGATAGAGTTTTATAACTTATCTCCCACTTGACGCTTTTAGGGACTTAACTAAAGATCTTTTTGTGTTGGTATTTTTTGTGATTCTGAGTCAGCTCTTGGTTCCTGAAATTTCTTCATGGCTGATAAAGTGAATCAAGACAAGCAACTTTAAATAGTAAAGGGGACTTGGTGGATTATTACGAGGTTTGGAAACCTTTTTCAATTCCCGGCAGGGTTCCCAAAACTTCACTATTCCTATTATTTCTTTCAAGCTAAATGATGGTCACTTTTTCTAAGTGTTATTTGTAATGACAAAGGGGTTAATAAGAAGATTAAAGCACTTCAAAGGTTAATACGACATAGCGGAATATGAACAAGTTTTCATAACTAGGGTGAACTTTGAAGTTAGTTTAAAAACCGTACCCAAAAATTGATAACCAGTGCATTCAAAGTCGAATAATGCTTTATTGACAGAGATGTATTTGCAGGGAGAAAAGATACTTGTAGAAATAAAATTTACATGAAGAGATACATCCATAAATACCAATTTCATTCAGCATGAACATAAAATAGAAAGAGGTTATTATAAGAAAATATGAACATGAAGCAAAGAAGATTGTAAGAACATCCATATTACATAGAGCAGTTTGAAAGCCATATATATATATAAGCATAAACATTTTATGTTACATCACAAAAAAGGATAGAATTTTCATCATAGGGGGTCTTAAACGCAAAGAGTGGTGATGAGGACCCTAATGGTCTCAATAAATTCTTGCATATGCTTAATTTGTGTAGGAGAAAAGAGGTTCTCATTAAACTTGGGCGAAGGTCTCCATATCGTTGCACTCGATTCCAGAATGTAGTAGGGTGATTGCTTGACTAGCTCACTCATTTTGCAATGCATAAACAATGCAAATTGTGTCACAACCTAAACCTATATTTGGATGCACAAATAAACCTCTTAGGGAATCTTCAATGCATAATAGATACCTTGGCCTCACTAGATGCTCAACAGAGTGCATTCTCCATTCAAAGATCTCAGAGGTGCACATGATATTGTAAAGAAAACACTCAAGGAGACCAAAGTTATGGATGTGCACTTGAGACATGTAGTGCTCTCCAATAATATTTTGGATCACCTCCTCCTCCACATCACTGTAGATGAGGAAGATCTCTCTAATTTAGTTTGCAACCAACCTATGCACGACACTACACTCAACACCCTCAACAACAAGAAAATCACACCTGATATCCAAAGCTTCATCACTTGAAGTGCTCAACATGATTGAAGCTAAAATTAGTATTGTGAAAATGAGCAATGATGAAGCTAATTTATAGAATGGCGAGAGAAAGCTAGTGGATTCCACTAAAGGAAATTAATGTTGGAAGTACATCTAAATTGCCTCAAATTGAATGAATTCGGAAAGGTGATGTGATGGGAATTTAGTAAATTGGATTTAGACATCGATGAAATCCTTTTCATTTAAAGAAGTTGCATGGAAACAATCTCAGGTTGCATGCCAACAATCACTAGAAATGGAAGGTGGCAGACATTTCACATGATTGTATACCATATGGATTCTTATAGCAAGCATCATTTCACTCCATCATATCAATCGAAAATGGTGATGTAATCATAACCACCCTTAAAAATAGTCATGAATGAATAAATTGTCATAATCTTCGACAAGAACTAGTTGGTTTTAAGCCAACTTTTTATTCAACCAAACAACGGTTAACATTCAACAATAAATTTTCAAGAAATTTTGGTCGTTATGATGTAAAATTTTAAATATAACCTAGTTGGATATTGCAAGGGTTCAAAATTTTTATCCCCCTTGAATTGTGATGCATGAGTTGGAATCAATAATAATCAAATGATCAATTTTACAATTTGATATTTTATTGTGAATGTTTATTGTCTGTGTGCAATAGATTTTTGAATAGAATGCTAATGTTTATGAATAAGTCTATGAGCTTAGATGAGAATTTGAATATTCCTTCCCTATGAGAATGTGTTTTTTTGTGGTGTTTTATTCATTTATTTATAATGAATGTTAAGTTGCAAGTGAGTCGAGTTAGCGAGCTCTTAATAATCTGGTTTGTGAGCTATGATATGATTGTTTTCCAATCCAATTTTCAACATTAAAGTTTTCTTTAGTTTTAAATAATTTTTCTATCGCATCTATTTCCATGGTTATGGATAGATGTTGGTTTTCCTTTCCTTCTTTCTGGTTAAAATCATACCCCCTACTTTCATTACATTTTAAAAAAATCAAAAATTTGTATCAAAAGAGGGAGTTGTACCTCAATTGAAATTTAGAGGAAGATCGCCAATGCAATGGTGATCTCTCCAACTATTTTTGATCAATTAGTCCTTCTTTGGGAAATATAGAGTAATTTTGAGTTGATTATTTAAAGGACAAATCTGTCGACCAATATATTTTTGGCAACTCTACTAGGGAGTGTGTAGAACATTAGATAATTTCCTTATCATGATTAAAGATGGTGTTACCACATGAGAATATTTTTCCTATTTTGCAGCCATATTTACATTGGGTCACAACTAAGAAAGAATACATCATCTCATAGTTGATTACTCTTATGTGGAGGTACCACAAAAGCATGATGGATTACATGCAAGCTAGTTTTGTGCTTGAAGAGGAAGAAGAACTAGCACAATTTCTGCTTAGACCAATGGTTGAAAGATGTATGAGGATTTAAATTGTGCACTATCTAAATCCTTTTCCTTTTCCCATTCAAAATAAAAATCCACTACCAGTCCAAAGAGAAGCACCGCAAAATTAAATTTATCTCTTCCTGAGAAGGGATTGGTGACTCTATTAAAATGAATTTTCCCTTCTTCTTCATGATTTCTTTTGATGGATTCTACTTCATTGTGGCCATGGGGGTTTTTTTTTGGATCCCTAGCATTATCAAGGTATTCACCTCTTCTTGAAGGATTAAGAGAACATTTCCCAACATTCACTGGGGAAGATGCATGAGATCTTGAAGATCATATACAAGAATTTATGTTTCTCAAGTGCCATTTCTAAAGTTGCTAAGGAAAATGTGGGTGTTTTCCTTTTTGTTGCATCTTTGGAAGGTCAAGCAGTGGAGTGGTTTAGATGGATTGATGATGGACTTATTACTAATTGGAATACTCTAAGAGACAGATTTATTGAGAGATTCAAGATAGTGGTTGATGTGGTGGCACTTTTGAGGTCCCTTTTCAATATTCAAAAAAGAGAAGGTGAAGATGTCAGAATATTTATTGACGGATTCACTAGAGATGGATTCCCCACTCCAATAGGCCTACTCAATCTAATCTAGAAATTTACTTCATGTTTTCCCTACCTCCTATAATTAATTTCCTCTTGAGGAGAAGAGGCATAGTCTATTTTGAAGCAGTGAAAATTGAAGCCATAAGGATTAAAGAGGATTTTTCATCATCTAGACATGATGAAATTTTAGGAGATGAACATTTTCCAAGCCCAAGCCTCATTCCCAGGGAAGTTTTAAGAATGTTAAGCAGTGATGATTCTTCTACAACTAATTATCCAAGTTTTACTGTGACACATCAAGGAGAATTATCAAACACACTCAAGGTGGGAAGCTAAATTGAAGTGTATGTTGAACTCTCTAGACTTGAAGAAAAATATTAGATAGTTCTAAAGACAAAGAAGATGTTACTTCTTGCAGCACCACAAGTCTTACCTTAGAGCATACTATCTCAACACAAGAAGATGTCTAACAATCACCTAGTCCCCAAATGCAAGTAAATTTCATAACTTCTAAATGTGAGATACTAGTTCATGAAGTTGATAGTGTAATTGATCAGTCTATTCAACTGATTATGAGTAGTGAAAAACTTGAAGGACATGAGGAAAATAAATATGAGCTTATGTGTTCCCCCACCTTGGAGCATAGTAAAGAAGAAGAATATCCCACTCCTAGAATTGAAATACAGTAGGGAGGAAAAATAGGAGAAGAGATATACATTGGTGAGAATCCTATATTAGAAGATTCTTCTTGCTTCACAAGAAAGACCTCAGAGTTTTCTGATAAGCAACGGCTCTCAAAAAAAGTTACATTTGTTTTCAAGTTGGAAGGAGGAATGAGTAATTCAAAAAGTGCACACAGATCTCTAATCCTTGCGAAGCTTACTCTAAGTAATGATGAACCTACATTGAGCAAGGGAAATGAGGTGGCCTATGCTTCCTCCTTACAGGTTGATCAGTATCCAAGTAGGTCTTCTCTTATTTTTTTCAATCAATAGGGTGACTCTTTTGAAAATTGACTTACCTAGAGAAGTAGCTAAGGATGTAACTTGGGGCCTTTTCATGAAAAATTTGATCCATAAACGCAAGAGGGAATATTCTTTCAATGATGAGGGGATGGTACAAACAACCATTTGTCATGTAAGTTTCGTCTATTTTCAATTAATGCTTTTGAATACACAAATAAGACAAAAGCATGCTCCTCTTAGTCATCATGGGTCACACTTCTCTTAGTCCATCAATGGCTATGTATAAAATATTTTGGGTTTTGATGGTTGGTAGGTGTCCTCTACCTTGTATATAGATTTTGTCAGTTTTTCTATTTATTTTTATTTTTGGGTTTTGTCCATTTTTGGTGTGCATCCCATTTTTGGTGTGGTTTTTATCCTTTTATTTCATGATCATGACTCTATTGCACAATGGATAGGAGACTGGTATATAAGGTTTTAATTCTGGGTTTGTGTCTTCGTCCTTCATAGTCCTCATCCCCAATCAGAGCTAGTTGTCGCCACCACTTTTAGCTGCCCCCTTCAAACAAAGAAATTGATGTTAAATAGGCATAGGACAATTGAGAGGGGGGTGAATCAGTTGTCACACAAATTTACACTTAAAAATTTATGGCTAATCAAATCTTCAACCACACTATTTTTTTGTTTAATGTGAGCATGAAACATAGATAAAAGAAAGTAAATCAACACAATGAACACCAGATATTTATGTGGAAAACCCAATAAGGGAAAAACCACAATGAGGGTTAACTCACAATATAAAGATAATAAAATTGAATATAGAGGCTCACTTCCCAAAAGAGGACTCACTAGCCAAATACAAAGGCTCACCACCTACAAAGGACTCACTGTCTAATAGGGAGGCTCACTACCTATAAATACAAAAGATAATAAAAGATCCACCATTGCAATTAAAGCACATTCACAGGATTACAAAAACCTTCGACTTACTAAAAACTGTCAACTTAACTCTCTCACACTCACACTTCTTCTCTTATGATTTATGGCTCACTTTCATTACTTTGCATCACACTATTATACATCTCTTCACAATTTGACTTACTCTTATACCATCCACAACCTTAGAAACTTTCTCCAAGGTCAGCCATAGATATAACATTTCAAAATTCAAAAATAGGTCGGCTACTCAACATTCCCGTGGTGGAAAAGAATGAGAGAGGACCAATAAAAATATTTGTCCAAGACCAAAACAAAAAGTATTGAATCAACCACATGCTTCCTTAATTAAAATTTTATTCTTTGAATGAAGTGTAAACATCAAGTCGACCAAAGCTAATGAAAACACAAATGAACAATGATGCACACGCTTCCAACAAGAAGATGACATGTGGATGCCACAACACAATTCCCAATGCATGAGAATACATCTCAAAACTTTCCAGATACATCCACAACAAAACAACAAGCTTCAAACACTGAATTTCCTTCACTAGTCTATCCAGGTTGTGTAGACACACAAAACACTGAAACATGTCTTTTGGATCACAAGACTTCAAACCTCTTCACCAAAGCATAGGAAAGACCTTCACAAGACATGTCCCAGATCCGCACGATCTAAAACAAAACAATAGAGGACTATGGAGAAAAAATACTTCTCCCAGTCCATAGAACACTTACTCTACCAAAGGAACACACAAACTGGTGGACACAACTTTCACATGTATCATTTCACCAGAAGCTGAAACTCAGATTATATAATCATGAGAACACCATCAACATGCCTTCAAATCCGCACAAGCATAGGATCAACATGGGAGAAATTCAGAGCACATACCAGAGCACATTTTGAACATTTTCATCACTTTGACTTCTTTTCTTTATTAATTTTCTCAAAATCACTTGGAAACTCATCAAACCAACACCATAAAGATAGCTCCAACATCTCAACAACATCTCAACCATACATGTACAATCTACAACATACTAAACTGTGTTGACATCAATGACAACATTAATGACAACACCACTAGAGTAGCTCATACTTGCAACAATTGCACCCTCAAAATAGTTTAAAAATCAAAATTTTTGTCTTTTCGGCCTTTTTATTCAGTTTACAAACCAACATCGGATGCCGGTGGAGTTTTATAACTTCTCTCCCACCCAAAGCTTCCATGGAATTAACTAAATATCTTTTTTTGTTGGTCTTTTTGGTGGTTGTGAGTCAACTCTTAGTTCCTGAAATATCTTTATGGCCAATAAAGTGAATCAAGACAAGTAATTTTGAATAGTAAAGGGGACTTGGTGGATTATTATAAAGTTTGGAAACCTTTGTTGGTTCTCAATAGGGTTCCCAAAACTTCACTATTCTCGTTATTGCTTTCAAGCTAAATGATGGTCACTTTTTCTAGGTGGTATTTATAAAGATAAAGGGGTTAATAAGAAGATTAAAGAACTTCAAAGGTTAATACAACATGGAAGAATATAAAAAAAAATTCACAATTGGGGTGGAATTTGAAGTTATTTTGAAAACCCTACCCAAAAACTGATAACTAGTGCATTTGAAGTCAAATAATGCTTTATTGATAGATATATTTGTAGGGAGAAAAGATACTTGTAGAAATAAAAGTTACATGAAGAGATACATCCATAAATGCTAGATTCATTCACCATGAGCATTGTAATACCCCTCGTGTTGTTGTTACTTTTTGGATACTCTTTTATGTTGAGTTGTGTACTCGAGACTGTGATGGTAATTGTTTCACCAGTTTGACTTGTGTGGATTTACAGTTTAGCTTGGTTGGATGCACATGATATTGTTTATGATGATTTATGACATATGATGTTTGGTGTTTGTACTATCTAGATATGTTATTTCTTTATGTGGTACTATGTTGTGATGATATGGTTTAATGCTTAATTCTGGATATGGAGTATGATGTGTGTTCTAGTGAGTCTTGGTGAAAGGACAGGGTAGCATCACTCACTCGCGAGTGCCCTGCTACACCGAAACTACCTTTCATAGTGTGTCTATACTAGAGATTTATATGTTATTTTACGTTGGATTCATGCAAGATGCATGTACTGGACACCAACTCCACCTGCATTGTCAGGTCTGAGTGTGTCCCACAAACCCAACGGGTATGAAGTTTTAAAAAGGACTTGACAAGGAAGTGTCCCCGTCCAAGTTTGTCACCCTTGTTGTTGTGTCTAACGGTGTCATTCATCCATGACCCTGTCTTCGTTTCGGTATTGTTTTGTGTTGCTCATTTACTTTAATCCTTGCATATGTGTCATTTTAGTTAATGATTATGTTTGATATTTCCTTGTTAGATTATTAATGTTATTTAATTAAAATAATTAAATAGTTAGATGAGTGTTGCTAAATTAATTATTAAATTTAAATTCATTAAGTTTTAAAGTTTGATAAATTAAATGTCGTTATTTAATTCAAGGATGAATAAATAAATTAGGTAGATAATATTGTTTATAATTATAAATAGTTATTTTGTAAAATGGGATAAAATGATATAATGAACAGCTTGATAATTATAATTATTGGGTTAATGATAAATATTTGAAATAAAGAGATTTTTATTAATTTTGTGAGATAATTATGAATTTTAGATCAAATAAAAATAAAAGTGAAATATTTCATTGAAATGGGAAAAAAATCAGGAAAAGAAGAAAAAGGATGAATGCATGTTCATTTTTCTATTTGAAAACTAAAAGGAACGGAAACTTGCTACTTCAATTGATTTTTGCTTTTGAAAACTAAAAGAGTTTCTTTTAATTTATTGGAAAAAAGAAGTTTTCTCAACTTGCATTTTGGTGTGGTTTTTGAACAAGAAACTTTGTCTGCAAAAAAAAAAATTGTTGGCTTTCTTTTCTTTCTCTGTAAAAATTTATACAAAAATTAGCTTCAAGGAAAAATTTGTTGAGGAAAGAGGGAGAAATTCACGAAGGGTTGTTTTGAAAGAGCAAAGAGGAGATTGTCATGTACATTACTCCGTTTGCAGAGCGTAGAACTCCAAGTTCATTAATTGCTATCCATTTTTAATGGTTGTTTGAAATTGAATGTCTAGTTTCCATACTCGAAATGATGATCGTATTTAAAATGGTTTATGTTTTCTTGGAAATTGATTCCTATTTGAAAAATAAGTGTTTTAAAAATCTATTTGAAATATATCAGTTATGTTATTTGGCTGAGTACAAATCTTCACCTTCAAATAAATGAGAATGAGTTTAGGTTTTTTTATCTTTACTTTTAAATGGAACTGGGAGAGAAATAGAATTTCTGGTTTGGCCTTGGTTTTCCTTTGTTGTTCTTTACTCGTAAATTTCTTTTCTTGCATTTTAATTTGACCATGGTATCAATTTACTTCTCCCGATCAATTTTCTTGTTATACTTTTGGTGCTGGAGAAAATTGTGATTATTCTAGAGAAAATTGGTTTTCTGTTGAAGAAAGATGCTTTTATTTTGTTTTATGAAAATTATATTCCTTTTAATATATATATATATATATATGTTTGTATTTTATGAAGGTTACGGGGTGAGGAAGGGACGGCTTTGGCCGCACCCCAACCCCCATGTTCTTACCCCATGCCTTTGTGCCTCCCTGTTTTGGATGCATAGCAATTGTGTGAAAGCTACACACAGCATCCCATGAGACTGTTGTGTGCAGCAGTCACATGACTATTGTGCGCAACTCATATGGGTTGCACACAACAATCCAAGTGACTGTTGAACACAACAACCCCTTGGTTGTTGTGCACAACAAAAGTGAGGCCATGGCCTCCCTGTATGGGGGCCGCTACCTTATTGAAATTTTAATATGTTTTTTTTTTTTAATTTTATTTATTAATATATAATATATATATATGTATATGTATATATGTATATAATATATATAAGCTATGTTTTTTGTATTTCATTACATAGTTTTAAAATTATATATATATATACATGTATATATATACATAGGGATTCTTATATGTGTATATATATATGTACTTGGATGTATATACATGTAAATCATGTGATATTTAATTATCAATGTTTGGTTATAGGTTGTAATATGCTGAGTTAAAAGAAAGTTTATTTAATAATTATATTGTAGAATTTTTATTAAAAAATAATATAATATAAGAGAGTTGGATAAATCAAATTTTTACATTTCGTAGAATAAAGCATACTTTGCTTGTTTGCAAATTGAAAGAAGTAATTTTAGAATGGCTAAAATTAAGAATGAATGGATTCATATAATTGTTAGGACAGTATGTTTATGGAAATTAATGATGTATTAAGTGATTATGATTTTAATATTAGTTTTCCTCAAAATAAGTTTAATTCCTTTTGAAAATGGAGTTTCTAATGTTATAATGGATTTTTTGTTAAAATGTGATTGATGATTAAGGATTCCTTGTTTGTAATTGTCTCTTGAGGTTTTGTAATTGGATTTATTCCTTATTTTTCCTCTTCGGTCATTTTCTACTTGCTTTGAATTGGTGTATAGACAAGTGGGAAGCCTCGAGGTCATTTTATCCTTTGTTAGGAGTTTGAGGTTATTTTGTCTTTAGGCTTCCAGAGGCGAGAGTAATTTTGTTGTTTATTGAGTTTATTATTTGATTTGGTATTTGACAAAGTTTGATAGTAATTGTGATTTTGATTTTATGCTTGGGTTATACCTTTTTTCATGAGTATCTATGAATGTGGCTATTGGTGAGATGATTATGCCTCGCGTGTGTTTCATTTTTGAGATTTAGTTCTTCTCTGTGTTGGTACAACCCCTTGGAGTTTTGGTGTTGTGGTTTGGGTTTCTAGGGAGAGTGGCTCTTCGTGGGGGTCGGCGCACAAAGGGGCAGCTTGGATAACCCACGTAAGAGTTAGTGTAATAAGTGATAATTAAAAGAATTAGTGGGTTTGGGTAGGATTAACATTAACAAGATAAGTAAAGATGCCTCATCCACCTGTTAGGGCTTTCATAGACTAAGGGTGGGCTGAGAAGGCTGTGGTTGGCAAGGTCATTACCTCATCCCCATGAGAGGTTAACGATTCTACGTGAGTCACCCTATGGGGCCAACACCTAGAGAGGCAGCCAGGATAACTATAGATGGGGGCTGGTGCCTATAGGAAGGCAACCAAGATAACCCATGCTAGGACTATGCGATGACACTCTCCCCTAGTACCCCTTATGATTTGTTCTCTTTGCAAGCCTCTGGAAGTGGTCTATTGATGTTGTGATATTTTTGTATTTTCATGTCACTCTTGATTGCAATTGAGTCTTGTTTTCTGTTTGGATGATCTTGGTTGAGGATCCTTCCTTGTCTTCTCCTAGCATGGGGGGTGGGTTTTCTAACCCACATGGTAAGGTGGAATGTGTTATGCACCCCGTTGGGTTCCCCTTTGGAATTCGTACAGTGTAGTGCCATCCAGATGCAACATGATCCAAAGATTCTCTTGATGCCAGCTATATATTTTGTATTTTAGTCATACTCTTGTATTGATGTATTACTCCCACATGTTTTGGGAAATTTTATGATGTTAACTCATGTAATTGATCAATGTAATGTACTGGAAGTAGATGTAATGCATATTTGTACCTTGTATTTCCTTCTTGACCAGTGATATTGCTACCACCATATGAACATGTTGCATCTGTGGAAATATCTTTCCTGCATTCCCTTGATTATAATATGTGTGTGTATGGTTATTAAATTGAGTTAAACTTATTCATGTTTTTTTATCACTTGTGAATGCTTTAATGTTAGAGTTATGGTGGATGAATGGTTTATCGAATTGGAATTTCATTTATTGTTATTTCGTTATGGGTTAGTATACGTAATGTTACCTTGTGTACCCCAAAGGACTTAGGTGATTAACTTGTATTCATTTAGTTGAACTTCTTACATTGGAAAGCTTAATATACATACCTTATATGTTTAAAAAAAAATTGCACATTAATAGTTGTCCTTTGGGGTTTGTGTGATGGGGCATTACAAGCATAAAAGGGAAAGAGCCTATTAGAGGAAAATATGAACATGAAGAAAAGCAGAATATTGCAAGAACATCCACATTACACAAAATAGTTTGAAAGCCAAAACGAGATATTTTTCATCACAGGGGGTCTTAAACTCAGAGAGTGAAGATGAGGACCCTAATGGCCTTAATTACTTCTTGTATACACTCGATCTACATGGGAGAAAAGAGGTTATCATTAAACTCGACAAAGTGGCGAAGGTCTCCATATTATTGTGCTCAAGTCTAGAACATAGAAGGGCGATTACTTGACCAACTCACTAATTTTTTAGCATAGAAGTAATGCAAATTGTGTCACCAAATAAACCCGCATGTGGATGCATAGATAAACCTCTTAGGGCATCTTGAATGCACAATAGATACCTTGGCCTCAATAGATGCTTAGTAGCACACATTCCCCATTCGAAGATCCTAGAGGTACACATGATATTGTAAAGAAAATTCTTGAGGAGACTAGAGTTATGGATGTGCACTTGAGACATGTAGTTCTCACCAATAAGCTTCTGAATCACCTTCTTCTCCATGTAATTGCAAATGAGGAAGATCTCTCTAATTTTTTCTTCAACCAACCTACACATGATGTTGCACTCAACACCCTCAATGACAACAAAATCACTCCTAACCTCCAAATCTCCATCACTTGAAGTGCTCAACATGCTTGAAGATGAAACTAGTATTGTGAAAGTGAGCAGTGATAAAGCTTATTTATAGAATGGCAAGAGAAAACTAGTTGAGTTTGTTGAAGGAAATTAATTTTGAAAGTACATCCAAATTGCCTCAAACTCAATGAATTAAGTAAGGTGATGTGATGGGAATTTAGTAAATTAGATTCATACATCGACAAAATCCTCTGCATTTAAAGAATTTTCACGAAAAATAATCTTAGGTGGCATGCCAATAGTCACCAAAAATGAAAGGTGGAAAACATTTCGCACGAGTGTATGCCATGGGGATTTCTTACAGCAAGTGTCATTTCACTCTATCATATCAATTGGAAATGGTGATGTAATCATAACCACCCTCAAAATAGTCATTAATGACTACATTGTCATAATTTGACAAGAATTAGTTGGTTTTTCACCAACTTTTTATTTAGCCAGACGACAGTTACAAACATTCAAGAACTAATTTTCAAGAAATACATACCATTATGATGTAAATTTTTAAATATCCCTTAGTTGGATATTGCAAGGGTCTAAAATTTTGATCCCCCTTGCACTATGACACATGAGTGAGAATCAATCATAATCAAAGGATCAATTTTATATTTTGATATTTTGCTATGAATGTTTATTGTCTATGTGCAATGGATTTGTGAATAGAATTCTAATGTTTATAAATAAGTTTTTGAGCTTAGATGAGGATTTGAATATTCCTTCCCTATGAGGATGTGTTGTTCTATAATTTTTTATTCATTTATTTATAGTGAATGTTAAGTTGCAAGTGAGTCAAGTCAATAAGCTCTTAATAATCTGGTCTATGAGCTACGATATTGATTGTTTGCCAGTCCAATTTCCAACATTAAAGTTTTCTTTCCTTTTAAATAATTTTTCTATCGCATATATTTTCATGGCTATGGATAGATGTTAGTTTTACTTTCTTTCTTTTTGGTTAAAAGCATACCCCCCGCTTTCATTATATTTTTAAAAAAATCAAAATTTGTATTAGAAGAGGGAGTTGTACCTCAATCAAAATTTAGAGGAAGATCACCAATGCAATGGTGATCTCTCCAAATTTTTTTGATCAATTAGTCCTTCTTTGGGCAATATAGAGTCATTTTGAGTTGATTATTTAAAGTACAAATCTGTCAACCAACATATTTTAATATCTAAGATATTGTTATGCTACTAGATTCACTCTAGAATATTGTATCACAATGTAGTAACACCTACAAGAGCATGGACTCTGAAATTTGTATTATAATAGTTTTTATTGTAATAAAATTAATTTGTGCTTTGGTGTTTGGGTTTTTTTCTTGAAAGAAATTTTTCCCAGCCAAATTTTGTGTCTTATGGTGTAATGCATAAATCTGAAAATAACTTAAATGAATCTGCAATCTTAAATGAAACTGTAAAAGCTAAAAGATTTGAAACAAAGTTTTCCAACCCTCTCCTAAATATTTTCATTAGGAAGGTTGTTCCCACACTCTACTTTCCTTTCAGTTGGTATCATATTCTGGCCAAATTTTCTATTCTTGTTGGGTTTGAAGGGTTTTTTGTGTAGATCTAGTTTCAATTGGAGTTTTTCAAAGAAATCTTTTATAATCTTGTTGCAAGTTGGCAAGCACATCTGAAAGGAAAGAGATGGAGAAATTTAATGGTGGAAATTTTGAGTTGTGGAAACTCAAAATGGAAGATATACTCATAGAAAGAGATCTATGGGATGCCATATCTGGGGTTAAACCTCAAACCATGGCCTGGGATGTATGAGATATAATAGATCATAAATTCAAGGGTTTGATAGGACTTTGTTTGGATGACTCTATGCTCCTGAATGTCCACGAGGAGAAGATTGCAACTATTCTTTGGAAGAATCTTGGTGATATTTATCAAGGGAAATCCCTAGTAAATAAGTTATTCCTAAGAAAGAAACTATATTCTCTAAAGATGGAAGAAGGAGGATCTATTACACATCACATGAATGCATTCAATATGATTTTTCTCAACTAGGTTTTTTTGGTGTGAAGATTGATGATAAGGACCATTGCATGATTTTGTTATGTTCTTTGTCGAACTCGTGGGATCAACTAGTGATGGCTATTTGTAATTTTTCATTCTTAACTAACACCAAATAAAATAAATATGACATTATGAATTATAAATTCAAGACATAAATCAATTATCTATTTTCTATTGTAGCATATCATGTCCAAAATAATGAATTTTATTCATTCCCAAATGTCAAATTGTCAAAATTACATAGTTTGACTAGGCTAACATTGCACTTAGTCAAATCAATTTTTACATCAAGTAGTACAAGTACAATAATCAAAGATGGAATTCTATGTGTTTCCAATCCAAATCTCACCACAACTAGTGGATGAGAACATGGTTCAGGTGCTTTTCCACCCAACCACAAAGCTATGCTTCTCTGACATTCTTCCTAACTTGAAGAATAATCGACCCTACACAAAATACTTAGAAAGAGAAAAGAATATGCAAGGTGGAATCTGGTGCATACCTAACATAACTACAAGCATTTCTAAACAAAATTAAAACATGCAAGATCAATGTTAGGAAATGGTAGAGAGTTACATCATAAAATTAGTCCATTCAATGTTATGAGCTACAAATGCTTGGCCAAGCATACGTTGTATACAACTACAAAGTGATAGATTTTGGAAAAAGAAAAACCTATACTCTCTGTTAATCTATTTTCAACACCTATCCCGGAAGGTAACTTTCTACATACAAAATGAAACACCCTTCACTTCTAATCAATAATTTTTCAAACATACAATCTTATTTATAATAGGTTATTCTAACTAACCTTCTTTTGATATTAAATTAGAAAAATTCTATGTTCATAATCTACGTATGTTTCACTTGGGCTATCTTGGATCCAACAGTTTTAAGTAAAGTAAACTAACCATATTTATTTCTTTTGTACATTTTACATCAAAAAAAATCCATTGTACATGTTCTACATTTATCAATTAAATGATATGTTTATGCATATTTCTTCACACATGCATCAAAATACATGAAATGAAACTTTTAATTTTCAAATAAAGAAAATAAATAAATTATTTAAAGAAATTATATTTCATGTATGTGTATATACATAATTGGTTTATGTATATACACATATATGGCTGTCATTTACAGTAATAAGTATACGTATACTTTCTTTTAAAATAAATTAAAGATTCATTTCCTTTGCAAGCAGTTTGTTCAAATGTTGTTTTCTAGTAAAGTATAGAAAAGAAGCAATATCTTTACCAAAAAACCATTTCCAAAATAAAGAATGAATTCCACAAGTAGCTGATAGGATTATCATAAAATTTTGCATAGAGGATTTATAAGATTGTTCTTGTAATCTTTTTGAAATGTTCATCTCTTCATTAGTTTCTATTAATCATTTCAAAGATAAAGTCAATTAATTATTAATTTGTCTAAGAATCCCTTTGAGACAATGTAAGAGCATTCAATCATAATCTGGAAAAAATTAAGTGTATTTCACTTATTCAAGAAAGACACTCATTCACCTTAAGAGAGAAGTTCATAGAAATGTAATAGTTTGAATATATGAAAATTTCATAAACAACACTATACTCAAGCATATAACAATTGGAAAATACTGCATTTGTAGTGTTTCAGAACCTTGGGGCCATTGGAGTGTTTATTCAAATAGGCCTATGAATATTTTTCAAACTCTTCGAAAGAAAGATATTTAACAACATGAAGTCGGCTTCACTATAACAAAGAAATTAGGTTCCACTTAACAAAGAATTCATGCTTCATATAAGCATTATTTTCATAATTTTCATAAGCAATGAATTTGGTTCCATATAATTGATGGGTTCGGGCTTCCCGTGAGAATTAAATTGGGTTTCACAGTAATAGTGAAATGATAACATAATGCAAGGAATCAAGTTCACATTAAAAATGAATGATAACATCTTACAATGAGATCAAGTTTCACATTAATAGTGAAACAATAACATAACAAAATAAAATTAGGTTTCACATTAATAATGAAGCATTTACATATCACAATGAGATCGGGTTTCATATTAATAGTGAAATGATAACATAACATAATGAAATCAGGTTTCACATTAACATCAAATTGATAACATAGACAATGAATCAGGTCCATATTAACAATGAAATGATAACATATTATAGTGAATCAATTCACATTAATAGTGAAATGATAACATAATACAATGAATCCATTTCACATCACTAGTGAAATAATAATATAATACAATGAATTGGGTTCACACTTATAGTAAAAAGATAGCATAATATAATGAATCAGGTTTCACATTAATCAGGTCCATATTAACAGTGAAATGATAACATAACATAATGAAATCAGGTTTCACATTAACATCAAACTGATAACAATGACAATGAATCAGGTCCATATTAACAATGAAATGATAACATATTATAGTGAATCAATTCACATTAATAGTGAAATGATAACATAATACAATGAATCTGTTTCACATTACTAGTGAAATAATAATATAATACAATGAACTGGGTTCACACTTATAGTAAAAAGATAGCATAATATAATCAATCATGTTCACAATTACAGTGAAACAATAACCTATCACAATGAAATTGGTTTTCAAATGCATGAAAACCACAAAGAAAAAGAGGTTCCATGACCATCGAACCCACATTTGATCCATAACATTTACTACTTATACACAACTAGAGGTGTATGAGATCGATAATCATTATTGATTGAGAAAAATGCAGTTGGTATAGAGACTGCAAACAAGTAAAAAAATGGGGTTTTCCCATATCAACAATAAGGAAATGTTAAAATCCATTGCCAAAGGAAAGGAAAAAGAGGTGCATTATGATTCTAAATCTCTCTCAGCCATCATCGAAGCATAGTGCAGTACAATGACTATTGAAACGTCAAGGTGGATTGCACAAAATGACTAAGCCAAAGGTTTACAAGAATAAATGAGGAGGAATAAAAAAAAATTGATTAATTTAAGAAAAGTTCCAAAAAAACAACAATTCCATAGCTCAAAATTTTTCTAAATATCCAACTAGACAAATTGTTGAAGTGATGTATTTGATGCTTTCTCCTTAATGTTTCGGTCCTCTATCCTCTTGAATTGGAAACTTAACCACCTCCCCTGCTTTTTCTGCCAAATCTCCTCTCCTTCTTGATTTTTACACCAAGCCTCCTTCACTTTTGTGTATGATTCCTTCTATTTCCAAATTTATTTTTTTTCCATATTAGGATTGTGTTTAATTACCCACATTTGCCTCTTCATGAGCCACCCTGACTGTTATCTTTCAAACATATTTATTTTTCAGGGGTTATGGGTGCCCCCCTTCATATTTACTTTCCATTTTTTTTGAAATTTGAAAACAAACTAATTGTTGAACTACCTATCATCACTCATAGCAATTTTTCATAAAAGATATTTTAATGAAAATCATTCATTTATCTTTCACATGCTCATATCTCTATATTTATTTATTTATATATATGTATGTATATACATTTTCTTACATGTTTAAAATGCTCTATAAGGTAGAGAAAGAAACATCATGTTCTTTCAATTTTAAATCATCTATTTTATAATTATTAAGTCGACTCATGTAATTAATTGTACGTATATATCTATATGCATGCTTATGTTTACATATTCATCTTTTCTTTTTGAATTTAGAGGGAAAAATGAACATTAAACATACAAGGTAAACTAAATGAACTATAACATTTATTTCCCATTATTTTACCTATTTAATCATTGACACATCTTCCCTTGTCTTTTAAGAAAATGCAAGACATTTACATCAAATTCATATTTCATATGAAAATACTATGATTCATTAGTGGTGTGTGCAATCCAGAATCTAACAAGCTTACTGATTGTCATCCAGCTAAATACTCCTACCTCAACCATGTTCTCATTCTTCAACCTTTTCCTACATTCACACACTTGCACTTGTAGATTTTCATCAATAACCATTAACCAATGCTCGAAACAAAATGATTTCATTACTACTTCATAACATTCTTCCTTCATATTCAATTATAAGGTTTACATTGATAAACATTTCAAATGATGTTGACATTTTAAATTTATCACAAGTCAAGCCTAATAAATTTCATTTTTCCAAAAATATTTAAATAACTTAACATTATTAAATGTAAGAAAAATTTGAGATGTGATACTATTGGAACCTCACAACAACAACTTTCAAGATGGAATATGTGGTTGTTTTGTTGTTGTCTAAAGAGATGCAGAGGAAATCTTCTGTGATGGCTAAGGAGACCCTATTTGTTTGTGGTAGATCGAAAGAGAAAGGTAAGAAAAAGGACAAGAAGTCTAAGTCCAAATATCTATGGAGATCTAATTATCCTGGTAAAAATTCCAAGGCTAAATGTTGGAACTACGATAAATCCAATCATTTCCAAAAATATTACGAGGAGAAGAAAAAGAAAAAGAAGTCCTCCAATTTTGAATCTGATAAATCCTCTAAGGATGATGCAAATTATTTTGTTTCTTCCTTCGAAACACATGCATCAAAATTTGTGTGGTTGATTGAATTAGGTGCCTCTTTCCACATGACCTCTCATAGAGGTTGGCTCTCAAAGTATGAAGAATATGATGGTGGGAAGGTGTATCTAGGTGTGGACTCTCGCCTAAAGACTTTTGGTCGTGGAAGAGTCAAGATCTAATTCCTTGATGGTAGAGTGAAGGGGATTGATGGTGTCATGCATATCCCTCATTTGGCATAGAACCTACTTTCAGTAAGTAAGCTGAGTGATGTGGGAGTGTAGGTTTTTTTCTCGAGTGGTGGATGCAAGATGACTAGAGGTTCTATGGTGCTTTCTAAAGGTGTTCAGATTGGAACCTTGTATAATTTGGATGCATGCACGATTCAATACAATAGTAATTCTATGGAGTCCAAGAAGAGGGCTCTAGATTATTTATCCTCATCATTAGATCAAGTAGAAAAGAAGACTGTGGTGTCTACATTCGATGGTCGTACTTTTTGGGTACCTAAGGGTTCCAATGCTTTGGAAATGAAACTTCCCACTGAGAAAAAAATGTTGTGACACCAAATGCTTGGCCATATTAGTGAAAAGGGTCTTAGAGCCCTAAAAAATAAGAGCCTTGTTGAAGGCCTTGATGATTGTAATCTCGAGTTTGATTTTTGTGAACAATGTATATATGGAAAACATCATGTTTCTTTTTATTCTTGTTCTAAAAGTCTTTTGGGGTTTTGGATTATGTACATTTGAATGTGTTTGGTCTTGTTAATTTTCATTCATTTTCTAGATTTGTGTATTTTGTTTCATTCATAGATGACTATTCTAGAAGGAAATTTGTATATTTCCTCATAAGTAAATCTAAAGTTTTCAATTGGTTTAAGGAATTCAAATCCTTGGTTGAAGATTAGACTTGTAGTAAAATTAAATGAGTTTTGTTTTGCATATTTTGATAGGTTTTGTAAGGACCATGGGATTGAAATATCTAAGACAACTCCATATACCCCACAAAAAAAGTGGAGTTGTGGAGAGGATGAATAGAACACTAATGTAGAGGGCTTGGAGAATGTTGAGTGGTGCTGGCCTTGAACAAAAGATTTGGGTTGAAGTTGTAGCCATTGCATGTTATATAATTAATAGATCTCCTACTTCAGGACTTTTTGAGAAGACACTCTTGGAGGTGTGGTCTATTAATAATCCCTCGATGAGATATCTCAAAGTATTTGGTTGTGAGGCATATGTGTGTATGCCTAGTGTGAAAATATCTAAGTTGGAGAACAAGCAAATGAAGTGTATCTTCATCAGCTATGGAGTCAATGTTAAGGGGTACAAGCTTTGGGATCCAATTACAAAGAAGGTGTTCTTAGTAGAAGTGTGATCTTTTGTGAGTTGAAACCTTCCATAGTTGATCTACAACCAAAGAAGAAGAGGTAGTTCAATTTCCACCTACTCCTGAGAGAGATGAACTATGTACTCATGGTTGACTTGATGAAGAGGAGAGATCTAGCATCTCTAAAATATTTAAATAAGAGTAAGAACCTCAACCTTAGTAGTTGAGGAGGTCTACATAGTATTAAGCAAAATTTGAAAAGATTTGGGTTTCTATGTTGGATTCCAGTTGCAAATTTTCTTTGATTGCTAACATTGATGAGCCCAGGATAGTTAGAGAGGCTATGGGTATGCATGATGCAAATTCCTAGATGGGAGCCATGAATAAAGATATGGATGTGTTGAAAAAAAATGATACATGGGATCTGGTACCTTTTCCTGTTGGAAGAAAACCCATTGGATGTAAATGGGTGTTCAAGAAGAAAATAGGTTCTGATGGTAGTGTTGAGAAGCTTAAGGAAAGATTGCTCATGAAGGGATATTCCCAGGTGGAGGGAATATATTATGAGGATATTCTCTCTCTTGTAGCTAAGCTAGCATCCATTTATTTCTTGTTATCACTTCTAGCAGCTCATGACTTGGAAGTCAAGCAAATGGATGTGAATGGGACTTTCCTTCATGGTGACTTGGAGGAGGAATTCCATATGTCACAGCCAGAGCATTTCATTATGAAAGGTAAATAGAATTTGGTGTTCAAGTTGAAGAAATCTCTATATGGTTTGAAGCAATCTCCTAGGACGTGGTACCAAAATTTTGACACCTATGTGTTGTCTTTTGGATTTCTGAGATCCAAATTTAACCATTGTGTCTATTAAAAGATTGATAATGGTCACATTCTCATTATTTTCTTGTATGTGGATGATATGTTGTTCACTAGGAATGGTAAGAGTATGATTTTAGATTTGAAGTCTCAGTTATCAGCACAATTTGAGATGAAGGATTTAGGTGCGGCAAGGTCTATTCTAGGGATTGAGATGAGAAGAGATAGAGCTAACAAAAATATTTGGCTTAGATAGAGCAAGTATGTGAACTTTGTGTTGGAGAGATTCAACATAACTACTTCTTGGTAGTAAGTTGCTCCTATAATGCAGGGGAAAAAGATTTATGTGGAGGATTGTCTAAAATCACCTTCTGAGATGGAGGAAATGACCAGAGTTCCTTATGTGAGTGTTTTTGTTAGCTTGATGTGTTTGATGGTCTATACAATGCCAAGCATTTCCCAAGTAGTGAGATTCCTTAGTCATTTTACGACTAATCCTGGATGGGTGCACTAGGATGCGGTAAAGAGAGTGTTTAGATATTTCCAAGGTACTTTTGGGTATTCCCTATGTTTTAATGGTTATCCTACTGGACCTCGACATTTAGTAAGAATTCATTGATATGTGGATTTAGATTGGGTAGGTGACATTGATAGAAAAATATCCACTAGTGGATACTTTTTCACGATGTTTGGTGGTGCTATAAGTTGGATGAGTAAGCGACAAGTTGTAGTTGATTTGTCCACTACAGAAGCATAGTACATGGTAGCTACTAATGCTTGTAAAGAATCCATTTGGCTTAAGATATTGTGTTTAGATATTAGTTTTGATGCAAGAAAAATTAATATCTATTGTGATGGACAGAGTGTTATATGTTTAGTAATGAATCCTACTTTCCATGCTAGAGCAAAGTACATCGATGAACAATATCATTTTGTTCAAGATATGGTGGGAAGATGGAAAGGTGAACTTGGAAAAGTTTGAAAATTTGGTGAATTTTTTCAATACATTAACGAAGTCAGTGAGCACAAAGAAATCCAGATGGTGTGTTAGTTCAATGGGCCTTGTGGCCTAAGTGGTGATACACAAACTCATGTAAAGTCTTCGACAAGTGAGAGATTGTTGGGATTAAGGTGTCTCAACCTTAGTGAGTCCCATGATTAAATAATTAATTATTTTCCCCTAAGTTTTTGATTTAATTTATTAAATGAAAAAATCTATGTTTCCAAATTACTAAGGCACTTTATGGGACCTAGCAGAGAGTTGGCATCCTACATGCAAGATGCAAATGGATAAGAATGTGACACTTGTCACATGGGAACTCCTTTGGGAAAGGGAAACTGTTTAGACCTCAAAAATTAATGCCATGTTCACATTTGGCTTTCTATTTTTCTAGTTAGCATTTGGTGGGTCCCGCTTGTGAGAATATTTCTTCTTCAAAAAAATGGGAGCAACAAAGGGTAACAATTGGCACCCAGGCATTCATTCTAGCATTAAGCATTGTGAAATTCTCAAGGAGGAGCACCATGATGCCATGTAGAATTGGTTTGACTTGTTGACTGATGCTTGAACACTACTGTATTTGACTACAAATTCTAATGAATGTTTGGTGACATATCGACAAAATATTGTCGACTTATCGATGCAACACTGATTTAAATTATGTCACTGGATTTTTCGTCACTTTAATGACCAATTTTTATATGTTGAAACCATTACCCAACATCATCGGTCAGCACCATGGAAAATGTTGGCGGTATCGTCGCCAAATCAACGTAACTTCATCCATCTATCGATGCAAAAAATCACAAAACGTTGCAGAATGCCCATTTGAAATCATCAAAAAAATAGCAAGCATTCATCCATTTTCCAATGAGGTGGAGCAAACCATCATTTCCATTACGAAAAAAACTATATCGCATGTACAACAACCTCATCACAATTTTTTGTGGTTCGTCAGGCTATGTTCGTCGAAATTGCGACGAAACCCTACATTTTAAAAAAAAAAATTATTCATTCAAACATCTTCCCTCCCTAACAATGTGCTTCCTGCAATGTTTTTATCGGTGAAGCTTGATAGTTGTTGTGTTGATATATTCTATCATGCCAATATAAACATAAAACATGATCAGGGTGACATAGATATTGCTTGGCCAATATGCTATATCTCTTCAATTTGAAATGTGTGAACAATGGGTCTTGGATACATATAGTGAGTAAATAGCTTATAAGAACAATGGTAGAAGACCCAGCAATGAAGACTTGGGCAAAAACTGCCATAGAAATTGTTGGATACATCTCACATGACCTACAATAATGCAAGTCCCAAAGCATATGGGCATAGTGTTGAAAACCCACACATGGAAACTTGGGACCCAAATTTGTGTCTTAAGGTTGTGGAATTCCTACAAAAACCCTCATTAACCAATAAAAAAGTAAACAATTGTCTACTAATTTGAAAGGATTAATCACAAATATGTTGATGTCATCATTGAACTACACACCAAGCTCATGAATCAAAACAAGTATTGTTCTTGTAATGTATGAAGCCCGCCTAATTACAATTGAGTTAAAATAGAAATTAAATCCACAACTAATGATTTCCAAATAGTACATTCTATTTTTGGTTAGTTGTGTGTGAGAGAGAGTGAGAAAGTGAGTGTGTGTGTGTGAGAGAGAGAGAGAGAAGATCACTTTTGTGATGGATCTCTAGCAAAATATGTGTGTTCTTTCTCATGTGATACCTGGGCGAATAAAATAACAGTTAAACCCAAACCAACAACATGTAAT
The DNA here is from genome assembly GCA_007258455.2 of Sequoia sempervirens. Taxonomy (NCBI): domain Eukaryota; kingdom Viridiplantae; phylum Streptophyta; class Pinopsida; order Cupressales; family Cupressaceae; genus Sequoia; species Sequoia sempervirens. Next base: position 689,318,264 of record VDFB02193867.1, read on the forward strand.
ACATAACTGTATTAATTCTATCCAATGAAATTATTTTATCGTTAGTGCATGAAGCACATGACTGGAAATTACTAGGAGCAATCCATCCACTCACTTATTCCATTAGTCACTAAATAAGAGAATCATCTATAAAATTGCTACCCAGATTGAATGGTGCCCCTCATATGGATCAAATGGAATGTAAGCAACTAGAGATGATTAATGGGAGCAATTGCAGAATCAATAACCTACCAAACAATGGCATGACATCATCACTAACTACTCATTACATAGTGAATTGTGGATGATTTTAGCATTAACCACATAATTACAATATTTGTATGTTTAATGATTTAATACTAGTTGTGTTGTAGGGCTCTCTTCTAGACCCCTCATACCTAGACCTAGTTTAAACCATGTACCAGTCTCAAGCCAATTCTTGTGCTAAAATGGTTGGGCTCTTCTCTTTTATTTTTGTGCTACATGAGTTCATCCCAAGTTTGTTTAATCCAAACTCGCATATCTCCAGACACGGGATCCATCCATGGATAGCTTACCCTACAAAAGATGTCATTCAGGGTAACATATGATATGTGTTAAAAAGTAAAATAAGTACAAAGGGTAACATATTGAAGCAAAGAGAACTAATGAAAATTGCATAAGCTTAAAAGTGCAGCATAATGAAATATTGAAAAGTGCATTACCTTATTGAGCTTCTCTTTGTTTTGAGAATAGTTTAATATTCTCTGCTTAATAGGGCCAACCACGTGACGGTGGAAGTACCTCATTTGGCCTCTCCTCCCCCCCTCACATCACTCTCAATTCCCCATACCTAATCATATAATATTAATTGTTCATTCATCCATTAATAACATATAACATTCATTCATTAACATATAACATTAATTCATTAACATATTCACATTCATTCATTAACATATAGCATTCATTCTTTCATTTTTTACATATTATCAAAAATATGGTTGGCAAAAATATTAGTTTTTAACATTCATTAACATTTTATCAAAAATATGGTTGTCATAGTATGATTACAATCACTTTTTTTTTGTTTCTTTTTTCTAAAAAAAAAGAAGTGGAGTATCATTTTCTAAATCATATGTCCCCCCTTCAGTTATTTTTCCCTCTACTCATGATCTTAATGTATGCCTAGTCGTGTACTCACACGTGGAGGCCACTGCAAGGGGGGTCTACTACAATAACAAAGAAATGTTAAATTGATATGTTTTATTATTATTGTTACAAGTATTTCATTAATTAAAAGAACATTAGAGTGGTGCTCTTTACCTAATGGGGCCACATCATGTTCCTAATCTTGTCTTATAGCCTCATGCTCAACATGTTGAACACCCTCTAAATCCTCTAGAGTTGAAACATGAAAGGTTACATTAATTAATACACCAATTGCAATTAAATATGTTTAAAATAACATTAGAGTGGTCCTCTTTACCTGATGGGGCCACATCATGCTCCTAATCTTTTCTAGCTTGATCATGCTCAACATGTTGATCATGCTCTACATGCTCTAAAGTTGAAACATGAAAGGTTACATTAATTAATACACCAATTGCAATTAAATATGTTTAATTGTATTAATCCATATTGCATTTTGTATCGCACATGAATACATCTAGTACCGGGATGCACACCATGACCTTCATCTACAGGTTGTGATCCACCCTCACTAGGCTACATTCCAATGTCATGTGTAGTATTATCATTGCTTGCATGTTTAAAATAAATAGGAACATAATTACTTTATGGTGGAAATTAATATTGAATAGATTGCATAAGTATTCAATTTTAAATAAACTTCATTGAGTTTATTTACCTACGTGTCAGATGTAGTGGAAACTTGTGTTTTCCCAGTCAAGAGTCTTAGGCATTCAACCATGAATCCATATCCTTGCTGGAAGGCAATCTTTAGGTCCTCTTTTGTGGGCACTCTATTAAATTCAGAGCCCTGCATTTTTGCACAAGATCATGAATTTTGCTTCTATGGTGTGATAAAACCAAAATTGTTTGCAATTTATTATTTGGATGCAATATTTCATTTATTGATACTTACAATTCATGCGGATAATTTCATATAACCACAAGAGCCAAGTTTGTGGTGCTCGTGTTTTTCTAGTCTTGCCTTTGTTGCCTTCGATGTGTCGGGCAGCCTATGAAAAGTTTGAAATACGTTAGATTATGTAAAAAGAAAGAGTAATCAATATAAAATTACATTTTTGATAGTATCACATACCTTCCTTGGCCCGGTGGTGTCTTTCCTTTTTTCTTTTCAGCCTTCTCCTTTCCATCTGACACCAGGTCCTTCCACTCCCTCCTCAGAATCATGGGGGACACTCATACTTTTTGTTCTTCTCTAAATGTGACCTATATTGGTCCCTCACATACTTTAGATAGGTACCAGCTTTCTTAAGGACCTTGTTTTAGTTGAATGTGTTATTACTGAACAACACAACTAAACGATTAATGAGCTCATCTTTTAAATCTTGATTTTGGACATTCCACCATGTACGTATGGTGGGCCCAAAGATCTCTAATGTAATATCATTTAGATGCTTATAAAAAACATAATTTCCTACAAAATGATCATGGGATCATTATTGTAAAAAGAGAGATCAATGAGTAAATTTCAATTGGATTATATAATAATAATTAAAACATTTTAAAGTACCTAGGACCTTCTCTATCTTTATAGGAATGAAATCCTCGGTCACCACAAATGTGACCAGAAATGTTCTTGTACTAGTAATACGAGAAGATCCAGGAAAAGTTGCTAAAAAATCACCAATACTAGTGGCCTCTGTATCACCAGGTACATGTCCTGATGCATGTTTTGGAATGTGTTTGTTTCCAGAGGGTGCACTACCTGATGCCTACATGCTATGTGTTGCCAAAATTTTAGTAAACAATATAGGCATAGATGATGGGGTCGGATGATGTGATGTATGCATAGGAAGATCAAGATTGACACTTGTACCAACCCCTACTCACTAGGTAGCACCTGTAGTACCCTGATCATGGCTAGCAGCATCATGAGGACACAAAAAATCTTGTAAAACCAACACATATTTTAGTTCATGACATAAAAGAGTACAAAATATAAAACCATGAATGAACTTATGTTATAATTAAAGATATCATGATAGCTTACTTGCAAGTTTCGTGCTCTCTCAGTCAATATTTTAACCCTTTCTCTTATCTCATTTGTTTGAGGCACTGTGAATAACAACTGAAGGATTTCTTCATTGCATTTTTTTTGGGTCTTCCTTATCATATCCAGAGGGTTTGCGGAATATGTGATGTCATCATCGTATAATAGTGACTACACCTCCCTATGGATGCTCTCCTCTACTATTGGTGCCTTTCCCTCGATCATCTGACTACGACAAGAATATTAAAAACATTATCAAAATTAACCCAATAAACTTATGAAAAAACCATAATAATAAAACATTTTGCTCTTATCTAATTTGTACAATTACAATGAGGTAAACTTGTTGGGTAGAAGCACCTAAAGATGCATCACAATTTGTGCTCTGGGCTAGAGCCTTCCCCCTACAATCAATGTCTCGTTGTGACAAAAATTAAATATAAAAAAAATTACCGAAATGAAACCAATACTTACGAAAAAAAACATAATAATAAAATGGTATATTGGATTCATTAATTGGAGGTTAGGTAAAATGGTATATAGTACATACCACCCCCATAGTAGTTGTGTTTGTATCTATGAAATTCAAATTTTAATCAATTAGCAACTCTTTCCTTGCAGTTATTGATTTTATCGCACATACAAACATGGTTTCCCTCGCGTGCCTCAAATATGCAATTGGGTTGCTTATTTGTTGACCTAGGTTGTCTACTGTTTATAAACCCTGCAATTTTCCCTAATGCTTTTGGCCTTCCGTCAATGTACATAGCCACTCCTTTATTTTGATCCTTATCATTTAGCTATATATAATTTGCTAACAGTGCATACCTACGCATACTTCATGTATATCGAACCAACTGCATCCAATCTTTGTAACTATAACAAGTTCCAACATACTCCATCAATTTAGTAACTTTGTCGTAACAAACCTTTATGTCGCCCATGCAAAATAGGCCCAAACCATGTAATGACGATGGTGTTATGCGATATATCCTCTCGTTGACACAAAAATCAATGTTTATTGGAGGAAGTTCCTTGGGTACCCATCGTTTCTGTAGATGTTTGTACCTCAAGGGAACCTCAATGTCACCTATGCTCTCATCATCATAAGAACATGAGCCCCCTTCAACAAGAAAAAAATTCATGCGTTTACGAAATTTTCTTCTAATCTTTTGACCTCTAGTTGATCTCCCTCTTTTAGACCTACTACATGTCTCACTTTCCTCTTCTCTTCCTGAATTTCCCTCACTTGAGGAAGATAGATCTGAAAAATACCTATTTGGTGGTACCTGCACTCATAAGGATGTTGGATGAATTTCTTTCATGGTGATGTGATCCCAAGGTATGGGGTTGGAGGATTAAAAACCAAGGTTGTCACTACTAGTCAAATGCATGTTGAGGTAACAATAGTTGTGAATGTATCAATAAACCTTGTAAGGGTCTGATGATCAGAGATCACTTGGTAAGCATGGGAATCGTTTGTAGGGTCACCTACCTTGTGTTTTGAAGCCTTGGGTTTTGGGAACATCTAGAGGAGTCATTGTCTTGTTTCTTGGAGGTTGATTGGTTTGTTGGTGGAAGGTTGCTATTACTTTTTGTACCTATCTATGAAAATTTTTGGACTACCTTCCTCGAAGACAATAGTCCCTCTGAGGTAGTACTGGTGTCTAGTTAGTTAGTCTATGAAATTTTTTGGACCACCTTTGATGTGAAATAGCCCCTCGTGCAACCATCCTTTCAATTTATTTATAAATGGATAGACCCCTTTCCTTTAATGATTGAGCTCCACAAGTTTCTACCCCTATGGTTTTCTGGGTCCCCCAAATAAAATAATAAAAGATGGGCCCTACTCAAAAGAACCCCAAAATGTATCAAAGTTTCTTTCTTTCTTAAGAATCTAGTTAAAGAGGCTAATTGGGTCCCTCCCTATCCAACATTCCTTCACCATTTTCACCCACAACATCTTCAAACCATTTATACTCTTCTAGAACTTGAAGAAAAAAATTTCACTTTCATTAGTGTTCTCTTTTGGGCTTTCCCTAGTGGTGACATCTGTACTATTATTTTGGAGGTTTGGTTGAGTCAGTGAAATATTCAAAAGTTTTTAATGGCTCCTTGTATTTTTTCATCTCTTGTATTGGTGCAAGAGCACCTTGGTATAATTAGGCCCCTATGAAGCAATGTTTTGAAATTTGATTCAATGTTATTGTTTATAATTTTTAAATCATATTATTAGTGTCATGTTTCATATATTTGAGGTCATGTTGAGGTCATTTGGTGTTTGTTAAGTTCAAAAGTGCAAAAATGAAAGTAATGTAAAAATTTGTCGACTTAATCAAAAAGGAAATATTAAGAGATGAAGAGTCATTAGGATTGGTTAGAGGTAGTTGGAAGGATAAAATTCAGTTTTTTTTTCTTTAAAAAGGCTCTTGTATCTTTTAGAACTTCGAGGGTGGTTGAATAAAGAATAAGTTCAAGGAAAATATCTAATTTTTAATCATTTTTCTTCAGAAATATTGCATTTCCAGGTATTGTACTGAATTTTACGACCTTGAAGGCATGGTAGAATGGTTGGATATGGTAATAATCTCAATCACCTTCCTGTTACATTAAAGTTCATGCATTTTAGTTAAGATTTGCATGAGTTATTGTGGATTTACTTCAGACTGCTAAAACCCTCAATTAGGGTAAGAAGAGATAGAAATAATTATGTTTCTCCTTTATTAATTGGTGGAATCTTCTAGTTTCTTGTGAGATTATCCTAATATGAATTTTCTTTCATGTTTCAGTGGATTTAGGGAAAAATCATAAAGATAAGATGCAAGGGAATGAATTTTCTTGACTGAAAAACTGTGTGTATAGTCCGTGAACAGAGTAATTATGAAGGTTAAGCCCTTAGGGTTTTGTGAAAATACTTTGTAAACGGACTTTGATGCTTTGAAGAGCATATACCAGTCAAACTAAACATGTCCCAAGCACTAGACAAGTGTACTTTGGTTAGAAGTTAGTAAAGCAACAAACCCTTATGCAAATCAGGCCTAATTAGGCCTAAATCTGTCTGAGACAACAATATTTGAAGCTTGTGTTGTAAAAGTTTTGATACCCATTTTGAATATGTTTTATATCTGCAAGGAGGGCATTGAAAAGTGTGGACATAATTGTGTAATAGTGCTTAGATTGTGAATGAAGCCCTAACAAATAGTTTGGCAGACCTACAAGCATTGCAAACAAGGTATGAAGGAACTAGTGATAGTAAGAACTTTAAGGGCTTTTGATGATTAAGTGTGAGTTATTGGTTGTTTTGGTTAAAAAATTACCAAGTTATAATTTGATCTCATTTTATATAAGGTTTGATGTAAGCATGAAGTTAAAAAGTCCATTGCTTTGACTAATTTATCTAATAATAGCCCTGTTTGGGAGACTAAAATGAAAGTATAGTATATGATTGTTTTAAATTGTCAAGAATAAAGGATTTGAGATGGTTTAAATTTGTTTGAAGTGAAATGGAATGGAAATTGTGTGGTCTATATTAGCCTAAATACTGTTTTGGGTCATATTACTTTATGTTGAGTTGAAATTGTGAAGTTTAGGACATTCATAAAGAGAGTTAATGGTAAAATGAAATGGCAGACTGGGTAATTGTTTGTTTTGATCAAGATGAAGTTGACTAAGGTGTTTGAAGGTCTGGTAATGGTTTGGAACTCTAAATAAAAATTTGAGTGTTTGTGTTGAGTATTGTGAAGGGAAATATATTTGAATAAGTGTGTCAAAAGAAGGAAAGTTCAAGATTGTTTGACTTGCCAAATGAGATTGTGTGAGTTTGTTTCCTTCCTCTGACTCTACATCATGTACTTCTATATGTTCTCTTATGGATAGGAACTAGGCATTTTTCATTGCACTCATGAACCATGTATTGTTTTTAGTCCCTTTGATCATTTGTGGACCTCAATATGTAAATTTATTTCATCGAAGTTTAGAAATTTGAAACCTAGTGAACTTCATGTGCTACTATGTGACAAGAATTCCTTTCATTATTATAGTAGAAAAAATATGCTAAGATAGATACAAAAACTGTAATTCACAGGCAAAAAATGGCCACCCAACTGATTAAACATCTCAAAGCTTGGTTGTTCAAACTAACTAGACACCAGTACTAGGTAGTACTTGGGTTTCTCAATAGGATATTGGCTCGAATTGACCAAAATATAGCATGCAACACCTCGTTGGGAACAAACAGAGTTTAAATCACTGTACTTGCAACAAGATTTCTAAATGTGGGGGAAAAATCACTTATAGTCATTGTCCCTTGGTCGATTTTCCCTTTCTGAGTGCCCTCACCTCTTGCTCTGGCTTTCCTCCTGCCAAATGGTTCCTAGTCTTCCTCCTCAACTCAATGGCCTTGCAACTCTCATCCAATGAAGTCTCACAACTCTCCACTCTGGGACTGGATGCAGTGGTTCTCGGTACAACTCTCCAGTTAGGGTCTCGGTGCAGTATGCTATGTCGTGCTCCTGTGCGCACAGGGCCAAAATTCAAAATATATAGTTTATATATATGCTATGTCAACATATAGCTTATTTTATTTTCTACAAAATATAATTTTTGTATGGTGGCTTGTTGAGCTTATATAGTTGGTTTTTTGTTTCTTTATAATTTTTGATGATTTATTTCCTATGACATGATTTAATCTTATCTACAGTCCTAGTGATTTTTAAAAAGGCTTATGATATGTGATGTTTAATCATGATGGATTTCTAAGAATCAGTGATTGAAATACTACTTGACTAAAGATTGAGCTATCTGATATGTTATCATTTAAACATCATGGAAGAAATGCTTGCAATCAATGTCTTATTAATGTAGCCTACAAGGTTTCTTTTCCTAGTTTTTTTTGGTCCTATTCTTGTTATGCCTTATTTTTTTACATTGGTCTATTACAGTAATGGGGAGCATATCTACTGAATCGATTCTTTCAGTCTCTTTGATTCTTATCCTTGTGCATAATGAGTTTTCTTCTATCCTATGATTCATTTATTGATGGTTTAAAACACTCATTACAACTAACATGGATATGAATTATGATGTGGGTGTGAGAAGGGATTGTTGAATATGAAGGAATGGTTTAGGAAAGTACTCCTTAATCCAAATGAGTCATTTTCTTTTCATGGAATGTGTTAAGATACTTTAAAATTAATATATTCAATCTAGTTAATATTGACACATCTAAAGCATGCCAAAGGCACTTCAGAGATATACTATGAAATAAAGAATATTGTTAAGGTGATGTCAAGTCTTGATCCATTAGGGTAGGAAAACATAGATGCATTAGTACAAAAGGTTCCATTAAACTTGGAGGAAATGGATAATTACTAATGTGAGATCGGACCAAGTTTATATTATGATACAAATAGCTTTGGAAAAGGGATGATGAAATGGTTAAGTATGGAAAATTGTAGAGATAAATATAACACCTAGGGAAGAACAATAGAAATAATTTTAGCACCATGGATTAATCCAAGACTCAAAATTCCACTAAGAGGCATCCCTTACCTCTTAAATTAATTCCATAGGTGGGTTTATCCTCCAATATAGTGCCATTGGTTAGCTTATCATGTGAACTTCCGCTATAAGTAGGATTACCATACACTTTCATAACATGCATGTGTGGTTTCAAAAGGTTTATACATTCTTGTGAAAAGACATGTTTTGAATTTTCCAATAGGTGTTAGGGGTTAATTTGACTTGGTTTTAGCATTAGAGTGACGAACCTTGTGGTTTAGGTTCCATAAACAAAATATACTCATTTTTTTAGCTTCCTATTATCATCTTTATATTCAATGAGATTTTTAAAGATCATCTAAATATTTATTGCTAATGAAAATGCACAAACTGATGTGTAATAGATCTAAGGTGAGGCTCATAGAGCCTCGTCTTTTGAAACCATTAAACAAAGAAATGCTAAGAACAATGCATGAAAGAGATGAAGAATAAGGCAACTTGTATTATTAGGAAGGAAGAGATGCCTTTATATAGCATGACCTCATGTTTGAGTCTCAAAACCCTCCCATATCATCAATGCATGCATCTAGGCTAACCATGTCAAGTTTCATTCCATACAAGCACAAACTGAAAAAAAATCAACATTGGCCCCATTCACATGTCACTATGCTGGGTCAACATGAGGAAACACTAATTTTTTGGGAATTAAATAACCAAAGATATGATCAAATAATATCTAATCATAAATAGTCATAGAGTAATTAGGATTTGATCATATGGAAATTTCTAGGAGAGCTCCAATAGTTGTAACATCATGAATTAACAACATTAAAAAGTACATCATGAATTAATTATGTAATGGCATAAAAATTAAAAACATCATGAATTAATTATGTAACCATATAATTCAAATATAATTCTATCAAGAAATCAATATCAAATAGATAATATAATCTCATAACTCATACATTTCAATGTCATTGATCTTCTTCTTCATCCAAATCTTTGTCTGTATCATCCAATCTAGGTTTGACATTGTAAGGATTGGCCATATCATCATCATCGTCATTGATATCAATTTCAATAATGTCATCATCCACATAGATATCATCTTCATGAACATTAATTCCTACATCATCATGATCTAGTTCCTCTTCTTCGACATCTTCGTTAGGAACATCATCAACTAACTGCTAATTCTGATCATCATCTACATCATCTTCTAGTTCTTCGGTATCTTCTTCTTCCACCACATTATACTTTACCAGCCTTCCTCTTGGATCATGTCTAACAAAAAATGACCAACCCGGTTTACCTAGAACCTCTAAGTAAAATACTGCTCACATTGGCTTGGAAGAACATAGGGCTCATTTCCAACTTGCTCAATCGACCTTGTATTAACCATGGTAAATCCATTATCATGTTCAATAATAGTTCTCTCGGGATCATTTTCATTCAATTGTAGCCTGTACCATTGGATGATGAACATAAATAATTTGAAGGACTTAAAGTCACACTCAAGTATATCATCCAAAATCCCATAGTATCGATTTTCTAAGACTTCTGGATGTATGTCGCTTCTAGATGAAACATTAGTCACCCGAAAGACTACAGTTATCCCAAAATCACAAGTTTTCTTCATGTCATCCAACTTTTTGATTCAAAATTTATGACCATTGCACCACATAGCCTTGTGGTGTTTCACCTGCAATATGTCAAACATGTAAGAATTATTGCATCGCCAGTTGATAAACATATTTATTCTTGGCCGAATGTATGCAAAGAAAAAAAACTCAACATTTATATACATCAATATAATTGAAAATAATTAAATAATATGGATGATTTATATATTTATACATAGTTTTTTATCTCTTAAACCATATGCTAAATCAATTTCCCTTGGTGTAACAATGGAATCTCCATTACGATGAGTTTCTTTAACCAATGAAGCCACACCTTCCCGTGTTAATGCACGACCGGATTGTTGACATCATTTAATCCATACCGTCATCCAATCAAGATTTTTTATGATGTACAAATGTAGTGCATCCCACTCTTCACCAATTGTACCAAAAAAAAATTAAATTCACAAACTACGTATAATTAGTTAATTACCACGTTATATGACCTTAATTTATAATTGGTGTACCTAAAAACCTAACACCCCACTACCAATTATCTTATTATCTTTAGTTGTTGGATGAATTCAAATTAAAGGAGTATGCACAAAGAATGAATTATGACCCTGAAGGGTACATACACTCTTGTAAGAAAAAGAAAAACCTTAGTGGATACACCCATGTTCCTATATTAGGGGAAGATGTGTTTAAGAACAAAGAAGGCAAAGAAGCAAAGGAGGTTATAGAAAATTTCATGAAGGAGTTAGAGCAAAAAAAGAAAAGGTTACAAGAAATGGATGATTCATCTAAAGAAGAATCTTTGGGAGGAAATAAAGCACAATCACAGCAGAGAACAGTCTCTCAGATGATGAATGATGAATATGAAGAACTCCCTGAGAAGGACTTACAAGTAGCCAAGGAATTGCATGTAGATGAATATGATAGGCTTACAGCCTATGAATCCTTTATTTCTGATAATGAGTTTGTCAAGTCAAGAGAATTTAAATATTTTTTATATAATTACAAAGGCAAAAGGTTGAGGGAATCCATCCCAAATATTACCCCTAAAAATGAACAGCAATTGATGAAAAGGTTGAAAGATGATATAGATAGTGAAGTGCATAACATGACCCCTGAAAGGGGTAGACAGATGTTACTTGAAGCTGGTGTAATAGTATCTCCTAGTTGGGACCTCAGTGCCTCTTTAATTTTTTATATTTTTTTGCATAACAAGGAAGGAGAATACAAGTTAAACATAGAGGATGTGAAGGAAATTTACATAGGGTCAAGATTCAATCCTAATGAAAATTCAATGTTGAAATGGGCACTATACCCACCTCACAAAAGGCCAAAGATCAACGGTATCGAAAAAGCCTTTGGACACATGATGACCCTTAAAGTTGGGTAAACTGACCTTGTGGCTTCAATAGACATGGGCATAAGCATTGCCAAGTTCAACAAGGCACAAACAATACAATTGATGAAAGAAAGAAATTATTACAAAATGAAAAGTGAAAAATCAGATTTGGAAATTATTGCCATGAAAGATGCCAGGATGAGGATCACCTCTGAAACTGATACAGAGTTGTAGAGTGAATATGAGCAGTTGCAAGAAGAACATCAACAACTAGTAGAAAAGATGAAGGACCTTCAGTTTGACACTGTGGCAACGATGTTGCACAAGAGATTTACAAACCTGAAGATATGCCTTGATGATTTTTGTCATGTTCAAAAAAAGAACTATGAAGCCATTCTTGAGCATGGGAGAGTGAAAAATAGATTGGGTACTAAGAGACATGCTATGAAAGTACATGACGGATCTGACACCAATTCCATCTTGGCCATTGACACAATCATGACAAAGCATGACAAATATGATGAAGACTTACACTTAGAAGACACAGGGTTTGATGATACTGTGAAGTTGGGATTAGCCAAATTATGTGATAAGAACAAGTTTCTGATGGAACGAGATGATTGGATGGATGAATTCAATAGGATACTTTAGGAAGCATTAGATACAGTCAAAGAAAAAGGGCTATTGCTGGATGGAGCATGCAAACATATGGAATTGATGATAAAACTTGAATATGAAGCCCGAAATGTAGTGCATGATACAGATACCCATACCTTGGAGGAGTATAAAAAAAATCTCTCAATGGCTAATTCAATGTTAGGAGAAGATTAAATTGTTTTATAAGTTTAATTAAGATCAATAGTTTAATTATTTTCCAAAAGACAATCCAAAGAGACACCTTTGTTGGGTCTGTTGGAACTGTAAAATTTTGAAAAAACTACATTCATAAATCCCTCATAGAAAGCCAAATCTTGATGTAATTTCCTGTGATCACAACCAAATTTGACCCCCAAAAAAATCTCTAAGTAAAAACATTTTGATCCATATCGGAAAGAGTTGGTGCAGATCTCCCCGATCTCTAAGCCATTGTTTTCCAATGGTGGTGTTTTCAGCATATCGGAAGGAAGTCCAAGTTGTCATATTGATCAAAGTGCCTAGGAAAATGCATATCGGTCGGACGCAGCTCACTGTTTCACCGACACAGGGGATCATTGGCAAGAAAAATGATATCGACGTGAGATCTATCATTCAAAATGAGCTTATGAGTTTCACTGATGAAATATATCAATGAGACATTTATCCTCTCACACCAATGATACAAAGGAAACTACTCATCAGCAAGACAAGCATCATCGAACTAAATCCAACAAGTCATACTGAGCAATTATGTCTTACCAGTGAATTACCATCGATAAGAAGTTCATTGTGTCTCACCGATCAGGCACAAAGAAGCATATCGACAAAACAAGAAGCTATTGGTGTAAGTTTGAAAGGTTCTCCTGATGCTCCATGTCATGCCGATGATATCGACAAGTTTTGGCAACATATTCAAAATCAAAAGAATGAACATTGGGGAGACTCATAGCATCGGAGAAACTGCAAAATGTCTTAGAAAAGCATGATCTCTTGCCGATGAAGATGCGAATAGATCAAAATATCATCAGAGTGACTTTTGGTGACATTTACAAAGATCAAGAGGATAAATTGTGTATCATTGAGAAATATATCATGTTTCTCTGACCAACAGTTTGTTTGGTGAACGTTGGAAAAAACCAAATATAAAGAATTGCCCAAAATTCAAATTGTCTTGTTGATACAGGATACTTGATGTGATAGTGAGAATTTCAAAAAGATTGTGAACTTGTGCTCAAAGCTGAAACATTAATGGTGGCATGAATACAAAGAGATAGTTGATTTCTTGAATTGAATAGCAATAATTGAAAAAGGTATTGAGCAGAATTCATAGCAGAAGAAATAGGAGGAAGGACGAAGAACCAAAGAACCTTGTGGCTGAAGGATTTCAAATAGAATCTAAGTTTTCTACAATTTTGTTTTCTAATTTTGTCATTTTAAAAAAGGGTATAATGGAGGGAACGAGCTTAGGGAAAAAAAAAAGCAAAAAACAAAGTGAGATTAGTCACCCCAAGAGTAAAAAATAGAAAATTGAAGCTGAAAATGAACCAGGGGTAGTCGAAAGAAAATTGAACCAGGACCTAATTGATCAATTTCCTAGCTCTGGAGCTAGGGCCAGGCGCTCCACGTAGCTCAAGGAAAATGTAGAAAAGTTAGAAGATAGGTGCAAACACATAGGAGATACATGGACCCCAATTAGGGGATATGAGTTATTCATCTTCCATTACTACTGAAGGAACCGGTATGAACCAGTCTGTAACCACTAGAAATTTAACCTAGGAAAGCTAGTCTATCCAAATGTGTTTGTAGATGTGGAATTGATAAAAATTTTAGCTACCAGTTATGACCCCAAGCTAAAAGCTATTTGTTACCTTCTGGAAAACCATTCATACACATATCAGAGGTTGCAATCTGTGAGGTTTTCAATTTAGGAGTGTGTGACGAGAAAATTGTGTATGAGGAACTAGATAGAGAATTCTCAAGATTGGATACTGTGTACAAGGGTTGGAGGCTACCACTGCATAGATGTAAGAAGGATGGCAATGCAGCCCCATTAGATGATGGTGATGGTCCCCTGTTTCATGCCGACCTATTTGAACCATATCTAAAGTACACCTATTTCTCAGTGTTGCAAGTGCTAGGGGTGGATGTCCTTGAATACATGCCAATTGTGCTGATGGTGATAGTAGTAGATGTCCAATGCCATAACTCTCAACCTTTTGATTATGCCACACATATTTTCAATGAACTTGATGCAGGATTGATGGCGGTAAGGAATGGCTCCCTTCTTTTGCATTTGAGGCATTATTCAATCCTGATGCATATGATTCTTTACTATGGGCAACAATTGAATATGTGGCCTGATAAGCTAAGGGTTTCACAAATTGATAAAGAGGGGGGGTTGTTTTCGGTACAAATTTGGACTACTATTTGGGGCAGTATATTTTCCAATTCATGCTTCATACATTTTGAAGAATATTTTGTGAAGCCATTGTATAAATTGTATAATCACCGTTGTGAATATTCATTGTTTGATGAGATAAAAAGGTTCCTCAGACCCAAGGAATTTAATGGGCCTATTAATCACAATTGGGGAGACTGGTACTATTTGGAAGATGCAACAATGATCAAGATATATGGATTTGAGGATGCACCCTTTATTCTTCCAAAAACAGTACCTGACAGAATTGCATATCTTGAGATTTCCAGGCAAATTAGATTATTCAGATTTCATGAATTTAAACTCTTTTGGAAAGTAGGAATTTATGCCTAGCACACTTTGTTTCGGTGATTTCACTGTGTTGGCAAGGGAGGAATATGATTTGGTTTTGAATAATTTTTTTCAATATAACATGAAGAAAGGTCCACCTCGAAAAGGATTCGATCTAGAGGGGTATATCAACTTTTCAAGGGACAAAATAAACTTGGGTGGGTATGATCATATACCCTATCGATATGATGATTTCATAAGAAATCTGGAAGAGGAGGAAGCAGAAAGAGTGGTTGATGAGTACAACAGAGGATTGCCAGATGTTGGGATGTTATCTTTAGAAGAGGAAACACCTGGTGATAACAAGCCTCACAACACAACTGAAAAAATCTCCAGATCAAGAACTCGAGCTTACAAATGTCCTCCTAGGGAGATAGAAGTTGAAGAAAGTTCACATACATATGCAAGATAGATTGCATATAGATCATTCGTAGCTGATGATGAATTTTTTAAAACTCTAGAGTTTAAGGCATTCTTGTAGAAGTAAAAAGGGAAACAAATAAGGGAATCAATTAGAAATATAAAACCAACTAATGAAGGAAAGTTGTTGGGTAACCTAAAAAAAAAAGTGTGGATAAAGAAATCGAAGATATGACTCCTGAGAAGGGGAGAAAGATTCTAGAAGATGTAGGAGTCACGATTTTTCCCGGATTAGATTTGAATTCTTCCTTAGTCTTTGATAGTTTCTTGAAGAACAATAATGCCACATATAAGCCAACCTTAAAGGTGTGATAGAGATATACGTAGGATCCAGGTACAATCCAGATGAAGGGTCACTCATGATTTGGGCCCTGTATCTACCTCATAGGAAATCGGTTGTGATTGATAATGAAAAGGAATTTGGGCATGTGATGACCTTAAAATTTGGAGAGGTTGATCCCATAACCATAGTAGATATTGGCATTAATGTTGCTAAATTGAATAAAGCATAGATTCAGATGTTGATAAAAGAAAAATAAATGTATAGAATGAACAATGAAAGATTGCTTAGAGAGAATGATCATTTGAAGGATATGGTGGGAATAACATTAAGACCCACAAAGCAATTAACTCAAGGTGAGAGTTCTCATACAAAAGATCAGTGGGTAGGATTAGATGCATATTCACAAGGAAAATATGATGCACTCATTGCAATGATAAAGAAGAGGCAAGCTAGCTTGATGACTTGGGTGAGTAAACTTTGGGGAACATATTTGAAAAATTATGCTACAGAACGAGAACATAAGAGGATTGATGGGAGAATCCATGAGAAACTCCAAGAAATAAGTGAAAGAGATGTTCCAAATAATGTAGCTATTGATATTGCTAATCATTTCATAAAGAGACACGAGGACTTTCAAGAAGAATTGCAAGGGGATGAACAAGGGTTGATTGATTCCACTAAGAAGGGATTACCAATGCTATTCAAAGACAAAGGAGAATTGAAGGAAAAAGACAAATAGATTAAGGAATGTGAATCAATGCTGCAAACAATTCTAGAAGTAGCTACAAGAGACAATTCAACACTGGATGAGGCTTGTGAGCAGAACAAACGGATGGTGATCAAGGAGATAGCAATTTGGAATGCACTTGGAGATGTTGACACACATGCATGTCAGGATTACCTTGATCATTCGTAAAAATCCATTTATGGCTAAATAGAGCCTAACCGTTAGTTTATTATTGTTGTTATGCAAAAACATTTCTGAAAGGACGTGTCCTTTCATAGTTTGTTATATTTATACATGTTCTATATGATCAAGGGAGGAGATAGACAGATAAAAAAAGAATACTATAGATAATTTTTGTAATGATGTTTTCATCAAAAAGACTCAGATGTATGCATGAAGTTTGATGAAGTTAATGAAGAAATATGAATTTGTGGCTTAGTCTTTGGTATCAACTGTCTGTGGAAATATAAAGTTATTTTATTGTCTCCATTTTGATGCTTTTCTATTGTTCAAATAGGTATATCAAGCATATATTAGTTTTTCGATACACATTTGTTGTATGTGTGTGATGTGATCATTTGGTTCTTTCAAGTAAATATTGTATCCTTATAATCAATCACAGTAACTAGAAAGTATTAATTGATTCAGTAAGAAGAATCAAATATTTAGGGTTGTCATCCTATCTCAAGTAGAGTTTTCAGCCATTTACTTGCACGTTTGTACAAGTTGCAAACTACATTTGTGTGTCGAACAGTTTGAATTATTTCCATCACATATTACACTTTTCTAGATCTTCATAAGAATCCATATACCCAATGAGGCATTGGTATTACATACTTCATTTTAGTTCATCCATTTTATATTTTACATTTGTTAGCTGAACATATTAGGATTAGCCTTGATAATGCTTATACAATCTATACCATAATAAAGATTCAATTGTCCACTCCCACTTGCCATTGTGGATAAATTGCTTGAAAAATAAACACAAATCAACTATGCTTCATTCATATAGGTATACCCGCCTAGGTCTAGCAACACCTAAAGAGAAGCTCTAAAATATTTGGCCTTGTATGTTACCCTGAAATGTACCAAGAGTTTGGAAACCTCTTGAGGCATTTTGCCTACATTTTTGAGAGCTAACAGGGTCTTCTTCTTATATATATGAAATTTGAATTGTAATATTTGATCATCAGCACTTTTTAAGATTTTAATACTTTTCAATAGTGAAAGACTTATTTTTTGGAGTAATACAATACCGGTACTTTTCTATTTGTGTGTGGGAGATTTTTTCATTTGGATTAGTTCTCTGTTGTTTCTTTTCAAGCAATTGAAGGAAATGTAAAATGTATTCTAATTAATCTCCATGACCATCTTATAATTACCTCTCACTTTCCTCAATCTGCCTTTCCCCATCAGGTACTCCCCTTTGAATTTGTTAATGGATTTGGGATCCCAAATGCGATCTACATGGATCTTTGTTGCGAACTTAGGAAGATATTTAGTAATGTACACCATGGTCTGGTATACCATATATCCCTCCACCATAGAACCCTCAAGATGTGCTCTTTGTCTAACCAAAGCCTTCAAAAATTTCAAGTGCTTCTCAACCATTCACATTGACCTTGTGTGTATAGGTCCACACAATTCAATCTCCTCAACTTGGTGTATGAGGTAGTTTTCTTATGCATTGAAATTTTTTGAAGGTAGACACTTTTTCATTTCACACATTGGATGAGGAATTTTTCTCCTCTAATAATTTATATCTTCTTTATGGATTTCTTTAGATGATAGCCATCTACAATTGATTCAAGGTGCAAATATATTAACGAGATTTAACAAAAATATACAATATAATATGTAACAAGTAAAACAAATGGAAAATATAAGATCTATACAACGAATTGAACAAATATTGCTACTTACCTCATGTATTTTCCAAGATCATATATAACTTGCTTGAACTTTTTGTCAAAGTTGTATGGGAGAGATAGAGGTAGAACTTACTGCAACAATTATAAAATGATCTTTTCATTATTTTCCAAAAACTAGTAAACATAAAACACTAAAAAGTACATGCAGTATACAAATATATATGAAATATACCAGAATAATCACCTTAATGAAGGTATCCCAATCATGCATTTTCATCCCTAACCCAAATTCACCTTTCTTTATTATGATATTGTTTATGTTTGCAACAAATCCTATGGGAAATCAAATTTTTCGTATGACTTCTTTTATAGCATTGCTTTGTTGCTCCATTAATAACCAAGGAAGGGCGATTATATTAATTTGGTCTCCATCACTATTTAATTGAATGACATTTTTCATTGCATGATTGGCTTCCTAAATGTCACTACAAATTTTGACAATTTTTTCTTTGTCATTCCCTCTATCCAATATTTTCCATAACATTTATGTTATATTCTTCTGATATGCATTCTATCAAACAAATGCACAATTTGTAGCTGCTCATAGTAGGGCAACCTACTAAATTGTTTGGGATGACTTTTCAGTCCCCGTGGAAGCCGACCATTAATGCCTTGATGACCTTCATGAATCATATAAGTTAAACAAATTAACAATGACAATCATTGTCAATTACAGTATGAGTAAACAAAACACAATATAAAAATATGAATTCCAAACATATCATATATGATAGATAAAAAAATTTATCCGATGTATAACCTTGATGATTAATTCTATTATATTCCAACTTCCATAGGCGAGGTGTCATTCTTCGTGGTTTTGATGTAATCTCTTCTTTCCCATTAAAAAGATGTTTTTCAGTAGTTCGATACTTATGATTTCTGCGGAGGAAGTGCCTATACTCATCAAACACCTGCTTGCCTAAACTTGTTGAACGACAAGATTTCATCTTTGGACCACAAACTGGACATGCAAATTTTCCCTTTGTTTGAAGACTTGCAAGATCATTTATAATTGGATTAAATATCAAATTTTATAATGATATATAATGAATAGATTATTTAAAAACATGCATGATATCTACTTCACAAAATTAAATATCATTAAAGTGCAGTTGAACGTTATAACATACCACAAAAATGTGTTAGCCTTGGGGCATCGTGAATTATCCATACAATCATTGCATGGAATTGAAATTGTCTTTGTCCTATTAGTCTAGAGATGTCATACATAGTGACGCTATTCCATAACTTTAGTAACTCATCGATAAGAGGCTCGATATATACATTCATATCTTTAACTTGGTACTTACCTAGTTGAATGAACATAAAAATTACATAATTATTATAACCATTTTACTGCAATATATATAAATTAATGTACATGACTATTAAATGAAAAAAATATAAGTCATTATGCAACAAATAAGACAAATGAGATGCTACTACATTAAAGAAAATTGACATAAACGAATACCTACAACAATCATTACCAACATTATGTGATCTCTCTTTATTGACATCCATGGAGGAATGTTATTATTGATAACAAAAATAGGCCACACTGAGTAAATAGATCTCACCTCTCGAAATGGATTGACACTGTCCGCTGCCAATGAAAGCCTAAGATTACAAGGTTCTTTAAAGTGTGGCCATTTTTCCTCCATGTCCCTAAATGTAGAACCATCCATAGGCATTTGAAAAATGTCATCTCCACTTCTATTCCATGCATGGTAATCCATAAATTCCACTAAGCTTTCACACCTAAATAATCATTGCATGTGTGGAATAATGGGAATATAACGAAGAACCTTGTGAGGCACCTTTTTTGTTAGTTGATTTGTTCAATATCTACTGATATGACATTCTGGGCATTCTATATCAAATTCATGTTGTTTATGATATATAATATGATCATTGGGACATACATACATTTCTTGATACTCCATTCCAATATCTTTCGTAATGGTAGATAAATCTCGGTATGAGCAAGGTAAAATATTTGATGGTGGTAACAAAAATTCACCTATCAATCTACAACAAAAAAATAATTTGTTAATATAAATAATATTAATGGTACATATTTCATCCTTTATTTACTAGTGATGAACTAACAACAAAAATAGATGAAAAGAAATGACATATATGACATACCTTAACATCCGTGAGATTGCTATGTTGGATAAACCATTCATAACCTTCAAGTTTTCCAACAACAATACCTCATAGAGAAGATTTTTTTGGGAGCCTTCATAAACGGGCTCTTATGCCTTCTCAAGTACAGGTAAATCATGAATATCATCAAAGTCATCTTGATCATCATGATCAACTATGCCATTAAATGTGTCATAGATCAATGTATTTGTACGATCATCTTCAACTGTGTTTTCTAGTGCATGATCATCTTCTTCCATAGGATCATTAACTTCATCTTCGATATTCATAGCTCCATGTTCCTCTACTTGCAAAACCACATTCCCTAGGCCGTGATAATCTATATCATGTGCCCTACCTTTATAATAATGATCGACACAAATATACCATGATCATGATCAAGTGAATTTTATATATATATAAAATGTTAAAATGATATAAAAATTTACAAATTCAATCAATATAAAGACATCTAATGAACAACTTACCAATGGACGATAATCATGCCCCCCTTCAATGTGACCATGTTTTCTACAATGTTTCTCAGTTGTTTTGATTAAAAGTCTTCTCATCTTTAAGCCCTTGCAATTATTGCAAGTACAATAACATTTCCAATCACTTTTCAATCTAGTCCACAATCTAGCAAGTGTCTCTTCATTTTTTTCTGCACTAATATTATCTAACATGATTTTTCTTTACCAAGCTTGAATATTTAGATCTTCAAAAAATATCAAACTCACACTCCAATAATTTTTAATCATAGACAGGTAACAAAATCTAATAATTTTGATATTTTGCACCAAAAAAATTTGGCCTATAACCTCCACAAACTGTCACAAGTATAGAAAACACTGTCGCAAGTATAGATAAATTGTTGAACTCACTTTTATTTATTAAAAAACATTCGTCAGAACCTCGGTGAACACTAACCATATAGCCATCGGCCCACAAATTAAGGAGGCTAACCATATGTTAGCCCATAAATTGATGGAAGGGGATGGTTGGCTTTAAGTGTATGTCAAAATAGCGACGAAAATCACAGAGCGTCGCAATTTTGAGGAACGTTGGGCATAAATTTAAAAAAAATTGAAAATTTCACATTAAATACACATGTACCCAATGATACATCTAATTATACACCTTTTGTCAGAAATTTTTGTCATATTTTGTAGTCAAATGAGTTAGTGGAAGAGGAAAGTTTCTTAAAAAATACTAAGTTGTCACTTGGAGTGATTAGGAGTCAAATATGAGTTCAAATTTGGAATCTAACTTAATTTTTTCTATGGGATGCCTTGCATGTGAGGTTACTTGATTTTTGGAGTTCAAAGCCTTGCATGTTTAGTTGGTTGTTGTGCAGGTCACTTGGGACTCATGCATGTTGTGGATTTCAATTTGCATGCATGTAGAGACTATGGGATTGGCACATGGTAATCTTGGGTTCTCATGTATGAGTGTATAAATATGTTAATTTTAAGTGCATTATATGAGATTGTATTGTAATATTTGACATACTATTATGCTGTCGAATTCACTCTAGAATCTTGTATCACAGTGTAGTAACACTTACAAGAGCACATACTCTAAAATTTATATCGTAATAGTTTTTTACTATAATACAATTGGTCTATGCTTTGGTGTGTGGGGTTTTTTCCCGAAAGGGTTTACCCACCCCAATTTTGTGTCTTATGGTTTAATGCTTAAATCTGAAAATAACTTAAATAAATGTGTAATCTTAAATGAAATTATAAAATTTAAAATATTTAAAACAATTTTGTGTAACCCTCTCTTGAAGATTTAAGTTAGGAAGGTTGTTTCTACACTTTTCTTTCCTTTCAATTTTGGGGATTTTATCCACCCAATGCTAGGGTTTGGCTCTTTGCACTATATGTATTATTTGTGACCTTCAAGGAAATGAATCCTAAAAAATTGTCATGTGACATGGAATTTCCTCTAGCCATTCTTTTGGGTGGTTTTCTTGGAAGGGGATTGGGCTTCAAATCCTTTTCACTGGGTTAAATAATTAGTGTAAGTTCAAGGGAATTTTGTGATAAAAAATATTTGGAGAGCTTGTGAAGCCCTGAAATCTTGGCTCTTCTAGATTTTTTTGGATTTTATAATGGGATCTCCATCAACCACTAGAATATTTGGTAGTCCCTTATTTTCCAAAGCCAAGATTGCCTATTGGCTAGGCTACCATGGATACACACCTCGAGATTTCATAGGAAAGGGATTCAAACTCTACCAGACCTCTTCTCTAGAGCTTCTATGCGGATTTTAACCTAGAACAATACTAAAACCAAGTTTTAATTCTCTAATCAGGATCATAAATTTTTTGAATCATTATTGGAGGTAATTTTGACTAATATGGTTCACAAAATTGGTATCAATTTTTCCAAATCTTAGTAAAAATATTGGAAGTGGTGTCCAAACATTACTTTCTAGAACAATAGACCTCAACAAGGATATCATTGGCTCTCTCCCCACTTTCCCATGGTTCCCACTTTGAATTTGCAATGGAATTTATAATCACCAGATTTGTTTTGGAAATGTAGATTTCATACCATCTAGTCGGTTGTTTTAGAACCCAAATTATCCCACTTTGTTTGGTGTATTATTTTTCAATCCTTCTTATTTGGTCTAGGTTACTTCATTTGTATGTTCTTGATCCTTTTTGCTATTTTTTTTAGTAATCAATCTTATAAGAATATTTTTTGGTTTTTTCCCATAGCCCAAAGTCTTTAGACCTAGATCCAAGACTTCTTCAAGCTATTGAGATTAGAACCCTTCTTATGGAATATGGTTCTTCTTGAGGATTTACCTCACATCCCTCACAAATTCAACCAAATCTAGCATGATTTCAGGGTGGAGATTATCTTTAACATATGGAAAAAAATTCTATTTTTATTAATTTTTTTGTTGATCAGCATGTTTCACTTTTTTCTAAAGTAATGATTTGTTACAGTGTGTTATTGTAGATTCAATTGCAAGCTAACAAAGCTAAACTTGAGGTGGAACACTAAAATATCTCATTGATAGGGAAATACCCCATATGTGGTAGCTAGAGTTCCTTTATCTCCCTCTTCTTCTAAGGGCCACGTGTCTCCTCATTGGCATCAACGTGGAAGGACTCTTTATGCTTGAGGTACCTGTGAGGCTCACTCCCAAGCTTCTCCACTAGCTACAAGAAATTACTATGGTCAATGTGGTTGGTCGTGACCTACTCATTGGTGCTCTGCCTCCCTACCACCTAAAGAAGGAACTTTTGGGTGACCTACTAGTGGTGCTTCAAACTAGTTTGACTCAAGTATGTTTCCTTGACTAGCTCTTTCCATTTTTCCAGCTCATGCTATTGAAGAACAAGAAGAAAAATAAAATACAAGAATGATGATGAGTGAGACCCTCCTACAGATACTTTAGACCCCATGATGTATGGGGAAACCTAGATGACCAGGATTCTCCTAGATGTAAAATATATTATATAATAGTCATTCAATTACATAGAAGTAGATTACACTAGGTTTGATACATGCTTAGTGCTTGCTTGCACATAGGAGATATATTATATAAAACTCTAGAGGAACCTAGAATTGCAAATAGAATACTTTAGAGATGAAGAATCTAGAAAGGGACAATGTTGTCATATGTTGGAATGTTACAAATAAAATGTTGGGATATATTATTAAATAAACATTATTCCCAACACCTTTTTATTAACTTCATTTGAAACCTTGATTTTAACATTTAATCATCTAAATAGAGAAATCAAAAAATTAGTTATAACTTACACAAACTAGGCAATCTATTATAAATATCACTTACTACAAGTTAAGGTAAAATATCATCCAATAGGCTAAACTATAGGCTACATATCAAAATTGGCCCATATATAGCTAATCAATTATTTATGATCAAATTTAGGTACAAGAAGTTATGGAATAATTATAGAAAACTCATTGAAGTTTGTGTGCCTAGATACTCTATCATTTCTGGAGAGGCATAATTATTTTCCTTGGAATAAGAGAAATATAATTATAATATTCAATACATGTGGACTAAAATATACCTTAGTTTCCTCCATCAAGGTTGATGGATTTTCTAGCACTTCTCCCTCTGTTGAGTGTGAATGTCATTAGAACAATCATCAGACTTCTAAGAGGAATCTCTTAACCATGAGTTCCATCCAATAACTTGACACAACTCATTACATGATCAATTCATTTTCTTCATATATGAATCCTAAATGTTCACTTGTATGTCACTTTATTTTCTTTACCAAGGAAATATTTAGTCAATGTAATGAGAAATTCTATCTTATTTTAATTGATCCTCCAACTTAATACCACTATGACAATTCCCTCTCCAGAATCATCCATTATATATATTCTAATAGTAGTTACAACTTGTAAAACCTCATCATTATGAGGCAACTCAAAGAAGGTATATTTGTAATGTAAAGGAGATGTCTTGGTCATCGTGGAATTTTAAGAAACATGAATGATTTTTGTGTGTGTGAAATATGGGGGATAGCAAATCAACACAAACCTTAATGAAACAAATTCAAAACAAAGAAGCTACTCTAAATTGCAATTTAATAAATCTTTTAAGAACATCTCATTGTCCTCTATTCTTAAATATTCCTTTAACCCTTTTGCTCTCAGATTTTTATATGCACTAAGGCTATTGGAATGACACTTAAGAAAAAAGATTGATATTCAACATGCAAGCCAATAAAATTCCTACATGACTATATGATGAAAATGATAATGGATATATTGAAAAAATGGATAAATGATGCTAGATTTTACAATGTAAAAACTTATGAAACTATGATGATTCTACATATGCTCAAATGATAATAACTATGAATATGCTAAACTAAAATGCAACTATGATGCAAAGTATGACATAAAATATAACTATGAAGCAAAATGTGATTCTAAGATGTAACTATGAAACAAAACATAATATGAAATGTAACTATAAGACACCAAAATGCTCCAATGCTCATGTTAGAACTGTAAAATCTGATTATTTTACATATTGATTTTACTCATAATTTCCTAATTTGGTCCTACCGTGTGCATATTTCACCCATATTTTTCCCATATTGCCCCTTTGAATCGATCGAGTCATGCATCTTTCCTAACATTTGTTTGTTGTAGGCTTATCGGCATGACAATATCAAGGTCTCCCAGATCCATCTTTCTGCTAGCAAACGTTTGAGTTGCCTAGCGGCAAGATGTTTTCTGCATCACAGCGATTGGATTTTACTCACTGGCAGTTATCGGCATGACTTTCATCTTGTTTCAGCGACAGAGGAAAGTCATATCGGCATAAGTATTTTCACCAGGGTGAGGTCTCCCCGAATGGGTTAGGTCTCACCGACTTGCGCTTATGAGGATTCATCAGCAGAGCTTGGAGTTATCGGCATTATGTCTTAGCGATGTTCATTGTCTTGCCAATCGGTGATAGGAGTGTGTATCGGTATGAGTTGGTGTTCGAGAAGAGGTCTTGGCGAGCTCGTCGGGTCTTTCCGATAATACAAAATGTATTTCTTTCGGCGGAAGGTTGAAATTCTCTTAGCGATCTTGGTGTGCTCGGGGCTTTCGGTATAACAATATACTCTATGTGACCTTTCGCTGAGGGTTGGATGTTATAGCGACATACATGGGATAGATAGGTCTATCGGCAGGGATACAAATTTGTCACAACGACTCGATATGAATGGATATTTTCGGTGAAACAAAGTTCAATCTCTAGAAGGTCTCCCTGAGTGCGATGTGTCATGGCGACAATGAATAAAACAAAATGTGCATTTCGGCGTGAAATTTCTTAAGTCACAGCGACTCAAGGTGAATGAAGATTCTCGGTGAAACATGGAACGATCTTATGACATCTCCTTGATATCACGGAGCTATAGCAAAACATAAAGAGGAAAAATGGATACTTCTTGACTTCGGCGTAGCGAATAGGGGAACACAGGCAGACAGCAATAAGCGATATTTTTCCTTCGGCATACTTTCTGGTTGTCTCAGCGACTGTTCCATTAGCAATTAATAAAAGATTCAAATGTTGTAGGCCGACATGTATATGTTTGATAACCATTGGTGGCTAACATGACTGAGCCCGATTTCTATGGTGGCCGACATGAATTTGAAGCATTTTGTTTCCTGATTGTTGGTGTATATATATGCACCCCGATTGTAATTGATGGGATCAGATTTTAGATCATAGACAGTAGATTAGGAATGGATACATTAGAATAGCTTTCTCTTATCAGAGATTATGTGCATGTTTCCAAATGGCGATTTCAATGAAATTCAATTGGTGTGGCAGTTTATTTTTGGTATCAATTGTATATTGAGTTTATTGAAAAGTATTGCTAAGCTGTCTCCAAGTTGATTCTTTCTAGTTATTTAAATTGATGTAACAAGTTTACTTTTAGTTTATCAATGCACATTTGTTGTATCTGTGTGATTAATTAACTGGTTCTCTTAAGTAGAGATTAAATCCTTTTCGTTGGTCACAGTAATCAGGAAGATTCATCTAGATTATTAAAGTAGAGCTTAGTAGTCATAATCCTGCATTGTTTATACAAGTTATGAACAGATCATATGCCTGTAATTTGATTTTTTTGCTAGAATAAGTTTCCCACCTCTGTTTCATTTGACTCTACATACCCAACAAGGCACTGGTCTCTGCATTTCATCATTTTGATTCATTCAGTTTCTTTACATTTGTTTATTAAGCATTTTAGGATTTAGATCAGAAGATTGCTATCAACTTTGGTTTCATTTGTTCACTCTGATCTGCCATTATGGACAAAGCATTTCAAAAGGATAATCATGAGTCAAGTCAGCTTCATTTAGAAAGGTACACCCGCCTAGGTCTTGCAGCACCTGAAGAGTAGAAGGTTGAGTTCTCTTGACCTTGTCTGTTACCCTAAAACGTATCAAGATATTGGAAGCCTCTTGAGGCATTCAACCTACATTTTTGAGAGCTAACAAATTGGCGACTCTACTAGGAATACATCACAAAATTCGGTTAAAGACCATCATATAGAGTCATTGGAGGAAAAGTTGTAATTTGAGAAATTTCGGAAAGTGTGATTCTACTAGGAGAAGATCAGAAAGAATTATTTTCCTACTTTTGGAAAAGTAGGTGGCGACTCTGAAAATAAAGGAATTTGTATATAGAACGAACGATTACACAAATGCAGGAGGTTATTGGGCCCCTCATGCATCTGATAATACAATTGGAAACTTCTACAAAGGAGACAGTACATATCATGCATAGCTGAGCACCTATTCTCCACAGCCATCAGAGCAAGTAAGTGTTTATCCAGTCCCACCTGGACAAATATTGGCAAGTTATCAAGAATGTTGATGTGGTCAGTGTCAAGTGCAATGTCAATGTGATCAATGTCAAATATAGCATAATTCTAGCCCACTTGGAGATGTCAGTCAGAATATGCAACAAGGTATGTATCGAAACCAACAATCTAAGGATGATGAATATTTCAAAAATCTTTTGGATGAATTTCTTGGCATAAGGAGATATAGAGGATAATCTGGGCGCTCTTTGCTCTACAGAATGATGGATATCTGCAGGAAAATACCTATTAAATTCCCACCTAGTAAGCTTGAGATCATTCGACAGTTCATGAAATTATATGAGCCAGACCCAGTATATTGGCCTGAATCATGCGTACTAATTTATTTAGATCAACTAGATGAATGGACAAACCTTGTAGAAAGAAAAAGATATGAAGATAATATCATTGGTGGAGATGTGGACATTTATTAGACAACACAACCAATAGAAGATGAGATATGTGCAAGTCAGTATGATTCTTGTGATAGCTTGCATAATGAAGATGAAGGTACAAGATATCTCTCTTGCATAACAGATTGTGATAGGGATGACAATGTGTGTTATGAGGGATCCAGTGAGTATTTAGATTGTGATGATGCACCTGTGGATTTTGATCTGCAGCAAGGGGATTCTTCTACCTCTTATGAAGATCAGGATGAAGAGGTAATGGACAATGTGAGTCCATTTGGCAGTGAACAAATAGTACCTCCAGCTGCAGTTGAAAGCCATGAAGATACATTTGATGATGACGAGGTTTCTACATTTGAAAATGGTTTCCAAAAATTTTTATGCCCATTATATGATGAAGAGTTAAAAGAGGATCAGATGATATTTTTCCAAGGTGTGCCCAAAAATGAATTTCAGGTATTTTCAAATCCACTTGATGTTGAGCAAAAGGTATTTTTAGATGACTAAGGGGATGTGTCAGGGGGTGGAATGAATTACTGTGCTGGTAATGTTTCTGATTTTTCATTCTCTGATGATCCTGGGCCTCTTTTTGATGATGAAAAAAATGATGAGTATGACTGTAATAATGAAAATATGAAAACTTGTTTACTCAGTAGTGAGCAAATTTCAGATTTGCTAACTCTTGAGTATCAGAGATATACACATCAAGGTGATCTTGAAGTTTTGTGTCCAGCTTACATTTGTTTTGATAGTGAAAGATCTTTGTGTAAAGATTCTTATGACTCCCTGTGCGTTTCTTGGAATGATGGTAAAACCTTTGGTGTTGATCAAAGGTCTGTTTCCATTCAGGATGAGGTATGTGATTTTGAAATTTCTAATTCATGTGAAGAAGATCTTTATTTGCATGCCAAGGATGATAGAATTCCAGCTTTGATTGGTTCACACACGCTTGATAATAACGATATGGGTCATAATCAAGTATTGTTCCCAAATAAAGATAATGAAGAGGTGCAAAAGGTTTTACATTTGTTTATTTCAGACAGTGTTGATATGACAGAATTTTTTGATTCTCAAAAGAAGCACTTTGATAGTAAATTTTTAATACAGTTGGAAGAATTTTTCATAATACATAACAGTGAAAAAGATAATAAGGAATGTTGTATTTCATATGCATGCATTTTGAATGTTGAAAGTAACAGGGGTTTGTCCCAAGATGTTGAAGAATTTGAACTACAGGATGGTGTAGCAATTTTGGGCCAAACCAAGCTTGATGATACTCTAAGAACTCACAATAATAGTGACAGGAAGGATTGCATGAGTATCTTCAAGAATAATTTGATGAACTCGACACAAAGCTAGGTGTTTGACAAGGGAAAGCTTGGTTTGAGTTTCAGATTGTAACAACTCAGAATAGGTCAAGTTGAAACACAGAGGATTAAGGGTTGCCAGTGCATGGACAACTCTTGCTTTTCCTCTTTAAAATTATTTTTCCATGCATAGTAGTTTAGGATTTCATCCATCTCCATTTCACTCCCATTTTCCATTCGTCTCCATCTTGCATTCACTTTCCATTCATTCCCATCACCTTTCACTACATTTCTGCTCTTTGGCTCATCATTTTGTGTCTGGTCTACTCACCCAAAGATGTGGATCCTTGCAATGATCTCACTATCATTCATCCCCAGATAGAGCCACTATTAGAACTATAAAATCTGATGATTTTACATATTGATTTTACTCATAATTTCCTAATTTGGTCCTACCGTGTGCATATTTCACCCATATTTTTCCCATATTGCCCCTTTGAATCCATTGAGTCATGCATCTTTGCTAACATTTGTTTGTTGTAGGCTTATTGGCGTGACAATATCAGGGTCTCCCCGATCCATCTTTCTACTAGCAAACGTCTGAGTTTCCTATCGGCAAGACATTTTATGCGTCACAACGATTGGATTTTACTCACTGGCGGTTATTGGCATGACTTTCATCTTGTTTCAGCGACAGAGGAAAGGCATATCGGCATAAGTATTTTCACTGGGGTGAGGTCTCACTGAATGGGTCAGGTCTCATCAACTTGCGCTTATGAGGATTCATCGGCAGAGCTTGGAGTTATCGGCATTATGTCTTAGCAATGTTCATTGTCTTGCCGACCGGTGATGGGAGTGTGTATCAGTATGAGTTGGTGTTCGAGAAGAGATCTTGGTGAGCCCATCGAGTCTTGCCGACAATACAAAATGGATTTATTTTGGCGGAAGGTTGGAATTCTCTTGGCGATCTTGGTGTGCTCGGGGCTTTCGGTATAACAATATACTCTACGTGACCTCTCGCCAAGGGTTGGATGTTATAGTGACATACATGGGGCAGATAGGTTTTTCGACAGGGATACAAATTTGTCACAGCGACTCGATATGAATGGAGATTTTTGATGAAACAAAGTTCAATCTCTAGAAGGTCTCCCTAAGTGCGATGTGTCACGGCGATAATGAATCAAACGAAATGTGCATTTCAGCGTGAAATTTCTTAAGTCACAGCGACTCAAGGCGAATGAAGATTCTTGGTGAAACATGGAACGATCTATATGACATCTCCCCAATATCACAGAGCTATAGAAAAACATAAAGAGGACAAATGGATACTTCTTGACTTCGGTGTAGCGAATAGGGGAACACGGGCAGACAACGATAAGCAATATTTTTCCTTCGGCATACCTTCTGGTTGTCTCAATGACTATTCCATTGGTGATTAATAAAAGATTCAAATGTTGTAGGCCGACATGTATATGTTTGATAATCGTTGGTGGCTGACATGAATTTGAAGCGTTTTGTTTCTTGATTGCTGGTGTATATATATGCACCCCGATTGTAATTGATGGGATCAGATTTTAGATCATAGACAATAGATTAGGAATGACTACATTAGAATAGCTTTCTCTTATCAGAGATTATGTGCATGTTTCCAAATGGCGATTTCAATGAAATTCAGTTGGTGTGGCAGTTTATTTTTGGTATCAATTGTATATTGAGTTTATTGAAAAGTATTGCTAAGCTGTCTCCAAGTTGATTCTTTCTGGTTATTTAAATTGATGTAACAAGTTTACTTTAAGTTTATCAATGCACATTTGTTGTATCTGTGTGATTAATTAACTGGTTCTCTCAAGCAGAGATTAAATCCTTTTTGTTGGTCACAGTAATCAAGAAGATTCGTCTAGATTATTAAAGTAGAGCTTAGTAGTCATAATCCTGCATTGTTTATACAAGTTATGAACATATCATATGCCTGCAATTTGATTTTTTGCCAGAATAAGTTTCCCACCTCTGTTTCATTTGACTCCACATACCCAACAAGGCACTGGTCTCTGCATTTCATCATTTTGATTCATTCAGATTCTTTACATCTGTTTATTAAGCATTTTAGGATTTAGATCAGAAGATTGCTATCAAGTTTGGTTTCATTTGTTCACTCTGATCTGCCATTGTGGACAAAGCATTTCAAAAGGATAATCATGAGTCAAGTCTGCTTCATTTAGAAAGGTACACCCGCCTAGGTCTTGTAGCACCTGAAGAGTAGAAGGTTGAGTTCTCTTGACGTTGTCTGTTACCCTGAAATGTATCAAGAGATTGGCAGCCTCTTGAGGCATTCAGCCTACATTTTTGAGAGCTAACAACTCAAACGATATTCCTGCATGATAACTCTACTCAAATGTGGATGCAAAATACAATGGCAAAGGGTTGTGCTTCTTGAGGCATCTTGTGATGTGGAAAAAATCGATGGTCCAGATTCGATCAAGAGGGATGAATGGTGGAGATGAAGAGAATCATAAAGGTGTCCCCTTGACCAAAGACAATATGCCATTTGGATGAGGGAATCAAGTGTGGGAGAAAAAGACCATGTGTTTGAATGCAAAATGTGTGGGAGAATCATGTGTGTGAGGAATAAGCCATGTGTTTGAAAGTTTGTTGAAGATAATTCTAATTTAAAATTTAGAATTATTTAATTTCATGTGACCTTGGTGAGGTGGCATAGAATGTTATAGACATGTGCTTGAATTCCTAATTTGGGACTAGTGAAAATTAATTAAATTAAACAAGCTTATGAAATTTGTTTATTTAATTAATTTAGAGGAATATGATTTTAGATTTGGAGAATTAAAGAATATGAACAATATAACTAAATTGATAATTTATTTATACATAGTCGAATATTAATAAAATAACTAGTATTTAATTAATTGAATGTCATGGCCGATTTTAGGTGCATACATTTTTTCCCTCTTTAAAGTAATGTGTTTACACATTGCTTCAAAGAAAAATTTGATACTGATGCCAAGAAAAAAACATTTTGATGCCCTAGATGTTGATTTTTAGATATTGATGGATATATGCCCCCTCGAGAGATAAATCGGTGAATTTTGGATTTTTTTAGGATTTTTCAATGATTTGATGATGATCTCAAAATTCTATGCTTCAGAAATGATTTATCTCCTGAAAAATGATGTAGGAGCCAGCAAGTGATAATTTGATTAATTAAAGCCCCTTTTGAAAATAAAAATAAAACAACCCCATATAATGCCACTTAATTAACCTTTAAAAGGTTAAAAAAAGTTGATTAGAAAGTTCATTTGTGCATTTTGAAATTTAGAAACTTTGTGAGTGAGAGTGATTGAGCCAACTTGGAATAGAATGGTGATCCCTTACCACATGCACTAATTCAAGCAAGTCAGGCGGTACAACCACCCAACAGCGTACGAACCTCTGATGAGTACCCCAAAAACCACCTCGTATTTCATGCATTTTCTTTTCCTACTTGTTTTGCTTTGAATTTGTATTTTGAAACATTTTAGCGCATAGGAAGACCGAAATAGCACATAGGTGAACCGTTTTATTGCATAGGATTGCTGATGTAGCGCATAGGTTAAATGAATTAGTGCATAGGATAAAGTAGCACATAGGTGACCTAAAATAGTGCAACCATGAACTGTTATAGCACATAGAATAGTCTAGTGCATAGGGAAATTAGATTAGCACATTGATAAGATAAATTAGTGCATCAGGTAGTTTGGTGCATCGGGACTCTGTTCCGGTGCATCAGTGAAATGTTTGGACACATAGAGTAATTCGACGCATTGAAGGTCTATTGTAGTGCATTGATGAATTTATCTAGTGCATAGGGTGTTTAGCGCATTTATGAATTGCTCTAGTGCATAGGGTGTTTTAGCGCATTTGAGCACTGTTTTGGTGCATTGGGTAAATTTGATGATTTTCTTGTTGAGACTCCTTGATTTCAATGATGTTTGATCATGTCAACCTTTGTGTTGATGATGATTGATGATTTTGATAGGTTAGGTTTCCATTGATCTGATGATAGGTGAGACTCAATGATAGTATGATGATAATTGACCTCATGATAGGTGAGGAGCAATCATAGGCTGATTGATTTGATAAATCTCATGATAGGTGAGATTGAATTGATTGATTTGATAAAACCTCATGATAGGTGAGGTTGCGTTGATTGATTTGATAAACTTCATGATAGGAAAGGTTGAGTTGATTGATGAACCTCATGATAGGTGAGGTGCATTGATTGATTTGATAAACCTCATGATAGGCGAGGTTGAGTTGATTGATGAACCTCATGATAGGAAAGGTTGAGTTGATTGATGAACCTCATGATAGGTGAGATGCATTGATTAATTTGATAAACCTCATGATAGGTGAGGTTGAGTTGATTGATGAACCTCATGATAGGCAAGGTGCATTTATTGATTTGATAAACCTCATGATAAGTGAGTTTGGGTTGATTGATGAACCTAATGACAGGTGAGGTGTATTGATTGATTTGATAAACCTCATGATAGGTGAGGTTGAGTTGATAGATTAATGCTCACGAGATTTGATCAAAGTCTCACTAGAGCTTATTAGATTGATAGGTTAATTCATTTGGATTGATTGATTGATGTTGATTGATGTTGGTTGATTGATTGACTGACTCGTGATTTTGTGATGATAGGAGCAGTTGACTAGCTAATAGATTAGAGAGTGGTTCTCGAGGACCTGGGATTTGATTCACCATTTGAAACAACCCAAGACAACAATCATTACATGATGTGGGTTATCATCTCTCATCGATATGCCCATATCAGGATCAACAGGGGGTTATTGACAACCTTAGATGAGCAATGGAACAGTGAGCATAATACTTTCCATTTTCCCACTGGTGAGATTACGGTGACTCCTAAGGATATCTATCATATTCTATGGATTCATGTGGTAGGAGAGCTAGTATTAGATGATTCACATGAGCAGGGCAGAACTGAGGCACTGCAATGGGTATTTCAAGATGACCATTTATGTAGTTATGAGATTTCATGGAGGGACATGGTCGATTCATATGCCACGTTGTCATCTGTATTAATTGGTTTTATTGGAAGGTTCCTTTGTCCTGATCACAGGTCAAAGGGACTCTCAGTTGGATGGGGCAGGATCCTAGAGAGCATGATTGTGCATGGGATGAGATATGCATGTGGTTGTTGTATGCTAGCCCATCTTTACCATGATTTGCACCAAGTGGTTTATTTGTGTGGGGCCATTCTATCGGCGAGAGTCACATTGCTCTAGGTTTGGGCTTGGGAGCATATAGCAGTTAGTCAGCTAGTGGGAGACAGACAGCGGCCAGCCATGAGGCCCTATGTTCACGTCTATGCAAGTCTGCTTGCTTAGCTCAGGCTAGGAAAGTTGGAGTTTTGGAGGAGGTCGTTGGATGATTTGTAGGTTGTTGTGTGGATGCCATATGTTGATTGTGAGCAATGCCCCGAGGGTGACATAGAGATTCCTTTTTTTTTCAGTCGATGTACTTGATTGGTCGGACTTGCTTCATCATTGAGAGATTTATGCTACTGAGAGTGTTGAGATAGGTTTAGAGCATGCCCCAGGGCGTAGCCCGCTATGCATGATGGCGACAGGATGCGACACAGTGGGGGTCGTGTTTGTCTTATGATATAGTGGTGTAGCACTTCCAGGCATTACCAACCATAATTTGTGAGGTGCATCCAGAGATCACCAATGTGTTGATATCAAAGTATTATGACATGTACATACTCACACATCCATTCCCATGGATCATGATTTTGGATGAGCTAGCACCATTGTTAGCGGAGGAGGAGGTTGAGGGTCATGGGTGGAGGCAATAGAGAGAGGAGGTAGAGAGGGAGAAGGGAGAGGAGGAGGAGGGATTAGAGGAGGAGGAGAGAAGTAATGGCAGTGAGGGAAATGAGGGAGATGATAGTGATGGGGGAGATGATGGAGGTGATGGAGGAGGGGGAGGGCCATATCTTGATGTCAAAGAGACGAGTGTGCCTTGCAAGAGGTGATCATTAGTAGCTCCATCACAGCAACGGGTAGAGATCAAACTTCCATCTCAACAGCAGCAGACATAGATTTCTACATTATAGGTGTAGGTTCAAATGTTGCAGGGACAATTAGAGAAGGCACAGGCTCTTCTTACGTAGGCACAGGGGCAGGTGCAGACTCTGACGACTAAGAGGGATGCTGCTAGGTAGCAGGTGCAACAGGTGTACGCCCAGCTTACACAGATATAGGCCCAAGTGTAGGGACAAGTACAAGGATAGATTGCCATATTGACCACTAAGAGGGATGCCTTGAGATGATAGGCGGAGCAAGTCGAGGCCATTATCGAGAGGCTACAACAAGCTACAATGGTTGTGGGTACATTAGATTATTTTTGAGAGATTTTCCACACTGCTTAGGAGGCTGCGTTTTACTAAGGTCGATATCATGAGGTGGTTCCTCTCAAGCAGCGGGAGAGCTTTGCGCAGTCTCGGTCTGACGGGTCCCAATCTCATACCATTAACATGGGTGTCACACAGCCGCTGCTTGGAGATCAGAAGGATCCTAGGGCAGGTTCATCAAGTGGAGGGGAGGTACTGGTCATGTGATGCCAACATCATCTAGGGGTAGCATGTCATAGCTCTAGTTTGATGAAAGATTTTGATTTGCTTTGGACATGATGTATACACCGATGTAGATGTGATATTGATGATGTACCTCTTGTTGTCATACTTTATGATACAATGCCATTTTTGATATTGATGTATCTCTTTCTTCCTTTGGATATCCTTGTACACTTTGACATTATGATTTTTGATATATGATATGCGGTGATGATTATATGTTTTTATGTGATGGTATATGATGGATGTCTATGATGCATTTAATTTCTATGTTTATGATGATGATTATATGACATGCTACGAATGCATTTAATGTCTATGTTTATGA
This sequence comes from Sequoia sempervirens, assembly GCA_007258455.2. Classification (NCBI taxonomy): domain Eukaryota; kingdom Viridiplantae; phylum Streptophyta; class Pinopsida; order Cupressales; family Cupressaceae; genus Sequoia; species Sequoia sempervirens. The sequence goes on from VDFB02193867.1 coordinate 689,354,899, forward strand.
TGATGATGATATGACATACTATGGATACATTTAATGTCTATTTTATTGATGTCATGTGATGTTTTACATGATGATGATGTGATATGTGATGTTATGGATGCAAATGATGATGCAACTAATGGGTTTTCTATGATGTTTTATGAATGATGCTTATATGATGCATGTGATGGATTTTATTATGCCAATGATATGTGATGTATTTGATGTTTTTATACTTTTCTGATGCAAATAAATGATGCCATGAATGGATGAATGTTAGATGAAATGATTGTATGACGAGACTTAATTTTATGATGATTATGGAATGTATGCATGATGATATGATATGATAATGCGTGATGGATGATGCCATATGTTTGGTGGATTTATCTAAATGATGTTTCATGCTATATGAGATGGATTTGATTATGCAAATGATGTGCAATGAAAATGACATGTGATGTTTATAATGATTATGTAATGATTATGAAATGTTATTTGGATGATGTTTTATAATATGTAAGATGAATTTTGATTATGTAATGAAAATGATATGTGATGCAAATGATATATGATGTAAATGATATATGATGCAAATGCCTAACTAGGTTTATGAAACTTCAAAACCTCCAGGGTCTTAAGCTTAAATGAGTGAATCTATCCAACTTCCAAGAGTCATGAGAAGGATGCAACAAGTAGATTATTTGTTAAGTTAAGCTTCACAAAATATGACATATTTCCCAACCTTCTTGTAAATCTGGAGAGACTCGCTCATTTAAGCTTAGTGGACCTCTCTTTTTTTAATGCAACTAAATGAAATGATTATGCAAGTGAGATTCCATGCATTTCTTTTTGTGTTTTCTGATGATGGAAATGTATGGATGTATGAATGATGTGATATAAGAATGTTTTTCTAATGTATGCAATTGATGTGCAATCATATGAAAATGATGTGTTTTTGTTAATGTCAAGTGTACTCAATCCATTAATAATAGAGATAACACCATTGTGAAATTGATTCAGCCTTGGAAAGCCCATAGATACAGATGAAAAAACTAAGATGGATGCAATCTAACTTAATCATGCAGATCTCATATGCAAAAGTTGTCATTCGCAATAGCCGATTTGTCATGCTTTTTATCATCATTGAGCCTTTAAAATGTTGAAAGTGAGTACAAGCATCGATGGCATATTTAAACCATGATGACCTGAGTACTACTTCTATGATGTTTGATAATGCAAGTTATCACAAGCATCTAAGTATAATTAAACCGATATGACCTAAGTATTTCTAATGTAAACAAAAAAGAGTTAACCATTTTCCTATGCAAATTCAGAATGTCATTAGTGATACTTTGTAGAGCACGTCCTGTGACAATTTGCACAGTAATAATGATCAACAAATAGACAACAGACAAAGAAAAATCATACTCCTTCCTGGCTCCTCTAGTTCAATACATCATCAAGGTGCTCTAGAGATATGATAACAAAATCAAAGTACAACATTTGAACATTCATATTTTTCATGAAAAACCTATGATTCAGAAGGACCATGATCCATTTGAAGTTTGTTTTTGGTTTTGATTAATTTGATTGTTTTGATTTGGATGGTTGATATGTTTCTAATGGTGTTTGATGTTCAATGTTGAGTTGCACCATGATCCTTATGTTTTTTTCATTTTTTCTACTATTGTTTGTCTGTTGGTTCAAGCTCAAAGTTTATTTCCCCCAATGAGTTTAGGATTTTTCCCCCAGTCTAGGGTGAGACATGACCGCGATGCCAAGATATGTACATGAAGCTTTCAAATGATAGGCAGATAGATGGTGAAAATAAATGGGGAAAGAGAATGGTCAGCATGCTCAAATAGATGGAAAAGCTAACCTATCACAAACAATGCTTGTTTCCATGTTTTCACTACTTGTTATTGCACTTTTTCAGATTTTATGATTTTTTTTATTTTTCACTTTTTTTTGTATTTTTTTCTTTTTCTGATTTTTTTTTTTTGGATTTTTGCTCTTTTTTAATTTTTTTGTTGTTACCAAGACACCTATTTTCCAAGTTTTCATCAAGGAAACCATTTTTTCAAGATATTTTCTGATGTTTTTGCATTTTTTCAGGACTTTTTTTGATGCACCAAATGATTCAAGTGTAGAATTTCTTGAGATGCAGGCTATTGAGGGGTTCATCAAACAAATCCCCTTCAAGTGTGGACAGCTGATATGCTCCTGATCTGAAGACTGATACAATAACAAAGGGACCTAGCTAGTTTGGTTCAAATTTCCCCTTCTTTTCTTGATCTTGTTGGTTACGGGGATTTTATTTCAAAACTAAGTCACCCACTTGAAATGTTCTAGGCTTCACTCTGTGATTGTAATTTCTACATATCCTTTGTTGATATGCTTTTAGGTGATCTATGGCCTGTTGTTGACGCTCATCCAACAGTTCTAATTCTTGTAGTCTAGACACTCTGTAATCCTCATCTGAAATGATCCCCTTTAGTGACACACAAAGTGATGGTATCTCCACCTCAATAGGTAGAATGGATTCTAATCCATAGATGAGAGCATAAGGTGTGGCTCTGATCAAGGTGTGGATGCTAGTTCTGTAAGCCCATAGAGCAGGTTTAAATTGGATGTGCCAGTCACGTCCAACATCGTTGATAGTTTTCTTGAGGATCTTAAGGATAGTTTTGTTTGAGGCCTCTACTTAGTTGTTTCCTTGACAATAGTAGGGTGTAGAAAATTGATGTTGGATGTGAAATATCTCACAAAGTTCTTCATCTTGATTCTTGAAAGGTCTATCATTGTCAGTGATAATGGATTGAGGGATGCCATACCAAAAAATGATGTAGTTCAGGGTGAATGATGAGATTTGTTTTCCTGTGATGGTGGTTAGGGGAACAACTTCAATCCACTTTGTAAAATACTCTATGGCTATGGTAATGAACTTGTGTCCATTTGATGAAGATGGGTGAATTTTTCCTACAAGATCTAGTCCCCACTGACAGAAAGGCCATGCTGATGTGAAAGGTTGTAGTTCATGTGTTGGTGTGTGGATGATATTTCCATGAATCTAACAATTTTGGCATTTCTTGACGAACTAAAAAGACTCCTCCATATTTGGCTAGTAATATCCCAAACAGAGGAGTTTCTTGGCTAAGGTTAAACCACTTGAATGAGTTCCACAAATACCTTCATGAACTTCCCATAAAGCCATTTCAGACTCATCATGTTCCATACATCGGAGGAGAGTTCCGTCAAGACCTTGTCGATAAAGGAAATCTATGACAAGGGTATGTCGGGTGGATTGGAAAATGAGATTTCATTTTTGATTTCGAGAAAGGTCAGGTGGAAGAGTGTTATCCTTCAGGTAGGTATAAATATTCTCATAGATTGAGTTATTGGTATCATCTAGGTGACATATGGCTTGGGATTTAGTATCATCATAGGCAAGGGTAAACAGTTGTTCTGCCATGAACTCATAATGGTTTCTTTTCTTTGAAATTTGTAATAAGGAAGCAATGTTGGCCATGGCATCAACAACTTTATTATCCACTCTTGCAATCTGTGCAAATTTGATGTCCACAAAGTATTTCTTAAAGTCATCAATCATTCTTTTATAGGGCATCAGTTTGTCATCCTTTGTCTGATAATCATCATTGACCTAATTAATGACCAACTGGGAATCTTTGTAGACTTGCATTTCTGGGATTTTCCATTCCATTGTTGTCTTGATGCTAATGATTAATGCTTCATATTCTGCCATGTTATTGGTACAAGGGAACATCAATATATAGGATTTTGGGATGGTATATCCTTGTGGAGTAATAAATAGAATTTTGGCCCCTAATCCATGATGGGTGTGTGATCCATCAAAATATAATGTCCACTGTTGTGTAGTCAAGGTGAGAACATCAACATCTGGGAACTCAATGTGTAGAGGATGATCATCTGGTAAGGGTGCTTCAACCAACTGGTCTGCATTTGCTTGTCCTATGATTTTTTTTCTATCAATGTACTGGATGTCAAATTCACTCAACATCATGACCCACTTAGCTAGTCTTCCAGTTAGATTAGCTTTGCTAAAAAGGTATTTATGGGGATCAATCTTGGCTATTAACTTGATGGTATGAGTTAGCATGTAGTGTCAAAATTGTTGGGTATAAAACACTACTACCAAGTGATCCTTTTTAATGGATGTATAATTGATTTCATGGCCATTTAACGTTCTACTGATATAGTAAATTGCTCTTTCCTTTCCTGTTGAATCCTCTTGTGCTAACAATGCTCCCAATGATCTCCCAGTCATTGCTATGTATAACAAGAGTGGCTTTCGTTCTGTTGGTGGTATCAAGACAGGTGGACTCATTAGATATTGTTTTAATTGGTTGGAGGCCTCCTCACATTTCTCATTCCATCATAAAGAAACATTTTTGTGCAACAAGGGCATGAAAGGATGGGTCTTGTCTACCAGTTGTGAGATAAATCTTTGGATTGATTGGAATATCCTTTGTAGAGATCATAGTTGACTGATGTTCTTGGGTGGTGGAATTTCCATGATGGCTTTGACCTTCACAGGATCTACTTCAATGCCCTTTTTTGAGACTATGTATCCTAAGAGTTTTGCGAAAGTCACCCCAAACACACATTTCTTTGGGTTTAGTCAGTCATTGAAATTTTCTAGTTTGGTAAATATTTTATCTAGGATCTCTAGATGTCCTTCTCTAGTGTATGATTTAGCTAACAGATCATCCACATAATCTTCCATGAAGGTGTGCATCATATCATGAAATATTGTCATCATGACATGCTAATAAGTCGCTCTTGCATTCTTCAACCCGAATGGCATGACGTTCCAACAAAATTTTCCCCATGGGCATGTAGAATTTGTCTTGTCTTGATCCTCAAGTGCTATATTGATTTGATTATAACTAAAAAAACCATCCATGAGTGACAACATGTCATGTCCTATTGTTAGGTCTACAATGATGTCAATGTTTGGTAGGGGAAAATCATCTTTCAGGAAATCCTTGTTGAGATCCCTGAAATCTATGTAGATCCTGATGCTTTTGTCTAGTTTTGACATAGGTACAATGTTGGAGATCCATTCGGCATAGTATATTAGTCTAATGAATCCAAAATCTAATAACTTCTTCAATTTTGCTTTTACCAAAATGGCAATATGTAGATGCATTTTCCTTAATTTATGTTTGGTTGGCTTTATCCCTACTAGTAGAGATAGGTGATGCATGATGAGTTTTGGATCAATCCCTGGCATATTGGCATAATACCAAGCAAAGTTGATTTGTCTTTCTATGAAGAATTTGATGAAGTTTGGTCTCTCTTGATCTGTCAAGGATTCTGCTAGATGGACATTATTCACTGTTTCTTCATTGCTGATATTAATGGACTGTGTGAGATCAATCAATACTTTAGATTTCTCCTAAAAATGTTTGGGAAGTGTGACATCAAATCTTCCATCCTTCAATGCCTTAGACAAGTTTTCACCGTTAGATACACTCTTTATTTTTACTTTTTTTGGATCTGATACTGCCATTGAATGGTTTTCACCATCAGATCTCTTTCCTGTATTATTTATTTTGCAGCTAAAAGATTTCACACTGTCCTGGTTGGAAGCTTGATTATTACGTCCAATGGTGAAATCTATTTCAAGGTTGGCAGAATAGAGGAAGTTGACAATACCGTCATCATTTGAAAAGAGGGGGATGTCAGACGGATCAGTTTGGTCCCAATCTATGAATTTGGGGTGTACTAAGGGTAAGGAATTGATGGATTGGCTAAAGTCATAGGTAGTGAGGGTCCTAATGGTGATGTCTTCAGAGGGTGCAATAGTGAAATCAATTTCTATAAGGTAACTCTCCTCTGAATTATTTGTTTCACTCTGAGCCTGATTGTCTTCGCTGGAGTCATCGATGTGTTGTGATCCTAATTCAAGCAGTCTATAACCTGAACTTTGACCCTCCTCACATATGGGTGTATACTTTTTTACTACATCGATTTCCTTTTCATGACAAGACTCCTCAGATAGTGAATCCCACTCATATTCATTTGAATCTGTTTCATGATCATCACTGGCTTGTAATTGTAGGATTCTTTCAATAGCTTGTTGTCTTGCTTCTTCTCTTGATTCTTATCTATACCCTAATCTTGTTTTGTCTTTGGTATGCATTGTAGTAGGTTGTATTGGTTCTACAATGCCTTCTTGTCATTTACCCACATGACATTTTCCTTCATATCCCATCTTTTCCAAGATTGTCTTCCCTTTGCCATATTTCTCTATCTGGACCCTTGAGGTGGATGCTTGTGTTGATTTTTCGTCCTTATATAACAAATTTAAAACTTCCTTGTCATCTGACTCATCCACTAATGTGCCTGCTCTTACAGAAGTGCCACCAAAGAGGGTGGTTGGTTGTGCTGATGGTTGTCTTGATGTTGATGGTTGCCCATATGATTTAGGAGAAGATGAAAGTTGTGACAAACATAAAGATTGCTCAAATGAGTATTCCCCCATTCCTTTATCTTTCAAGTGTATCTTGGCAACTTGTTTTGATAAGGATTCAAGTTGACTTTCCTGACTTTGTGGGGTAGGATTACCTATACCTTTATTCTTTGGTTGGTCCTTTTTCTCAACCCACTTTGACAAGGAATTTAGTTGTTTCCCATCATTTGATGAACCATAAGTTGGAGCTTCTCTGTTGTGTGGTACAAAATTATCTTGATTTTTCTTGAGGGTGTTGCAATATTGGGGATTGTTTGAGTCAACTGCAATAGTGATTTCCTGCTTGTTGAAAGGGAAATTCAAACATTGGTGATATGTGGATGGCACTGCTTGCATGTTATGAATCCAAGTTCTTCCTAAGAGTATGTTATATGTCAACTCTTTATCTAACACCTGGCAAACTATGTCTTTGACAATTGGTCCCACTTGAATAGGTAGTACTATCAACCCTTGTGAAGATCTCTCCTCATCATCATACGCTTTTATTGTGATTTTCCTTCTAGGATCAATAGCATTTTCAGAATACCCAAGTGCACAGACAAGTTTTAAAGTATAGATATTTAGGCCAACTCCTCCATCTATTAGGACACATTTAATGCGGTGCTTATGGATTAAGACCTCAATGTGAAGAGCAGCATTGTGTGGATGGGTGATAGATACATCATCATGTTTGTAAAATGATAAGCAATGTGATACGGTCAAATTTCCCACCATAGTTTGAAATTGACAAACTTCCAGATTTTTTGGTATTGTGGTGGCAACTAGAGCTTGCTCTAAGATTTCCTTGTGAGCAGGTGAAATCTTGAGAAGTTATAATATGGATATGTGGGTGGGTATCTTCTGCAACTAATCAACTATGTTATATTGGGTTGCAAGAACAACATTAGTTGCTTTGGACGTGGAAAGGGTAGCTCCTTTCAATGTTACCTTGGCATGTCCTCTTGTGATTGCATTGATCGGTGAATTGTTTTGTTTTTCTAAGATTTTGATGACATTAGTTTGATTGTCATTTGTAGTGATGTTGGTGATCAAATTTGTGGGCACAAGGTCATTGATTTGATGTGAGGTGGTGTTGATATCATGATATTGATTTTCAATTGTAGCAAAATTTGTTTAACTCTTGATTTCAATGTCTTTCATTGGGTCCTCCACCACCTCAACACAAAGAATGGTAGAATCATAGACATAGTTTATGTTTTTTCCTTTGGTATTTGAAGAAGAAGATTTCTCTTTTTCATAATTGGGTAGAGGGTTCTTGAACACCCCATGATCATTATTGGTTTGGATTCCTACAAATATTGTTTTGTTGTCAATCAAATCTTGTATCAAGTGCTTTAATTGGATGCAGTCATTGGTTTTATGTCCTTTGTTATGATGATAACCACATAAATGTGCCTCATTCCACCATGGAGGTTTAACTAGTGGCTCCTAATTTCTTGCCTCTAGTAATGTTATTACTTTAGCTTCAAGGAGTTCCTTTAATGTTGATTCTAATGATTGTCCTAAAGGTGTAAACCTTCTTCGATTTGAGGATTGTTGATATGACGGTGTTCTAGATCCAACATTACCTTAATTGTTGCTTGGATTGAAATTTTGGCTGTTGGATGAATTTTTGGTTGAACCATTGTTGGGAGGATTGATATTCTAATTAGTTTTGGTGGTAGTTGCGGTTAAGTTGAATAAATGTTTTACATTTTGGGTTTCGAATACACCATCATTGTTTCCAACATTCTTATTTCGTTTCCAAAACTCCGGTTTGTCACCACTATTGTAATTTTTGGAGGAGTTTGATGAATTGTTTTCATTGTAAATTTTAATGAATCCTCTCTTAACCAAAGCATCTTCAATTTTAATTCCATTTTCAATCAGTTTTTCAAAGGTAGGTGGACATTGTAATTCCAATCTATAGCTCATCTCGTCATTGAGGTTGTCAATAAATATTTCTATCTTTTCCTTTTTGGGTACAGGACAAGAATATCATGCAAATAACCTTCTCCATTTTTGCAAGAATACAAGGAATGCTTCACCCTTTTTATGTTTCAACTTACAAAGGTCTTTCATGGTGATGTCATTTTGAATGTTGTAAGAATATTGGGTAATGAACTTGTTGACCAATTCTTCAAAGGTGTTAATGGATGGAGTGAGTTTGGAGAACCATTCAAGACATTTTCCACCTAAGCTTCATGGGAATAATCTCATCAAGTATGTTTCCTCATACACAAATTCAAGACTCATGGTTCTAAATTCCCTCACATGGTCTATTGGATCGGTTTTGCCATTATATTTGTCATACTTGGGGAATTCACAATGTTTGGGAAAGGGGATCATGTGGATACTTTTATCAAATGGATAAGGAAAAATTTCTTGTATCAAGTATTGTTTGGAGGTTCCCCTTTGCATATCAAGAATTTTTTGTTAAAGGTTCTTCATTTGGTGAGTTAGAGAAACCACTTGTTCGGGATCATTTTTGGGCTTTTTGGGTGGTGCTTTCAATTGATTCACATCAAATTTGTAGGGTATTTTGACCCCTTGTTTAGCTAGCATGAGAAATTTTTTTTCTCCATTTCTTTCAAAAATATTTTCTAAGCATTTGTGGAAGTTGGGATCTTGTTCCAGGGTATGTGCAGGATCATGATGGGCCAAAAAGTGGCAATATTATGGGTATTTGTAGGGTATCTAGCTGATGACACTTTTTTTACCCAAAATTGATGAAACGAAAAGGGTTTTTAGATGATATTCTCATATTTCCACCAATATAAATTATGCTTTCATTTTAATTTAATAAATTATTATTATTCATTTTCTATTAGAATTATGACTAAAGTCTTAATCGATAGGCTAATTGAAAAACATCTATAACTTTCAAATAGTATCACATTTTTTGAATCCAAAAAATGTGTCACATTATATGCTTCACATACTATGGGATTAAAAAAAGAAAAATTAAATTTCATGAAGTTTTGGCCAAGTTAAGGTGGTTAGACATATGAGTTTTTATATTTTTTAAAATTTGTAATAAAAAAATTATAATTAATTATTTACTTGGAAAAAAATTACAAAAAAATATGCATCACATCTAGACATGAGTCCTATACTTATATATAAAATATTATAAAAAAATATTATCATTTTATTATGGTTAGGTGGTCAGACAGACACCTACTTCTTATTTTTCCCCTGAAATTTAAGTACTACTGCATTGAAATTTCAAATTTTCACCAAATAGATTTTATTTATTTTTAAATAAACCTAGTAGTTTAGAAACTACATTCAATTATATACAAATTCTATTCTTACATATTTTTGAAATAATACAGATAACTTATTCAAATTTTTACGTCAAGTTTCCTAACACTGATTTTTCTGAATTTTTTGCCACTTAAGGGCCTATTTTTTCCATGATGATCCTGCACATACCTTCCACATGTTGAATATATTCCTTGGTTACTTCTTCACCACCATTGTTGTGGATTCCATGGAAGGGATTCTCTTCAGCCTCAGCCATGGTGTTTTGTGTCTCACTGTTTTGAGTTTTGACATGTTTTGAGTTTCAATGGTTGGACTTTCGATGGTTGGAGTTTCAATGTTTCGATTTTCAATGTTTCGATTTTTGAGTCCTTTTTCCTTGAGTTTTTATTTTTGTAACCTTGTTTGAACAGGCATACAAGTGTTATAGTTTTCCCCTAAACTTTGATCTAAGTTTTGGAAGAGCACCAAGGATTACAACAAGTCAAATAGAATGACAAATTCTAATAAGACCAAGTTTGATTTGACTATATAGCTTTGTTTCGTGATGAAAGGATGATAAGTCTTGATGATGAAACTAGGATTAATAATCAAAGGTGTGATAAGTTTGATGATTTTGGCACTCTGAGATGTTAGATCTTGGTTTAGGTTGAAGAATTCCACTTGTAGAGGTCAATTTTAACAAGTTTAGACTCTATTGTACCTAAGGAATGATTCTAGATGAAAAAGATTTTGAATTCTAGCTCAAACTGAGAACACAGGAGACAAATTTTCTTCCTATGTACGAGATGCTCAAATCTTTGGAAAAGTCTTGGATTTTGACAATAGTAAAATGAATACAAGTTGGGATTATTCTTTGAAGCTCTTTTGTAGAAATTGAAGACCAATCTCTCTCTAAATTTGTAAAGTGTTGAGAGACATTTTTGATGAGATTTTGGACTAAGAACTTTGGACTTTGGTTTCCATATTTTAATCTTTCGTGAAATCATTTGATAGATCACATGTTTAGACTCTGTTGTACCTGAGGAATGATTCTGATTGAAAAAGATTCTGAATTTTGGTTCAAACTGTGAAACAGGGGACAAGTTTAACTCTCGGGTTTTTGAATTTAATGGATGTGCCAAAATAGAACTTGGATGCACTAAACTATTTGAAAAATTCATTGGAAGATAGCCTAAATGCACTATAACAGAGGATAGATGCACTAAAATATTTCACAGATGCACTATAAGATTGCTTAGATGCACTATAACAAAGGGTCAATGTGCTAAAATGTGAGGTGGATGCACTACAATAGAAGGTCTATGCACTAGAATATGGCTCATATGCACTAGAAAAAGTAGTGGATGCACTAGAATAGATGTCGGATGTGCTAAAAGATTGCATTAATGCGCTATAATAGAGGGTGAATGTGCCAATCTGGAAAAATCTGGTGTTTTTGTGACTATCTATTTGTCTGGCTTTGAATTTTGAGAATCTGAGTGTTTCCAAGGATGTAATCTTTTGACAAGTGAATTTTGTTTGGTTCCTACCTTGTGAATGATGGAAATTGAGAACTCAAATGGATGATTTTTGAACCAAGGTTTTCACTTCTAGTGTGATGTTTCGTTTGAAAGTTTGTTTGAAAACATATTGGTAAAAACACATCAAGCATGTACAATCCTAAGGCTATGTAGGACTATATTTGTTGAATTCCCACTTGGATTTTACTCCAGCTGTGCTTACTTATAATGGATGATTAGATGCTTGACCCCACTAGCTCACCTCCACGACACTCACTTCTACGGGGCATCCAAGCATCAATACCCATGAATCTCCCATGGCATATTTCTCATCTCTACTAAAAGCCACAAAAATGTGGGGCAGCTTCAGAACAACCGTTCTTGCACCAACAAATAGAATAAGGATTTTGTCCTTGCTACAAAAAAGGGTTATAGTATAGAAATTTCATTCATGGGGGATCATCCATATGGCAAGAGACCATTGCTTCCCTTCTTGTCAAAACAATCCTCATGATACTTGAACTTTCCCCAAGTACCCACATTTATATCCTGGTTGGAAGTCGCTTGGCTTTAGCGTGTTACTAGTTGGGTCATTCCCTTGGGTGATTAATTTTTCCCACAAGGCAGGCCCTCTATGGATAAACAAAAGCGAGCAAAAATATTTGTAGTTCGATCAATCTTTGTTTGTGTGAACAAAGAGAGAACACACACGATATACTCAACTCACACTCACAAATAAAAATGGATGGGTTTGGATTTTTGGTCACCCAATTAAGGGGAGAGCATATTCCTACCATTCATCAAACATGAAATACATGGTGTTCATTATCCTTTCTAATTAAGCTAGATTCCTCTCTTAGCCAAAAGCAAGCATTTAAACAACTCCAACCCCTACATAAATCATGAGTAGTTTGATAAATTTGTCTTTCACCAGCGTATGAAAGTACCTAAAAGAAGAAAACACCAATTAGTCTTTGGATTTTTGCAAATTAACCAGATGTGCTAAAACAGTCATTGTATGTGCTAAAACATCAATGCGCTAAAAGAACTACCTAATGCGCTAAAGAAAATACTCTATGCACTAAAATAACTGATCAATGCACTATAAGAACTGATAAACGTGCTAAAATAAGTGATGAATGTGCTAAAAGAAATTATGAACACACTAAAAGACTCCCTATATGTGCCAAAATAGTTGACGGATGCATCGTAACAGACCCCGAATGCACCAAATTTTTTTATGTATGCGCCGAAAGATTTCACTCGATGCACTAAAAAAACTCATGGATGTGCTAAACCGTCACTTTCGGCCTATTTACAATTTTTTTTCCAGAAACTTGCTAAAAATGGGGTTAAGCCCCATAGTGGGCACCATTTTATGTGTGTGAAATATGGGGGTTAGCAAATCAACACAAACCTTAATGAAACAAATTATATCAAAGATTCAAAACAAAGAAGCTACTCTAAATTGCAATTTAACAAATCTTTTAAGAACGTCTCATTGTCCTCTATTCTTAAAGATTCTTTTAACCCTTTTGCTCTTAGATTTTTATATGCACTAAGGCTATTGGAATGGCACTTAAGAAACGAGATTGATATTCAACATGCAAGCCAATTAAATTCCTACATTACTATATGATGAAAATGATAATGGATATATTGAAAAAATGGATAAATAATATATTTTAGAATGTAAAATCTTATGATATGGAACTATGATGATTCTACATATGCTCAAATGATACTAACTACGAATATGCTAAACTAAAATGCAACTATGATGCAAAGTATGATATAAAACAGAACTATGAAGCAAAATGTGATTATAAGATGTAACTATGAAACAAAACATAATATGAAATGTAACTATAAGAAACCAAAATGCTCCAATGCTCAAACGATATTCCTACATGATAACTCTACTCAAATGTGGATGCAAAATACAATGGCAAAGGGTTGTATTTATAGGCTTTTTGAAGCATCTTGTGATGTGGCAACAATCGATGGTCCAGATTCGATCAAGAGGGATGAACGGTAGAGATAAAGATAATCAAAAAGGTGTCCCCTTGACCAAAGACAACATGCCATTTGGATGAGGGAATCAAGTGTGGGAGAAAAAGACCATGTGTTTGAATGCCAAATATGTGGGAGAATCAAGTGTGTGGGGAATAAACCATGTGTTTGAAAGTTTGTTGAAGATAATTCTAATTTAAAAATTAGAATTATTTAATTTCATGTGACCTTGGTGATGTGGCATAAAAAGTTGTAGACATGTGCTTGAATTCCTAATTCAAGATTAGTGAAAATTAATTAAATAAAACAAGTTTATGAAATTTGTTTATTTAATTAATTTAGAGGAATATAATTTTAGATTTGGAGAATTAAAGAATATGAACAATATAAATAAATTGATAATTTATTTATACATAGTTGAATATTAATTAAATAACTAGTATTTAATTAATTGAATGTTATGACTGATTTTAGGTGTATACAATTTTATTTTTTTGGTTAAATTACTATGAAATATATGTTGGCTTCAATAAGTAGTTGCAAGGGGCATCCTGATTTTTTTTAAATGTTTTACCAAATATACAATGACTCAAATTTTTAATTACAATGATCAAAAGTGAAATGTACTACTTACAAAAAAATATTTATATTTTTGTAATTTTACTCATGTGTTGAAATTTACTTATCTATTGTTACTAGAAGCCTATATAACTTGTTCAATTTTTAAAAAAATGGGCCCTTTTTCTATTTTTGTTAAGTTGCCACATCAATTTTCATATTGTGCAACATTTTACCATCAACAAGTTGGGCCAAAAAGGAATAGAGCAAGAATCATTAGGTTATAGTGACCTAAAATTATAGTAATGAGCTTAGCAATTTGAGTATAAGCTTTTAAATAAGCTCCAAAGATATTGGTACAAATTTAAAAGAAGACATATTTATATACCCCTCTAGAGTTGAAAGAGACATTTGATAGAACTTTAAAGAAACACTTAATAAAAGAAAGGGAAAACCCATTGTCTTTAGTGAATTTTCAAAGAGTTCAAGCAAGCCTAAAGGTACAAAGAATCTTCAAACCTAAAAAAAAATGAAAAAGAAAATTGTTGTTGTGTGCTTGAATAAAGAAGAATGTGTCTTGGTAAATATGTGATTTAAAGGTAGAAAATTTCCCTTAAGAAAGATAAGGATAAGGAAATGATCAAATGGAAGGGAATTCTCTATCCTTTCTCTTTAAAAGTGTTGAGTAAATTTAGGATCTTTTTGCAATCAAAGAGTGAGGTGGACATCATATCTCACTTATCCTACACTTATTTAGATCTATTAGTTGTTTTTTTATTAATTCTTTCCCTCAAATGAAATTTGTGTTTTTTTTGCTTCATACCTATACTTAAGATAACATTACAAATATTTAGCACATTATCATGTTCATTTTTTCTAAAAAGACAGTTGCAGAGTGAAATTTGAGAATCATATCACATTTCTTCACAAAATATCCTATCGGCTTGTGGTTTGGAACATAGCCTCTATGATGAAACCTTCATAGCATATCCAAAGCTTAAGGGGAATGGATCAGGTACCAAAAATATATTGTTGTTAGAAGATCTCTAGTTTAGGCTCACTATACCAGAGAAGGATTGATTCCAAGAATCCCTCTGCATCCCTCTATAGAAGCATAATTCGGCTTGCGGTTTAGAACATAGCATCTATGATGGCCCATGCACATTATATCCAAATCTTGAGAGGAATGGATCAATTACTGGATAGATATTTCTATCAAAAGATGACTTTTCTAGGCAATTGGCACCTATTTTAGTAGGCTTAAAGGATAAGACACCTTTGGATCAAGCAAAAACAATTGTGAAGTTTCAAGGAGGAAGGGGCCAAGAAAGCATGTGGATAGGTTTTTAGGGTGGTGCACCAATTCCAAAAGAATTTTCATTGACCTTAAGGTCGACCTAGTGTAGCATGTTGAAATACAAATTCTAGGATTTGGCGCCATTTTAGCTCAAGGCGGACCTATTCCTTGAGGAAAATTGTTAGCATATAAATATAGGAAATTAATTCTTATGATAAGCATCAAATTATTATGGAATTATTCTACATTTTGGGACACTTGTATTCGTATTCCTTCTACAGATGAAAACCCAATGATCACTAGGATCAAAGGATAAAACCCCTTTGGTTCTTAAGGGCATTCTCATCTAGGGATTGCATTTGAGCTTCAAATAATCTATAACTTGAAGTTGATAGTAGTATAATTGATATGTGGTAGAATTTAATATCATTCTAGATCATTATTTGTGAGTTGTACTTGATATTTCATATGTGTGGATGAAATTCTAAATTTTAACAATATATCAAAGTGATCTTTGTGTTCATATGTTGATGTTCATTGAATTCAATCTGTAAATCATTCTTTATGTTAAAATTTTATGTTAGGGACATTACAGTGGTATCAAAGCATGATTTTTCCAGCCTATAGGGTTTTTTAATGACTAATGTTTCCAAGTGAAAGGAAGATTAGGCTCTGGATGAGAGAATTGAAGAAACTAGGTCAAGAAGAAACCATGGATGATGAAGCAAAATAATTCAAAGCACGATTTGAGGAAATGCTACAAGGTAAAAATCATCTTGTTGACATGTTTGGCCAAATGTTTTAGTGGATGCAAACTAATGCTAGGACTTGGAGAATGATAGCATTAATGGATCTAGTGCTACTAGTGGAACTAGTAGTGGAAAAGGGAAGGAGAAGATAGTTGCTACACAAAGCTCTAAAACTAGCTTCAATAATAGGCCTCTTAAGCCTAAATTCATTCAAATAGTAGAAGTTCTAGGGGAAGAAACTACCCTCCAAGATGACATCTCAGGATCTTCTAAAGAGTATAGGGCTTTGGACCCTCAAATTAAGGAGATCTTATCTTTGAGAGATTCCTTGTCAGTGAAGAAGAATAAGAAACGAATTTAAACCATTCACCACTTAAGCCAAAATATTTGGAGCACTCATTAGGGAAGCTATATATTTCATCCTTTGATGGATCTATGAAGAGAACTACTAGGGCATGGCTGCAGAAACTTGATACATAGTTGGCACTCAAACCTATGTTAGAAGAATATACAATCAAATTTACCACCCTACATTTGGAAAGAATTTCTCATGATTGGTGGTACCATGTTTTGATCACTCAAGGCCATAAATTGATCAAATCTTACAATGTGTTTTGTACTAAACTAGTTGAGAGATTTGATAAGAGAGATCTGGAGGAACATTTTAGAGAATTGGCTCACCTCAAACAAAATCCCGAAGTGTGGAAGAATATGTTGTGGAGTTACAAAGGCTATCATTTATGGTAACTAACATATCATAGAAGAGACTCATAGTCCTATTCATTGAAGGCTTGGTAGAACAACATAAGGGCTTACAGAAGGAATTCCATCCCCCAACACTTTAGGAGACCATCCAAAAAGCTTTTGATCTAGAGAATTTTGTCCCTCGGTAGAAATCAAAACCCTTAATATGGAATAAGCCAAAAATAAATTTCCAAAAGAAGCCTTGGACTACTCAAAAACCTGCTCCCCTTGTTGCACCTAAGAAGATTGATGACGAAACCAAGAATGAGCTTCATCGGAAGAAACTATGTTTCTCTTGTAGAGAGAAATGGGTTTCGAGACACAAATGTCTTGGTAAGGGGAAAGGTCACTATATAGAATTCCTTTTTGATAAATAATTAGAATTAGAAAGGCCCAAAGAGTTTCATGATTCTAAAGATACCCTTTTGAGGGAGGAAGATAAGAAACAATACGATGATGGTATTCTATCACACATATATCTACCACTCTTTCAAAGTTTGAGGAGTCCGTGATTCTAAAAAGGAATGGATAATGGTTGTCCATAGTAGTATCAACTAGAAGAATGGAAAGGATTTTCCACAAGAAACCAAGCGTTTATTGATAGGTTTGTGATTTCTAAACATTCTTCTAAAGGTAAGAATAGTCAAGTTATATTGATATATAGAATAATTTAGATAAGCATAGTTTTGTTTTCAAATATATGCCTCATGTATTACTTCACTAGATAGAGATTTCCATCATATCATAGAACTTGAACCAGGATCAAAGTTGGTTATGACCACTCCTTACTGCCATCCATGGATTTATAAGGAGGAGATAGAGAAAGCAATATAGGAGTTGTTGGATATGGGCTACATTAGACCAATCTCTAGTCACTTCACATATTTTGTGGTGGTGGCAAAGAAGAAGGATGACACCTTGTGGGTTTGCATAGACTATTAGAATTGAACAAGAAATACTCATTATTGAACCACACCCCATACCACTAATAGATGAACCGACAGGGATTAGCTACATGGTGTAGCATACTTCCTATATTGGTTTGAGGTCCAAATACCACTAAATCCACATGAGGAAAGATGTACAAAATACTTCATTATGGTGTCACAATGGACATTTTCAGTTCTTCGTTATACCCTTTGGTCTCACTAATGCTTTGGAAACTTTCAAATCATGCATGAATCATGTCTTTGGTAAGAAATTAAATAGTTTTGTGTTGGTTTTCTTTGATGATATTCTAATCTACAACAAAACATGGGAAGAACATTTGAAGTATTAAGATATAGTATTGGGGATTCTAGAACAACAATATCTCTAAATAAATATGCCTAAATGTGTGTTTGGGTCAACAAATATATTATATCTAGGGCATGTCATAAGTGTTGAAGGAGTCCAAGTTGACCAACAGAAGATCCAAGCCATTCTAGACTAGCCACCTCCTACAAACTTGTCTCAGCTAAGAGGTTTCTTTGGTTTGTGTAGCTATTACTGGAGGATTTTCTAAATTTGTGACATCTCTCACCAATTTGACCAAATTAGGATCCTTTGAATGGATAGAGGAAGCACAAAGGACCTTTGAGAAATTAAAATAGGTAATGAGTTCTTGTCCAATTCTTGCTATTCCTGATTTCTCATTTCCATTTTTTGTAGAATGTGATGTTTTTGGTGAAGCAATTGGAGATGTACTTTCTCATAAGGGACACCCCATAGAATTTAAAAGTAGGAAATTGAGGGAAAATGAGAGTGGATATTGCATATATGATAAATAGATGTTATCCATAATACATTCCTTGAAGAATTTTTGATAATACCTGGTGTGTGGAAGATTTATGGTCAAATTAGATCATAACAACCTAAAATTATTTCTAGTCCAACATAATTTGAATGGTAGGTAGTATAAATAGGTGATTAAAATTTAAGAATATGATTTTCATATTGAGTATGTCAAAGGAAAAAATAAGATTTTGGTGGATGCACTCTCTAGGAGACCCACTTTATGTCATGTGTCCATAACATCGACAAAATGGAAGGATTCAATCATGGAGGAATATGTCAAGGACCCTTTTACTGCC
>VDFB02193867.1:689373678-689428276 GCA_007258455.2 Sequoia sempervirens
ATTTTTAGATCAAGAGTGGATTCAAAATCACAAATAGATTATATTTAATATTGACCACAAATGAACAAATGTTGGTCAAAACTCAAAAATACACTCAGCTTCAATAGAGAAGAATTGTATAAAAGAATAGTTTGACATATAAATTAATTTAAAAAAGTATATCTTCTTTGCTAGCAAAAAAATCACCAGAAAGTGAAGGTGACTAAAAGCTGATCTTGCCTATTTTCTGGCAGAAAAAACACTAAAGAAAGTGAAGACAGTTATGGATATTAAGTACGAAAATAAAATCAGAGGATTGAATCCTAAGTGGCCTCCCTAAAAGTAAAAAAAACAAGTTTGATATGACCAAGGATGATTATGGCTTCAACAAAAAGTCACTTCTAGGGAAAAAGGAAACCAAATATTTCATTGTAGCAGAGAAGCCAATGTGAATCAGTGGAGTAAAGATGATGAGACAATGGAGAGGTTGAAAGTTATCAATGAAACTTTAGAGCCATAAATTGGATACTTGTCTTAAGTCTTTGTCACCGTACAAATATTCATACAGCTACCTCATTTTGAGGATCAGGATGATGATGGCATGATTGCCCAGATCAACGATCTCACAGCTTATGGGAGGTATCTAAAAGACTATGCTCAAAGAATCTATCACCACGGAATTGAATTCTTTCAAACTTGGGCGTTGTGCAGTATTTTAGAATAATTTAAAGATAATATGAAAGGTGTGGAATCAAAGGCATAATGAACAATTCAGTCAACTAAAAAACATCAAAGGGGATGTAGAGGCTAAGTGGTCAGGTCATTCATAGGAGCTTGAAGAAGCAAAATTTGAAGAAGGGGATGGTTCTACAAAGGTGTGTTTTGTACTACAACTAAGAATGGGTCTATCAAAAGGAGTAAATGAGCTTGGATTTATGACAAAGATAGAAATATAAGATCTGATAAAGATATTCCCAAAGATAGACTTTGAAGCAAACCTTATTATTACATACAATCAACACCATTAATGTTGTAAAGTCCCAAACTTGTTGTTAATGTCTACAAACTAAGATTTATTTGAGAAAGTAACTAACAAAAATTATAATATTAAAAACAATAATTGACTGTAGGTTGTATATGATGTGAAAGTGGGTTGTATTAAGAACCTTGACATGCAGTTAGTTCAAACATCTATGAAGCAACCAAACAAGAAGTCGCCAAGGAAGTACCTGACAAGAAGAAAGTTGACTTGGTAAAGATGATTTAGAACGAGGTTGCAAACTTGGATGTGGAGGATGGAAAAAAAACATACAATATGGAGTGAGAAACATTCCACATAGCCAATATTTTTCAAAAGGAACTTATATTTGTAGACTTGCAATGCAGGATAAAGGAAAATGTATGAGATTTTCCCCAAGTAGCGTATTTAAATCTCTTTTTTGTTGGTTTTTCTCAATAGTGAGTTAAGTGACTATGTTTCAAGACGTTGTCTTTGAAAACATTTTTAAGAATCCTAGAAAATATAGAGTGGGTTAGAATTTAGGTGATTCAGTTTACATTTCTCTATCTTGTGAGTTTTGCTTATGGGAATGGGTTTGATCATTTTTAGAACATCTATCTTGAAACAATTGTGTTCTATACAAATAGAAACTAAGAAAACAATTTTCATTCTTTGCAAGTAATCATTAATTACAAAGTTAGTCAAATACACCCTCCTGTATTACTTGCTTTTATAAAGCAAAATTTTATGCTTTAATGTTGTACAATATTTCCTATGTCAAGGTAGTTTTATAATATATGTACATATGATTTGCATTTATGACCATTATATTAACTATTCTAAAGGTGACAATGAAAAATGGTTATTTAGAAAGTATATAACATAGTTGATTGAATGTTGAGGAATATAGATATTAGTTTTGTTCTTGTTTGGAGAATATTCAAATTGGCTGGGAATTTTGGGATTTAAGTTCTTATTTGTCATCATTTTTATCAAATGAAAAGTTTCAAGGTTTCAATTGGGAAAGCTGTAGGAGGAGACGGTACTTGGAGCTGGCTCCTAAAGCTGTAGATTTATCTCATAGTGGGATAATAGCTGTATGGTTTCCACCACCAACTCAATCAGTTGCTCCCCAAGGTTTGTTTCCCTTGTTACTTTTCTTCAATAATTACACTGCACAAGATTATATTACAATTTCTTCCATCTACAAATGCCTTTTAAATAGGATATGAATGGAAAGCTTGAAAATTTCTCTAGAGAACATGTGTTGGTATCAAGTTTAGAAGGTTATGATTTTTAATATTGCATCTTAAGCATAACTTCCCTGCTAAAAATGTTAACTATAGATCTAATAATGAATTTTGGAAACTCCTCATTGGTGTAGGTTATATGCCTTTGGACTACTATAATCTAAATTTTTCCTATGGTACTCAAGAGGAGCTCAAGCACTGCATAGAGGAAATGCACAATCACAACCTTCTAGTTTGTGTTGAAGGGAAAACTATTTGTTCTCATTTGAATTTTTCAATTACATATTGGCTCTTCCTTGGGAAATTCTTAAATTATATTTAGTTCATGATGATGTCTGTATTTAGTAAATTATAAAGAAAATTCAACACTAAAAAACCAATAGATATAATTCTGAAGTAAGAAGACAGATCTTGATTACCTTACACCTCTGAACCATATCATCAAAGTGTTGTCTTCCCTTCCCTCGTAAAGCTTCAAACTTCTCAACTATATCAATGTTAACCTTATGCTTTGTCTTTGGATTTGGTGGCTCAAAAAGACATTTCAAGAATGTTATCTTTGTGTCCTCAATTCTTTTAGGCATTTGTGGATGACTCATATCTTTTTCAAAAATAATGCCTTCAACCAGCTCTGTATCTTCCAACCTTCCACCAACTTTTCCTTCAAGTTTAATCAAATCCAAGTTAACATCCTTTCTTTCCAAATCTGCAACAACAAGAACTGCTTTGACAACAATCTCTGCTAACATGTGTTTTCATCTGTTAACACTGCATCAAAGAAAAAAACTTCAATACAAAAAAATTGACATTCAGAAGAATCAATTGTTATCATAGTTGTAGGTAGGATGAAACTTATTCCTTGTGAAATGAGCATACAAATTGATAAGGGTGAAGCACTCAATCTCTTAGATATTGACAACATATTATTATACCTCAATGGTACTGTACAACAATACAATCACTTAGTAAGGTTGATCCATACATTACAAAAAAGGGTTTTGGGGATAAAAAAACAATCATGACCATGAATTTCAAGATCCAAATACCTAGTGACAAATGGTAAGAATCTGAGGCAATTTTGACCAACATTCATCATCTACATTGGCTCACTAAGGGTGGAAATGGCAATTGATATTTTGTTAAATACAACCTCCTTTATAAAAATTCAAATTAACTCTTAGACAACAATCTAGTCTTGACCTTCTTATCCAACACAATGAATATTCTACAATATGTTTGGTGATGCAAAATCAACGATGCCCTTGAAGTTAAATTTCAAAATACCTACTAGAAAATGGTAAAAGAGAATCCTAGACATATTTTATCAACACAAAACTAAATCTATATTCTTCATCAACTCCTCCCCATGGAAAAAACAATCCAATTTGTTAGGTACAACCTCCTTGATTAGACTTGAAAGTTCTAGACAACAAAGTAGTTTCAACCTTTTTATCAAACACAATGAATATTCTGCAAGATGGAAAATTTGTAAAAGGTCCTGCAATTTGTTATAGGAGAGGCTTATTGGCTACACACTATATGCTCAAGTGCATTGACAACTAGAATATAACCTCAAGTACAAAGGGTTAGTGAAACTCATCTCTGTGGATCTTTTATGGGAATTAATGAGCTACAACAATCCACTGTTCCATGAACATGAACATGAGATCAAGTGTTCTACAACTTCTACTAGAACAAACCCTTGTGCACAAAGGATGACTCACCATATACCATTGCTAGTTAAGTCAAGCAAAGAGGATTAGGCACTCAAATTTGAATGTGGTGTAATTGTTGTGAAGGAAATGATTTAATATAGAAATAAATTAAATCTATAAATTCCATTCTCATTAGAAAGCTCAAGCTCAATTACAAATATGAATTTTGATTAAAAACACCACTAATCATAATAGTTAATCCAAATTGTTAAAGAGTTTCCACATTTCACAAAATGGAAATAAGCCAAATGCCTAAAACTAGTCTATTTAAAAAATAAAATTAAGGAGCATCATACTCCCAAAGACTTGTTTCAAATCCTTTGAAGACAATTAACAAATCCTACATACATTACATTCACATTGTTTGATGTTACCTCCAAAATACTCACATAGTGATCATGCACATACATATTAGAATAGATTATACACACAGATTTAAGTAAGCGCAAAGGGAAGTGTAAGAGATGAGAAAGTGCATGTACACCCATTCAACAGAAAACCACATACATTATTTCCTCCCATATCAAATTTTTAATACATATAATGACAAGAACTCTACATTAACATATTTGGAAAGTTCACGTTTCTTTAAATTCTAGAATTAGATTTTAAACTACCTTTGTAAATGAGAAGAATTGTTCTCCCTAGAACTCTTATATCAAACTTGAGAATTTAATATATTCACTAGTGTTGAAAGGCTCACTATCAATTTGTTGAGAATGTTTCAATAAGGGGGCCCAATGGTTCCATTCTTTCCAAGTGTAATAGATTTTTAACATGAGCTTTAATTTCCTTTTCTAAGATTTTCTAGAATTATTCCAAAGATTTTAATTTTAGAATTATTTCATTTCAACTAATATTAATTGAGTTCATAAATAGATCCATTGTGCTTTAAAATCATATATTGATATGAGCCTATACATTTATCCAAGAGGAGGATTGCTTTTGTCAAGTTTGATCACCATTTCGAAAAGAGCTAACCATGTGAATATTAGTAATGGAACATTTGATACAATAAGTATAGCCTGACATCAAGATGTAAGAATCCCTAATCAAATTCAACACAAGACCTAACTACTAGTCAGTTTGGGCACTCCTAATCCAAATTTAACCTAACATATATAGTACTATCAACCCTAAACTCTAATGTTGAGATAAAGTTCAAACAGGGAAAAGTATATATATAAATTTTCCAAAATATTATTTGCACAAATCCAGTTAAATATGGTAAGACCTGCATGTAATATGCATGTACAGGTACCTAAAATAGTTTTCCCATTAAATGAGTTGGTATATTATTACTTTCTTAATTTACTATTCAAGAATTGCTTTTCTTTGAACAACAAATCATATATAAATCAGTATTATTAGCATTTATATTTGTCATTGATGTAGTAAGTAAAAGTATCTAACATAAAAGGTTCGGTTTTTGTCTTTCAAAAACAATAATACGACTTAACAAAAATTAGCAGGCCTTGAAAACAAGTTTCAAATGGCATCATTAATCCATTACTATGTTGCCTATCGCATAAAACACAATCAAATTACAAGACCTGAATTTTTCAGAGAAATGATCCCATTACACAATGAGAACCCTTAATAATGAACCTTATGCCTCTATTCCATCTTCACACAACCCTATTTGATGTGCAGTCATTCAGAAAGGCCAGAGAATTTAAATTTAGAAATATAAGTTTGTCACCATTGCAAAACTGATTCTCAACCAAACAAATGATTCAAAGAACTTCAAATAACATTCGAGAAACTACCACATCCAAATGACAAGCCATTTTCTATATATTTGTGAAAAATATACTTTGGTATAGTCTGTCACACAAACATTACTAAAATTCTAAAAATTAATCAATCTAACTTGTACAAATTGTTGAGATTATGGATGCACAGTCCTTGAAGCTGCAGTCTTCAATGGAGGACCTTTGAGCCAGGAAAGATAATCAACCACAAAGGAAAGTGTTGCAACTAGGCATGCACAATAGAGATTCTATATTGATATGATGAAAAAGATATGATATGATTGATATATTACAGATGAACAAGATGCCTGATTATATAGGCAAGAAGGAAAACCTAAGATGCATGAGATGTTGCCATGTGTCATGATCTAACATGTGATAACATGTGAACCCTATCTAGATGATTATTAAATATTGAGATAAGTTCTAGAAGGACAACTCATCTTCTAGAAGGAATCTTATCCCACCAAACAAGGAAGGGAATATTTCCCTATTTATTTAATGATTTATCTAATAATGTAACCTTAAATAATTAAATGCAAGACCTAAGTTAACTTATGCTAGTGTAATAATTAATTAATTACACTAACACCCCCCATAAGTTCAACTTAGGGAGGAAGATGCAATGATTATGCAGAGATGATGATGATGATGGGTCCTGGCTACGAGGCCATGTTAGGTACCCATGTACATGAAGATGTAGAAAATATCCCACAACTAGAGAAAAGGGGAAAACCTAGTGGGAACAAAACCCCTCTCCAAAAAGGAGATGAAAATGCAAAAATATGTGAGATATGATGGGAAGGATGGAGGACTCCCAAATACCCCCCAAGTACACCATATGTCACATGGATACAATACAATAGCCCCCCCATAGGGAGGAAATAAAGAGACTATATAGCCCCCCTAGAAGATGTGATCACCTACAAAGATGGTAAGTGTCTGAAGACAAAACATGATCCAATGCCGGTAAACAACTTGTCTCCCTTTCAGAAGAAACAAAACCAACTGTAAGTGGAGAGATGCTTCCCATTCTAGATAGGAATTGAAGGAAGGAAGGATGAAGGTGGATGATGATGTCTCTGAATGC
The DNA here is from genome assembly GCA_007258455.2 of Sequoia sempervirens. NCBI lineage: Eukaryota > Viridiplantae > Streptophyta > Pinopsida > Cupressales > Cupressaceae > Sequoia > Sequoia sempervirens. The sequence goes on from VDFB02193867.1 coordinate 689,380,467, forward strand.
TGCTCAAATGTCTCCTTGCCTGATGAAGAAGATGCCACAATTAATGAAGAGAGTGACAAACCAGGATGATGCAGAAACTAATGCTGAACAATATCCAAAGATAGTGATATGATGAAGGTGATGGAGACTTGATAGCCCCCCCTGAATGAAGTGTCCTCAAAACCACTGAAAGAAGTCTGAAGCAAATCCATTGGTGGATGTTGAAGAAACCTCAAGTCCTGAATGGAATGACAGGGAAGAAGTCTCATATATGAAATCTTTGAAGAGAAACCAAATGCCTTTGATATGGTCTCTAGATCCCCAATCAAGGTTGAGACAAAGGAATGAGGAGACTCAAAACAATTCTCCAAAGCCAAATCTGAATAGAGGAGTGATATCCCCTCAAGAATGTCCTCCAATCCTATAGAATTAGCCAAGTCAGTGATGCCTGAAATGAAGCCATCCTGTGATGTCAAGTCGGGAAAACAAAATGTGTCCTGATGAATGATGATAGTGGAAGCCTCAATCAATGATTTTGGACAAGGAATCATTGAATGTGAAGGGATACCAACTGTCTCTGATGGAGAAGAAGCACCTGAAGCAACCTTGTCAACCTCTTTGGAAAGATCAAGGTAATCAACCTCGTGTACAACAATATCATCATGAGGAACCTGATATGAAGAATCACATTCTGAATCATGACCATCGGGGAATGGTGGAGTATCTGAATCTCCATAGATCTCCCAAAGCTTAGCCCAAAGAATGTGAGGACAATCACAATGATTAATAGCATTCAAAACATCATAATCAACTTGCATCTCAATGATTTACAAAATAGTGTACCTGTTGGAACTCCAAGAAAATTCATGAATACCTTCACTTGGATGAGGAACTATACCATATAGATGTGGCAATAGATTAAGTGATTGGAGACGGTGGCAGATCCCATCTCGCCATTACTTATAGTTACCCTTGTGCAACATAACCAAAGGAGTATATGCAAGCCCCGTAATGAAATTTCTCCACAAAAAACAAAGAAAAATGACCTTCAATAGAAAATAAAGACTTCCAAATATGATGTACAACTGAAGTGATAGAACCCGAATAAAAAAAAATCTTTTCCCAAGCTTCAGAATAACCAGGTTATTGATCAAATGCACCAAATTGAAAAAAATATCATGAAAGAGTACTTGGAACTAAAATTGATCAAGGAGATGGACTGATAAAAAAGCTCTGAAAAACCTTCCTTATGCCGCTAGAATCACCGAAATCTGACAAACGGTTGAGAAGATATGCAGCTCTGAGTCCAGATTAGGGTTTTGTCTTCAGTCGGATGTAGAATTTTCTGTGAGAAAAATTTCATAGAATGGATGTCACCACTAGAAAGTACGCGAAATTCCCTTTCCGACGGTATATCGTTTGCCAAATTTTGATATCCTGGGTGAAAGTTGTGATAAAACGAAAAAAATGTCTATATTAGGCACTCTGCAGGCTAAATTGGAGCAAAAAATCAGCCCCTTCGGGCTTAGCTTTCGGTCCTTAATGTGACCTTGGCGCTAAAGTTGGAAAAAAAATAATGCGCCACCCAAAGTGGTGGTGGGGTGGCAGAAAGCGATGGCACCGCTGGTGGAGGAGCTCCATCGGTGGTGGATAACATCGATGCCAATGGAAATACACGGGCAGTCAGTGGGAGTCAATGCCGGTGGTAGAGACTCGACCGGTCGGTGAGGAGATGTCGGCGAGTGCAATGTAACTGGTGGTAAGACTTTACCAGTCGTCGGCGGCAACAACAGTCAGTGGTGAGCTCGGCCAGGAAACAAACTCCGGTGAGCACTAGCGGGAACAGCCGGTGGTGGAGAAAGAGTACCGACGGGCGGTCGGCAACAAAATCCGGCAGGGAACGTTGAACGGGGCCGACAGTGATGTGATGGCCACAGACTTGTACCCTCCCTGCAAGCATAAATGCAACCAATAGAAAGATTCTACAGACGTTAAATGAATAAAGCCGACCCAAAATAAAATTTGAATATTGCCAAAGGAAATTCAAATTTCAAAGACCGATAATAATATATTCTGCATGAGTGCCGATAGAAACATATGTGATGCCGACGGAAATATAAAACAATGCCGATGGTGAAAAATTAATGCTGATGCCAAAATTTTAACCCCAATATGATGCTGATGGAGGAATAAAATGAGCCCCTAGAAAAATAAAAGGATGCCGACCAAAGATTAAAAAAGGAGGTCGATCAAAATATTTTCCTGGAAACTATATAAAAACCCCAAAAATTTTTTTTGCTAAAGAATATATAGATAAATGCCCAATTTTTTTTCTGAAATGGAAAATGGCCTACTTATAAATTTTTTTTTCCTCATAGGGCAACTGATAGGGAAGATTTTTTTTGCTGCAAATTGTACAGATAGTATGATTGATTTTGCAAACCCCGAAATACCTCTGATGGCTCCCAGGTTGATGAATCCGATTTTGATGAATGGGCAGGCGATCCTAGGGTTTTGAGGCCTTCTGAAGAAAATGGCAAGCTCAAATATGACTCTATCTGCTTCAGAAATCAGCTTGGTCCCCGGGTGGAAACAAGTAGCCTTCAATGGAAACCTCCATCCTGCAAAGAATCTCGCACACCAACTTTCTTGATCGAGGGTTGATGTTTTACTGGACAAGCTCTGATACCATGTTGCGATTATGGATGCACAATCCCTGAAGCTGCAGTCTTCAATGGAGGACCTTTGAGCTAGGAAAGATAATCAACCACAAAGGAAAGTGTTGCAACTAGGCATGCACAATAGAGATTCTATATTGATATGATGAAAAAGATATGATATGATTGATATATTATAGATGAACAAGATGCTTGATTATATAGGCAAGAAGGAAAACCTAAGATGCATGAGATGTTGCCATGTGTCATGATCTAACAACATGTGACAACATGTGAACCCTATCTAGATGATTATTAAATATTGAGATAAGTTCTAGAAGGAATCTTATCCCACCAAACAAGGAAGGGAATATTTCCCTATTTATTTAATGATTTATCTAATAATGTAACCTAGGACTTAAATAATTAAATGCAAGAACTAAGTTAACTTATGCTAGTGTAATAATTAATTAATTACACTAACATAAACACCATCAATAAAAAGTTGAAAACTATCTAAATAACTAGTTGTTTGCAACAAAGTCCTTGGAAAATATTGCAAATCAATCAATATCCTGTGCACACGAACTCTGTCAAACAAATTAAAATGTTCCACATTAACAAATGATTATGCATACATAAGGAAAGTAGCCTTCCATAAACGATATTTTTTTTATCAATATTGTAAACAGTTAACATCCAAAGCACAACAACATATAAAATACATGATGCTAGCATTTTTTTACAATGACAGTCTTCACAATGCATGATCCCTATAGATTTTTCAACAAATTGATACTAATTCACTCACTAGATATAAATATTGTTAAATTTTAATAAACATTGAATTTGAAACAACTCATGCATACACTCTTCTGCAAAACATAGTAATTATTCAAGTTTTTGAAAATGGATAGACTGCAAAATACATCTGCCTATGGATTCTAAAAATTTGATACAATACCGCAAAAATTGACACAAAAAAATGAATTACTACAATTTTCATCTTTGGATGCCTTGCATAACAATGTTCCCTAATTTTTTTTGAGAATTTGATATTTAGATTACTTTTAAATTGAGACACTAAAATACCTTAAGATCATAATTTTCTTCTACTAAACAGAGCATATCTACTACATCCATAAATTCACCATTAAATCTGACAATATCCACCAAAAGGGCATAATAATGCAACAAACATAGACAACAAACAATAATTTAAGAGCATCTCATAAAATTTAACAAAACCCTAGAAACAAGATTTTCATTTTGTTTGTTTTACATTTTATTTATTCTTGAAGAAGTGAAGCACCAACATACCTCGACCGCTGCCATATCCTCCGCAGCTGCCGCCATCGTCAGGAGCCCCATCAAAATTTGAAATTATCTTAGATAAAAAAAAAAACTTGGAAACTTGTAACAAGCCTTCATGTAAAATCCTTTTGTAATCCTCGTGTTCTTATGGTATTTTGAGCACAAGGTCTGCTTATTGAAAAAATAATAATGATAAAACCCCCTATGTCAAAAATGTAAAAAAATAGATCGAACATAGAAGCCGACTTAACTAAATGAAAGGGGTAAGAGCCTTAGGGCTTTCGCCAGGCACCTATAGGTTACCTGAGCATTGTTACTAGTGTTCAGAGGTGGAAGAGAAATTTGTGGGGATGTGGTTCCACTTATATAGAGAGATTTATGTTTCTAGCGTTTCCAACATTTTTCTTCCTTGGCATTTTCACTTTTTTAAAGGAATCGACGTTGTCGGTTATAATGTTGTTTTTATTTAGAGAGGGGACTGGGGTGTTGAATAAATTTAGAAAGTACTTTAATTTTATATTAATAGGTATTTTTTAGTGAAGTATTATATTATATTATTGTCTTTATATTTTAGATGCTTTTAGAAGGGATTATGTATATGCACTCTAAGATGTGTCGAATGCACTCCAAATTCTATGCAAAAAAAAAATCCACCTTTCTAACCTCAAATTTATTTAAAATCATTAAGTGGAAATTTTATATGTTTCATGGAGAAAGAATATTCACAAAATCAAGAAGAGGAAGAAGAAATTTTGTTGATTGTTGATTTTAATTCCCTTTTATGTTAATCTAATACAAAAAAAGAAGACATTTGCAAAAGGTGAGTCATAACCATGAAAAGTTGGCCGTTAATATAGTATAGAGTTAAGTACTTAGAGAAAAGTAGTAGAGTATCTACATCAAACTATGTTATTAGAATCTCTCTCTAATTATTGAATAATGGTACATTTGTTGATGGATGTTTTTCTTTGCTCATACAATAATATCACTGCTTGATGATTTCTTGTAACAATGTGTCATTGTCTATTGATATTAGCCTTTCATAAATAGGGTCTCACATTATTGCAGAATCTTAAATTTCTTGTGATTCACCAATATACCCTATAGTTGACACTTTATTCTAGAATCTAAGAATCCCTCTATTACATAACTCTTTTTCCTATTGTGTCACTCATATCTCTCATATGTCTTGCTTTGCAATAGGTTGCTTTGCCTCTCTTATCTTTTGTATTGTCATTATGCACACCATTACACCCATATGGTAGATCAAGATCCTCTTTTTCTTTAGGTGCTTCACATTCTAGTGGCTCTACGTGAACTTCCTCTTATATTGTAACATCAATACCTAGTTGTCTTGAGAAGAAGAAGCCAACAATGTATTTCAACATGCAAGTAGCACTCAAGATGCATCTATATCGAATGCAAGGCATCTAAAAAACTTTTGTTTCATGTGTTCTAATTGTCCTGTACATGCTACTTATTTTAATATGTTTTTTATTATTTAATGCTCCTACTTGAGAAATAAGAGATTTACATTCAAGTTTTCAATATTTTGATTATGATCTTATTTGTTATGTTATATTTTTATTGCATTTTAAAAACTTGAGATGGTCACATTGGGGAATCCCTTTTGGAAATCCATGTAAACTTTCAAAATACTACAAGCATGGTGGAATGAATGTATTATGTGGGTTTTAGGTCTTTGAACTATATGGTGCATGCTTATATTTAAGATTGAATTAAATTTTTTAGTAGCATCTATCACCTAAGGAGTTATAAAAGGAATTTTTTGTATTGGATTAAGCATATAAAAAATTACAAAATACTAGTAGTAGTTAAAGATGGGGAACTTGTAAAAGAAAGACATACATAGGTATAGAACAATAACATTAACCATCTACTAGGGTTATAGAAGGCATGCTCATAAGACGTGTTCCAAAATGTGTTTAAAACTAATGATTTAGCTGCTTAGTAAATGGTTTTTCTTTTTTCATAAAATTTTATTGGTTTTTCATTTCATATTATGATTTTTGTGGTAACAATCCAACAATTGGGAATGAGCAATCACCTCTTTTGCAATTTCTTGATGTTTGCATGTCAATTATGCAATAACTAAAGAAATTTTGATTTCACATTGTATTTATATTTGTATATGAGTTATTGAAATGTAGAAAAATGTCGCTCTATGTTTTGGGAGATAGAACTAAAGGGGATTAGGGTTCGTCCACCAATTTCCTTCAAGTTTCATTCAAGGAAACCTTAGAGATCTCAATCTAGGGATGGAAATGAGGGAAAGATATCCACAATAATGTGTCCTAGGGGTGTGATTAAAGACTAAAAGGGGGTTCACCACCAAGAAAAGGCTTGGAAATAAAGAAATGCAATGATATGTAAACCTAACTATGCAACTCAAAATATGAAAGTAAAAATTAGAAGAATGAACTGAGAAACAATAGAGGGGCACCTGGAAAATTGAAGAAGATTGGAACAAGGTTTGAAATCCTAAAAATATGACTTTTAAAGCACACTAAGACTCATACGCTAGGCTAGGTGATCTAGTCCCAATTTAGGGTTTCAGGTCATAATCCAAAATCTAGAACTACTAAACCAGGATCTACAGAAAATGCTTGAAATCTAGTATACTAGGACTCATACACCACAAGTGGCGATTTAGTCTGAGTATCAAAGATAATCTAAAATTTTGATATCCTCTAATATTTTCTTGTAGCTTCTCTCCTGTCAAATATCCAAGTTTGAAACATTGAATTGCAACCTGTAGATGACTTTTTGTGATCTTGCAATGTAGATGACAACTTTGACAACTTGACAACTTTTCTCCAATCTCACTCTTTAATGGATCTTCAACCTAGATCTGCAAATCACACATCAAAGAAAGGGATTTTTTTTTGTTTTGTTAGTGGATAGGGGTTTTCCCTGGTCAAACCCCATTTTGGTAATCAAACCTTAAAATGAATAGAAATAGAGTGAAGGAATGCTTAATGAACAAATAAGCTATGTTGCAACTCACCAAACCCTTGGAATAAAGGTTGCAATCTTGTAAGTAATGGCTAGCATGAATGTAGATCTTGACTCTTGATTGTATGTTATATATCTTAACTTGAATGTTTGCTTGAATCATAAGAACCTACATCATAAATGTTATCTCAAAAACAAACATGATCCATGATGACTTTGACATGATGTTTGATTCTTGAATAATGCTACAAAATGCTTGATAATCACTCTTAAATGCTCTTGAATTCTCTTGTAAACCATTGTAATCATAAACTTGCTATAGGAATACTCTCATCAATTTGCAAGGAGAAAATATGTGAAATAACCTTATATTTATACTTGTTTCTGCCAAATTTTCCAAAATTACAACATTACAAGTCGACATCAGACCTAGGCGAATAAAATTCCACAAAAAAATTGAATTCAAAATTAGTTCCAAGCTAAGTGAGACTCATATGCAGTTGGGGCATATAAGTCCCAGTAGGCTAGGCTTGGGACATAAATTTCAAGAAATGTTAAGTTCTATGCAAAATTCAGGTTTAGGCCTCAAAACTTAGGTGGGACCCATATGCCCAAGGTGGAATATGAGTCCCATATCACTAAATATGGGCCATACAAACCAAAATCATTAAATTATGAGTGACCATTTTATATGTGTTGAGATTATCCTCGAAAATATCCATTAAATAAGGCTTGTGGATGCAAAATAGGAACAAATGAAGCATAAAGAAGCCCAATTTTAGCAGGGAGGGCCCAAACAAGTGTGAAAATGTAGAAGGATACATTTTTATATACTACATTGAGCCCCCACTTTAGTGAGAGGAGGAACTTGCTTCAAACTCACACTAAAGTAGACAAACTTGCATCAAGAGGGGTTCAAGTGTACCAACGCTAGTAAGATACGATGACAATGATCAAGCAGGATAATCAAGCCCCTAGGATCAAGATCCTATGGAAAACCAACATAGGCACAAAATAAAACACATGAAAATGATGTAAGGAGCAAGAAGAAGGCACAAGCATACACTGCCAAAGACATAAAGAATAAAGAAAAATAAAAACAAAAAAAAAAGTGGATCAAGCTTTGACTGTTTGTCCCACATGTTGTGGATCGAATATAAGTTGTTTTTCCAAAAAACCATTTACAAGTGGACCACGATGTCCACTATCCAAACCAATGCATGCTCACAAGGGCTAGTGGAACCTCAGGTCATCCACTAGGTGATTCCCCAACAAGACACATACTCACAGAGTTAGTATGTGCTCACATAGATAGGCCAGTGGGTGTGGGAAAGTCACACCTAATTTTGGCTCCCATACATGTAACCATACCAAAGCTATACCTCCTGATAACTTTGATAAGGCACCACACAACATGACAACAGAGTTCACAAGGCAAGCAAAGCTTCATATACTTGACACCCATGAATAAACAAGATGGCTCCATAGGCAAGAAAAGTGTGTTATGCAAGGTGGCCATATAACCGATATTGTAAATGCAATATAACGTAAAGTAAGTTCAAAGGAGTTTTACTTAGTTCATGTAAGGTTTTAATTTAGGGAAAATTGTGCCCAATGTCTCCAAGAGATGACCAATCAAAGAATATAAGATTCACAACTTAGGGGATGTAGTGTGTTGCATCAAGCCACTAAGAGGAATTTATAGTATGCTAAGAGATCACGCTCTTGAAGGAAATCACACCCAATATCACCACCAAGAGAAAGATGCATCACATGAAGTAAGAAGACTACACAATGAAACATGAGTTGTAGAAGAATAATGCCAATGTATGCCCCCACTTTAAATAAATTGCTAAACACCATGTTGTAAACAATTACTTTAAAGTAGAAAATGATAAATGCTAAAAAATAAAAAGTTCATGAGAGCTTGCTTGGAAATCCCTATGCCAAGTCATATGTTTCCAAATAAAGCTACGTCATGAAAAGGGGTTGCCTCCAAAATGAAATACCAAAATTGCATAAGGGATCCATGGATTTAGGGTTAGTATTTCTTTGCTACAATGCTATTAGAGAGCTCATAATTGTCATCATTCCCCAAATATTCATGGAACATACCCAACTAGTCAAATCATAACCTATCAAAAAGGAAATAGGAATTTTCTAAAGAAAAGAACACTTGACCCAATCATAAGTGTATGGCCTTTGTAGAAAGGAGTGATCCACCTTAGCAATAACAACTACACCATCCAAAATTTTCTCACATTACACAAAGCCACAATGTTCCTCCAAGATAATCCAATCAAATCCTACCTTATGTGTCCTAGTAATCAAATTGGAGATGATCCTAAAAATGACATTGCAAAGGGTGATTGGTCTAAAAAATCTAAATGACTTTGCAATTATTTCACTACTACAATCAATGTGTCATCGTTCATGGAATTTCTCAAAACACTATTCATTATGATCATATGGAAATTTCTAGGAGAGCTACAATAGTTGTAACATCATGAATTAAAAACATTAAAAAGTACATCATGAATTAATTATGTAATGGCATAAAATTAAAAAATCATGAATTAATTATGTAACCATATAAGTCAAATATAATTCTATTAAGAAACCAATATCAAATAGATAATATAATCACATAACTCATACATTTCAATGTCATTGATCTTCTTCTTCATCCAACTCTTTGTTTGTATCATTTGATCCAAATTCGAAATTGTAAGGATTGGTCATATCATCATCATCATCATTGATATCAGTTTCGATAATGTCATCATCCACACGGATATCATCTTCATGAACATTAACTCCTACATCATCATGATCTAGTTCCTCTTCTTTGACATCTTCGTTAGGCACATCATCAACTAATTGTTGATCTTGATCATCATCTACATCATCTTCTTGTTCTTTGATATCTTCTTCTTCCACCACATTATACTTTATTGGCCTTCCTCTTGGATCATGTCTAACAACAAATGACCAACTCGATTTACTTGGAACCTCTGAGTAAAATACTTGTTCACATTGGCTTGGAAGAACATAGGGCTCATTTCCAGCTCACTCAATCGACCTTGTATTAACCATGGTAAATCCATTATCATGTTCAATAACAGTTCTCTCGAGATAATTTTCATTCAATCATAGCCTGTACCATTAGACGATGAAACAAAACTAATTTGAAGGACTTAAAGTCACACTCAAGTATATAATCCAAAATCCCATAGATTGTCGAAAGTATAGATAAATTGTCGAACTCACTATTATTTATTAATATTTATGCCCGACGTTTGTCGAAAAAGCAATGAAAATCACTGATCGTCAAGATTTTGACGAAAATCACAAATTTTTTAAAAAATTGAAAAGTACACATGTACCCGATGATTCATCTAATTGTACATCTTCTGTCAAAAAATTTCATTGTATTTTGCAGTCAAATGAGTTAGTGGATAGAAATTATTGAATGTTAATATCATGTGTATTGTGTGTACTTTACGTGTATTCAAGTGTATACTTTACAACTTATGTGTATACTTTGTCACTTATGATTATTCCAATGTATACTTTATGACCTAAGTGTTTTCATGCATATACTTTGTATTCATATGTGTAGTTCATGAATTAAGTGTATTTGAGTAAATGATTCACTTATTCACTTACTCACGAGGAGCATAACGAACCCTAAACCCCTTTGCACCTTTACATTGCATCCATCTGACCCTTTTTCCATCAACTAAAAACTCAACACCACTAGAAAACACCTTAGAGATATCAAAAACCGAGAGAGGTAATTGTAGAGGGGCCATACGTGATCTCGTAGACTCAGACAAATTTTTTGTATGTGACATAGTTTCTGATTAATAGCTTGTCAAAGATTGCTTCCTTTTAGCACTTTGGAATTTTAAGGGAAATTTTCAATCCAATGTAGATTGGAGTGATTCGGTGTGTTTGGATTCAAAAGAGGACCATTCCTAGTGTAAACGTACCCATCTAGATGTGTTGGAATAGTTCATTTGGTTGTATGAATTGTAAAATGAAAGTTGCACCACTTTGCAACTTTACACTGCTTGCATTTAACTACTTTTTTCTCAACTAAAAACTCATCACCATGGGAAAATTCCTCTGAGATAGAAAAAACTAAGAGAGATTATTGTAGAGGGTCCCAACACGATCCCATAGTCTTAGATGAAGAGTCTGTAAGCATCATGGTTTCCGAGTAATAGTCAGTCAAAGATTGCTATTTTTTTGCACTTTGGACTCTCAAGGGATCAAGTTAGTTGAATGTAGCTTAGAGTGATTCAATGTGTTTCGGTGTGAAAGAGGACCATTCCTAGCATAAACATACCCATCTATATGTGTTTGAACATTATGTTTGGTCATACGAGTTGTAAAGCGAAAGTTGCACCACTTTGCAACTTTACACTGCTTGCATTTGACAACTTTTCCCTCAATTGAAAAACTTGTCACCATAGAAAAAAACTTTGAGATAACAAAAACTGAGAGATTTTATTGTAGAGGGTCCCAACATGATCCTGTAGCCTCATAAAGGGATTTTGTAAGCATCACGGTTTCCAAGTAATAGCTTGTCAAAGATTGCTTCCTTTTAGCACTTTGGACTCTTAAGGGAAATCGCTGGTCCAATGTAGCTTAGAGTGATTTGGAATGTTTGAGTGCAAAAGAGGACCATAAATAATGTAAATGTACCCATCCATACATGTTGGAACATTTTGTTTGGTTGTACAAGTTGCAAAGCGAAAGTTGCACCACTTTGCAACTTTACACTGCTTGCATTTGACAATTTTTTTCTCAAATAAAAACTCATCACCATGAGAAAATGCCTCATAGATAGCAAAAAATGAGAGAGGTTATTATAGAGGGTCCCAACATGATCCTGTAGCCTCAGATGGAGAATCTATAAGCATCACGATTTCTGAGTAATAGCCCATCAACGATTGCTACCTTTTGCACTTTAGACTCTTAAGGGATCGAGCCATTTGAATGTAGCTCAAAGTGATTCAACATGTTTGGGTGTGAAATAGGACCATGCATAGCATAAAGGTACCCATCCAGATGTGTTCAAACAATCCTTTTGGTCATATGAGTTGTAGAACAAAAGTTGTACCACTTTGCAACTTTACACTACTTGCATCTAATAACTTTTTCCTCAACTAAAAACTTGTCACCAACACGATCCCATAGCCTCAAACAAAGAGCCTTTAAGCATCACGATTTCTGAGTAATAGCCCATCAAAGATTGTTTCCTTTTTTCACTTTGGATTCTTAAGGGAACAAGTCGGTTGAATGTAGCTCAGAGTGATTCAACATGTTTGGGTGCAAAAGAGGACCATTCCTAGCATAAATGTACCCATCCAGACATGTTGGAACAGTTCGTTTGGTCGTATGAGTTGTAGAACGAAAGTTGCACCACTTTGGAAATTTACTTTGCTTGCATCTAACAACTATTTCCTCAATTGAAAAGTTGTCACCATGGAAAATTGCCTTCGAGATAGCAAAAACTGAGAGAGGTTATTGTAGAAGGTCCCAACATGATCCTTTAGCCTCAGATGAATATTTTTTAAGCATCATGGTCTTTGAGTAATATCCTGTGAAAGATTGTTGCCTTTTTGCACTTTAGATTCTTAAGGGATATCGTTGGTCCAATGTAGCTCTAATTGTTTCGACATGTTTGGGTTTGAAGCAGGACCATGCCTAGCCTAAACATACCCATCCACATGTGTTGGAACTATTTTTAGAGTAGACTAACCTCCTTTTTATTGACAATAAAATATTCTTCTTATCTTTTCATTCCTCTTGTAAGTGATTGATTTTAGTCTTTAGTTGTTTTGCTTCAATTTCAATGCTTAGGACAACAAGATCCCTTTGTTTGATAGAGTTTTCAACAATTAAGAAAACAACTTCATTTGTTCAAATCCACCTTAACCATTATATCTCACTTTCTTTTCCTGCAGAAATTATTACCAAATATAAAACCTAAATTACGTTAGCTTGAATGGAATATATAACAACAATTGCGATATAGCAAGTTTGGTGTGGGTCAATGTTGATTGGCATATATGCCAATATCATATCAGTGTTATTGCTTTTGTGTGAAGTATGCATTATGACTAGTGCGCATCAAGCCCATATAGTATACCTAGTTTTCTTATTGATGCATTATGGTTAGCAACATTCATTGTTGTGCATTACAATAATACAAATTGCATGTGGAAGGTCAAATAACATGCATGCCATGGAGTTGTATTTGGTTTGTTTAATGGTTGTATCACACTCATTTGGTTTGTTTAATGGTTGCATCATGGTTGAGTGATGTCTTAATTGTTGATCATGATTATTTTATAGATTTCACATGAACAATCTAATGAACATGTATCTTGTTTAGTTGTAAGGATTTTGTTTGAAGGTTGCATCAAACCCCTATGGTTGAAAGATAGTGATTCTTATTCAAGATAATTTTATACCTTCTACATGTTATTAAGCTTGAATGAAAATTGAGTGACATTTATTTTTATCAAGATGATTATATTCCTTTTGAATGAACAATGTAATGACATATTTCATTAAGTTGTATCCATTTGTTTGAAGTTTTTAATCAATCAAAAGAATCAATGTCATAAGACTGTCATAAGCTGATCTTTTCATCTTTTTTTCCTTGTCTATGAGACCACAATTCTTTGAGGCATATTTTCAAATAGTTCTCAATAAATATTATACAGTGATTCTCATACCATTTTTCATTAATTTTAACTTCTTTTGAAATAAAAATCAGCTACCCACTTCATTACAGGAGTTCAAAAAACAAAATAATGTCAAATGTAAATTCCTTCAATAGAGCTTGAAATCATGTGTATTCTCAAATTGAGTGTTTGATGAATTTTTTTTGGTAGACATGTATGAAAAATGTGGTACAATGGAAAAGGTAGTGAAATATTTGAAAAAATCCTCAAAGAAATGTGGTCTCATGGAATGTAATGCATGTGAACCTTAATAAGAATGAACTCTATCATACATGGATTGCCAATTGTAATTCATAAGTTCTATTAAAATGCAATTTCGTTAATCTATAACATGTTATTGATCATAACTTTAAACCATTCTAAGATAATTATACATTCAATTTTCAAGATTCAAATTAGAAATACATGCACACAAGGAACAAATTAGGTCGAATATCAATTATTATATATCAAAATGTAGAATAATTGTGTTTGTGCATATAGAAATTTGGCATATATGCCTAGTTAGAACAAGTTTTACAATAAGTTTTACAAATTGTGGCATATATGTCATCTCAAGATCTATCAAACCCTAAGTACATATCAATCTATATCAAATCCTAATCCTGTGTTGGACCATCAAAATCGAGCCTCCTCGAAGAACTTGGTTTCTCTGAAGCTTCCTGCATAATAAAAATTCAAACCACAAATTAGATTAATTATGTGAATGCTTGACAATATAGCCTAGTAATAGAAACTTATATACTATCAATTATAAATTATGAATTTAACATCAAAATCACTATACATGTACTATATTATATCAATATTGCAATTATTGTTTACCTCAAGTTTTGGTCTCTTTTCTGCAAGATGATTTGTATATGATTGTCCCTTAGGACGATTGGGAGTCCTCTTATAAAGAAATGGTCCCACACTTGTCACAATGTTGAGTCGGGTAGAGGACTATAGCAGGTAAAATAAAAATGATACAAATCAACATACAATTGTTGAAAAATAATCATATTTACTAAACATATATCTACTCCTATCTAAACGTAAATATCTACAATATAAAATAAACACATACCTGTTGTGATGCTACTACACTAGATGGGTTCACGGTGGATGAAGTAGCTAAGATGGTTTATTATATAAAAAATGACAAGAATGTAACACAATTTAAATGAACATGCACACATAATCATAATGTTGAGAATAAAAAAAATATATACCTGTTGTGCAACTTCATCCAATGGGTCATCCCTAGTTAACATGGTTGTAAAAGAACCAGGTTGATGCATAAAAAGACAAGATTACCTTAGACTATCAATCTATGTAGTACATGTATTTAAACATAATAGATTTCAAAAATTAACATCTAAATAAAAATTTAAATAATGTCGTATACTGATTCTTTAGGGAAAACAAAATGGCTGATTACATAGCCGCCTGCACTTGGGAAATTTGCTCCTTTGTTAGCAATTGTTAAAGATTCCAACACATAAACATATATTAGTACAAATATCTCTTATAATAATGAAAGAATTTAGATAAAACACACTATTAAATTACTTTAAGTCTTACCGATGCTCCCACATCGTCCCTAGCAGTTGATGTCTCCCTTGCAAATGGTCCACTCTGTGCTCTATCAAGTCCTACATTTGACATATCTTGAAACTCATAGTCAGATGTGTCTATGGGAGCCTCCGTGGACTATCAGAGAGGACCCAAACTTAAATTGTTGAACGCCACGTAGTAATGGGGAACACGAATATGTGCCAAAGAGGACAATGTACTAGTTGAAGTTGATTATGATGTACCAGTTAGAGCTGATGCAATAGGTGCACCACCATCATGTTGGGATGTATTAGGTGCATCACCATCATGATGGGATGAAATGTCAAATGGCTGCTGTTACCCATTTTTCACCTATGGGCTCAATCAGGCAGGGTAACCCGTGCTTTCAGATGTTCTCGAAAACCAACTAAAGGGGCACTTGCATCAAGATTACCTATTTTCTAACTTGTTTGCTTCTTGCGCAGTTATAGGGGAAAATGGTGCTTTTCTATTTTCGGCACGTGGATTAATGTGGCTCCCAAGAGGGTTGAGCCCAGCGTGCATATCTTCAGTTTGGGGGTGGGATTTTCTTTTTATGTTTTGCCTTGTCTTTCCCTCTTTCCTTTTTTTGCTTTCTTCTTGCCTTTTTCTTGTTTTGCCGAGGGCGGAACCGGGTCGGGATCCGAACTTGGAACTTTTCCAAGGTTTCAGTTCCTTTTTTTGATTTGGTTCTGACCCCGGTTCCGCCTTTTCTTTCTTTGTCAGGCCCCTTCCTCGCCTTTGTCGGAGGCAGAGTCAGACCGAAACCAAACTTGGAATGTTTCCAAGGTTCCAGTTTCCGTTTTCATTCCAGTTCCGCACTTGTGTGCATCCTTTTCTCTTCTTTGACCTTGCGTTTTGACCGTGGGGTAGTTTTTTCCCTTTCTTTTCTTCCTTGTCCTTTTTCCCCTCTTCCTTGCCTTTGTTGGAGGCAGGTTTGGGATGGAGTTCGAACTTGAAGCTTGATGGAAGTTTCAGTTTCGGGTTTGTTTCCGCCCCTGCCCTCGCTGTGTTTTTCGTGGGATCGGTTTTAGTTCCGATCCCGCCTTTCTTTCCTTTGCTTTGTGCATTTTCTTTCGTTTCCCGGGTTCGGGATCGGGTCAGAACCCGAACTTGAAACTTTTCCAAAAGTTCCAGTTCCTAGTTTCATTCTGGTTCTGGCCCCGGTCCCGCTCTTTCTTCTTTCCTTTTCTTTGTGGCCTGGGGTCGAGGGTTGTCTCTTCCTCCTTGGTTCCCCCTTATGTTTTTCTTTTCTTCCTTCGTGTCTCAGATGTTACCGGGAGCGGGATCAAATTGAAATCTGAAACTGAAACTTGAAGAAATTTTCAGGTCCAGATTTAGTTTTGGTTCCAGTTCTGCTGTTTCTTTGTTGTTGCCTCGTCCTAGCCCCGATCCCATTTTTGCCATTCTTTTTCCTTTCTTCCTTGTGTTTCATCGGGGTTGCTTTTTCCCATTTGTCTTCTTACTTTTCGTCCTTTCCCTCGCCTTCTTTTGAGTTTTGTCGGGGGCGGGACCAGGTCAGAATTTGAAAATGAAACTTGAAGAAAGTTTCAGTGACAGATTTGGTCCTGATCCCGGTTCTGCCAAGATTCATCTGTCTTCATTTCCACCCCCTTTCTTGCCCTGGTCCCTGTTCTTATGCTGTTTTGGTCCCGGCCCCGCCAGTTTTGTAAAAAGGTCTCAGCAAAAGGGAGTGCTTTCGCCAGGAGATGAGGACATCGCTATGAGGTCTTGCCGACCGACGGATGTCTTGCCGAATGGTATAGACATGTCGGTGTGACTCTAGTTGCCCGCTATGAATTCTCCCCAACATCTAAGGTCTTGTCGACATGGAGTAAGCTTACTGAAGGATCTTGCCTTCACCATAGTGTCTCACCGACCTAATGAGGTCTTGTCAAAATAAAGGAGGCTCGGGGAGAAGAAGGAGCTCGATGAGGTCCTGTTGAAAGAGAGGAGTCTTGCCAATAGCAATCAGCTTTCCCATGGAAATGAACATCATTCTAACTCCCGCAGCTTGGTGAGAGGTCTCGCCGACAGTCCTAAGCTATGCCGATAGCTACTCTATGATGTGCTCGCATCAAGGAAATGTGATTCACCTCTCACCGACATGCGTTTTGTAGAACAACCCTTGACCTTCGAGATGTGCACAGCTAGGGATGACGACTGGAGGAGCGAAGGGGCATTAATGACCATGTCACAGGGCATTCAAGGCGACTCTGACAAATCGTGATGGGGGACTCGAAGGCTGCGAGTTAATGGCGACAGTTGTAAAAGATCTTAAGAAATCCCTAGAGCGATCTCTTGCCGACATGGAGGAGGGATGCGCATTGAATGCTTCATTGACTTCTTTCCAAAGCACTTCTAGGGCCGATGCGTCCAGGTGCCGACTCATTTTTGAAAACCCTAGGGCAGGGGGCTGACCCTCTTGGTTGTATATATGGCATTTTTTCCCTTTTGTAAAGCAGTTCCTGGTTAGGAGACTGCTGAAAGAGCATTATTCAGACTTTGTAACTCATTTTTAATAATATTACAGACCTGTAACACAGGGACTCCTCATTTCCTTAATAGAAAGTCATTTCCTTTTAGATTTTCTTTGTTGTCTTAGTATTGTTTGTGAGTTGCATGATAAAATCCTGTGTAATCCTCTATTTTATCAGATTCCTTCAGTACTGGATGCAAAGAATATTATGTCATAAAGCTGGTTTATGTTAGTGATCTATTTCTACTGCGTTTATATATGTGGAGACATCTTGTTTTCCTTGTGTTAAGCACTAGAATAGTCAGAACCTTACATAGACTCATTTTTATAAGCATAAACCTCTGTATTGTGAGATTGTTTAGTTCTATTGAGATTTTCTATGAGTTTTCTGCAGTTTTGTCATATTTTATCTTTGGTGTATCACCTGTTAGTGATAGGTTTTAAATTCAAGTTCATCCTTCTTACTCTTTCCCTTATCATTTTTCAATTTTTCTCAAAGTATCTTAAGGGGAACTAGCCCATAATCTGGAGGTTCACTTCATTCCCAGGTCACCCACAACCTCAAAATGTTCCCATGTGTTGATAGGTTGCTATAGTTGATAGCTTAGCAAGGGTACAAACTTTATTCGACAACATATACAAATTAACATACAATTGTTGAAAAATAATCATATTTACTAAACATATATCTACTCCTATCTAAACATAAATATCTACAATATAAAATAAACACATACCTGTTGTGATGCTACGACACTAGATGGGTTCACGGTGGATGAAGTAGCTAAGATGGTTTATTATATAAAAAATGATAAGAATGTAACACAATTTAAATGAACATGTACATATAATCATAATGTTGAGAATAAAAAAAATATATACCTGTTGTGCAGCTTCATCCAATGGGTCATCCCTAGTTAACATGGTTGTAAAAGAACCAGGTTGTTGCATAAAAAGATAAGATTACCTTAGACTATCAATATATGTAGTACATGTATTTAAACATAATAGATTTCAAAAATTAACATCTAAATAAAAATTTAAATAATGTCGTATACTAATTCTTTAGGGAAAACAAAATGGCTAATTACATAGGCGCCTATACTTGGGAAATTTTCTCCTTTGTTAGCAACTGTTAAAGATTCCAACACATAAACATATATTAGTACAAATATCTCTTATAATAATGAAAGAATTTAGATAAAACACACTATTAAATTACTTTAAGTCTTACCGATGCTCCCACATCATCCCTAGCAGTTGATGTCTCCCTTGCAAATGGTCCACTCTGTGCTCTATCAAGTCCTACATCTAACATATCTTGAAACTCATAGCCAGATGTGTCTATGGGAGCCTCAGTGGACTATCAGAGAGGACCCAAACTTAAATTGTTGAACGTCATGTAGTAATGGGGCACACGAATATGTGCCAAAGAGGACAATGTACTAGTTGAAGCTAATTATGATGTACCAGTTAGAGCTGATGCAATAGGTGCACCACCATCATGTTGGGATGTATCAGGTGCATCACCATCATGATGGGATGAAATGTCAAATGGTTGCACAACATGATGGCTTTGCATGACAGAATGATCATTGAATGAATGTAAGGCATAAATGCTCTGAGTCCCTGCATCTAAAGCAATCTTAGGATAAGGTAGTGGAGCCGGGGCAACAATAGGTAGAGCAAGAGGAACTGTGGTGACTCAGCATGCTCTAGGTCTATCATGTGGCATCCATCTACCAACACCCTAGAAATATCGCATGTCAAAGTAATTGACATGTGCCTCCCTAGGACAAACTCAACATATAATTTTTGGAGAAAATATTGAGGGACATCAAGATTGTTGTTGGGTGGTTTGTTAAAAACCATCCACCAACATCTCTATAAATTATCTAATATGCCTCTATGGGTGCACCATTTAATTAAATTTTTTGCTTTCACACATTAACGGGTTGTCCTATTCTATGATTGATGAATAACTAGGATAATTGGGCCTTTTCAATATCAAGTGCCCTCACCTCATTATATGATAACCCATTGGCATAAAATTTCCTTTGTTCCTCTTTCCATTGTGCAAATATATTGTGCTGAGTTGCCAAAGTTTCAACATTTGAAATTATTGTTTCTAAAGTGTTTTTCATGTTTGATAGCTCAGTGAGTGTCTTATAGATTCGACATACATTTCTCAATTGAACTAAATTTCTATGAATAGATTCATGTATTGTTGGCATATTTTGGTTTGGAAACAACAGTCACAATGAAGGAGGATTTGGAGGGTTTTCATCTTGTGCGAGTTAGAGTTTTCATGTTGAGCTGGTTGAATGTTTCCATGTTGAGCGAGGTTGGGATTAGCCATTTTAATCCTGTTAATTAATAAAAAAATTCAAAATTCAAAATCATTTTAATGCAATAAAAAACCTATCAAATATCCTATTTTTGACTAATATTCACAAAAATAATAATGCAAAACCAATATAAATTGAATAAAAACATAAAAAATCCAAAAATACCTTTCAAATTTGATTGATTTGAGCAAGAAGATTCACTTGTGAATGGATATCCGAGTTGTGGAGTAGAAAACCCACACATAGTCTACTAAAAATGAGCTCCGAGGTTTTTGTTTTTGATTTTATAAAATAGGAAACAAATATCCATTTCCTTTATGTAGTTTTTTAATATACGGCCAGGTTTGGGACCTGACCATATAGTTATTGTCAGTGTTTCTTGAAATGTAAGATATCATTTATCATTTTATATTATAATATAAAATTATGTTATATAATATATTTTATATTATATTATAATATAATATAAATTATATTATGTATAATATATATTATATTATATATAATATTATATATTAATATAATTAATTTATTATAATATTATATTATTATATAATATAATATAATATAATATTATTATATAATATAATATAATATAATATTATTATATAATATAATATAATATTATATAATCATATAATATAATAAATATAATGTTATATTTAATATATTACTATGTAAGTATTATAATATAATATAATATTATAATATATTAAATATATTATTATATAATATTAAATTAAAAAACATTTTAAAATTAAAAAAAGCAATATTATAATGTTTTTTAATTTAATATACATGCTATATGATAAATATATTAAAAACCATTATTATAAATATATTAAAAAATTATTATAATATATTAAATAAAATATTGGTCAGCCTCAAACCTGATGAAATTAAAATGTCTGACATAAACAAAATAGATATTTGTTTAGAAACATATATCTATTTCAAAATAGATATTCTTTTCTAAAGCATATCCATTTTGGTCTGGTATTAGCTTTGACACTATGTACTTCTACCCAAGCCTACAAAAAGGTTTTTGGGTAAGTTAAAAATGCCTTTTTTTTCACATCACCACTTTTTGGACCCCCATGATCTTGCAAAAACCCTTTAATTTAATTTTCTTTTGAAAATGAATGGTTATAAATTAAAATTTTAGTCTTGTTTTTTATTGGTTGCTAGAAACCTTCAATCCCTTATTATTAAATATTTTTCAAACATCAAGTGTTCTTACTTTAGGGTGAATATTTTTTCTTTTGTAATATTTTTAATTTAACACTACATAAGACTATCTAGTAGAGAATAACCTCAACGTTAATTTCTACTAGAGAATGGGGTTATAAGTTTGCAAAACTAGCTAAAGGGTTTTATAGCTAAGTGGCATTGCATGAGAAATTTTGTGTGAGATATAAATTAATATAGAAACCATTACTCAAACATGTGTTGTTAAGTTGAATTTTGAGATTTTATAGGCCAAGGTAGAGGTGTGTGTAATGTCCCTAACATAAATTTTTAACATAAGATTGATTTGCATATTGAATTCAATGAACAACAACATATGAACACAAAGATCACTTTGATATATTGATAAACTTCAAAATTTCATCCACACATATGATATATCAAGTACAAATCACAAATACTGATCTAGAATGATATACAATGCTATCAAAGATCAATTACAACACTAAATTCCTTATAGATTCTTTGAAGCTCAGATGCAATCCTTGGATGAGAATGCCCTCAAGAACCAAAGGGGGTTCATCCTTTGATCTTAGTGATCGCTGAGCTTTTTTCCAATGATCACAAACTCCCATAGATTTTTTTCCACATAAAGAATAAGAAAAAAAGTGTCCCACAATGTAGAAGAATGACATAATAATGTGATTCTTATTACAAGAATTGATTTCCTATATTTATATGCTAATAATTTCCCTTAAAGAATAGGCTGGCCTTGAGCCAAAATAGTGCTAGAGCCCAAAATTTATATTTCAACACGCTACACTAGGTTGGCCTTAAGGCCAACATAAATTATTTTGGAATGGGTGCACCACCCTATGGACCTACCCATACACTTCCCTACCCCCTTCCTCCTTCTTGAAACTTCACAATTGTTGTTGCTTGATCCAGAGGTGTCTTATCCTTTAAGCATATTGAAGTAGGTGCTAGTTTCCTAGCATAGTCATCTTCTGATAGAAATATCTTTCCAGTACCTAATCCATTCCTCTTAATATTTGGATATGATGTTTAGGTTTCATCATAGATGAAATTTTCTAAACTGCAAGCCAAATTGTGCTCTTATGGAGGGATGTGAAGGGATTCCTGGAATCAATCTTGCTTCGGTACATTGAGCCTGAATTGGTGATCTTCTGATAGAAATATATTTCTAGTACCTGATCCATTCCCTTTAAGGTTTTGATATTATGTGAAGGTATAATCATAGAGGCTATGTTCCAAACCACAATTTAGGAGGATGTTCTATGAAGAAATGTGGTAGGATTCATGAATTCCATTATGTAATTGTCTTTCTGAAAAAAGGGACATGGAAAATCCTCCCTTCTCAAAATTGTTTTCCCTTAAGAAATTCAAATTGGGATGCTCTAGAATTTAATATTCTTCCCATGTAGCATCTTCTTTTGGAAAACTCATCCAATAGAAAAGACACTCAGATATATTTTAGTTCCTTATATTTTTTATTCTACTGTCAATTATAGCTTTTGAAACCAATATGAGTTTCCCTTCACCATCTAATGGTGGTAACTCAAATGCAGGGGATATATTCTATCCCAAAACATTCTTAAGACATGAAACATGGAAAAAATTATGGATTCTTCCATCTACTGAAAGCTCCACCTCATAAGCAACTTCTCCAACCTTCCAAATTATCTTGTATGACCCATAGAACTTAGGCTTGAGCTTCTCTACTCTACCTTTCTTGATGAAAGACTGTTGATATGGTTGCAACCTTATGAATACCATATACCCTAATTCAAATTATATTTTAATTTTCCTACTATCAACACACTTCTTCTATTGATTAACATTTTACAAGTGATCCTTAAGTGATTTTAGAATCTCCTAATTTTGTTTGACCAGATTGCTCACTACTGGAACCCTACTGTCTATGAGAACCAATTCCATAAAGTTCAAAGCATCATATTCATAGAGTTATTTGAAAGGAGACATTCCAATTAACATGTGGCAAGTGGTGTTGTAGAAATAATCTCCCAAATGAAGCCAATTGATCCATGTTGATTGTTGGATAGTGATATAATTCTGCAGATAGCCTTCCAACCATTTGTTCACAATTTTAGTCAACCCATCAGTTTGCAGATGGTAGATGGTGCTAGGAGTGAGCTTAGTACTAGTTAAAATAAATAATTCTCTCTAGAAAGAAATAATAAATTAACTATCTTTGTCACTTACAATGTTCTTGGGTAGCCCATGCAGTAAAAAAAATTCCTTGAAGAATAGTTTTGCAACTTGCAGAGCTTTAAAATTTCTAGATATGGAAAATAAATTAGCATACTTGGTTAATCTATCCACTACAACATAAATGTAGTCTTTTCCTTGTGCCTTGAGTAATCTGGTGATGAAATACATGGAGATACTCTCTCATTTATGTTATGAAATGGGAAGAGGTTGCATCAATCCGGCCATAAAATATTGTTCCCCCTTGTTCTGCTACAGTTTGGAACATAGAATCTATGATAGAACCTACACATCATATCCAAAGCTTGAGAGGAATGGATCAAGTACTGGAAATATATTGCTATTATAAGATGACTATGCTAGGCAACTAACACCTACTTCAGTAGGCTTAAAGGATAAGACACCTCCAGATCAAGCGGAAACAATTATGAAGTTTCAAGGAGGAAGGGGCCATATAAACACGTGGGTAGGTCTATAGGGTGGCACTCCCATTCTAGAAGAATTTATGTTGGCCTTAAGGCTGACCTAATGTAGTATTTTGAAATACAAATTCTAGACTTTGGCACCAGTTTGGCTCAAGGCTGACCTATTCCTTGAGGGAAATTGTTGACATATAAATATAGGAAATCAATTCTTGTAATAGGCCTCAAATTATTATGTCATTATTCTACATTTTGGGACACTTATGTTCTTATTCCTTATGTGGATGAAAAACCATAGGAGTTTGTGATCATTGGATGAAAAACCAATGATCACTAGGATCAGAGGATGAAACCCCTTTGGTTTTGTTGACATGTGACACATTCCTTGATGTGTGAGAGAACATCCTCCTTAAGGCCCTTCCAAGAAAACCTTTCTTTGATCTACCAATTTTTTTTGTAGAATCTGAGATGCCCCGCCATAGGTGCATTACGATAGGCTTCTAGTATCTTCTCCCTCATCTTGGATCTAGAGACTAGGAACACTTTATTCTTGAATAGAATCAGGATTTTTGACACCACATACCACTCATCCTTTTCTGCACCTTCCAAAATTCTGGCAGTAAAAGGGTCCTTGACATATTCCTCCATGATTGAATCCTTCCATTTTGTCGATGTTATGGACACATGACATAAAGTGGGTCTCCTAGAGAGTGCATCCACCAAAATCTTATTTTTTCCTTTGACATACTCAATATGAAAATCATATTCTTAAATTTTAATCACCTATTTATACTACCTACCATTCAAATTATGTTGGGCTAGAAATAATTTTAGGTTGTTATGATCTAATTTGACCATAAATCTTCCACACACTAGGTATTATCGAAACTTCTTCAAGGAATGTATTATGGATAGCATCTATTTATCATATATGGAATATCCTCTCTCATTTTCCCTCAATTTCCTACTTTTAAATTCTATGGGGTGTCCCTTATGAGAAAGTACATCTCCAATTGCTTCATCAAAAACATCACATTCTACAAAAAATGGAAATGAGAAATCAGGAATAGCAAGAATTGGACAAGAACTCATTACCTATTTTAATTTCTCAAAGGTCCTTTGTGCTTCCTCTATCCATTCAAAGGATCCTAATTTGGTCAAATTGGTGAGAGGTGTCACAAATTGAGAAAATCCTCCAATAATAGCTACACAAACCAAAGAAACCTCTTAGCTGAGACAAGTTTGTAGGAGGTGGCTAGTCCAGAATGGCTTGGATCTTCTGTTGGTCAACCTGGACTCCTTCAACACTTTGACATGCCCTAGATATAATATATTTGTTGACCCAAACCCACATTTAGGCATCTTTATTTAGAGATATTGTTGTTCTAGAATCCCCAATACTATATCTTAATACTTCAAATGTTCTTCCCATGTTTTGTTGTAGATCAGAATATCATCAAAGAAAACCAACACAAAACTATTTAATTTCTTACCAAAGACATGATTCATGCATGATTTGAAAGTTTCCAAAGCATTAGTGAGACCAAAGGGTATAATGAAGAACTGAAATGCCCATTGTGACACCATAATGAAGTATTTTGTACATCTTTCCTCAGGTGGATTTGGTGGTATCTGGACCTCAAACCAATATCTGAGAAGTATACTGCACCATGTAGCTAATCAATTAGTTCATCTATTAGTGGTATGGGGTATTGGTTCTTAATGGTCTTCTTGTTCAATTCCTAATAGTCTATGCAAATCCACAAGGTGTCATCCTTCTTCTTTGCCACCACCACAAAATATGTGAAGTGACTAGAGATTGGTCTAATGTAGCCCATTTCCAACAACTCCTTCATTGCTTTCTCTATCTCCTCTTTATACATCTAAGGATGGTGGCAAGGAGTGGTCATATTTAGCTTTGATCCTGATTCAAGTTCTATGATATGATGGAAACCTCTATCTAGTGGCAATACATGAGGCATATATTTGAAAAAAAAACTATGCTTATCTAAATTATTCTATATATCAATATGAACTTGACTATTCTTACGTTTAGAAGAATATTTTGAAATCACCAAACAACTATCAATCCAAGCAACTTGGTTCTTCTAGAAAATCCTTTCCATTCTTCTAGTTGATACTACTTATGGACATCCATTATCCATTCCTTTTAGAATCACATCCTCCCCATTAGATTTGAACTTAGGTTCCATTGTTTGGTAGTTTGAAGTATACTCACCCAATGAATGTAGCCACTGTACAACCAAAATTACATCAACTTCTCCCAAACCAATAACATACAATTCATCACACACCTTATGATCTCCAAATGTTATATCTAGCTTCCAAACTCTCTCCTTGTAGGGTAAATTATATCCATCTACCACAATGATAGTGAAACCTTCAAATTATTTTGCATTTAGATTTTTTCTCTTCACAAGTGCCTCATCAATGAAGTTGTGGGTAGCTCCTCCATCAATTAGAATAGCCACTCTTTTTTTGAAAAGGACTCCTCAAACTTTGAAAGAGTGGTAGATATATGTGTGATAGAATACCATCATCGTATTGTTTCTTATCTTCCTCCCTCAAAAGGGTATCTTTAGAATCATGAAACTCTTTGGGCCTTTCTAATTCTAATTATTTATCAAAAAGGACTTCTATATAGTGACCTTTCCCCTTACCAAGACATTTGTGTCTCGAAACCCATTTCTCTCTACAAGAGAAACATAGTTTCTTCCGATGAAGCTCATTCTTGGTTTCATCATCAATCTTCTTAGGTGCAACAAGGGGAGCAGGTTTTTGAGTAGTCCAAGGCTTCTTTTGGAAATTTACTTTTGGCTTATTCCATATTAAGGGTTTTGATTTCTACCGAGGGACAAAATTCTCTAGATCAAAAGCTTTTTGGATGGTCTCCTAAAGTGTTGGGGGGTGGAATGCCTTCTCTAAGCCCTTATGTTGTTCTACCAAGCCTTCAACGAATAGGACTATGAGTCTCTTCTATGATATGTCAGTTACCATAAATGATAGCCTTTGTAACTCCACAACATATTCTTCCACACTTCGGGATTTTGTTTGAGGTGAGCCAATTCTCTAAAATGTTCCTCCAGATCTCTCTTATCAAATCTCTCAACTATTTTAGTACAAAACACATTGTAAGATTTGATCAATTTATGACCTTGAGTAATCAAAACATGGTACCACCAATCATGAGAAATTCCTTTGAAATGTAGGGTGGTAAATTTGATTGTATATTCTTCTAACATAGGTTTGAGTGCCAACTATGTATCAAGTTTCTGCAACCATGCCCTAGTAGTTCTCTTCGTAGATCCATCAAAGGATGAAATAGATAGCTTCCCTAATGAGTGCTCCAAATATTTTGGCTTAAGTGGTGAATGGTTTAAATTCCTTTCTTATTCTTCTTCATTGACAAGGAATCTCTCAAAGATAAGATCTCCTTAATTTGAGGGTCCAAAGCCCTATACTCTTTAGAAGATCCTGAGATGTCATCTTGGAGGGTAGTTTCTTCCCCTAGAACTTCTACTATCTGAATGAATTTAGGCTTAAGAGGCCTATTATTGAAGCTAGTTTTAGAGCTTTGTGTAGCAACTATCTTCTCCTTCTCTTTTCCACTACTAGTTCCACTAGTAGCACTAGATCCATTAATGCTATCATTCTCCAAGTCCTAGCATTAATTTGCATCCGCTAAAACATTTGGCCAAACATGTCAACAAGATGATTTTTACCTTGTATCATTTCCTCAAATCATGCTTTGAATTATTTTGCCTCATCATCCATGGTTTCTTCTTGACCTAGTTTCTTCAATTCTCTCATCCAGAGCCTAATCTTCCTTTCACTTGGCAACATTAGTCATTAAAAAACCCTATAGGCTGGAAAAATCATGCTTTGATACCACTGTAATGTCCCTAACATAAAATTTTAACATAAAGAATGATTTGCAGATTGAATTCAATGAACATCAACATATGAACACAAAGATCACTTTGATATATTGTTAAAATTTAGAATTTCATCCACACATATGAAATATCAAGTACAACTCACAAATAATGATCTAGAATGATATTAAATTCTACCACATATCAATTATATTACTATCAACTTCAAGTTATAGATTATTTGAAGCTCAAATGCAATCCCTAGATGAGAATGCCCTTAAGAACCAAAGGGGTTTTATCCTTTGATCCTAGTGATCATTGGGTTTTCATCTAATGATCATAAACTCCTATGGGATTTCATCTGTAGAAGGAATATGAATACAAGTGTCCCAAAATGTAGAAGAATTCCATAATAATTTGATGCTTATCATAAGAATTAATTTCCTATATTTATATGCTAACAATTTTCCTCAAGGAATAGGTCCGGCTTGAGCTAAAATGGTGCTAAATCCTAGAATTTGTATTTCAACATGCTACACTAGGTCGACCTTAAGGCCAATGCAAATTCTTTTGGAATTGGTGCACCAACCTACAAACCTATCCACACGCTTTCTTGGCCCCTTCCTCCTTGAAACTTTGCAATTGTTTTTGCTTGATCCAAAGGTGTCTTATCCTTTAAGCCTACTAAAATAGGTGCCAATTGCCTAGAAAAGTCATCTTTTGATAGAAATATCTTTCCAGTAATTGATCCATTCCTCTGAAGATTTGGATATAATGTGCATGGGCCATCATAGATGTTATGTTCTAAACCGCAAGCCGAATTATGCTTCTACAGACGGATACAAAGGGATTCTTGGAATCAATCCTTCTCTGGTATAGTGAGCCAAAACTGGAGATCTTCTAACAACAATATATTTTTGGTACTTGATCCATTCCCCTTAAGCTTTGGATATGCTATGAAGGTTTCATCATAGAGGCTATGTTCCAAACCGCAAGCTAATAGGATATTTTGTGAAGAAATGCAATATGATTCTCAGATTTCACTCTGCAACTGTCTTTTTAGAAAAAATGAACATGATAATGTGCTAAATATTTGTAATGTTATCTTAAGTATAGGTATGAAGCAAAAAAAACACAAATTTCATTTGAGGGAAAGAATTAATAAAAAAACAACTAATAGATCTAAATAAGTGTAGGATAAGTGAGATATGATGTCCACCTCACTCTTTGATTGCAAAAAGATCCTAAATTTACTCAACAACACTTTTAAAGAGAAAGGATAGAGAGTTCCCTTCCATTTGATCATTTCCTTATCCTTATCTTTCTTAAGGGAAATTTTCTACCTTTAAATCACATATTTACCAAGACACATTCTTCTTTATTCAAGCATACAACAAAAATTTTCTTTTTCATTTTTTTTTTTAGGTTTGAAGATTCTTTGAACCTTTAGGCTTGCTTGAACTCTTTGAAAATTCACTAAATACAATGGGTTTTCCCTTTCTTTTATTAAGTGTTTCTTTAAAGTTCTATCAAATGTCTCTTTCAACTCTAGAGGGGTATATAAATATGTCTTCTTTTAAATTTGTACCAATATCTTTGGATCTTATTTAAAAGCTTATACTCAAATTGCTAAGCTCATTACTATAATTTTAGGTCACTATAACCTAATGATTCTTGCTCTATTCCTTTTTGGCCCAACTTGTTGATGGTAAAATGTTGCACAATATGAAAATTGATGTGGCAACTTAACAAAAATAGAAAAAGGGCCCATTTTTTTAAAAATTGAACAAGTTATATAGGCTTCTAGTAACAATAGATAAGTAAATTTCAACACATGAGTAAAAATACAAGAATATAAATATTTTTTTGTAAGTAGTACATTTCACTTTTGATCATTGTAATTAAAAATCAGAGTCATTGTATATTTGGTAGAACATTTAAAAAAAATCAGGATGCCCCTTGCAACTACTTATTGAAGCCAACATATATTTCATAGTAATTTAACCAAAAAAATAAAATTGTATACACCTAAAATCAGTCATAACATTCAATTAATTAAATACTAGTTATTTAATTAATATTCAACTACATATAAATAAATTATCAATTTATTTATATTGTTCATATTCTTTAATTCTCCAAATCTAAAATCATATTCCTCTAAATTAATTAAATAAACAAATTTCATAAGCTTGTTTTATTTAATTAATTTTCACTAATATCAAATTAGGAATTCAAGCACATGTCTACAACTTTTTATGCCACCTCACCAAGGTCACATGAAATTAAATAATTCTAATTTTTAAATTAGAATTATCTTCAACAAACTTTCAAACACATGGTTTATTCCTCACACACTTGATTCTCCCACATATTTGGCATTCAAACACATGATCTTTTTCTCCCACACTTGATTCCCTCATCCAAATGGCATGTTGTCTTTGGTCAAGGGGACACCTTTCTGATTCTCTTTATCTCTACCATTCATTCCTCTTGATCGAATCTGGACCATCGATTGTTGCCACATCACAAGATGCCTCAAAAAGCCTATAAATATAACCCTTTGCCATTGTATTTTGCATCCACATTTGAGTAGAGTTATCATGCAGGAATATCGTTTGAGCATTGGAGCATTTTGGTGTCTTATAGTTACATTTCATATTATGTTTTGTTTCATAGTTACATCTTATAATCACATTTTGCTTCATAGTTTTGTTTTATGTCATACTTTGCATCATAGTTGCATTTTAGTTTAGCATATTCGTAGTTAGTATCATTTGACCATATGTAGAATCATCATAGTTCCATATCATAAGATTTTACATTCTAAAATATAACATCATTTATCCATTTTTTCAATATATCCATTATCATTTTCATCATATAGTAATGTAGGAATTTAATTGGCTTGCATGTTGAATATCAATCTCATTTCTTAAGTGCCATTCCAATAGCCTTAGTGCATATAAAAATCTAAGAGCAAAATGGTTAAAGGAATCTTTAAGAATAGAGGACAATGAGACATTCTTAAAAGATTTGTTAAATTGCAATTTAGAGTAGCTTCTTTGTTTTGAATCTTTGATATAATTTGTTTCATTAAGGTTTGTGTTGATTTTCTAACCCTCATATTTCACACACACATAAAATGGTGCCCACTATGGGGCTTAACCCCATTTTTAGCAAGTTTCTGGAAAAAAAATTGTAAATAGGCTGAAAGTGACGGTTTAGCACATCCATGAGTTTTTTTAGTGCATCGAGTGAAATCTTTCGGCGCATACATAAAAAAATTTGGCGCATTCGGGTTCTATTACGACACATCCGTCAACTATTTTGGCACATATAAGGAGTCTTTTAGCGTGTTCATAATTTCTTTTAGCACATTCGTCACTTATTTTAGCACGTTTATCAGTTCTTATAGCGCATTTATCAGTTATTTTAGTGCATAGAGTATTTTATTTAGCGCATTGATGTTTTAGCACATACAATGACTGTTTTAGCACATCTGGTTAATTTGGAAAAATCCAAAGATTAATTGGTGTTTTCTGCTTTTAGGTACTTTCATACGCTGGTGAAAGACAAATTTGTCAAACTACTCATGATTTATGTAGGGGTTGGAGTTGTTTAAATGCTTGCTTTTGGTTAAGAGATGAATCTAGCTTAATTAGAAAGGATAATGAACACCATGTCTTTCATGTTTGATGAATGGTAGGCATATGCTCTCCCCTTAATTGGGTGACCAAAAATCCAGACCCATCCACTTTTATTTGTGAGTGTGAGTTGAGTATATCACGTGTGTTCTCTCTTTGTTCACACAAACAAAGATTGATCGAACTACGAATATTTTTGCTTGCTTTTGTTTATCCATAGAGGGCCTACCTTGTGGGAGAAAGTAATCACCCAAGGGAATGACCCAACCGGTAACATGCTAAAGCCAAGCGACTTCCAACCAGGATATAAATGTGGGTACTTGGGGAAAGTTCAAGTATCATGAGGATTGTTTTGACAAGAAGGGAAGTAATGGTCTCTTGCCATATGGATGATCCCCCACGAACGAAATGTCTATACTATAACCCTTTGTTGTAGCAAGGAAAAAATCCTTATTCTATTTGTTGGTGCAAGAATGGTTGTTCTGAAGCTGTCCCACATTTTTGTGAATTTTAGTAGAGATGAGAAATATGCCATGGGAGATTCATGGGTATTGATGCTTGGATGCCCCGTAGAAGTGAGTGTTGTGGAGGGGAGCTAGTGGGGTCAAGGATCTAATCATCCACTATAAGTAAGCATAGCTAGAGTAAAATCCAAGTGGGAATTCAACAAATATAGTCCTACACAGCCTTAGGATTGTACATGCTTGATGTGTTTTTACCAATATGTTTTCAAACAAACTTTCAAACAAAACATCACACTAGAAGTGAAAACCTTGGTTCAAAAATAATCCATTCGAGTTCTCAATTTCCATCATTCACAAGGTAGGAACCAAACAAAATTCACTTGTCAAAATATTACATCCTTGGAAACACTCAGATTCTCAAAATTCAAAGCCAGACAAATAGAAAGAGTCACAAAAACACCAGATTTTTCCAGATTGGCACATTCACCCTCTATTATAGCGCATTAATGCAATCTTTTAGCACATCTGACATCTATTCTAGTGAATCCACTATTTTTTCTAGTGCATAGACCTTCTATTGTAGTGCATAGACCTTCTATTGTAGTGCATCCACCTCATATTTTAGCACATTGACCCTTTGTTATAGCGCATCTAAGCAATCTTATAGTGCATTTGTGAAATATTTTAGTGCATCTATCCTCTGTTATAGTGCATTTAGGATATCTTCCAATGCATTTTTCAAATAGTTTAGTGCATCCAAGTTCTATTTTGGAACATCCATTAAATTCAAAAACCTGAGAGTTAAACTTGTCCCCTGTTTCACAGTTTGAACCAAAATTCAGAATCTTTTTCAATCAAAATTATTCCTCAGGTACAATAGAGTCTAAACATGTGATTTATCAAATGATTTCATGAAAGATTAAAATATGGAAACCAAAGTCCAAAGTTCTTAGTCCAAAATCTCATCAAAAATGTCTCTCAACACTCTACAAATTTAGAGAGAGATTGGTCTTCAATTTCTACAAAAGAGCTTCAAAGAACAATCCCAACTTGTATTCATTTTACTATTGTCAAAATCCAAGACTTTTCCAAAGATTTGAGCATCTTGTACATAGGAAGAAAATTTGTCTCCTGTGTTCTTAGTTTGAGCTAGAATTCAAAATCTTTTTCATATAGAATCATTCCTTAGGTACAATAGAGTCTAAACTTGTTAAAATTGACCTCTACAAGTGGAATTCTTCAACCTAAACCAAGATCTAACATCTCAGAGTGAAAAAATCATCAAACTTATCACACCTTTGATTATTAATCCTAGTTTCATCATCAGGACTTATCATCCTTTCATCACGAAACAAAGCTATATAGTCAAATCAAACTTGGTCTTATTAGAATTTGTCATTCTATTTGACTTGTTGTAATCCTTGGTGCTCTTCCAAAACTTAGATCAAAGTTTAGGGGAAAACTATAACACTTGTATGCCTGTTCAAACAAGGTTACAAAAATAAAAACTCAAGGAAAAAGGACTCAAAAATCAAAACATTGAAAAGCCAAACATTGAAACTCCAACCATCGAAAGTCCAGCCATTGAAACTCAAAATAGTGAGACACCAAACACCATGGATGAGGCTGAAGAGAATCCCTTCCATGGAATCCACAACAATGATGGGGAAGAAGTAACCAAGGAAGATATTCAACATGTGGAACAAGATCCCAACTTCCACAAATGCTTAGAAAATATTTTTGAAAGAAATGGAGAAAAAAACTTTCTCATGCTAGCTAAACAAGGGGTCAAAATACCCTACAAATTTGATGTTAATCAATTGAAAGCACCACCCAAAAAGCCCAAAAATTATCCTGAACAAGTGGTTTCTCTAACTCACCAAATGAAGAACCTTCAACAACAAATTCTTGATATCCAAAGGGGAACCTCCAAACAATACTTGATACAAGAAATTTTTCCTTATCCATTTGATAAAAGTATCCACATGATCCCCTTTCCCAAACATTGTGAATTCCTCAAGTATGACAAATATAATGGCAAAACCGATCCAATAGACCATGTGAGGGAATTTAGAACCATGAGTCTTGAATTTGTGTATGAGGAAACATACTTGATGAGATTATTCCCATGAAGCTTAGGGGGAAAATGTCTTGAATGGTTCTCCAAACTCACTCCATCCATTAACACCTTTGAAGAATTGGTCAATAATTTCATTACCCAATATTCTTACAACATTCAAAATGACATCACCATGAAAGACCTTTGTAAGTTGAAACATAAAAAGGGTGAAGCATTCCTTGTATTCTTGCAAAAATGGAGAAGGTTATTTGCATGATATTCTTGTCCTGTACCCAAAAAGGAAAAGATAGAAATATTTATTGACAACCTCAATGACGAGATGAGCTATAGATTGGAATTACAATGTCCACCTACCTTTGAAAAACTGATTGAAAACATAAATAAAATCGAAGAGGCTTTGGTTAAGAGAGGAGTCATTAAACTTTACAATGAAAACAATTCATCAAACTCCTCCAAAAATTACAATAGTGGTGACAAACCCGAGTTTTGGAA
The DNA here is from genome assembly GCA_007258455.2 of Sequoia sempervirens. Taxonomy (NCBI): domain Eukaryota; kingdom Viridiplantae; phylum Streptophyta; class Pinopsida; order Cupressales; family Cupressaceae; genus Sequoia; species Sequoia sempervirens. Next base: position 689,415,001 of record VDFB02193867.1, read on the forward strand.
ACAAAATAAGAATGTTGGAAACAATGATGGTGTATTCGAAACCCAAAATGTAAAACATTTATTCAACTTAATCGCAGCTGCCACCAAAACTAATTAGAATATCAATCCTCCCAACAATGATTCAACCAAAAATTCATCCAACAACCAAAATTTCAATCCAAGCAACAATTAAGGTAATGTTGGATCTAGAACACCATCATATCAACAATCCTCAAATTGAAGAAGGTTTAAACCTTTAGGACAATCATTAGAATCAACATTAAAAGAACTCCTTGAAGCTAAAGTAATAACATTACTAGAGGCAAGAAATTAGGAGCCACTAGTTAAACCTCCATGGTGGAATGAGGCACATTTATGTGGTTATCATCATAACAAAGGACATAAAACCAATGACTGCATGCAATTACAGCACTTGATACAAGATTTGATTGACAACAAAACAATATTTGTAGGAATCCAAACCAACAATGATCATGGGGTGTTCAAGAACCCTCTTCCCAATTATGAAAAAGAGGAATCTTCTTCTTCAAATACCAAAGGCAAAAACATAAACTATGTCTATGATTGTACCATTCTTTGTGTTGAGGTGGTGGAGGACCCAATCAAAGACAGTGAAATCAAGAGTTAAACAAATTTTGCTACAATTGAAAATCAACATCATGATATCAACACCACCCCACATCAAATCAATGACCTTGTGTTCACAAATTTGATCACCAACATCACTACAAATGACAATCAAATTAATGTCATAAAAATCTTAGAAAAACAAAACAATTCATCAATCAATGCAATCACAAGAGGACATGCCAAGGTAACATTGAAAGGAGCTACCCTTTCCACGTCCAAAGCAACTAATGTTGTTCTTGCAACCCAATATAACATAGTTGATTAGTTGTAGAAGATACCCACCCACATATCCATATTATAACTTCTCAAGAATTCACCCGCTCACGAGGAAATCTTAGAGCAAGCTCTAGTTTCCACCACAATACCAAACAATCTGGAAGTTTGTCAATTTCAAACTATGGTGGGAAATTTGACCGTATCACATTGCTTATCATTTTACAAACATGATGATGTATCTAACACCCATCCACACAATGCTGCTCTTCACATTAAGGTCTTAATCCATAAGCACCTCATTAAATGTGTCCTAATAGATGGAGGAGTTGGCCTAAATATCTATACTTTAAAACTTGTCTGTGCACTTGGGTATTCTGAAAATGCTATTGATCCTAGAAGGAAAATCACAATAAAAGTGTATGATGATGAGGAGAGATCTTCACAAGGGTTGATAGTACTACCTATTCAAGTGGGACCAATTGTCAAAGACATAGTTTTCCAGGTGTTAGATAAAGAGTTGACATATAACATACTCTTAGGAAGAACTTGGATTCATAACATGCAAGCAGTGCCATCCACATATCACCAATGTTTGAATTTCCCTTTCAACAAGCAGGAAATCACTATTGCAGTTGACTCAAACAATCCCCAATATTGCAACACCCTCAAGAAAAATCAAGATAATTTTGTACCACACAACAGAGAAGCTCCAACTTATGGTTCATCAAATGATGGGAAACAACTAAATGCCTTGTCAAAGTGGGTTGAGAAAAAGGACCAACCAAAGGATAAAGGTATCGGTAATCCTACCCCACAAAATCAGGAAAGTCAACTTGAATCCTTCTCAAAACAAGTTGCCAAGATACACTTCAAAGATAAAGGAATGGGGGAATACTCATTTGAGCAATATTTATGTTTGTCACAACTTTCATCTTCTCCTAAATCATATGGGCAGCCATCAACATCAAGACAACCATCAGCACAACCAACCACCCTCTTTGGTGGAACTTTTGTAAGAGCAGGCACATTAGTGGATGAGTCAGATGACAAGGAAGTTTTAAACTGGTTATATAAGGACGAAAAATCATCACAAGCATCCACCTTAAGGGTCCAGATAGAGAAATATGGCAAAGGGAAGACAATCTTGGAAAAAATGGGATATGAAGGAAAATGTCATGTGGGTAAATGACAAGAAGGCATTGTAGAACCAATACAACCTACTACAATGCATACCAAAGACAAAATAAGACTAGGGTATAGATAAGAATCAAGAGAAGAAGCAAGACAACAAGCTATTGAAAGAATCCTACAACTACAAGCCAGCGATGATCATGAAACATATTCAAATGAATATGAGTGGGATTCACTATCTGAGGAGACTTGTCATGAAAAGGACACCGATGTAGTAAAAAATTATACACCCATATGTGAGGAGGGTCAAATTTCAGGTTATAGACTGCTTGAATTAGGATCACAACACATTGATGACTCTAGCGAAGACGATCAGGCTCAGAGTGAAACAAATAATTCAAAGGAGAGTTACCTTATAGACATTGATTTTGCTATTGGACCCTCTGAAGACATCACCATTGGGACCCTCACTACCTTTGACTTTAGCCAATCCATAGATTCCTTACCCTTAGTACACCCCAAACTCATAGATTGGGACCAAACTGATCTATCTGACAGCCCCGTCTTTTCAAATGATGACGCTATTGTCAACTTCCTCTGTTCTGCCAACCCTGAAATATATTTCACCATTGGACGTAATAATCAAGCTTCCAACTAGGACAGTGTCAAATCTTTCAGCTACAAAATAAATAATATAGGAAATAGATTTGATGGTGAAAACCATTCAATGGCAGTATCAGATCCAAAAAAAGTAAAAATAAAGAGTGTATCCAATGGTGAAAACTTGTCTAAGGCATTGAAGGATGGAAGATTTGATGTCACACTTCCCAAACATTTTTAGGAGAAATCTAAAGTATTGATTGATCCCACACAATCCATTAATATCGGCAATGAAGAAACAGTGAAGAATGTCCATCTAGTAGAATCCTTGACAGATCAAGAGAGACCAAACTTCATCAAATTCTTCATAGAAAGACAAATCAACTTTGCTTGGTATTATGCCAATATGCCAGGGATTGATCCAAAACTCATCATGCATCACCTATCTCTACCAGCAGGGATAAAGCCAGTCAAACATAAATTAAGGAAAATGCATCTACATATTGCCATTTTGGTAAAAGCAGAATTGAAGAAGTTATTAGATTTTGGATTCATTAGACCAATCGACTATGTCGAATGGATCTCCAACATTGTACCTGTGTCAAAACTAGACAAAAGCATCAGGATCTGCATAGATTTCAGGGATCTCAACAAGGCTTTCCCGAAAGATGATTTTCCCCTACCAAACATTGACATCATTATAGACCTAACAATAGGACATGACATGTTGTCACTCATGGATGGTTTTTTCAGTTATAATCAAATCAATATAGCACCTGAGGATCAAGACAAGACAAATTCTACATGCCCATGGGGAAAATTTTGTTGGAACGTCATGCCATTCGGGTTGAAGAATGTAGGAGCAACTTATTAGCATGTCATGATGACAATATTTCATGATATGATGCACACCTTCATGGAAGATTATGTGGATGATCTGTTAGCTAAATCATACACTAGAGAAGGACATCTAGAGATCCTAGATAAAATCTTTACCAAACTAGAAAATTTCAATGACTGACTAAACCCAAAGAAATGTGTGTTTGGGGTGACTTTCACAAAAATCTTAGGATACATAGTCTCAAAAAAGGGCATTGAAGTAGATCCTATGAAGGTCAAATCCATCATGGAGATGCCACCACCCAAGAACATCAGTCAACTATGATCTCTGCAAAGGATATTCCAATCAATCCAAAGATTTATCTCACAACTGGCAGACAAGACCCATCCTTTCATGCACTTGTTGCACAAAAATGTTTCTTTCTAATGGAATGAGAAATGTGAGGAGGCCTTCAACCAATTAAAATAATATCTAATGAGTCCACCTATCTTGATACCACCAACAGAACGAAAGCCACTCTTGTTATACATAGCAATGACTGGGAGATCATTGGGAGCATTGTTAGCACAAGAGGATTCAACAGGAAAGGAAAGAGAAGTTTACTATATCAGTAGAATGTTAAATGGCCATGAAATCAATTATACATCCATTCAAAAGGATTGCTCGGTAGTAGCGTTTTATACCCAACAATTTTGACACTACATGCTAACTCATACCATCAAGTTAATAGCCAAGATTGATCCCCATAAATACCTTTTTAGCAAAGCTAATCTAACTGGAAGACTAGCTAAGTGGGTCATGATGTTGAGTGAATTTGACATCTAGTACATTGATAGAAAAACAATCATAGGACAAGCAAATGCAGACCAGTTGGTTGAAGCACCCTTACCAGATGATCATCCTCTACACATTGAGTTCCCAGATGTTGATGTTCTCACCTTGACTACACAACAATGGACATTGTATTTTGATGGATCACACACCCATCATGGATTAGGGGCCAAAATTCTATTTATTACTCCACAAGGATATACTATCCCAAAATCCTATAGATTGATGTTCCCTTGTACCAATAACATGGCAGAATATGAAGCATTAATCATTAGCATCAAGACAACAATGGAATGGAAAATCCCAGAAATGCAAGTCTACGAAGATTCCCAGTTGGTCATTAATTAGGTCAATGATGATTATCAGACAAAGGATGAAAAATTGATGCCTTATAAAAGAATGATTGATGACTTTAAGAAATACTTTGTGGACATCAAATTTGCACCGATTGCAAGAGTGGATAATAAAGTTGTTGATGCCATGGCCAACATCACTTCCTTATTACAAATTTTAGAGAAAAGAAACCATTATGAGTTCATGGTGGAACAACTGTTTACCCTTGCCTATGATGATACTGAATCCCAAGCCATATGTCACCTAGATGATACCAATACCTACCTGAAGGATAACACTCTTCCACCTGACCTATCTCGAAACCAAAAATGAAATCTCACTTGCCAAGCCACCCGACATACCCTTGTTGTGGATTTCGTTATCGACAAGGTATTGAAAAAACTCTCCTCTGATGTATGGAACATGATGAGTCTGAAATGGATTTATGGGAAGTTCATGAAGGTATTTGTGGAACTCATTCAAGTGGTTTAACCTTAGCCAAGAAACTCCTCTGTTTGGGATATTACTAGCCAAATATGGAGGAGTCTTTTTAGTTCATCAAGAAATGCCAAAATTGTTAGATTCATGGCAATATCATCCACACACCAACACATGAACTACAACCTTTCACATCAACATGGCCTTTCTATCAGTGGGGACTAGATCTTGTAGGGAAAATTCACCCATCTTCATCAAATGGACACAAGTTCATTACCACAGCCATAGAGTATTTTACAAAGTGGATTGAAGTTGTTCCCCTAACCACCATCACAGGAAAACAAATCTCATCATTCACCTTGAACTACATCATTTGTTGGTATGGCATCCCTCAATCCATTATCACTGACAACGATAGACCTTTCAAGAATCAAGATGTAAAAGAACTTTGTGAAATATTTCACATCCAACATCTGTTTTCTACACCCTACTATCGTCAAGGAAACAACTAAGCAGAGGCCTCAAACAAAACTATCCTTAAGATCCTCAAGAAAACTATCAACGATGTTGGACATGACTGGCATATCCAATTTAAACCTACTCTATGGGCTTATAGAACTAGCATCCACACCCTGATCAGAGCCACACCTTATGCTCTCATCTATGGATTAGAATCCATTCTACCTATTGAGGTGGAGATACTATCACTTTGTGTGTCACTAAAGGGGATCATTTCAGATGAGGATTACAGAGTGTCTAGACTACAAGAATTAGAACTGTTGGATGAGCATCGGAAATAGGCCGTAGATCACCTAAAAGCATATCAACAGAGGATATGTAGAAGTTACAATCATAGAGTGAAGCCTAGAACATTTCAAGTGGGTGACTTAGTTTTGAAATAAAATCCCCGTAACCAACAAGATCAAGAAAAGAAGGGGAAATTTGAACCAAACTAGCTAGGTCCCTTTGTTATTGTATCAGTCTTCAGATCAGGAGCATATCAATTGTCCACACTTGAAGGGGATTTTTTTGATGAACCCCTCAATAGCTTGCATCTCAAGAAATTCTACACTTGAATCATTTGGTGCATCAAAAAATTCCTGAAAAAATGCAAAAACATCAAAAAATATCTTGAAAAAATGGTTTCCTTGATGAAAACTTGGAAAATAGGTGTCTTGGTAACAACAAAAAAATTAAAAAAGAGCAAAAATCCAAAAAAAAAAAATCAGAAAAAGAAAAAAATACAAAAAAAAGTGAAAAATAAAAAAAATCATAAAATCTGAAAAAGTGCAATAACAAGTAGTGAAAACATGGAAACAAGCATTGTTTGTGATAGGTTAGCTTTTCCATCTATTTGAGCATGCTGACCATTCTCTTTCCCCATTTATTTTCACCATCTATCTGCCTATCATTTGAAAGCTTCATGTACATATCTTGGCATCGCGGTCATGTCTCACCCTAGACTGGGGGAAAAATCCTAAACTCATTGGGGGAAATAAACTTTGAGCTTGAACCAACAGACAAACAATAGTAGAAAAAATGAAAAAAACATAAGGATCATGGTGCAACTCAACATTGAACATCAAACACCATTAGAAACATATCAACCATCCAAATCAAAACAATCAAATTAATCAAAACCAAAAACAAACTTCAAATGGATCATGGTCCTTCTGAATCATAGGTTTTTCATGAAAAATATGAATGTTCAAATGTTGTACTTTGATTTTGTTATCATATCTCTAGAGCACCTTGATGATGTATTGAACTAGAGGAGCCAGGAAGGAGTATGATTTTTCTTTGTCTGTTGTCTATTTGTTGATCATTATTACTGTGCAAATTGTCACAGGACGTGCTCTACAAAGTATCACTAATGACATTCTGAATTTGCATAGGAAAATGGTTAACTCTTTTTTGTTTACATTAGAAATACTTAGGTCATATCGGTTTAATTATACTTAGATGCTTGTGATAACTTGCATTATCAAACATCATAGAAGTAGTACTCAGGTCATCATGGTTTAAATATGCCATCGATGCTTGTACTCACTTTCAACATTTTAAAGGCTCAATGATGATAAAAAGCATGACAAATCGGCTATTGCGAATGACAACTTTTGCATATGAGATCTGCATGATTAAGTTAGATTGCATCCATCTTAGTTTTTTCATCTGTATCTATGGGCTTTCCAAGGCTGAATCAATTTCACAATGGTGTTATCTCTATTATTAATGGATTGAGTACACTTGACATTAACAAAAACACATCATTTTCATATGATTGCACATCAATTGCATACATTAGAAAAACATTCTTATATCACATCATTCATACATCCATACATTTCCATCATCAGAAAACACAAAAAGAAATGCATGGAATCTCACTTGCATAATCATTTCATTTAGTTGCATTAAAAAAAGAGAGGTCCACTAAGCTTAAATGAGCGAGTCTCTCCAGATTTACAAGAAGGTTGGGAAATATGTCATATTTTGTGAAGCTTAACTTAACAAATAATCTACTTGTTGCATCCTTCTCATGACTCTTGGAAGTTGGATAGATTCACTCATTTAAGCTTAAGACCCTGGAGGTTTTGAAGTTTCATAAACCTAGTTAGGCATTTGCATCATATATCATTTACATCATATATCATTTGCATCACATATCATTTTCATTACATAATCAAAATTCATCTTACATATTATAAAACATCATCCAAATAACATTTCATAATCATTACATAATCATTATAAACATCACATGTCATTTTCATTGCACATCATTTGCATAATCAAATCCATCTCATATAGCATGAAACATCATTTAGATAAATCCACCAAACATATGGCATCATCCATCACGCATTATCATATCATATCATCATGCATACATTCCATAATCATCATAAAATTAAGTCTCGTCATACAATCATTTCATCTAACATTCATCCATTCATGGCATCATTTATTTGCATCAGAAAAGTATAAAAACATCAAATACATCACATATCATTGGCATAATAAAATCCATCACATGCATCATATAAGCATCATTCATAAAACATCATAGAAAACCCATTAGTTGCATCATCATTTGCATCCATAACATCACATATCACATCATCATCATGTAAAACATCACATGACATCAATAAAATAGACATTAAATGTATCCATAGTATGTCATATCATCATCATCATAAACATAGACATTAAATGCATTCGTAGCATGTCATATAATCATCATCATAAACATAGAAATTAAATGCATCATAGACATCCATCATATACCATCACATAAAAACATATAATCATCACCGCATATCATATATCAAAAATCATAATGTCAAAGTGTACAAGGATATCCAAAGGAAGAAAGAGATACATCAATATCAAAAATGGCATTGTATCATAAAGTATGACAACAAGAGGTACATCATCAATATCACATCTACATCGGTGTATACATCATGTCCAAAGCAAATCAAAATCTTTCATCAAACTAGAGCTATGACATGCTACCCCTAGATGATGTTGGCATCACATGACCAGTACCTCCCCTCCACTTGATGAACCTGCCCTAGGATCCTTCTGATCTCCAAGCAGCGGCTGTGTGACACCCATGTTAATGGTATGAGATTGGGACCCGTCAGACCGAGACTGCGCAAAGCTCTCCCGCTGCTTGAGAGGAACCACCTCATGATATCGACCTTAGTAAAACGCAGCCTCCTAAGCAGTGTGGAAAATCTCTCAAAAATAATCTAATGTACCCACAACCATTGTAGCTTGTTGTAGCCTCTCGATAATGGCCTCGACTTGCTCCGCCTATCATCTCAAGGCATCCCTCTTAGTGGTCAATATGGCAATCTATCCTTGTACTTGTCCCTACACTTGGGCCTATATCTGTGTAAGCTGGGCGTACACCTGTTGCACCTGCTACCTAGCAGCATCCCTCTTAGTCGTCAGAGTCTGCACCTGCCCCTGTGCCTACGTAAGAAGAGCCTGTGCCTTCTCTAATTGTCCCTGCAACATTTGAACCTACACCTATAATGTAGAAATCTATGTCTGCTGCTGTTGAGATGGAAGTTTGATCTCTACCCGTTGCTGTGATGGAGCTACTAATGATCACCTCTTGCAAGGCACACTCGTCTCTTTGACATCAAGATATGGCCCTCCCCCTCCTCCATCACCTCCATCATCTCCCCCATCACTATCATCTCCCTCATTTCCCTCACTGCCATTACTTCTCTCCTCCTCCTCTAATCCCTCCTCCTCCTCTCCCTTCTCCCTCTCTACCTCCTCTCTCTATTGCCTCCACCCATGACCCTCAACCTCCTCCTCCGCTAACAATGGTGCTAGCTCATCCAAAATCATGATCCATGGGAATGGATGTGTGAGTATGTACATGTCATAATACTTTGATATCAACACATTGGTGATCTCTGGATGCACCTCACAAATTATGGTTGGTAATGCCTGGAAGTGCTACACCACTATATCATAAGACAAACACGACCCCCACTGTGTCGCATCCTGTCGCCATCATGCATAGCGGGCTACGCCCTGGGGCATGCTCTAAACCTATCTCAACACTCTCAGTAGCATAAATCTCTCAATGATGAAGCAAGTCCGACCAATCAAGTACATCGACTGAAAAAAAAAGGAATCTCTATGTCACCCTCGGGGCATTGCTCACAATCAACATATGGCATCCACACAACAACCTACAAATCATCCAACGACCTCCTCCAAAACTCCAACTTTCCTAGCCTGAGCTAAGCAAGCAGACTTGCATAGACGTGAACATAGGGCCTCATGGCTGGCCGCTGTCTGTCTCCCACTAGCTGACTAACTGCTATATGCTCCCAAGCCCAAACCTAGAGCAATGTGACTCTCGCCGATAGAATGGCCCCACACAAATAAACCACTTGGTGCAAATCATGGTAAAGATGGGCTAGCATACAACAACCACATGCATATCTCATCCCATGCACAATCATGCTCTCTAGGATCCTGCCCCATCCAACTGAGAGTCCCTTTGACCTGTGATCAGGACAAAGGAACCTTCCAATAAAACCAATTAATACAGATGACAACGTGGCATATGAATCGACCATGTCCCTCCATGAAATCTCATAACTACATAAATGGTCATCTTGAAATACCCATTGCAGTGCCTCAGTTCTGCCCTGCTCATGTGAATCATCTAATACTAGCTCTCCTACCACATGAATCCATAGAATATGATAGATATCCTTAGGAGTCACCGTAATCTCACCAGTGGGAAAATGGAAAGTATTATGCTCACTGTTCCATTGCTCATCTAAGGTTGTCAATAACCCCCTGTTGATCCTGATATGGGCATATCGATGAGAGATGATAACCCACATCATGTAATGATTGTTGTCTTGGGTTGTTTCAAATGGTGAATCAAATCCCAGGTCCTCGAGAACCACTCTCTAATCTATTAGCTAGTCAACTGCTCCTATCATCACAAAATCACGAGTCAGTCAATCAATCAACCAACATCAATCAACATCAATCAATCAATCCAAATGAATTAACCTATCAATCTAATAAGCTCTAGTGAGACTTTGATCAAATCTCGTGAGCATTAATCTATCAACTCAACCTCACCTATCATGAGGTTTATCAAATCAATCAATACACCTCACCTGTCATTAGGTTCATCAATCAACCCAAACTCACTTATCATGAGGTTTATCAAATCAATAAATGCACCTTGCCTATCATGAGGTTCATCAATCAACTCAACCTCACCTATCATGAGGTTTATCAAATTAATCAATGCATCTCACCTATCATGAGGTTCATCAATCAACTCAACCTTTCCTATCATGAGGTTCATCAATCAACTCAACCTCGCCTATCATGAGGTTTATCAAATCAATCAATGCACCTCACCTATCATGAGGTTCATCAATCAACTCAACCTTTCCTATCATGAAGTTTATCAAATCAATCAACGCAACCTCACCTATCATGAGGTTTTATCAAATCAATCAATTCAATCTCACCTATCATGAGATTTATCAAATCAATCAGCCTATGATTGCTCCTCACCTATCATGAGGTCAATTATCATCATACTATCATTGAGTCTCACCTATCATCAGATCAATGGAAACCTAACCTATCAAAATCATCAATCATCATCAACACAAAGGTTGACATGATCAAACATCATTGAAATCAAGGAGTCTCAACAAGAAAATCATCAAATTTACCCAATGCACCAAAACAGTGCTCAAATGCGCTAAAACACCCTATGCACTAGAGCAATTCATAAATGCGCTAAACACCCTATGCACTAGATAAATTCATCAATGCACTACAATAGACCTTCAATGCGTCGAATTACTCTATGTGTCCAAACATTTCACTGATGCACCGGAACAGAGTCCCGATGCACCAAACTACCTGATGCACTAATTTATCTTATCAATGTGCTAATCTAATTTCCCTATGCACTAGACTATTCTATGTGCTATAACAGTTCATGGTTGCACTATTTTAGGTCACCTATGTGCTACTTTATCCTATGCACTAATTCATTTAACCTATGCGCTACATCAGCAATCCTATGCAATAAAACGGTTCACCTATGTGCTATTTCGGTCTTCCTATGCGCTAAAATGTTTCAAAATACAAATTCAAAGCAAAACAAGTAGGAAAAGAAAATGCATGAAATACGAGGTGGTTTTTGGGGTACTCATCAGAGGTTCGTACGCTGTTGGGTGGTTGTACCGCCTGACTTGCTTGAATTAGTGCATGTGGTAAGGGATCACCATTCTATTCCAAGTTGGCTCAATCACTCTCACTCACAAAGTTTCTAAATTTCAAAATGCACAAATGAACTTTCTAATCAACTTTTTTTAACCTTTTAAAGGTTAATTAAGTGGCATTATATGGGGTTGTTTTATTTTTATTTTCAAAAGGGGCTTTAATTAATCAAATTATCACTTGCTGGCTCCTACATCATTTTTCAGGAGATAAATCATTTCTGAAGCATAGAATTTTGAGATCATCATCAAATCATTGAAAAATCCTAAAAAAATCCAAAATTCACCGATTTATCTCTCGAGGGGGCATATATCCATCAATATCTAAAAATCAACATCTAGGGCATCAAAATGTTTTTTTCTTGGCATCAGTATCAAATTTTTCTTTGAAGCAATGTGTAAACACATTACTTTAAAGAGGGAAAAAATGTATGCACCTAAAATCGGCCATGACATTCAATTAATTAAATACTAGTTATTTTATTAATATTCGACTATGTATAAATAAATTATCAATTTAGTTATATTGTTCATATTCTTTAATTCTCCAAATCTAAAATCATATTCCTCTAAATTAATTAAATAAACAAATTTCATAAGCTTGTTTAATTTAATTAATTTTCACTAGTCCCAAATTAGGAATTCAAGCACATGTCTATAACATTCTATGCCACCTCACCAAGGTCACATGAAATTAAATAATTCTAAATTTTAAATTAGAATTATCTTCAACAAACTTTCAAACACATGGCTTATTCCTCACACACATGATTCTCCCACACATTTTGCATTCAAACACATGGTCTTTTTCTCCCACACTTGATTCCCTCATCCAAATGGCATATTGTCTTTGGTCAAGGGGACACCTTTATGATTCTCTTCATCTCCACCATTCATCCCTCTTGATCGAATCTGGACCATCGATTTTTTCCACATCACAAGATGCCTCAAGAAGCACAACCCTTTGCCATTGTATTTTGCATCCACATTTGAGTAGAGTTATCATGCAGGAATATCGTTTGAGTTGTTAGCTCTCAAAAATGTAGGCTGAATGCCTCAAGAGGCTGCCAATCTCTTGATACATTTCAGGGTAACAGACAACGTCAAGAGAACTCAACCTTCTACTCTTCAGGTGCTACAAGACCTAGTAAGTGCACCAAGATGGTCGCACTTTTGTGGCCACAAAAGTGAAAAATGAGACAAAACGCGTTCGCGTTATAACGCAAACGTGTTTTGTCTTTTTAAAAGCAAAAAAAAAAGTAACATTCTTCATTTCTGTTTTTACTGTTTTCTATTTCTGCCCGTGGCCAAGAACCCTGCACTACGCGCTCGCGTTGTTGAGGAGGTGACTACTTCACATTTGATCAACTTGAGTTCAATTTTCTTCACAAATATGGCACCCGACGACGAAAAGATGCAAGAGGTAAGTTTTGTTTGGTATTTGTAATGAATT
>VDFB02193867.1:689428376-689557305 GCA_007258455.2 Sequoia sempervirens
TCTTTATTCTTTATGTCTTTGACAGTGTATGCTTGTGCCTTCTTGTTGCCCCTCACATCATTTTCATGTGTTTTCTTTTGTTCCTATGTTGGTTTTCTATAGGATCTTGACCCTAGGGGCTTGATTATTCTACTTGATCATTGTCATCCTATCTTACTAGCGTTGGTACACTTGAACCCCTCTTGATGCAAGTTTGTCTACTTTAGTGTGAGTTTGAAGCAAGTTCCTCCTCTCACTAAAGTGGGGGCTCAAAGTAGTATAAAAAAATGTATCCTTCTACATTTTCACACTTTTTTGGGCCCTCCCTACTAAAATTGGGCTTCTTTATGCTTCATTTGGTCCTATTTTGCATCCACAAGCCTTATTTAATGCATATTTTCAAGGATAATCCTGATACATATAAAATGACCACTCATAATTTAATGATTTTTGTTTGTATGGCCCATATTTAGTGATATGGTACTCATATTCCACCTTGGGCATATGGGTCCCACCTAAGTTTCGAGGCCTAAACCTGAATTTGGCATAGAACTTATCATTTCTTGAAATTTATGTCCCAAGCCTAGCCTATTGGGACTTATACGCCCCGACTAGCATATGAGTCTCACTTAGCTTGGACCTAATTTTGAATTCAAATTCTTGGTAAAATTTTATTCACCTAGGTCTGATGTCGACTTGTAGTGTTGTAATTTTGGAAAATTTGGCAGAAACAAGTATAAATATAAGGTTATTTCACATATTTTCTCCTTGCAAATTGATGAGAGCATTCCTATAGCAAGTTTATGATTACAATGGCTTACAAGAGCATTCAAGAGCATTTAAGAGTGATTATCAAGCATTTTGGAGCATTATTCAAGAATCAAACATGATGTCAAAGTCATCATGCATCATGTTTGTTTTTGAGATAACATTTATGATGTAGGTTCTTATGATTCAAGCAAGCATTCAAGTTAAGATACATAACATACAATCAAGAGTCAAGATCTACATTCATGCTAGCCATTACTTACAAGATTGTAGCCTTCATTCCAAAGGTTTGGTGAGTTGCAACATAGCTTATTTGTTCATTCAACATTTCTTCACTCTATTTCTATTCATTTTAAGGTTTGATTACCAAAATGGGGTTTGACCAAGGAAAACCTCTATACAGTAACAAAACAAAAAAAATTCCCTTTCTTTGATGTGTGATTTGCAAATCTAGGTTGAAGATCCATTAAAGAGCGAGATTGGAGAAAATTTGTCAAGTTGTCAAAGTTGTCATCTACATTGCAAGATCACAAAAAGTCATCTACAGGTTGCAATTCAATGTTTCGAACTTGGAGATTTGATAGGAGAGAAGCTACAAGAAAATATTAGAGGATATCAAAATTTTAGATCAACTCTGATACTCGGACTAAATCACCACTTGTGGTGTATGAGTCCCATTATACCAAATTTCAAGCATTTTCTATAGATCCTGGTTTAATAGTTCCATATTTTGGATTATGACCTAAAACCCTAAATTGGGACAAGATCGCCTAGCCTAGCGTATGAGTCTTAGTGTGCTTTAAAAGTCATATTTTTAGGATTTCAAACCTTGTTCTGATCTTCTTTAGTTTTCTAGGTGCCCCTCTATTGTTTCTCAGTTCATTCTTCTAATTTTTAGTTTCATATTTTGAGTTGCATAGTTAGGTTTACATATCATTACATTTCTTTCTTTCCAAGCCTTTGGTTGGTGGTGAACCCCCTTTTAGTCTTTAATCACACCCCTAGGACACCTTATTGCGGATCTCTTTCCCTCATTTCCATCCCTAGATTGAGATCTCTAAGGTTTCCTTGAATGAAACTTGAAGGAAATTGGTGGAGGAACCCTAATCCCCTTTAGTTCTATCTCCCAAAACATAGAGCGATAGTTTTCTACATTGCAATAACTCATATACAAATATAAATACAATGTGAAATCAAAATTTCTTTAGTTATTACATAATTGACATGCAAACATCAAGAAATTGCAAAAGAGGTGATTGCTCATTCCCAATTGTTGGATTGTTACCACAAAAATCATAATATGAAATGAAAAACTAGTAAAAGTTTATGAAAAAAGAAAAACCATTTACTAATCAGCTAAATCATTAGTTTTAAACACATTTTAGAACACATCTTATGAGCATTCCTTCTATAACCCTAGTAGATGGTTAATGTTATTGTTCTATAGCTATGTATGTCTTTCTTTTACAAGTTCCCCATCTTTAACTACTACTAGTATTTTGTAATTTTTTATGTGCTTAATCCAATACAAAAAATGCCTTTTATAACTCCGTAGGTGATAGATGCTACCAAAAAATTTAATTCAATCTTAAATATAAGCATGCACCATATAGTTCAAAGACCTGAAACCCACATAATACATTCATTCCACCATGCTTGTAGTATTTTGAAACTTTATATGGATTTCCAAAAGGGATTCCCCAATGTGACCATCTCAAGTTTTAAAAATGCAATAAAAATATAACATAACAAATAAGATCATAATCAAAATATTGAAAACTTGAATGTAAATCTCTTATTTCTCAAGTAGGAGCATTAAATAATAAAAAACATATTAAAATAAGTAGCATGTACATGACAATTAGAACACATGAAAAAAAAAAAAATTAGATACCTTGCATTTTATATAGATGCATCTTGAGTGCTACTTGCATGTTGAGGCACATTGTTGGCTTCTTCTCAAGACAACTAGGTATTGATGTTACAGCTGCAAGAGGAAGTTCAAGTAGAGCCACTGAAACAGAGCACTAAAGAAAAGAGGGATCTTGATCTACCACCATATGGGTGTATTAGTTGTGCATAATGACAATACAAAAGATAAGAGAGGCAAAACGCTATTGCAAAGCAAGACATATATACAGAGTTAGGCACAATAGGAAAAGAGTTATGCCGTAGAGGATTCTTAGATTCTAAATAAAGTGTCAACTATATACCAGGGTACTCAATGGTGAATCACCCGAAAATTTAAGATTCTACAATAATGTGAGACCCTATTTAGCAAATAATCTCAATAAACTGACTGATACATTGTTACAAGAAATCATCAAAGCAGTGAAATATTATTGGTATTGAGCAAGAAAAAAATCCATCAACAAATGTTGCCATTATTCAAAATTAGAGAGATTCTCATAACATACAGTTTGATGTAGATGCTCTACTACTTTCTCTAAGTACTTAACTCTATACTATATTAATGGCCAAATTTTCATGGTTATGACTCACCTTTTGAAAATCTCTTCCCTTTTTTGTATTGGATTATTTAACTTAAAGGGAATTAAAATCAACAATAATCAACAAAATGTCTGTTTCTTCCTCTTCTTGATTTTGTGAATAGTATTCTTTCTCCATGAGAACATATAAGGAAATTTCCTTAATGATTTTATATATATCATTGCATTCTCTTTCCAAACCTTTTCTTGGTGGTGAACCCAGTTTTAGCCTTTAATCACACCCCTAAGACACCTTATTGCAGATCTCATCCCCTCATTTCTATCCCTAGATTGAAATCTCTAAGGTTTTCTTAGATGAAACTTGAAGGAAATTGGTGGAGGAACCCCACTCCCCCTTTAGTTCTATCTCCAAAAACATGGGGTGAAAATTTTCTATGTTTCAATAACTCATATACAAATATAAATACAATGTGAAATCAAAATTTTTGTAGTTATTACATAATTGACATGCAAACATCAAGAAATTGCAAAGAAATTGATTGCTCATTCCCCATTTGGATTATTTACCACAAAAATCATAATATGAGAATAAGAAAGACCAATAAAAAGTTTATGAAAAAGAAAAACCATTTAATAATCAACTAAATCATTGGTTTTTAAACACACATTTTGGAACATGTCTTATGAACGTACCTTCTATAACCCTGGTAGATGGTTAATGTTATTGTTCTATAGCTATGTATGTCTTTCTTTTACAAGTTCCCCATCTTTAACTGCTACTAGTATTTTGTAATTTTTTATATGCTTAATCCAATACAAAAAATGCCTTTTATAACTCCTTAGGTGATAGATGCTATTGACAATTTTAATTCAATCTTAAATATAAGCATGCACCATATAGTTCAAAGACTTGAAACCCACATAATACATTTACTCCACCATGCTTATAGTATTTTGAAACTTTATATGGATTTCCAAAAGGGATTCCCCAATGTAACCATCTCAAGTTTTAAAAATGCAATAAAAATATAACATAACAAATAAGATCATAATCAAAATATTGAAAACTTGAATGTAAATCTCTTATTTCTCAAGTACGAGCATTAAATAATACAAAACATATTAAAATAAGTAGCATGTACATGACAATTAGAACACATGAAATAAAAGTTTATTAGATACCTTGCATTCGATATAGATGCATCTTTAGTGGTACTTGCATGTTGAAATACATTGTTGGCTTCTTCTTCTCAAGACAACTAGGTATTGATGTTACAATATAAGAGGAAGTTCAAGTAGAACCACTAGAATTTGAAGCATCTAAAGAAAAAGAGGATCTTGATCTACCATATGGGTGTAATGGTGTGGATAATGACAATACAAAAGATAAGAGAGGCAAAGCAACCTATTGCAAAGCAAGACATATGAGAGTTATGAGTGACACAATAGGGAAAAGAGTTATGTAATAGAGGGATTCTTAGATTCTAGAATAAAGTGTCAACTATAGGGGATATTGGTGAATCATGAGAAATTTAAGATTCTATAATAATGTGAGACCCTATTTATGAAAGGCTAATCTCAATAGACAATGACAAATTGTTACAAGAAGTCATCAAGTAGTGATATTATTGTGTGAGCAAAGAAAAACATCCATCAACAAATGTACCATTATTCAATAATTAGAGAGATATTCTCATAACATAGTTTGATGTAGATACTCTACTACTTTTCTCTAAGTACTTAACTCAATACTATATTAACGACCAACTTTTCATGGTTATGACTCACCTTTTGCAAATGTCTTGTTTTTTTTGTATTGGATTAACTTAAAAGGGAATTAAAATCAACAATCAACAAAATGTCTTCTTCCTCTTTTTGATTTTATGAATATTCTTTCTCCATGAAACAAATACAAATTTTCACTTAATGATTTTAGATATCATTTGCATTTCTTTTCTTTCCAGCACTTTAGCGGTGGTGAACCCCCTTTTAGTCTTTAATCACACCCCTAGGACACATTATTGTGGATATCTTTCCCTCATTTCCATCCCTAGATTGAGATCTCTAAGGTTTCCTTGAATGAAACTTGAAGGAAATTGGTGGACGAACCCTAATCCCCTTTAGTTCTATCTCCCAAAACATAGAGCGACATTTTTCTACATTTCAATAACTCATATACAAATATAAATACAATGTGAAATCAAAATTTCTTTAGTTATTGCATAATTGACATGCAAACATCAAGAAATTGCAAAAGAGGTGATTGCTCATTCCCAATTGTTGGATTGTTACCACAAAAATCATAATATGAAATGAAAAACCAATAAAATTTTATGAAAAAAGAAAAACCATTTACTAAGCAGCTAAATCATTAGTTTTAAACACATTTTGGAACACGTCTTATGAGCATGCCTTCTATAACCCTAGTAGATGGTTAATGTTATTGTTCTATACCTATGTATGTCTTTCTTTTACAAGTTCCCCATCTTTAACTACTACTAGTATTTTGTAATTTTTTATATGCTTAATCCAATACAAAAAATTCCTTTTATAACTCCTTAGGTGATAGATGCTACTAAAAAATTTAATTCAATCTTAAATATAAGCATGCACCATATAGTTCAAAGACCTAAAACCCACATAATACATTCATTCCACCATGCTTGTAGTATTTTGAAAGTTTACATGGATTTCCAAAAGGGATTCCCCAATGTGACCATCTCAAGTTTTTAAAATGCAATAAAAATATAACATAACAAATAAGATCATAATCAAAATATTGAAAACTTGAATGTAAATCTCTTATTTCTCAAGTAGGAGCATTAAATAATAAAAAACATATTAAAATAAGTAGCATGTACAGGACAATTAGAACACATGAAACAAAAGTTTTTTAGATGCCTTGCATTCGATATAGATGCATCTTGAGTGCTACTTGCATGTTGAAATACATTATTGGCTTCTTCTTCTCAAGACAACTAGGTATTGATGTTACAATATAAGAGGAAGTTCACGTAGAGCCACTAGAATGTGAAGCACCTAAAGAAAAAGAGGATCTTGATCTACCATATGGGTGTAATGGTGTGCATAATGACAATACAAAAGATAAGAGAGGCAAAGCAACCTATTGCAAAGCAAGACATATGAGAGATATGAGTGACACAATAGGAAAAAGAGTTATGTAATAGAGGGATTCTTAGATTCTAGAATAAAGTGTCAACTATAGGGTATATTGGTGAATCACAAGAAATTTAAGATTCTGCAATAATGTGAGACCCTATTTATGAAAGGCTAATATCAATAGACAATGACACATTGTTACAAGAAATCATCAAGCAGTGATATTATTGTATGAGCAAAGAAAAACATCCATCAACAAATGTACCATTATTCAATAATTAGAGAGAGATTCTAATAACATAGTTTGATGTAGATACTCTACTACTTTTCTCTAAGTACTTAACTCTATACTATATTAACGGCCAACTTTTCATGGTTATGACTCACCTTTTGCAAATGTCTTCTTTTTTTGTATTAGATTAACATAAAAGGGAATTAAAATCAACAATCAACAAAATTTCTTCTTCCTCTTCTTGATTTTGTGAATATTCTTTCTCCATGAAACATATAAAATTTCCACTTAATGATTTTAAATAAATTTGAGGTTAGAAAGGTGGATTTTTTTTTTGCATAGAATTTGGAGTGCATTCGACACATCTTAGAGTGCATATACATAATCCCTTCTAAAAGCATCTAAAATATAAAGACAATAATATAATATAATACTTCACTAAAAAATACCTATTAATATAAAATTAAAGTACTTTCTAAATTTATTCAACACCCCAGTCCCCTCTCTAAATAAAAACAACATTATAACCGACAACGTCGATTCCTTTAAAAAAGTGAAAATGCCAAGGAAGAAAAATGTTGGAAACGCTAGAAACATAAATCTCTCTATATAAGTGGAACCACATCCCCACAAATTTCTCTTCCACCTCTGAACACTAGTAACAATGCTCAGGTAACCTATAGGTGCCTGGCGAAAGCCCTAAGGCTCTTACCCCTTTCATTTAGTTAAGTCGGCTTCTATGTTCGATCTATTTTTTTACATTTTTGACATAGGGGGTTTTATCATTATTATTTTTTCAATAAGCAGACCTTGTGCTCAAAATACCATAAGAACACGAGGATTACAAAAGGATTTTACATGAAGGCTTGTTACAAGTTTCCAAGTTTTTTTTTTTATCTAAGATAATTTCAAATTTTGATGGGGCTCCTGACGATGGCGGCAGCTGCGGAGGATATGGCAGCGGTCGAGGTATGTTGGTGCTTCACTTCTTCAAGAATAAATAAAATGTAAAACAAACAAAATGAAAATCTTGTTTCTAGGGTTTTGTTAAATTTTATGAGATGCTCTTAAATTATTGTTTGTTGTCTATGTTTGTTGCATTATTATGCCCTTTTGGTGGATATTGTCAGATTTAATGGTGAATTTATGGATGTAGTAGATATGCTCTGTTTAGTAGAAGAAAATTATGATCTTAAGGTATTTTAGTGTCTCAATTTAAAAGTAATCTAAATATCAAATTCTCAAAAAAAATTAGGGAACATTGTTATGCAAGGCATCCAAAGATGAAAATTGTAGTAATTCATTTTTTTGTGTCAATTTTTGCGGTATTGTATCAAATTTTTAGAATCCATAGGCAGATGTATTTTGCAGTCTATCCATTTTCAAAAACTTGAATAATTACTATGTTTTGCAGAAGAGTGTATGCATGAGTTGTTTCAAATTCAATGTTTATTAAAATTTAACAATATTTATATCTAGTGAGTGAATTAGTATCAATTTGTTGAAAAATCTATAGGGATCATGCATTGTGAAGACTGTCATTGTAAAAAAATGCTAGCATCATGTATTTTATATGTTGTTGTGCTTTGGATGTTAACTGTTTACAATATTGATAAAAAAAATATCGTTTATGGAAGGCTACTTTCCTTATGTATGCATAATCATTTGTTAATGTGGAACATTTTAATTTGTTTGACAGAGTTCGTGTGCACAGGATATTGATTGATTTGCAATATTTTCCAAGGACTTTGTTGCAAACAACTAGTTATTTAGATAGTTTTCAACTTTTTATTGATGGTGTTTATGTTAGTGTAATTAATTAATTATTACACTAGCATAAGTTAACTTAGTTCTTGCATTTAATTATTTAAGTCCTAGGTTACATTATTAGATAAATCATTAAATAAATAGGGAAATATTCCCTTCCTTGTTTGGTGGGATAAGATTCCTTCTAGAACTTATCTCAATATTTAATAATCATCTAGATAGGGTTCACATGTTGTCACATGTTGTTAGATCATGACACATGGCAACATCTCATGCATCTTAGGTTTTCCTTCTTGCCTATATAATCAAGCATCTTGTTCATCTATAATATATCAATCATATCATATCTTTTTCATCATATCAATATAGAATCTCTATTGTGCATGCCTAGTTGCAACACTTTCCTTTGTGGTTGATTATCTTTCCTAGCTCAAAGGTCCTCCATTGAAGACTGCAGCTTCAGGGATTGTGCATCCATAATCGCAACATGGTATCAGAGCTTGTCCAGTAAAACATCAACCCTCGATCAAGAAAGTTGGTGTGCGAGATTCTTTGCAGGATGGAGGTTTCCATTGAAGGCTACTTGTTTCCACCCGGGGACCAAGCTGATTTCTGAAGCAGATAGAGTCATATTTGAGCTTGCCATTTTCTTCAGAAGGCCTCAAAACCCTAGGATCGCCTGCCCATTCATCAAAATCGGATTCATCAACCTGGGAGCCATCAGAGGTATTTCGGGGTTTGCAAAATCAATCATACTATCTGTACAATTTGCAGCAAAAAAAATCTTCCCTATCAGTTGCCCTATGAGGAAAAAAAAATTTATAAGTAGGCCATTTTCCATTTCAGAAAAAAAATTGGGCATTTATCTATATATTCTTTAGCAAAAAAAATTTTTGGGGTTTTTATATAGTTTCCAGGAAAATATTTTGATCGACCTCCTTTTTTAATCTTTGGTCGGCATCCTTTTATTTTTCTAGGGGCTCATTTTATTCCTCCATCAGCATCATATTGGGGTTAAAATTTTGGCATCAGCATTAATTTTTCACCATCGGCATTGTTTTATATTTCCGTCGGCATCACATATGTTTCTATCGGCACTCATGCAGAATATATTATTATCGGTCTTTGAAATTTGAATTTCCTTTGGCAATATTCAAATTTTATTTTGGGTCGGCTTTATTCATTTAACGTCTGTAGAATCTTTCTATTGGTTGCATTTATGCTTGCAGGGAGGGTACAAGTCTGTGGCCATCACATCACTGTCGGCCCCGTTCAACGTTCCCTGCCGGATTTTGTTGCCGACCGCCCGTCGGTACTCTTTCTCCACCACCGGCTGTTCCCGCTAGTGCTCACCGGAGTTTGTTTCCTGGCCGAGCTCACCACTGACTGTTGTTGCCGCCGACGACTGGTAAAGTCTTACCACCAGTTACATTGCACTCGCCGACATCTCCTCACCGACCGGTCGAGTCTCTACCACCGGCATTGACTCCCACTGACTGCCCGTGTATTTCCATTGGCATCGATGTTATCCACCACCGATGGAGCTCCTCCACCAGCGGTGCCATCGCTTTCTGCCACCCCACCACCACTTTGGGTGGCGCATTATTTTTTTTCCAACTTTAGCGCCAAGGTCACATTAAGGACCGAAAGCTAAGCCCGAAGGGGCTGATTTTTTGCTCCAATTTAGCCTGCAGAGTGCCTAATATAGACATTTTTTTCGTTTTATCACAACTTTCACCCAGGATATCAAAATTTGGCAAACGATATACCGTCGGAAAGGGAATTTCGCGTACTTTCTAGTGGTGACATCCATTCTATGAAATTTTTCTCACAGAAAATTCTACATCCGACTGAAGACAAAACCCTAATCTGGACTCAGAGCTGCATATCTTCTCAACCGTTTGTCAGATTTCGGTGATTCTAGCGGCATAAGGAAGGTTTTTCAGAGCTTTTTTATCAGTCCATCTCCTTGATCAATTTTAGTTCCAAGTACTCTTTCATGATATTTTTTTCAATTTGGTGCATTTGATCAATAACCTGGTTATTCTGAAGCTTGGGAAAAGATTTTTTTTTATTCGGGTTCTATCACTTCAGTTGTACATCATATTTGGAAGTCTTTATTTTCTATTGAAGGTCATTTTTCTTTGTTTTTTGTGGAGAAATTTCATTACGGGGCTTGCATATACTCCTTTGGTTATGTTGCACAAGGGTAACTATAAGTAATGGCGAGATGGGATCTGCCACCGTCTCCAATCACTTAATCTATTGCCACATCTATATGGTATAGTTCCTCATCCAAGTGAAGGTATTCATGAATTTTCTTGGAGTTCCAACAGGTACACTATTTTGTAAATCATTGAGATGCAAGTTGATTATGATGTTTTGAATGCTATTAATCATTGTGATTGTCCTCACATTCTTTGGGCTAAGCTTTGGGAGATCTATGGAGATTCAGATACTCCACCATTCCCCGATGGTCATGATTCAGAATGTGATTCTTCATATCAGGTTCCTCATGATGATATTGTTGTACACGAGGTTGATTACCTTGATCTTTCCAAAGAGGTTGACAAGGTTGCTTCAGGTGCTTCTTCTCCATCAGAGACAGTTGGTATCCCTTCACATTCAATGATTCCTTGTCCAAAATCATTGATTGAGGCTTCCACTATCATCATTCATCAGGACACATTTTGTTTTCCCGACTTGACATCACAGGATGGCTTCATTTCAGGCATCACTGACTTGGCTAATTCTATAGGATTGGAGGACATTCTTGAGGGGATATCACTCCTCTATTCAGATTTGGCTTTGGAGAATTGTTTTGAGTCTCCTCATTCCTTTGTCTCAACCTTGATTGGGGATCTAGAGACCATATCAAAGGCATTTGGTTTCTCTTCAAAGATTTCATATATGAGACTTCTTCCCTGTCATTCCATTCAGGACTTGAGGTTTCTTCAACATCCACCAATGGATTTGCTTCAGACTTCTTTCAGTGGTTTTGAGGACACTTCATTCAGGGGGGGCTATCAAGTCTCCATCACCTTCATCATATCACTATCTTTGGATATTGTTCAGCATTAGTTTCTGCATCATCCTGGTTTGTCACTCTCTTCATTAATTGTGGCATCTTCTTCATCAGGCAAGGAGACATTTGAGCAGCATTCAGAGACATCATCATCCACCTTCATCCTTCCTTCCTTCAATTCCTATCTAGAATGGGAAGCATCTCTCCACTTACAGTTGGTTTTGTTTCTTCTGAAAGGGAGACAAGTTGTTTACCGGCATTGGATCATGTTTTGTCTTCAGACACTTACCATCTTTGTAGGTGATCACATCTTCTAGGGGGGCTATATAGTCTCTTTATTTCCTCCCTATGGGGGGGCTATTGTATTGTATCCATGTGACATATGGTGTACTTGGGGGGTATTTGGGAGTCCTCCATCCTTCCCATCATATCTCACATATTTTTGCATTTTCATCTCCTTTTTGGAGAGGGGTTTTGTTCCCACTAGGTTTTCCCCTTTTCTCTAGTTGTGGGATATTTTCTACATCTTCATGTACATGGGTACCTAACATGGCCTCGTAGCCAGGACCCATCATCATCATCATCTCTGCATAATCATTGCATCTTCCTCCCTAAGTTGAACTTATGGGGGGTGTTAGTGTAATTAATTAATTATTACACTAGCATAAGTTAACTTAGGTCTTGCATTTAATTATTTAAGGTTACATTATTAGATAAATCATTAAATAAATAGGGAAATATTCCCTTCCTTGTTTGGTGGGATAAGATTCCTTCTAGAAGATGAGTTGTCCTTCTAGAACTTATCTCAATATTTAATAATCATCTAGATAGGGTTCACATGTTATCACATGTTAGATCATGACACATGGCAACATCTCATGCATCTTAGGTTTTCCTTCTTGCCTATATAATCAGGCATCTTGTTCATCTGTAATATATCAATCATATCATATCTTTTTCATCATATCAATATAGAATCTCTATTGTGCATGCCTAGTTGCAACACTTTCCTTTGTGGTTGATTATCTTTCCTGGCTCAAAGGTCCTCCATTGAAGACTGCAGCTTCAAGGACTGTGCATCCATAATCTCAACAATTTGTACAAGTTAGATTGATTAATTTTTAGAATTTTAGTAATGTTTGTGTGACAGACTATACCAAAGTATATTTTTCACAAATATATAGAAAATGGCTTGTCATTTGGATGTGGTAGTTTCTCGAATGTTATTTGAAGTTCTTTGAATCATTTGTTTGGTTGAGAATCAGTTTTGCAATGGTGACAAACTTATATTTCTAAATTTAAATTCTCTGGCCTTTCTGAATGACTGCACATCAAATAGGGTTGTGTGAAGATGGAATAGAGGCATAAGGTTCATTATTAAGGGTTCTCATTGTGTAATGGGATCATTTCTCTGAAAAATTCAGGTCTTGTAATTTGATTGTGTTTTATGCGATAGGCAACATAGTAATGGATTAATGATGCCATTTGAAACTTGTTTTCAAGGCCTGCTAATTTTTGTTAAGTCGTATTATTGTTTTTGAAAGACAAAAACCGAACCTTTTATGTTAGATACTTTTACTTACTACATCAATGACAAATATAAATGCTAATAATACTGATTTATATATGATTTGTTGTTCAAAGAAAAGCAATTCTTGAATAGTAAATTAAGAAAGTAATAATATACCAACTCATTTAATGGGAAAACTATTTTAGGTACCTGTACATGCATATTACATGCAGGTCTTACCATATTTAACTGGATTTGTGCAAATAATATTTTGGAAAATTTATATATATACTTTTCCCTGTTTGAACTTTATCTCAACATTAGAGTTTAGGGTTGATAGTACTATATATGTTAGGTTAAATTTGGATTAGGAGTGCCCAAACTGACTAGTAGTTAGGTCTTGTGTTGAATTTGATTAGGGATTCTTACATCTTGATGTCAGGCTATACTTATTGTATCAAATGTTCCATTACTAATATTCACATGGTTAGCTCTTTTCGAAATGGTGATCAAACTTGACAAAAGCAATCCTCCTCTTGGATAAATGTATAGGCTCATATCAATATATGATTTTAAAGCACAATGGATCTATTTATGAACTCAATTAATATTAGTTGAAATGAAATAATTCTAAAATTAAAATCTTTGGAATAATTCTAGAAAATCTTAGAAAAGGAAATTAAAGCTCATGTTAAAAATCTATTACACTTGGAAAGAATGGAACCATTGGGCCCCCTTATTGAAACATTCTCAACAAATTGATAGTGAGCCTTTCAACACTAGTGAATATATTAAATTCTCAAGTTTGATATAAGAGTTCTAGGGAGAACAATTCTTCTCATTTACAAAGGTAGTTTAAAATCTAATTCTAGAATTTAAAGAAACGTGAACTTTCCAAATATGTTAATGTAGAGTTCTTGTCATTATATGTATTAAAAATTTGATATGGGAGGAAATAATGTATGTGGTTTTCTGTTGAATGGGTGTACATGCACTTTCTCATCTCTTACACTTCCCTTTGCGCTTACTTAAATCTGTGTGTATAATCTATTCTAATATGTATGTGCATGATCACTATGTGAGTATTTTGGAGGTAACATCAAACAATGTGAATGTAATGTATGTAGGATTTGTTAATTGTCTTCAAAGGATTTGAAACAAGTCTTTGGGAGTATGATGCTCCTTAATTTTATTTTTTAAATAGACTAGTTTTAGGCATTTGGCTTATTTCCATTTTGTGAAATGTGGAAACTCTTTAACAATTTGGATTAACTATTATGATTAGTGGTGTTTTTAATCAAAATTCATATTTGTAATTGAGCTTGAGCTTTCTAATGAGAATGGAATTTATAGATTTAATTTATTTCTATATTAAATCATTTCCTTCACAACAATTACACCACATTCAAATTTGAGTGCCTAATCCTCTTTGCTTGACTTAACTAGCAATGGTATATGGTGAGTCATCCTTTGTGCACAAGGGTTTGTTCTAGTAGAAGTTGTAGAACACTTGATCTCATGTTCATGTTCATGGAACAGTGGATTGTTGTAGCTCATTAATTCCCATAAAAGATCCACAGAGATGAGTTTCACTAACCCTTTGTACTTGAGGTTATATTCTAGTTGTCAATGCACTTGAGCATATAGTGTGTAGCCAATAAGCCTCTCCTATAACAAATTGCAGGACCTTTTACAAATTTTCCATCTTGCAGAATATTCATTGTGTTTGATAAAAAGGTTGAAACTACTTTGTTGTCTAGAACTTTCAAGTCTAATCAAGGAGGTTGTACCTAACAAATTGGATTGTTTTTTCCATGGGGAGGAGTTGATGAAGAATATAGATTTAGTTTTGTGTTGATAAAATATGTCTAGGATTCTCTTTTACCATTTTCTAGTAGGTATTTTGAAATTTAACTTCAAGGGCATCGTTGATTTTGCATCACCAAACATATTGTAGAATATTCATTGTGTTGGATAAGAAGGTCAAGACTAGATTGTTGTCTAAGAGTTAATTTGAATTTTTATAAAGGAGGTTGTATTTAACAAAATATCAATTGCCATTTCCACCCTTAGTGAGCCAATGTAGATGATGAATGTTGGTCAAAATTGCCTCAGATTCTTACCATTTGTCACTAGGTATTTGGATCTTGAAATTCATGGTCATGATTGTTTTTTTATCCCCAAAACCCTTTTTTGTAATGTATGGATCAACCTTACTAAGTGATTGTATTGTTGTACAGTACCATTGAGGTATAATAATATGTTGTCAATATCTAAGAGATTGAGTGCTTCACCCTTATCAATTTGTATGCTCATTTCACAAGGAATAAGTTTCATCCTACCTACAACTATGATAACAATTGATTCTTCTGAATGTCAATTTTTTTGTATTGAAGTTTTTTTCTTTGATGCAGTGTTAACAGATGAAAACACATGTTAGCAGAGATTGTTGTCAAAGCAGTTCTTGTTGTTGCAGATTTGGAAAGAAAGGATGTTAACTTGGATTTGATTAAACTTGAAGGAAAAGTTGGTGGAAGGTTGGAAGATACAGAGCTGGTTGAAGGCATTATTTTTGAAAAAGATATGAGTCATCCACAAATGCCTAAAAGAATTGAGGACACAAAGATAACATTCTTGAAATGTCTTTTTGAGCCACCAAATCCAAAGACAAAGCATAAGGTTAACATTGATATAGTTGAGAAGTTTGAAGCTTTACGAGGGAAGGGAAGACAACACTTTGATGATATGGTTCAGAGGTGTAAGGTAATCAAGATCTGTCTTCTTACTTCAGAATTATATCTATTGGTTTTTTAGTGTTGAATTTTCTTTATAATTTACTAAATACAGACATCATCATGAACTAAATATAATTTAAGAATTTCCCAAGGAAGAGCCAATATGTAATTGAAAAATTCAAATGAGAACAAATAGTTTTCCCTTCAACACAAACTAGAAGGTTGTGATTGTGCATTTCCTCTATGCAGTGCTTGAGCTCCTCTTGAGTACCATAGGAAAAATTTAGATTATAGTAGTCCAAAGGCATATAACCTACACCAATGAGGAGTTTCCAAAATTCATTATTAGATCTATAGTTAACATTTTTAGCAGGGAAGTTATGCTTAAGATGCAATATTAAAAATCATAACCTTCTAAACTTGATACCAACACATGTTCTCTAGAGAAATTTTCAAGCTTTCCATTCATATCCTATTTAAAAGGCATTTGTAGATGGAAGAAATTGTAATATAATCTTGTGCAGTGTAATTATTGAAGAAAAGTAACAAGGGAAACAAACCTTGGGGAGCAACTGATTGAGTTGGTGGTGGAAACCATACAGCTATTATCCCACTATGAGATAAATCTACAGCTTTAGGAGCCAGCTCCAAGTACCGTCTCCTCCTACAGCTTTCCCAATTGAAACCTTGAAACTTTTCATTTGATAAAAATGATGACAAATAAGAACTTAAATCCCAAAATTCCCAGCCAATTTGAATATTCTCCAAACAAGAACAAAACTAATATCTATATTCCTCAACATTCAATCAACTATGTTATATACTTTCTAAATAACCATTTTTCATTGTCACCTTTAGAATAGTTAATATAATGGTCATAAATGCAAATCATATGTACATATATTATAAAACTACCTTGACATAGGAAATATTGTACAACATTAAAGCATAAAATTTTGCTTTATAAAAGCAAGTAATACAGGAGGGTGTATTTGACTAACTTTGTAATTAATGATTACTTGCAAAGAATGAAAATTGTTTTCTTAGTTTCTATTTGTATAGAACACAATTGTTTCAAGATAGATGTTCTAAAAATGATCAAACCCATTCCCATAAGCAAAACTCACAAGATAGAGAAATGTAAACTGAATCACCTAAATTCTAACCCACTCTATATTTTCTAGGATTCTTAAAAATGTTTTCAAAGACAACGTCTTGAAACATAGTCACTTAACTCACTATTGAGAAAAACCAACAAAAAAGAGATTTAAATACGCTACTTGGGGAAAATCTCATACATTTTCCTTTATCCTGCATTGCAAGTCTACAAATATAAGTTCCTTTTGAAAAATATTGGCTATGTGGAATGTTTCTCACTCCATATTGTATGTTTTTTTTCCATCCTCCACATCCAAGTTTGCAACCTCGTTCTAAATCATCTTTACCAAGTCAACTTTCTTCTTGTCAGGTACTTCCTTGGCGACTTCTTGTTTGGTTGCTTCATAGATGTTTGAACTAACTGCATGTCAAGGTTCTTAATACAACCCACTTTCACATCATATACAACCTACAGTCAATTATTGTTTTTAATATTATAATTTTTGTTAGTTACTTTCTCAAATAAATCTTAGTTTGTAGACATTAACAACAAGTTTGGGACTTTACAACATTAATGGTGTTGATTGTATGTAATAATAAGGTTTGCTTCAAAGTCTATCTTTGGGAATATCTTTATCAGATCTTATATTTCTATCTTTGTCATAAATCCAAGCTCATTTACTCCTTTTGATAGACCCATTCTTAGTTGTAGTACAAAACACACCTTTGTAGAACCATCCCCTTCTTCAAATTTTGCTTCTTCAAGCTCCTATGAATGACCTGACCACTTAGCCTCTACATCCCCTTTGATGTTTTTTAGTTGACTGAATTGTTCATTATGCCTTTGATTCCACACCTTTCATATTATCTTTAAATTATTCTAAAATACTGCACAACGCCCAAGTTTGAAAGAATTCAATTCCGTGGTGATAGATTCTTTGAGCATAGTCTTTTAGATACCTCCCATAAGCTGTGAGATCGTTGATCTGGGCAATCATGCCATCATCATCCTGATCCTCAAAATGAGGTAGCTGTATGAATATTTGTACGGTGACAAAGACTTAAGACAAGTATCCAATTTATGGCTCTAAAGTTTCATTGATAACTTTCAACCTCTCCATTGTCTCATCATCTTTACTCCACTGATTCACATTGGCTTCTCTGCTACAATGAAATATTTGGTTTCCTTTTTCCCTAGAAGTGACTTTTTGTTGAAGCCATAATCATCCTTGGTCATATCAAACTTGTTTTTTTTACTTTTAGGGAGGCCACTTAGGATTCAATCCTCTGATTTTATTTTCGTACTTAATATCCATAACTGTCTTCACTTTCTTTAGTGTTTTTTCTGCCAGAAAATAGGCAAGATCAGCTTTTAGTCACCTTCACTTTCTGGTGATTTTTTTGCTAGCAAAGAAGATATACTTTTTTAAATTAATTTATATGTCAAACTATTCTTTTATACAATTCTTCTCTATTGAAGCTGAGTGTATTTTTGAGTTTTGACCAACATTTGTTCATTTGTGGTCAATATTAAATATAATCTATTTGTGATTTTGAATCCACTCTTGATCTAAAAATGTTTGACTTGTTAAGATTTCAATAAAAGTATCCATTCCTGATGTGTTTTTGGTTTTAGTTTCAAGGTAATGGTATTTCATTGACACAAAACTATACTACTATATTTTTATCAATTTGTGGAGAGTTGGTTTTTTTCATCAAATTAAATAATTGCACTTACAAACTTTCAAATTTCAAGAAAATTGACCAAGTGGAAATCACTACAGCTTCAGGATTTAAAAGATGCATCGCAATCCTTTGAAACATTGCAAAGTTTGTCGGATCGTGATGTAAAACGGAAGAGTGTGAGGAAGACAGGAAGCCATTCACGTAACTTGCTCAGACTTAAGCAGGGGATTGAATTTGTCAAAGTACTATTTGAACAAATAATTTCAACAAAGTATGCAAGATTATTTTCTCCACTTCCAGCGATGTTTCTTGTTTAAGCAATTGCCATCTCCTTCATAGATATATGCTCAGCAGTTTCATCTCTTCTTTCTTTAAGGAGCTTGAATTTTTGTTTGACTAAACTATTTTTTATCATGTTTAAAGATTGCATTAATCTTTTGGCAGGAAAAACAATAGTTTTATTATCATGTTTAAACTATTTCTATTATTTTATGTTTTGTGTTTTAAATTAATGCTTTTTGATGTATTTATTCTTTATATATATACATTTGATATTCAAAGTGTTATATTATTATAATAATGATATTAAATGGTTAGTATTTGCATTTTAATATTTATAATATAATAATTATAATTATAATATTGTCTTTGACAATTATAATTATACTGAATGGGTAATATTATCAATATGTATTTTGTTATTTTTATTGTCATGATTTCAGGGACATGATGAAGAACTATAAGGCAACAACCTGATCTAAAGTAATAGAAAACCATAGTAGATTCTCTACTAGTTACTGCTCTAAATTCTATGTTAATCTAGGCAAACTCAAGTATGGAGAAACCCCTTATGTGGTCAATGAATCTAAGACAATTTGAAAATGAGATGCACTCCAAGAATTTTTAGATGAAACAATGTTGGTTCTAGTATTTGTGAAAACTTAGTCTCCTCTAACACCATGTTTCATTAATCTTCATTTCCAATGAGGCTTAGATAGTCATGCCTTCACCTTATTGTCCACTTCTCCAAGCTCACTATTGCTCAAACCATTTACACATTCCACAGATGCATCATGAGTTGGAAAGAAATAAACCCAAAGTCTCTACTATGTGCAATGAATGTAACTTACCCACCACAAAAAATGCAGCTCTGCATTACCTCTAAAGCAACTTCATTATCTTTCATGAATCTCTTGTAGACAGGTCAAATCACCTTACTCATAGTGGCTGAGAAAATCATGACTTGCTTATCATGAGGGGTCATTTTGAAAATCTCATGGACCTCCACCATGGAATACAACCACCTTCAAGTCCATTAAATGGTGATAAACCTCTCAAATTTATGGCAAATATGATATGACAATTCTCAAGTATGACACAAGTCAAGAGCTACAACTTTCCTAGAAACGGGTTCAATCTATTGTAGTCTAAAAAGTACAAAAATAGTTACACTATCTACATGCATGTTGTAGTATTTCCTGTACAACAACAAAAAAAAATTTAGTGGAGTGTGTTGCAAAGCACAACCCTTGCAATTGCAAGCTTATCTTTTACTCTTTATTAGGGTGAATCCATTACTACCAACTTGGGTTTCATATCCTTTAGGAATTGAAGTGATAAATGTGTGGGTATGTACAAACTTTGTTGCCTCTTCAACTTCATCGAAAGTTGCATATCATCCATAAATAATGTTCTCCTTAATGCTAAAGCTTAGTAGAGTAGGTTCTTGTGTCACCAATTCAATTTGGCTTCTTAACCATTCAATTTTAAGGCTCTTGATATTCTCACCATCTAGAATAACTCCTAAAGTAGGATCATTCCTAAATTCAATACTGCCTTACACACTACCCAAAGTCTTTCCCTCTTGATTAATGCTTACAGGTGACCGAAATATCATCTCATAAAGCCTATGAGCAAAGGTCCAACCTTTCTCAAATAATTTCATACAAGCCATTGGCAATTAATTACTCCTCATGTGTACCCATTTCTACAAGTTCACTCACTTCCATAACAACAATATAGTCAACATTCCATTTCTACAACTGATAATGAACCAAGATCAAAGAAAAACAAACATATAGTATGTTTATGATAATGATGTAATGATAACAATGTAATTATGATCTTATTGTAATGCTCTCATATAAATACTCTTCTAATGATTCTTATATCCTCTTCATCATTTTTGAATGAATAAAGAATGTCCTTAAATACAACAACATAGCACAAAAATTTGCACGAATAATAGGTCAATAATAGGAATTAAAAAAATAGGTCAATAATAGGAATTACAAAATTCATTCAAATGTATGTAATAGCATACATTTGAATGAATAATTTATAAAAAAAAAATTGTAGACATTCATTGAAATTTTGACGAACACCTTGCGACGAACCATAGAACTTCCGACAAAGTTGCTATACATGCGACGGTATTTTCGTCGTACTTTCAACGATATTTTTTGTCGCATGTACAACAATTTCGTCGGAAGTTTTATAGTTCGTCACAAGATGTTTGTCAAAATTTTGATGAATGTTTGATGTTATTTTGATGCTTTCGAAGATGCAATTCGCATTGTGTTGTGGTTATTTTTCATTACTAAATGGACGAAGTTTGCGTCGATTTTTCGATGAACACTAGTTCTATTTTTTGTGGCGATGACTGACGATGTTGGGTTGTGGTTTCAACATTTAAAATTTCGTCGAAAAAGCCACAAAAAACTAGCGACAAAATTTATGAGTGTTTCGTCAATTTTTCAACAATAGTTTGTCAATATTTTGATAAACATTTGTCAGAATTTGGAGTCAAATACAGTAGTGATCAAATATAGGATTTATAAAATTCCATGTAGGCATACAAAAAATGGCCCTAATACATAGTCATTTCCTAGTATGGGAAGGAAATATATCACGTATTTCCTTCGTGATCAACACAATCTTCCATAATAGTAGCACGTTGATGTTTTGGAGTGACAAACACCTCTACAAACCATCAAGGTAGTAGTTAAACTACATACAAGCATCACAAAAACTAACAAATAATAGGCCATAGAAGAGAAAATATAATGTCAAATTTACTAATCTGTCGCATACCTCTTCCAAAGGATCAGAGCTGGCTATTGTTGCAGCAACTCCATGATCCATCATGCCATGAACATCACAATATACTTTGAACAACAAATCTTTTCTATTGTGATAATATAGATTTTTCGTTCAAAGTATATTATGATCTTCATGGCATGATGGATCATGGAGTTGCTACAACAATAGCCAACTCTGATCCTTTGGAAGAGGTATGCGACAGATTAGTAAATTTGACATTATATTTTCTCTTCTATGGCCTATTATTTGTTAGTTTTTGTGATGATTGTATGTAGTTTAACTACTACCTTGATGGTTTGTAGAGGTGTTTGTCACTCCAAAACGTCAACGTGCTACTATTATGGAATATTGTGTTGATCACGAAGGAAATACGTGATATATTTCCTTCCCATACTAGGAAATAACTATGTATTAGGGCCATTTTTTGTATGCCTACATGGAATTTTATAAATCCTATATTTGATCACTACTGTATTCTAACCTATACGATGATGAAATGGTAATGCAACCAAGTTCAAGAAACAACAATTGAACCTATAGGATACAGGAACCCATCATCATATGTCATCGGTTGTGTTAGCTTTTTCTTTCCTTGTACACATCGTGCCAACCAATAGTCTGATCCCTCTTCATTCCCTTGTGGTGCTACAACTGCATAGACATGTCATGGTTGTACAAGATCTGAAAGATGCTCATAGTCAATTGAACTTTCCATTCAATCTTCTAAAGAGGATTGTGCTACAGATAAATAGGTTAGGTACTGTGGAATCCATGTATGTACCCACTCACTTGACTCGCACTAATCTCAATCATATAGAATAAAATTATAACAAAAAAAATCCATCTCTCATGTCCATATGGTCCATACACCCACATCTTAGATTTGAAATGAATGCATCTTTGAAGAATCTCTAATTGTTTGACATTCCAATTTGTCTCCCACTCTGCCCTCCTCAACCAACCAAAAGAACCTACACTTGTAAATCAATTGTCCCTTGTTGTGATGTTGCACCACCTCTGATCTTCATTTGTTCCTTAACCAAAGCTCTCTTCACACATGCACATGCACTAACATGTTTTCCTTTTCCACGCCCAACTTCAAAAAAATCCAAATATGTGGTACACTCCTTTCTATATGCATCCTGCTCAGCCAATAAAAAATGTGATCATTCTTGAACAGTCATGTGTAGTTATCTGACCAAATTAGATGTTGACCCATTACAATACATTTTTCTTGCAAGAACTCAAAAAATATTCAAAACAATGTTGTACAAACTCAAATGAATAAGATCTATCATCACTCATGTAAAAATGGTACTCCTTGATTATCTTCCTATCCTCTTCTGTACTATCAAGGGTATTTATATATGTTATGTGGAAAAAAATAACAATTTGAATTGAATTATAATATTATGATTATACTTCATTTTGTGGTTGCAATGTGTAATTTTCAGAAAAAATCAACTACAAATACAATAGTTCCAATGGGGAAAGAGTCCTTACACATCCTAAATTGTTGATCCAACCATTATGACCTATGGCTATTCCTTGCATACTTATAGAAAATATTTTTCTTAAAATCAGCAATACTTACCTCTCTTGCAACCAACTCGCATATAGAATCCTCACCTCCACTCTTCAATGTGTATTTGATTGTCTCAAACCTTTTTTTCTCAACAATCTTGTTACCAAAATCATGGTCACTGCCCTCATGAAAGCATGCTACAAACATTGATAAACCACCACATTGCAAACATATTTCATTTAAACAATCATTTCTATAAAATAAGAAACCATCACCTCTAATGTATAAAAATGAGTCTAACAAGTCCCTAGATGACTTGGGAAGTTGCATTGTATGACACTCCTACAACATTTCATCACTATGCATAGTAGAATGAATATGGCATAATAATTCATGATACATTGAAAAATCAACATGGTATTTACAACATGTGTATTATGAACATTAATAGGTACACAATAAAATTGCTTGAAAGACTCAAAAGGCCTTTGTGAGATTTGTAAATTTGGATGTTCTTGACAAAATTATTTGTACAAAATTATTTGGCTACATTCCAAGAAATGTTAAGGATGTGGTGTACGATCTCGATTACCAATTTGTAACTTTAAAACATGCTTTACATTTAGTGATACTCTAGAGTGAGAGTTCCAAAATTGTTCAGTTTGCATCTTTACATTATCAGTTAGCTTCTTATCAACATGTGGAAGCCTCCCACTAAAATCCCACATATCATTCTGAAGAGGACTATCGAGTCTTCCTTTTCTTGAGAGTGCTCTATTCAATGTTTTACAATTTAGATTTAAATCAATACAAGTTTGTCTCATTAAACGAGCCTTTCTCAAATGATGGATTACTAGTGAGGTTGTGATCACTCTACGAGCAACCCTTTTATCTATTTCCTTACTAGTATTTCCAATAGAGGTTAGAGCATTAAAAATATTTTTTACAATAATACTATTTTTTCCAATTTTTTGGTGACGAATCTTCAATTTTTTCAATAATGGTCTCATTTTGTAAATCTTAAGCAATTGCACAAAAAAATTCGCATTGTTCAGTTAATTTCTTATCAGAAAAGTATTCATTGAACATTTTGGTAGCCCACAAACCAACCATTCGTTGTGACCTTTTTCCTTCAAGATTATCTATTATGTTCCCATCTATTTCAATCAACCATTTAAGGGTTCTCATGTAATTAGGTGTTACATAAGGTTCATTTTCAACATTTTCATTTTCAAGTTCAATGTTATTAACATTTTCATTCTCACTATTTTCAATATTTTCAACATTTTCAATAACAATTTCACTTTCAACAACAATTTCATTTTTAACAACATTTTCATTTTCATTAATAACACAATAATTTTAGATTCTAGGAGCAATGGAGGACTGCACGAAATGAAGCACTGGTTTTTTTGATAACATAAATTTTCCAAAAAATTCCTACCATTCTAGAATGACTTCGGCCTTTCATGGAGTAGATTAGAATAGTAGGGGCATTCCTTTGTTTCCTTTTGATGCAGCATCACACAGATCAACATCTAGGTTATTGGGAAATTCTTTTTCTTTGGCTGATCTGTGTAGGATCTAGACTAGATTGCAGTTTAAATGCTTAAACTTTTACAATGCTTTTACAATGATTATTTCAAGTTAATTAAATCGAAATTAACTTAAGGAAATAACAGAATGAAAGAATTAACAAGGTGATTATAACAGAAAGGAAATTAGAGACAGAAAGAGAGAGAAGAAGAGAAGTGCAAACAACGCTTGATAACGGAGTTCGTCCCTAAGGACTACGTCTCCGGGTCCACTCCAATAGAGAGACCGATCCGATTAACTCCAAAATCGATTACAAATGATGCACCAAGACCATCAGTTCGGCAGCATAACAGGGCTCCGACATTCATCAATGGCTTGAAAATTCTTCAACAAGACCCCTCTCTTCCGTGTTGCCTCAGTGTCAAGACTTCATCACCTGGAAAAACTTGATTACAATCCTCACCTCAAGCCCCCTTTTTATACATAAAATTTTCTCAATTTGGTTACTAACCAATTGATTTGAAAATATTCACCTTATCTCTCCAAATACATAAGGATCTTCAAAAATCTTCCCTTATTTACATAAAAATCATTAAAAATCTCCCAAAAAACCTCTAATATCCCATAGGATTATATTAATATTTTAGAGCCCTTCTTTTCTCATTTTCGGGCTATATTGGTTAGAGGTTGTTTTTATTGTTTTATTTTAAACTTTGAAAACATAGCCTTTTCAAAGCTTTTTTAGTTAGGAATATCTCCTAACTAATCGATATAAATAATCTTCACCACATATATTACAAACCATGCGCGTGGTCTATCGGTGGTAATGGTTTTTGTTAATATCTCGGCCGGTGCGGGTTCAACTCCCCCCGGCAGTCTTTTTTTAAAAACAAAATCCAAACACGCATTCAACAAAAACAAACTGCCACATATAGAATTCACGAACGCCGGCGATGGTGGAATGGTCGGCCGGTGATTTCGCTGCCGAGTAGTTGGGAGTTCGACTCCCATGCCGGTCAAATTAAACTTTTATGAATAGTGCAACCGACGCCGAGGAGCGATCGACGGTCCACGTGTTGCACTCTTACTGGATGATGACGCTGATGTGTTGCTGATGGAGAACTGACATGTCTGATGACTGTGTAGTGACTTGGCCGATGACTAGCACTGACTCAGAATATGACGTGTCAGATGACTCGATGCCAACTGCCAACTCGCCTGCCACGTGTCCAAATCCCATTCGCCATACCTAATGACTGGACTGCTGACTGAGCTACAGACTTGCTGACTGGATATGAATGACACGTGTCAACTCATGATTTGCTGTCCTTGCTGACGTCACCTGCCACATCATCATGCCACGTCGACATGTAGGGATTGTACGGACTGCCACGTGTCGACATTTGATTGGTCCATTCTAGATTCGTACCACGTGCTGACGTCAGCTGTACGGATGATGATGTCATCGCTGCACCTTCAGTCCACAAGTCAAACCTGAAACTTTGACCAATTGTATCTTGAGCCTCCGATGTCGGATTTCGACGAAATGAACATTGCCGGAATCATCTCGATGAGCTCTTCGACTTGACGCTGCTTTTGTCAATTTCTGAAACAATCATTTTTTCCGCTTCCTGGATGCCCCTGATTCCAGTTTGACCTGAGGTTTGACTGGCTATAACTCGTGCAAACGGACTCCTTTTCGCTCCGTTCGAGTTGCGTTGGAATCAGGACACTGAGCTCTTTCTGATGGTGTAGATTTTGGAGAAAAATAAGACACTTCAATTTTCACTGAAAAATGTCCACCGGATCAGGCCTCCCCACTGAAGACCTTTTGGACCTCCAAAAGTGGCATTTACTTTGACAATAAGTGAGGACTTGGCCTCCCCACTTGTCCTGTATCTCTGTACATCTGAAAACCTGGCTCACAAGCACAATGAAGACTGCAGAAATATTGTTGATCATAAACATAACTTTATCACTTCCATAAGCTTCTACATCAAATGTCGTAGCCACTAACCAACAAAAATTGACTAGCATCAAGCTGAACATCAATGCAGAAATGAAAGAAATAAGTCAACAACAATTCGATCCTTTACAACAGGAACATTTTTACCCAAGGATCCATCAATGCTTTCAATAATCATTTTCTCATGTTGTACTGCAAGTGCATCCTGCAACATCTGACCCTGGTTAGCTACTCCAAGTTCAAGTGTAGAACCACCTGTACTGACAGACATAAGAGTTAACTCTTTACTTGCATTAATTACCCTCTTTAACTGCCCTGTGTTTGCAAAATATTGATCAGTCTTAATCTTGCGAGAATGTACAATATACTGAATGCCATCCTTAAACAAATGATAATGATTTTGTTGCCTGTAGAAGATTGCTTTTCTGTCATAAAGATAAGGGCTACCAAGCACTATCCCACAGATTTCCAATGGAACTACATCAAATTGTACTTCATCCACAAACTTACTAGTGATTGTGAACCTTAAGGTGCATTGTCTTGTTACTTGCAACTTATCATTTTCACAAATCCAGCCTAGTGGATAAGGTTTCTTATGTTGTGTAGTTTTTAATCCCAAGTTCTTTACAACACTTTCAGAAATCATATTAACTTGTGAACCACTATCTATGAGTGCATCAATTTTATTGTTCTTAGCAACAACCCTTAAATGAAACAGCTCATTCCTTTTTGCATCTTTAGAGAAATCATTAACTGTAGAAGTAGAAGCACAACTAGCAACAATAACACCAGAAATAGAAGCTTTACCTTTTAGACCCATCGCTGTTATCTTAGTCTCGTCATCTGAATCTGAGCCAAGATCCATAACAACATTCATGGCTTTCTCCTTACCTTTCTGTTTCTGATTACGTCTTTGAGCCCACTTAGGCTTCAATTCAGGATGCAACTGCCAACAATGTTCTTCATCATGACCTTTCCTGTCACAATGAGAACAAGAAAGTTTCTCATCCTTCTTGACTGTAGCTGCCTTCTTTCCTTTCCCTGTCTCTGCATTCTTAGAAGATTTCTTTACATCATTATCAATCTTATCAATAAAAGATCCTTTACCCCTTGACTCTAAGTGTGTAGCTTGAACAGACACTTCATCCAAGTTACAAGGGTTCAAAACCAAAATAGAATGCCTAAGGTAGGAATGTAGACCTCCTATGTACTTCAACAACGTGTCCTGGGTATACAAAGGAACATTCAAAGAAATAGCCCTTTTCCTGAACTCATGGGTGTACTCTTGGACAGTTTGACCTTTCCCTTGCCTAAACATTTTCCAGTCCATCATTAGCTGCATATGTCCTAAGGGATAAAAGCGCTTCTTAAGAGCATTAATAAACTCTGCCCAAGTTAAACCGACTCTACCATGTTGTGAAACTTCTGCTTTAGACTTACTCTCCCACCAGGTTAAGGCTGTACCTCCTAAACGAAGAGCTAATTGGATCCTATCAACATCATCTAATAGGTTCTGGACTCTACAGACCTCTATTTGTTGAATCCAATCATCCAATTTTTCAGCATTAAGTTCTCCACAATATTTAGGTAAATCAAATTTTACATCCAATTTAATTTTAGGCTTATATCCACTCTTGAAAGGATTAGAAGAAATATAATGAGGAGAAGATGGAGAAGAAGGAGAAGGAGAAGAGGGAGGAGAAGAAGAAAAGGGGTGATTTGGTTGCTTGCCACCATCTCCATGTTGTTTCCCTTTCATGTCTTTGCTATCTTCTTGCTTCGACGAACCTTCTTCACGTTCCTTCCGTTCTTGTCTCTCCTGAAAAAGAATGTCCACCTTTGCCTTCATCTCGAGGAATGCTCTTCGAAACTCCTGCTCACTGATTTCTTCAGGAACCTCCATTCCAGAAACTGACATCTTCGGAAATGTTCTACGCTTCCCAATCTCAGGATTAAAGTCTTCGAGCTTGCCTTCGCCTTTCTGAATCCTGGATCTCGTTAGCATTCAAAAACAAATAACTGCAATAATAGTCTACTATGCTCTGATACCAACTTGATCTGTGTAGGATCTAGACTAGATTGCAGTTTAAATGCTTAAACTTTTACAATGCTTTTACAATGATTATTTCAAGTTAATTAAATCGAAATTAACTTAAGGAAATAACAGAATGAAAGAATTAACAAGGTGATTATAACAGAAAGGAAATTAGAGACAGAAAGAGA
Source organism: Sequoia sempervirens (assembly GCA_007258455.2). Lineage (NCBI taxonomy): Eukaryota > Viridiplantae > Streptophyta > Pinopsida > Cupressales > Cupressaceae > Sequoia > Sequoia sempervirens. The sequence continues at coordinate 689,457,099 of VDFB02193867.1, forward strand.
GAGAAGAAGAGAAGTGCAAACAACGCTTGATAACGGAGTTCGTCCCTAAGGACTACGTCTCCGGGTCCACTCCAATAGAGAGACTGATCCGATTAACTCCAAAATCGATTACAAATGATGCACCAAGACCATCAGTTCGGCAGCATAACAGGGCTCCGACATTCATCAATGGCTTGAAAATTCTTCAACAAGACCCCTCTCTTCCGTGTTGCCTCAGCGTCAAGACTTCATCACCTGGAAAAACTTGATTACAATCCTCACCTCAAGCCCCCTTTTTATACATAAAATTTTCTCAATTTGGTTACTAACCAATTGATTTGAAAATATTCACCTTATCTCTCCAAATACATAAGGATCTTCAAAAATATTCCCTTATTTACATAAAAATCATTAAAAATCTCCCAAAAAACCTCTAATATCCCATAGGATTATATTAATATTTTAGAGCCCTTCTTTTCTCATTTTCGGGCTATATTGGTTAGAGGTTGTTCTTATTGTTTTATTTTAAACTTTGAAAACATAGCCTTTTCAAAGCTTTTTTAGTTAGGAATATCTCCTAACTAATCAATATAAATAATCTTCACCACATATATTACAAACCATGCGCGTGGTCTATCGGTGGTAATGGTTTTTGTTAATATCCCGGCCGGTGCGGGTTCAACTCCCCCCGGCAGTCTTTTTTTAAAAACAAAATCCAAACACGCATTCAACAAAAACAAACTGCCACATATAGAATTAACGAACGCCGACGATGGTGGAATGGTCGGCCGGTGATTTCGCTGCCGAGTAGTTGGGAGTTCGACTCCCATGCCGGTCAAATTAAACTTTTATGAACAGTGCAACCGACGCCGAGGAGCGATCGACGGGCCACGTGTCGCACTCTTACTGGATGATGACGCCGATGTGTTGCTGACGGAGAACTGACATGTCTGATGACTGTGCAGTGACTTGGCCGATGACTAGCGCTGACTCAGAATATGACGTGTCAGATGACTCAATGCCAACTGCCAACTCGCCTGCCATGTGTCCAAATCCCATTCGCCATACCTAATGACTGGACTACTGACCGAGCTACAGACTTGCTGACTGGATACGAATGACACGTGTCAACTCATGATTTGCTGTCCTTGCTGACGCCACCTGCCACATCATCATGCCACGTCGACATGTAGGGATTGTACAGACTGCCATGTGTCAACATTTGATTGGTCCATTCTGGATTCGTACCACGTGCTGACGTCAGCTGTACGGATGATGACGTCATCGCTGCACCTTTAGTCCACAAGTCAAACCTGAAACTTTGACCAGCTGTATCTTGAGCCTCCGATGTCGGATTTCGACGAAACGAACGTTGCCGGAATCGTCTCGACGAGCTCTTCGACTTGACGCTGCTTTTGTCAATTTTTGAAACAATCATTTTTTTCCACTTCCTGGATGCCCCTGATTCCAGTTTGACCTGAGGTTTGACTGGCTATAACTCGTGCAAACGGACTCCTTTTCGCTCCGTTCAAGTTGCATTGGAATCAGGACACTGAGCTCTTTCTGATGGTGCAGATTTTGGAGAAAAATAAGACACTTCAATTTTCACTGAAAAATGTCCACCGGATCATTGGCGAAATAGGGGTTTTTTGGCCAATCGAAGGGCTCTGTGAGATTTCCTGGTCGAGTCTTTCATAATGGTTTCCATGAGGTTTTTTAGTCTCCCAATGAGAATCCTCTCCCTTTTTCCCAAGCCAGAGAAATGCTTAATCCAAGAAAGCAACTTCCTTTCGACATTTGTGCTTCAGATTTTGAAACTGTTGATGATTCTCGTTCTTAGGCAAATGTGGTTTCTGGTTAGGATACTCGAGTGTCCTTTTTCTAATAGTATTCTAATAAAATATGGAGTTCCCTTCAATCCAAAGTTAGGGAATCGCCATCATTCCATTGAAGGTCACAATGGGTCTAATTTTTTTTTCTGACAAGTATAGATCTATGGTAGACACACCTGTTTCTTACCCGAATAACATAGCTTGGAAGCATGATGATTTTTATCAGGTTCTCCATTTGCAATTGTGGAATGTGTAATGGGATAAGGTAAATCATTTTCCTTTGAATGCTTCTATTAAAATTCTATCTAGTGATTCTCTTTCAAACAATTTTTCTTTTATGAAAAATGTGCAATCAACAGTAGACAAGAAATGGGTCCGCAAAGAATGTCCTCCTCAGACCTCTATCAAAGAGCCTAGATATAAATATCTAGCTCAAATTAATTTTCCTAAAGAATTTTTGAGTGCACAAATTCAGGATCTTAAAGATCATGCGTTAATATGTAAATTTTGGAATTTTTTACCTTCTCTTGAAATTTTAAAAGACTTACTATTTAGAATGGGATGGAGCTAATTAGATATTTTACATAGATCAGGATAATGGTTTTTCCATTGTGTTCTTCTCCAAAAATTTGTAAAGAGATTTCATTTTAAAGGTTAAATTGTGGTTCTTTGAAGAAGTTGGGTTATATACTCAAGCATGGATCCTAAATTTTGATCCCTTGTTTGTTGTAATGCAATTTTTTGGTTTCTGGATCCAATTTCTCTCACTTCCATTAGATTATAGGGAATCGGGTATTGTGGAAACCATTTCTAATAATTTGGGGATTTTTGTATGTCATGACATGGACTTCTTCAAAAATCCACATAAACTGATTACAGTTTGTGTATTGCTTAGCACCTCAAAGCCATTTCCTTCATCATTGAGGATACATTCAAATTTTGGAACTTGGATGAAGGAAATCATAATTGAGAATCCAAATAATATATGTGCTTGTTGTCACTTATTGGGACATTCATTCCATTAGTTTTTAGAAACATGGGGTACTAATGACTTTGGGGTTTCGCCGCTTTCTCAAAATCAACCAGAAGTTGGTACATATGTGGTGGAAATAGTTGTGATTTAATCCTCACTAACTGTAAAACAAAGTGTGATATAAGCAAGGCTAAAAAGGAGAGGAAGGGAAAATCTGCAGTGTTAGATTCTTATCAGTCTGAAATGGGATTTTTTTCCAGTTACAGCTAATGCCATTGGTCCAGATTTGCTAGCACAAGATTGGGTACTTCTAATTGTATTCTTTATCAAAATAATGTAATTGTACATATATTTAATAATAGGTCCTCAAAAAATGAAAGGATCCTAAAGTTTATAATGAATTTTCCCAAGGGATGGTGGACTAAAATATAGTTTTCACCAATGGAAAGATCCTTCTGTTTGTATACACCAAACATCTCTATTGATGGTGCAGGGGTGCCATGTTAGTTTTGTAAATAAGTTATTATGTCATGTTTTTAGGGGTTTTGAGCTTATTTGGTGTGATAAGGTCATAATAGACCATTTTTCATGTAGTTGGAGTCATTAGGGATTAATCTTACAAATATTGTAAATCTTGCAAAAGTTGTCATGGGCAAAATTGTAAAAATGCAAATATTGGAAGACCAAGGGTCAAGTAAGTTCAAAAGGTAGTTTGAGTCAGTTGGATTGGTTATTTTTTGGTGTGTAAAGTATAAAATTCCTCACACAATTTGAAGCAAGGTTCTAAAGTTGGTTTTGAAGTGAATACAATAAACAAAAACTCTATTTTCTTGAAAATCTTGTGCAATTTGTTGCTACAAGTGTGTGTACGGGTCTGTAATGAGAATTTATGCTCTAAAAGGAATTGAACCTGGTGGAGGAATGAAGTAACTACATTTTGGGCTTGATTTGATTGAATTTCATAAAGTTAGAAGAGATTTATTGCCAATTTGTTGTAGGCGGTCTGTAAACCCTGTTTGAGGGTTTTGAGAGTGAATAAAATGTATTGAGGACACATTCCACCAATAGATTTATTTGAAACTTGGTGGAATGGGTGAATTTAGGTAAGGTTAGATGTTAGTGGACATTTCAAGAGGAGGGAGTAGGGTTTGAAGTATTTTGGATGCTCCCCTAGTTGTAATTTCATGTGTTTTGGCTTGAAATTGATGGCTAAGAGTTGAAGTTTGGTGTGAAGACATTGGGAAAGAGTGTAAGTCGGTTTGTGAATCATATGCAGACATATTATGATTTTTTTTAGGAATTGGAAAGGTGAAATGAGGCCTGGAGTATGAAGATCCAATAAACCCTCTCATGTGCAAGCCTAAATAGGCCTAAAACAAGGGTTTTGTGGTTTGAGTGAGTTTGTAGGTGTTTATTTTTCAAAATTTATGGATTCTATCTATTTGTGGCCTAATTTAGGTCAAGGAATAGATTTTTTTGGTTGGGGAAATGATTTCTTGGTAGTTGCTTTGTAAAAGTGACCTAATTAGGGTTTTGTGCAAAGCGTAGCAACAAGGATTTGAGGAATGTGTTCCAAAGAAACCTTGTGATCTTTTGAGGTATGTTTCTATAGAGCCTAAAGGGTATCTAGAATACAAAACCTTTTGTTGGTTTGAATATTATTCTAAAAGATATGCACAATTTTATCTATTTAATATGCTACAAGGGAATAGGAGTGAATTGATGAGTTGAATACAAAGTTGAAGTTTTGTGAATGAAATATTGCTTGAATTTGATTCAATTGTGATTGTTTCAATTTTTCCTCACTTCTCTACATCAATTGATGTCAAAGCATAGGTTTTTGATCTTTTGAAGGAGAAAAGTTGAAGTTTGAAGAAGGAAAAGTGGTAAGTTGAAAAGACAAGATGCCTCCTAAAGGTAGTGCAGTTCTTTCTAGAGAGATAAAGTTGTTAAAGGAGTCACAAGAAGAAATCTTAGCCATATTTGCAGCATTAGAGATAAAGAAAAGAAGAGGAAAGGCCACTGAAGAGGAAAGTGACCGAAAGGAAGAGGGTGAAGGTGAAAACCCTCAAGGAAGATTCTAAGATGATGAAGAGGAATTGGACCTTGATGAGAGAAGGATGATAAAAATGCTCAGGATTGTTAAGGGAGATGTTTATAATGTGATATTGGATGTGTCAATGTATAATGGAAAGTTAGATGTTGAAGAGGTATTGGATTGGATAGACGCACTGGACAACTACTTTGAGTACAAGGAGGTTGCAGAAGAACAAAAGGTAAAGTTTTCTAAGACTAAGTTGAAAGGTCCTACTCTAACATGGTGGAATTTTGTGTAGGGAGAGAGAGTGAAAAGATGTAAGAAAAAATAAGTTCATGGGATAGGATGGTATTGAAGATTAAGAGCCAATTTTTGTTAGGTGATCATGCAATTCAAACATTCAAGAAGATACAAAGCTTAAAGTGGAAAGAAAAGGATTTCATGGCCTACACTAAATAATTTCACAAATTAAGTATTAGGGTTGATCATGTTGAAGGTGAAAATGAGAAAATAGCAAGGTACATGAATGGCTTAAGGTTTCAAATTCAGAATGAATTGAGTTTAGCCACTCTAAGGATGGTGAAAGAATATTTTTGGTTGGTTACTAAGGTAGAAGAGAAACTAAAAATAAGGAAAGAAAGACAAGGAAGAGGTTCAAGGAAATCCTATGAAGACCAAGAAGATGCAAGAAAAAGTAAAGGCCAAGGTGTTGATCAAAGAGGTGGCTTTAGAGGCTTTAGAGGAATATTTGGTGGAGGTAGAAGTTCAAGTATATTTTCAAGAAGATGTTATCATTACAATCAGTTTGGCCATCAAGCATGGAAGTGTCTAGATAAACGAGCTTCTACTTCAAGTGGTGGTGATAAAAGAGTTCAATTGGTGCAAGAGGATGATTGTGAAAGTGTAAAGTCTCCTAATCAGCTTGCTACTCCAGAAGTTGAGGAATCTTTAATGGTGAGAAGAATACTCCTCAAAGCATCCAAAAAGGAAACTATTCAAGATAACTTACAAATGAAATGGAAAGGTATGCAATGTAGTAATAGATTCTAGAAGTACTAATAACATGGTGTCTATTGAAATGGTTGATAAACTAAAGTTGGAAAAGGTACACCATGAAATACCTTATAAAGTGTCTTGGTTGAATGAAATTCAATCAATCATAGTGAATGAGCAAACTTGGGTCGAATACAGTATAGGTGGATAGAGAGATAGGATTCTTTGTGATGTGTTTCCCATGGATGTGTGTCATTTGTTGCTTGGAAGACCATGGAAGTTTCATAGGCATGCAATTTATGATGGTAGAAACAATATTTATCATATTCAAAGAGATGGAAACACTTTCACTTTGACTCCATTATTAGAACATGTTAAAGAGAAAACCAAGGCAACTAAGGTGATCATGTTAGGTAAGAATGATTTTATAAAGCTTGAGGAATAAAAACATGAAGATTTTGGAGCCATCACTAACAATGAAGATGCTAAGACAGTAGGTTTAGGAAATGATTCAATGTTGGGAAGAAAATATGATGAGTTGGTGTCAAAAATAGATAAAGAGAAGGTCAAGGATGAATTGATTGTAGAAATGCAAGATCGGTTAGAAAGGCATGATAAGATCATGATAGGAATAGTTCTTTGTTCATTGATTCCAAAAGCGGCTAGTGGGCAGTCAAATTCTGTTAGTATAGAGATTTATGAACTTGATAATATAGAGATCCTAAGGGAAAAGAATTTGGTGGAAGAGATGAAAAAAAAAGGTGAGGTGATCCAAGGTGAATGGAAAGAACATGTGCGTACAAGTTCAAGTATGCTTCAAGATTCAAGAAGAGGAAAATTCAAGATAAGGATGGTACAAGTATGAAGGAAAGTTTAGCATCATTTTCAGATGAGGGAAAGATAAGAGGGAAAACAACAAGTCAGCTTGTGAAGATGGAGCAATTTCTAGGTGGCAAGGAGTCTATAAATGCAAAGAAAAATGAAAAGCTTTAGTACCTGACTTAGTGGAAAGGGTCACTATATGAAAAGTATTTTGGAGACTAAAGACATGAAGTGATCAAGCATAACTTTGTGTTGCGGCATGGTACTCAAGGGACTTGAATTCTTTTTCAGTCCAAGTGTATGGTGCAGGGGCACCATGTCAGCTTTTTAAATAAGGTCTTATGTAAATTTTTTTGGCATTTTTGAGTCTTATTTGGTGTAATAAGGTCATAATAGACCATTTTTCATGTAATTGGAGTCATTAGGGATTAATCTTGCAAATATTGTAAACCTTGCAAAATTTGTCATGGGCAAAATTGTAAAAATGCAAATATTGGAAGCCCAACAATCAAGTAAGTTCAAAAGGTAGTTTGAGTCAGTTGGATTGGTTGTTTTTTGGTGTGTAAAATTTAAAATGCCTCACATAGTTTGAGGCAATGTTTTTAAGTTGGTTTTGAAGTGAATACAATAAACAAAAACTCTATTTTCCTGAAAATCTTGTGTAATTTGTTGCTACAAGTGTGTGTACAGGTCTGTATTGAGAATTTATGATCTCAAACGAATTGAGCTTGGTGGAGGCATGAAGTAACTAAATTTTGGGCTTTATTTTATTGAATTTCATAAAGTTAGAAGAGATTTATTGGCAATTTGTTGTAGGCAATCCGTAAACCCTGTTTGAGGGTTTTTAGAGTGAATAAAATGTATTGAGGACCCATTCCACTGGTAGATTTATTTGAAACTTGGTGGAATGGGTGAATTTAGGTAAGGTTAGATGTTAGTGGAGGTTTCAGGAGCAAGGAGTAGGGTTTGAAGGATTTTGGATGTTGCCCTAGTTATAACTTCATGTGTTTTGGCTTGAAATTAATGGCTAAGAGTTGAAGTTTGGTGTGAAGACATTGGGAAAGAGTGTAAGTTGGTTTGTGAAGCATATACAGACATATTGTGGTGTTTTTGAGTAATTGGAATGGTGAAATGATGCTTGGAGTATGAATATCTAATAAACCCTCTAATGTGCAAGCTTAAATAGGCCTAGAAAAAGGGTTTTGTTGGTTGGGTGAGTTTGTAGGCATTCCTTCGTCAAAAGTAGTGGATTATGTCTATTTGTGATTGGATTGAGGCCAGGGAATAGATTTTTGTGGCTGGGGAAAGGATTTCATGGTAGTTTCTTTGTAAAAGTGACCTAATTAGGTTTTTTTGCAAAGTGTAGTGGTAGGGATTTGATGAATATGTTCCAAAAAAACCTTGTGATCTTTTGAGGTATGTTTCTAAAGAGCCTAAAGGGTATATAGAATGAAAAACCTTTTGTGGGTTTGAGGAGACTTCTGAAAGATATGCACAATTTTCTCTATTTGATATGCTACAAGGGAATAAGAGTGAATTGGTTAGTTGAATACGAAGTTGAAGTTTTATGAATGAAAGATTATTTGAATTTGATTCAATTGTAATTGTTTAAATTTTTCCTCCTTGCTCTTCATCAATTGATAATGAGCATTAGTTAGATGGAATAATTTCAAAGTTGATGTGGGGGAAATCTCTATTATTTAACTTTGATAGACAAAAAGAAATTTTTGAAGTTCGTTGCCCCCTCTTAATGCCTCATAGTAAAGAAAATTTTAATTTTGTTTCCATAGATCCTGAGGTGGTTGGGTTGGATTCCCATGTCATACATGAGCTTGATGAACATGTAACTTTGGAAACATGGGTAGACCAAATTGCGAATATGGTAGGATCAAATTTAATTGATGAAATTGCAAAGGAAGTAGATAATGAAGAAGGGGAGTTATTGTCAGGAAAATGTGTTAACCCTTTGCTAAAATCACTATCAATTACTACAAAAGATACACAAGAAATTGAAGAAGATACATTAATGAGTTAACAAACAAATGTTAAGGGTATCAATGAAGTGTATGATACTAATTTCAATTTCTCCAAATAACTATCTATCAGTCAAACACCTCTTTTATCTCGTGCAATTAAATCACCGGGTAAGAGAGGAAGGAAGTTGAATGCAACAAAGATGCAGGAGGAGATTGCTTTTTGGGATTTAGTTGACCTTATATGGAAACATAAAGAAAAGATTGAGGAGAGTAGGTTTCTCTCCTCGATCGATATGAAGATTGTCTCTTGAAATGTTAGGGGTTTAAATGCCCCTAACAAAAGAGCCCAAATCAAGCAGCAAATAAATTCTTTAGGGGTTGATATAGTTCTATTACAAGAGACTAAGTTATCTAAGGAAAGTTATGAAAATATAATTACCAAGTGGATTTTGCGGAAGTCTTGTCAAGTTGTTGCTCAAGGAGAATCTAGGGGATTATTAACCTTATGGAATACTAAAACTGTACAAATGGAATCTACCTCTAACAATACACATTGGAAATTGTTACGTGTTACTCATTTTGATTTAACTTTCTTGTTGGTCAATGTTTATGCACCAAACTCAATAGTAGGTAAGAAAAATCTTTGGAAGGAGCTTGAGCTAATTTTTGAACAATCAAGGGTAGAAAGAGTTGTACTTGCAGGAGATTTTAATGAAATTTTTTCTACTCATGAAAAGAGAGGAGGAATCTTGTCACCTCACAAGACAATGTAATATTTTACTAATTTTGTTCATAAAAATGCATTTGTGGATGTGCAACCAAAGAAAGGAATGTATACATGGACAAATAAGAGATGATATTTTCTACAAATAACTATCATGTTAGACAGATTTCTAATATCTTCAAATTGGGTAGTAGACAAGTATGTGCAAATGTCAGTAATTTTACCATGGATGAGATCTTATCATTTTCCTACTTGTTTAAGCCTTGAAGCCACTAATTCTCCTCAAAAGTGGAGAGCTTCTTTTAAATTTGAATCAATGTGGTTCAAGCATAATGAATTCTTGCCTTTATTGAAAATGTGGTGGTTGCAAGCACCATATGAGCAAGGTTCCATCATGTATAGGTTCTACAAGAAAATGAAGTTCTTGAAAGGAAAAATAAAATAGTGGAATATTCATGTCTTTAAAAAAAATTGCATCAAAAGGATCTGGCTTCTAAATAGTTGGTAGTTGTAAATGAGCATATTATAAGCTAGGGGTTAACTCCACAGTCTTTTGAGAATCGGAGAATTCTTCAAGCAGAATGGGAAGAATTAGTGTTGTGTGAGGATTTGTATTGGCATCAAAAATTTCATGAATTGTGGCTTAGAGAAGGTGATTAGAATACTAAATTATTCCATATGTTAGCTCAGGTTGAGAAAGTTAAGAATGTAGTGTTTTTCACTCAAGAAAGTGCATCGGGTACGTGGTTAAACAATGAAGTGGACATAATAAATGAAGTGATTAAATTATTTTACAATTTGTTATCAGCATCAGTACAACAATCAAATCATATTAGAGTAGAAAAATAAGACATGTTGCAAGCATTTCCTACACTAGTTACTGAGAAAGATAATGTACAACTCAATAATATTTTTACTCTTAACGAAGTGGGAGGTTGTTTTCTCACCTAAAAAAAATAATGCCCCAAGACTAGATGGATTTACAACACTATTTTTCCAAAAATGTTGGGATTTCATAGGAAATGATCTTCATAAGGCCTTGGAGGAGTCTTGTGCTTCTTGTTCCATGCTTAAGCAGTTTAATGTAACACACATTGCATTAATTCCAAAGGTTAAGGATCCAAATTCTTTTTCAGAATTATGTCCTATATCTCTTTGTAACACAGTTTACAAGATTTTTACCAAAGCAATCTATCTTCGCTTGTTGCCTATCATTCCTAAATTATTTTTTGAAGAACAAGGTGGATTTTTTCCTGGAAGGGAGACAATGGAGGTTTCTTTGGGGGCACATGAAGTTTTACATTCTATTTCATTGCACAAAATATCTTCATTTATCATTAAGGTTGACATGATGAAAGCTTATGATAAAGTGGATTGGAATTTTTTGATGCAAGTATTAAAGAAATTTGGATTTAATAATAAATGGTGCAAATGGTTCCTATCTTGCTTGAAAGGTGTAAAATTTTTAGTACTAATTAATGGTAGATCTTCAAGTTTTTTAGATCTACTCAAGGAGTGAGGAAAGGTGATCCATTATCGCCTTTTTTATTCATATTATTAGTTGAATCTCTTAGTAGGATAGTCAAAAAGTCACATTTACAAGGATTGTGGAAGGGTATTTCAATACCTTCTACTGATATATCTGTAACACATTCTTTGTTTGCAAATGACACATTACTATTTGGCTCAGTTAAGCTTTAAGAGGCCAATCACATCAAGTCTATTTTAGATAAATATTCACTTGCATCAGGTCAGAAAATAAATATGAAAAAATCAAAGATATATACTTTTAATATCAAATTGGGTTTACAAAAGAAAATTGTTAATCATCTTGGGTTTCAAACAATAGAATTACCTTGTAAGTACCTTGGGATACCATTTTTTATTGGGGAAAATAAATTTTCTTACTAGGATAAAATCATTCAAAGTATTCAGATGAGGATAGCAACATGGAAGAAAAGGTGGTTGTTATTATCTGGGTGTATATTATTGATAAAATCAGTTATTTTTTCCATCCCTAACTATTATATGGCAATACTAAAAGCTCCAAAATATGTGATTTTATTCATTGAAAATCTAATTAGGGATTTTTTATGGAAGGGGAACATTGATAACAAGAAGAAGATCTCATTTATTTCATTGGAAAATATTTGTGAAGATAAACTAAAAAGTGGTGCTAGGATACACAATTTATCAGCTAGAAATCAGGCATTAGGAGCAAACTTAGTGTGGTACACGTATGCTAAGCCACACGTGAAATGGTGTAAGGTCATTCAAGCCAAGTATTTAGATAGCACATATCCAAAGAGAATTTTACAGTGGAAAACCCTGTTACCTAATTTTCACCCCCAAGCTCAATCAGGCAAGGAAAATTGTGTTTAATAGGTTCGAGAAGGCAAAATGGAGCATTCGACCTAGGGAAAATGTCATGAATCTAATGTTAGGTCATAGGTAACTTAGTGAAGAAGCCTACCTTATTCTGGTTTGGCATGAAAATCTTCTAAGGAGAGAGTCGCCAAGACCCTAGGAACATCACGGCGAGTGGGATTCACCTACAAGTCCCTATCGGCAAGACATCGGTCATTGTCCCGACGACAAAAGGATATTCATTTCGGCGGAAGTTCTTTTCTTTAGAGAGAAGTCTCAGCGAATGTATCGGGTCTCACCAACAAAGCAAAGTAGGATCCCTTCGGCGTATGTAAGCAGATTTCAGGGTAACCTATAGTGCTCGGTGAAAGGTCCCAGCGAAGAGGTGAAGTCACACTGACTGCATTCTTTCAAGGTAACAAAGAGTCTCAGAGAGAAGTCTTAGCGAGGATGGAATGTCTCATTGATGGTGTTGATTTCTTCAGTATAACTCTTGGCGATAGATGGACACTTCAGGGTAAGCCTTTGAAGTCGCCATGAAGTCTTGGCAAAGGCTTAATGTCTCCCCGACAAGAAGGAAAGGCTCTCGAAAAGGATTGGTGCCCTTAGTGTAACGTCTTGTAGTTAGGGTGATGTCTGGCCGACATTGTGATGTCTCGGTGAATGAAAAGTCTCAGAAAAGGTCTTTGAAGTTGCCATGAAGTCTTGGCGAAGGCTTAATGTCTCCTCGATAAGAAGGATAAGGGGAGCCTTCAGTGTAACAAAAGGCTTGCTATGATGTCTTCCTGACCGGCGGGAGTCTCAGCGAAGGAAATGAAGAGCTCAGACAGAATGGGGGTGGTGTCAACAGGATATCTTGCCGACCAAGCAAGCTCTCCCCGAACTCAAGTGAACTTTTGGCAAAGCAGGGAGACTTCAATATAGAGTCTCAGTGATAAAGAAGTCTCAGCGACAAAAGGGAGCTCACCGAGGAGTAATCTCAGTGAAGTAGAAGGAGCCTTCGGTGTAACATTTGGAGTTCGCTATAAAGTCTCAGTGACTGGCGATGTCTCCCCAAACACAAAGAAAGTAGCTCATCGCTAAGAGTTAAGGAGCCCAGTGGGAGGTTTGGCCGACAGGCCAATGTCTCGCCGATAACGAGGGGACTCGCTGGGTGTCTTGTCGAATGAAGAGTTCATCGAAGGAAAAGAAATTCTACAAGAGGTCTCAGCAAATGGAGGGTGTCTCAGTGACAAAAGCAGATATCAATATGACTATGGGGTCTCGCCATGAGGTCCTGCTGACTTGATAATGTTTCAACGGAAGGAATGCAGAGCTCAATGGAGTGGCATGTGTTCAGGGTGACATCAATCAACTCTTGTCATAGATGAAGGGCCTGGGGGTAACGTTTTTCCTTGGTAAAACATTTCACCGACACATGGATGTCTTGCTGACTACAAAGGAGCTCGCCATGAGTTAAAGCCATTAGGATGAGGTCTTGTCGACCTAGTAAGGTCTCACCGAAAGCCGAAGGAGCTCAAGCCCGGAGGAGAAGAGTGAGCTTATGGTAAATGAAATGAGCTTGCCATGAGCTTTCACCAATTGTTCTATGATATGTCGATAGCTGTAGAAACACCTAATCGCATCGGTGAGACACCTCTAGTGTCTTGCCAAGATAGGATTTAGATCAAAGGAGTTTTGACCGCCCAAACAATCTACGTGGAGTTCACTCGACCAACCAGAGGGATCTGAAAGCAAGTCATGGTAGTTTGAAGAACATCAATGGAATGAAAAGAAATGTGTATTTTTTCTGAGCTCACAAGCATTGGAGGCACTCAACAGGGAGGTTCAAAGATTGACATGAGCAACAAAAGTCAATGCGGTAGTTGCAGGATGTTCAAGAAGGGAGTCCCTTGAAGGCAATCTTGGACACCAACATGGACACACAAGGTGTAGCTTGAAATTCAATAAAAATCTAAGGGGCAGTTTTTTTTAGCCCGGATATTTTTGTAAGCCCTAAGGGGCTGATACAGTTTGATATATAAGGCATTTTTTCCTTTTTTGTAGATAGTTCTGAATACACACTCGAGAGAGATAGTGATTTCTATGAATCGTTTCTCGACTAAATGTATGTTTTTTTCTAACTCAATTGAAATCTAGAATGCAAAACAGAGTTCACCTTGAAAAAAAATATTGATGCTCTTACCACTCTCATTTTTTAGCTTATGTATGTATTTCCTTAACAATGTTTTTCCTAAATCTGTATTCATACCACAAAGTTGTGAAGTTTGTTCCTTCCTTCTTGAGATATGTATGTAGATCAAGCCTGTCAAGAGTGATGCATAAGTCTAATGGGGTTATGTAGAATAACTAAAATAGCTGCAATCTAAGTTTTCCTAGTGTGTTTGCATCTTGTTTTCATTTCCTGATTTCTTATTAACTCAGTGTATCACCTTATTTTAGTTTCATTTGTATGCAATCCTTCTCCCTTTCCCTTTATAGAATCATTAGTTTAGGTGACACCAAAGGAAGTCGGCCTTCTCCGGAGGTTGACCTCTACTTATAAGAAACCCACATCTTTAGAGGTATTCCAATGTTACACTGAGGTGTTGAACATTAGGTTCAACAAGGTGCAATTTCAGGTGATAATAGTTCTGGCACGCCAAGTGGGACTATGAACTAGTTTGAACTGTTGGTTTAGTATGCAACCAATGAATTTTAGACTTTATAGAAGTCCTTTGGCATACTTGGTGACTCCACAAAGAAGAGGAACCCCAGAAATCAGTTCCTTCTACAGTTTATGAGAAAAGTTCAGACAAGAGGCAACTCAAGTCCCTTTGAATATTTGCAACTGTCACCACCAAGAAGGAAAGGCAGAGCAACAAAAAAAGGAGGAACAACAGTTATCTATTCTAGAAGAACTCAATATACTCCTTCGTCTGTGGGATCACACATTGTTGTTCCATCTTTGGTTTCATATACAATACCAACAAATCCTCCTCAGCCACCTCCAATGGCCGCTCCAAGGAATCAACCCTTTGTTGCTTTTAATGGAGGGAGCCCCTTGAATTTGGCACAACACAATGGCATTCCAATGGCAGCCTTGAAGAGTCTTCCAACTTTCACGGGAGAAGATCAAACTACCCCGATTGAACACATGAGAGATGTGGTTTCGCTATGTGGAGTCCATCACATAAACCAAGAGGATGTTGCAGTGAGATTACTAGCTGCTTCACTGAAGGGAAGAGTTGTGCAATGGTATAGGAGCCTACCAATCAGTTCAATTGCAACCTGGGACAAATTTGGAGATAAGTTGCATAAGCAATTCCAAAACAGATCTAACAACTTGTCTCTACTGGAGCAATTGACTACAATTAGGAGGGATCCACAAGAGCAAATGAATGATTTCAACTTAAGATTTTAGAGAACTTGGGATAGGATCCCTGCAATGGTAAGGCTACCTCCATAATACACATTTTTATACTTTTTGAGGGCTTTGAACAACAATATAGTTGTCATGATATAGTCAATGGGAGGAGTGTCTTTGCCAGATGCTTTTGAAATAGCAGAAGTTGGAGTGAGCAGCAGCCCACCGAAGGCTGGTAAAGCTCGCTCCTGGGCACTCCAGGCCTGTTCCAGGAGATTCATGGCAAAATTCACTTTACCAAATACCCTCGCTGCACACCTCTACTTGCGGTTGTACCAGCTACCAACTGGCCCGAACAGTTTGTTTGTAACTTTTGAAAATCATTTGCTTCACGTTCTCAAATGAGTTACGAAATCAAAGTCTATTGCAGTCTTTTGGTAACAAGCTTGTAAACTTAAAGAAGCAGCAATCATATAGTAGGCCTTATCAGCAATAGAATTCAGGCCAGCAACAAGCATATCAAGGTAATAAACAACAATATCAAGGCAATTATCAGGGCCCAAGATAGAGTGTGAACACAAGGCCTTTTCAGGCCTGTGCTCTAGCCCCTGTTAGTGCGACCAAGGAGTTGGTTCCTATCCAAAACAACTTAGCAGCAGACTATGAGTGGTGTTACCCCTGTAACCAACCTCATAATCAGGCCACTTGCTCAAGCAATTTGATCAACGGGCGGCACTGTAATTCTGAGGTACTTCAAATTGTGGTACATAATGCTTTAGGATTCTAGCGAAGTGCAAGCAATTGCATACAGCACGGACCGATTTATAATGATACTACCCTACTTAGCGGCAGGTCAAAGAATTTTGTGGTTTGGGCAAAGAAGATAGTCCCTCCAGGTTACCTTCTTACCGGATGGGGAGGTTTGGGGCGGAGGGTTGCGCACTGCTGCGGTGGTATCCTGTTTGGCAAAGAAATCAGCAACTCCTAGACAAGGAGCAGTCATACCCGCAAGCTGATCATACTGGTATAAAGGTACATCCTAAAGTAAATCCAATTGTACCTTATAACATCCTTCATAGTATGAAAAAAATGAATGTCACAATGTCCATGTGGGTCTCATTATCCATCCCAAGTCAAAAGGATATGTTACAATCAGCCCTGTCAAGTTTGAAAATGTTTGATCAATAAGTCTCCAATAGGTCAAGTTAGGACTATTTTGACAAATAATCCTCAAGAAAATAATAAGCGGCTCAGAAAAGAGGCAGTAAAAGAAGTCAAACCACCCCCCTTTTACGTTTCAGTGATCATTGGTGAAAAGTTAGTTCATAACTGTATGGTAGACAGTGGAGCTAGTAGCTCTGTGATGCCAAAACAGATTGTTGACAAGCTTGGGCTAAAGTATCAACTTTTAGAAAAGGGAGTAATCCAATTGGATGGTACCTTTGTTAATACACTAGGCATCATTAAGGATTTGAGTCTTACCCTCCATGCTTGTCCTAACTTTTCAGTTCCCCAAGACATATGTGTCATAGACCTTCCACCTTTCTTTTCCTTGTGCTTATCAAGAGACTTTACAGCCAAGATAGGTGGTTATTTGTCAGTTGATTGGTCACATATGCTATTTAGAACAAGATATGGAACCAAGGTTACCATTAAATCTGAACGGTTGGCCAAGGATCACATTGAGCCATATAACCCAAGTCCTATCAATGCTGCTTCTTCTACTACAAATGGAAATTGTGTTGTTTTTTTTGACAATGAGCCAGTTGCTGCTCAAGAACTTCAATCAAAAGTTGTTCCTGACGTGCTGCCTAATGAATGGGTAGTTGAAAATGTATTAGACAGTCCTGAGGACCTCATTCAAGATGCTGGTATGGGCAACTATGTCATTCTTAAGCCTAACACAGAGATTCCAAACCTAGAGAAAGATGCAGATCAGTTGTTGTAAACACTAAGTGGACTTTGGGAGATGTTCTTCGATGGTTCCAGAAGTAAGAAAGGAGTAGGGGGAGGTGCAATTTTGATTTCTCCACAAGGTGATAGGTACTACTCTACATTTTGTTTTGCTTTTTCATGCTCCAATAACACTGCTAAATATGAGGGCCTTGTTCAAGGTCTAGAGTGGGAAAGGAAGAAAGGAATAACCAGCTTGAAGGTATATGGGGACAGCAAATTAATTTTTAATCAAGGGGCCTGAATGTTGCTAAAAATGACACATTAAAGTCTTATAGAAATAGAGTGTGGGACATGCTTGAAGATTTTGATGCTTTTAATTTAGTGTCTACCCAAGAAATCAGAACAAGCATGCTGATAGGCTTGTAGCCATTGGAGCATAGTCTAATATTCCAAATGACATTAGAAAAGAGAAAGTGTAGTAGTATGTGAAGGTTGTAGTCAGACCATCAATTCCTGACAACAACATTCACTGGCAAGTTTTTGGCAGTGATGAACAGATCTTTTCTTTCTTGCTCGAAGAAGATCAGTTCTCCATGGTGAATCAAGCAAAACTCAAGCAACAGTATGATGATCAAGTCATACAGCTGAGGAAAAATAAGTTACCCAAAGGTCTTGTTACCTTAGAGTCTATTTTCAGTACTGATGATCAGCTTAAAAAGGGTAAAGTTGGCTTGCAAATCAAGGAAGAGCATTATGAGGAACTAGAGATTTCCAAAGGTAAGCTCCTTAAGATAGGAAAAATCTGTTCACATGAAGATAAATAATCTTTTGTTGCTTTATGCCAAGAATTTCATGATGTCTTTGCCTAG
Organism: Sequoia sempervirens; assembly: GCA_007258455.2. Classification (NCBI taxonomy): domain Eukaryota; kingdom Viridiplantae; phylum Streptophyta; class Pinopsida; order Cupressales; family Cupressaceae; genus Sequoia; species Sequoia sempervirens. Next base: position 689,474,914 of record VDFB02193867.1, read on the forward strand.
GAATATTCAGATTTGAAAGGGTTTGATACCCATATTGCTCAGAACACAATTGAGTTAGAACCTAATGCTAATCTAGTAAGGCAGAAACAAAGGCCCTTGAATCCCAAGCTTGAGCCCTTAATGATTAAGGAACTGACCAAATTAGTTGAGGGGGGTATTGTCTTTCCTATTAAGCATACTTCATGGGTTTCTGACCTTGTACCAGTTAGGAAGAAAAATGGTGAGATAAGACTCTGTATAGAATTCAGGGATCTTAACTGAGCATCTTTAAAAGACCACTACCCGCTTCCCTCCATGGAACAAATCTTGCAAGAGGTTGTTGGTTCTAAAATATTTTCCTTATTAGATGGTTTTTCAGGGTATAATCAGGTGCTGGTTAAAGAAGAAGATCAGTTTAAGACTACTTTTACGACTAAGTGGGGCACCATGGCATACAAAAGGATTCCTTTTGGTTTGTCCAATGTTGGTGCCACGTTTCAGAGGGCCATGGACATAGCATTTCAAGGTTTGATCAACAAGATTATACTGATTTACCTAGATGATATTACAGTTTATTCCAAAAATGTTGATGAACATTTGTTACATCTTAGGCCAGTTTTTGAAAAATGCAGAGAGTTTGGTATCTCTCTCAATCCAAAGAAGATTATCTTTGTTGTTCATGAAGGGAAATTATTAGGACACATAGTGTCAAAGCAAGGAATTACTATTGATCCTGAGAGAGTCAAAGCCATACTTGAGTTGCCGCTACCTAATCACAAGAAGGGTCTATAGAGCTTTTTGGGCCAGATCAACTTTCTAAGAAGATTCATCCCTGATGTTGCAAACCTGTTACAACCTTTAACAGCTATGTTAAAGAAAAATGTAGTTTTCAGTTGGACAAAGGATGCCAAGGATAGTTTTGAAAAGGTCAAGGAGGCCTTAGTAGCAGCTCCTAAGCTGGTAAATCCCAATTTTTCTAAAGATTTTTATTTGTGTGCTCATGGAAGCACAAGTAACGTTTCTGCAATATTCGTTCAAAAAAATGAAGAGAATTTAGAACAACCAATAGCCTTTTTCAACCAATGATTGGTTGATTATGAACAGAAATACTCCTTTGTAGAGAGGAATGTTCTTGTTGTGATTAGAAGCCTGAAGAAATTCAAGCCTTTTATCTCTCATAATAAAATTCATGTCATGGTGGCACACTCAAGTGTGAAGGATTTCCTATTGAATAAAGATCTCAATGAAAAAAGAGTAGGATGGATCACTAAGGTTATGGAATACGACGTAGATATTAAGATCACCAAATTGGTTAGAGGCAAGGGCCTCTATAAACAACTTGCTACTAGGTCATGCAATGAAAGTGAACTAGAAAAGGATGTTATCCTTACTAATACAAATTAGTTTCAGAATGCTCAAGATGATGTACCAATAGGGACAACCAATTGGGTTCAAGATATGATCCAATTTTTACAAACTGGTGAATGCCCATTAGGATTAAATAGAGCTAAAAGGAGATACTTCAGATTGCAGTCCATACCATATGTGCTGGTAAATAATGTTCTCTTCAAAAAGGATCTGAATGGTGTCCTACTAAGATGCATTCACAGTCACCAAGTTGAGAAGGTACTTCATGAATTTCATGATGGAGCTACAGGAGGTCACTTTGCTCCTAGAACTACTGCCTGGAAAATCATGAGAGTTGGTTACTACTGGCCTAGCTTGTTCAAAGATGCATATTCTTGGTCAAGAAAGTGTATCAAATGTGCTCTATTTTCAGGAAACGAAAAGTTTCCAGCTATGCCCCTGCATCCAATTCAAGTGGAGCAGCCCTTCATGAGATGGGGCATTGATTTCATTGGGCCAATAAATCCACCTTCCAATGTTGGTCACAAATGGGTACTTACAGCCACTGACTATTTTATAAGGTGGACAAAAGTGGTTGCATTGAAGGAAGCAAAAGAATCTTCAGTTTTGAACTTCTATGAAGATATAGTCACCAGATTTGGAGTTCCTAACTCCATCATATCTAATAATGCTCTTGCATTCATGGGTCTGAGAGTAACTGATTGGACTGTTAAACATGGCATTCATTTGAATAAATCCTCAAATTATTACCCTCAGGGTAACAGTTTAGCTAAAAGCACAAATAAGAATCTCATCAGGATCATTAAAAGAACCATAGAGGATAATCAAAGGACCTGGCACATCATTTTAAGGAATGCACTTTGGGCAGATAGAGTGACCCCCAAGAGGTCTATTGGAAATTCACCATATATGTTGGTTTATGGAAAAGAGGCAAGATTTACCCTATCTGTGGAGCTTCCAGCTCTAGATATTGTTCACCAATTGGAGATGCTTGAGGGACAGGACCCAATGTCTATAAGGTATGTAGAGCTCATGGAGCTTGAAGAATCAAGGGACAGAGCAATGGAAACTCTGGAGTATCATCAGCTCTAGACAAAGAAGACATTCGATAAAAGGGCTACAACAAAATCTTTTAAGGAGGGAGACCTCGTGCTCAAATGGGATGTTCTGAAGAGCAAGCCAGGCTATCACACCAAGTTTGACAATATGTTGACTAGTCCATTTATTATCACAGGCTGTAAGGAGCATAATGTGTATCGACTGGCCACCATAGAAGGTGAAGTGCTTCCTATCCCAGTTAATGGGATACACCTCAAGCCCTGTTTCTAAGTTTGACGGGTCCATCTATTGTACATATTAATTTAGGTTTTATGTTTTCCATAAGTGTTGATGGAACAGTTAATTTTCTCTTTCATTTTCCCCTCTTTTGTCATTTTAAGCAACCTGTTGTGTTCTATAAGTCTCCTGTGAATTGTAACCATGTGCAAGACTGATATTTTGTTTTTTTTCTGAACCTTCTAACAACTTCATGCCCAATGGAAAAGCCTAGACTAATGGTCTTCATGTTTTGTAGGAAAACATCCAGCAAAGGTTGCCAGAAATGTTACCTAATTTTCACCCCCAAGCTCAATCAGGCAAGGAAAATTGTGTTAAACAAGTTTGAGAAGTCCAAATAGAGCATTCAACCTATGGAAAAATTCATGAATCTGATGCTAGGTCACAGGGAACTCAGCGAAGAAGCCTGCCTTGTTCTAGTTCGGCATGAAAATCTTCTAAGGAGAGAGTTTCCAAGACCCCAAGAATGTCACGGTGAGTTGGATTCACCTACAGGTCCCTATCGGCAAGACATCAGTCATCGTCCCGGTGACAAAAGGATATTCATTTCAGCGGAAGTTCTTTTCTTCAAAGAGAAGTCTCAGTGAATGTATCAGGTCTCGCTGACAAAGAAAAGCAGGATCCCTTCGGCGTATGTAAGCAGGTTTTGGGGTAACCTATAGCACTCGATGAAAGATCCCAACGAAGAGGCGAAGTCACACTGACTACATTCGTTCGGGGTAAGAAAGAGTCTTGGAGAGAAGTCTTAGCGAGGATGGAATGTCTTGCCAATGGTGTTGATGTCTTCAGTATAACTCTTAGCGACAGATGGATGCTTTGGGGTAAGTCTTTGAAGTCACCATGAAGTCTTGGTGAAGGCTTAATGTCTCCCTGATAAGAAGGATAAGGGGAGCCTTCAGTGTAACAAAAGGCTCGCTATGATGTCTTCCCGACCGGCAGGAGTCTCAGCGAAGGAAATGAAGAGCTCAGACAGAATGGGGGTGGTGTCGACAGGATGTCTTGCCGACCAAGCAAGCTCTCCCCAAACTCAAGTGAACTTTCGGCGAAGCAGGGAGACTTCAATATAGAGTCTCAGCGATAAAGAAGTCTCAACGACAAAAGGGAGTTCACTGAGTAGTAATCTTAGTGAAGTAGAAGGAGCCTTCAGTGTAACATTTGGAGTTCACTATAAAGTCTCAGTGACTGGCGATGTCTCCTCAACCACAAAGAAAGTAGCTCATCGCTAAGAGTTAAGGAGCCTAGCGGGAGGTCTGGCCGACAGGCCAATGTCTCGCCGATAATGAGGGGACTTTCCGAGTGCCTTGCTAAATGAAGAGTTCGTCGAAGGAAAAGAAATTCTACAAGAGGTCTTGGCGAATGGAGGGTGTCTCAACGACAAAAGCAGATATCAGTATGACTATGGGGCCTCGCCATGAGGTCCTGTCGACTTGATAATGTTTCAGTGAAAGGAATGCGGAGCTCGGTGGAGTGGCATGCATTCGGGGTGACATCAATCAACTCTTGCCGAAGATGAAAGGCCTTGGGGTAACGTTTTCCCTTCAGTAAAACATTTCACCGACACACGGATGTCTTGCCAACTACAAAGGAGCTTGCCATGAGTTAAAGCCATTAGGATGAGGTCTTGCTGACCCAGTAAGGTCTCACTGAAAGCCGAAGGAGCTCGAGCCCAGAGGAGAAGAGTGAGTTCAAGGTAAGTGAAATGAGCTCGCCATGAGCTTTCACCGACTGTTCTATGATATGTCGATAGTTGCAAAAACACCTAATCACATCGGTGAGACACCTCCAATGTCTCGCCAAGATGCAATTCTGATCTACATGGAGTTCACTCAACCAACCAGAGGGATTTGAAAGAAGGTCGTTGCAATCTGAAGAACATCAATGGAATGAAAAGCAACGTGTATCTATTCTGAGCTCACAAGCATTGGAGGTGCTCGACAGGGAGGTTCAAAGATCGATACGGGCAATAGAAATGAATGCGGTGGTTGAAGGATGTTCAAGAAGGGAGTCCCTTGAAGGCAATCTTGGACACCAACATGGACACGTAGGGTGCAGCTTGAAATTCAATAAAAATCTAAGGGGCATTTTTTTTTTAGCCCGGATATTTTTTGTAAGCCCTAAGGGGCTGATACAATTTGATATATAAGGCATTTTTTCCTTTTTTGTAGATAGTTCTTAATACACACTTGGGAGAGTTAGTGATTTCTATGAATCCTTTCTTGACTAAATGTATGTTTTTTTCTAACTCAACTGAAATCTGGAATGCAAAACAGAGTTCACCTTGAAAACAAATACTAATGCTCTTACCACTCTCATTTTTTAGCTTATGTATGTATTTCTTTAACAGTGTTTTTCCTAAATCTGTATTCATACCACAAAGCTGTGAAGTTTGTTCCTTCCTTCTTGAGATATGTATGTAGATCAAACCTGTCAAGAGTGATGCATAAGTCTAATGGGGTTATGTCGAATAAGTAAAACAGTTGCAGTCTAAGTTTTCCTAGTGTGTTTGCATCTTGTTTTCATTTCTTCATTTCTTATTAACTCAGTGTATCACCTTAGTTTAGTTTCATTTGTATGCAATCCTTCTCCCTTTCCCTTTACATAATCATTAGTTTAGGTGACACCAAAGGAAGCCGGCCTTCTTCAGAGGTTGACCTCTGCTTATAAGAAACCCACATCTTTAGAGGTCTTCCAATGTTACATTGAGGTGTTGAACATCAGGTTCAACAAGGTGCAATTTCAGGTGATAACAAACCCATCACAAGGCTCTACAATGTGGAATTTCTTGGTTGCATGTAGAAATGTAATCACCTTGTATCTTACTTGGGAAGTTCAAGATGGTTTACAAGCAAATTTCTAGGTAGATTCTTGGGGTGGGCATGCACCTTTAAATACAGTTCATAATTTGCAATGTTTTCAAAATCTTCTTACCATGAGTTGGGGGAGAAATGTGAGTGACTATTTTGAGAGCATAGATGATTGTACTGGTAAATTAAAATGGAGAGATATCTCAACTATTGCTTTCCCAGATGTTCAGAAAGAGGAATTCAAGAGCCTTCTAAGTGAAAGGAATATTTATTTTTTGGGAGGGGAGGATAAGTTGTTATGGGATTCATCAAAATCTCGTAACTATACAGTTGAAATGGGTTATAAGGCAATAATGAGTCAAAGGGGAAGTATCAAGCCTCAAAGAGCCTTTTCCTTTTGTTGGGATTCAACAGTGTTGCCAAATTTGGTTATTTTTCATGGATGGCTATTAAAAGAAGAATTTTGACAAGCAATAGGCTTTCCAAACTTGGGATAGCAACTCAATTTACATGTGTCTTATGTGAAAATGAGTTGGAAGAGGTGAGCCACTTATTTATTCATTGTCCTTTTGGATCTTAGTGTTGGTCCTTTATCAAAATTAAATTAAGTTTGTATGCTCCATTACCAAATAATTTGTGGGACTTATTTTCAATTTGGCCAGTATTGTATAAATCAGCATTGTTTGCATGCATTTAGAGAGTGATTCCTTATGTAGTACTATGGTCCATTTGGTGGGAATGAAACAAAAGGAGTTTTTGAAAGAAAAAATGAAGGTTGAGCAAGTATTGGAGAAGTTGGAATCTTCAATAACAAAGATAAAAAAATGCACATGTTTAGAAGGTCAAAATCATTATATCTTTGTTCATAGATTGGGATTCATAGGTAATGAAGAAGTGGAATAATAGTCTTCTCCCATTCAAAGGAAGCTTCCAGCAGAATCCAAGCCAAAAATTAGATAGAAGCAAAATATTTTGGATTCCACCTCCAAAAGGTTATTCCAACTTGAATTTTGATGGTGCATCATGTGGAAACCTAGGTATATTAGGGGCGAGGATTGTGATAAGAGATCACAAAAGGTTCCTCATTTTAGTTAAGTCAATTAAACTTCCAAGAGGAACAAATAATATTGTGGAAGCACAAGCTTTGCTTCATGGGTTGCAACTAGCATATGATCTAAAACTTAATGATTTGGAAATTGAAGGTGATTCATTAATTATTGTGAATGCATGTAAAGAAAGAAAAAAAATTGTCATAAAATCATATATGTGATGCAGCAGGTATGTAAGTTGTTGGATAAGTTCAAATTTGTGCAAATTAAACATACGTATAGGGAAGGAAACCAATTGGCAGATAAGTTTGCAAATATTGGGTGTGAACAAAATCAAAATGTAGAGATATATTGAAATAATATGCAAAATATTACTCAAGAATTAAATTAAGCAATTGAAAGGGAAAGTGTTGGTTTCTAACAAGGTGAAATGGAGTTAATGATAAGAACTTTTTTATAGCAAGAATGTTACATTTTGAATTATCTTACAAGCTTAAAGTTTAATTTTTTTTAGTAAAAGGGAGATTTTTAGGGTTCTGCAATGTGGGTTTTTCACTAGTACAATTTATCTGCAATGTGGAAAATTGCATCAGCATAATGGGATGACCCAGAAGCTTCAAGTAATTGCTACGTCGACAAGTTTGGTTTGGTGTGGAGGTACGAAGAGTACTTAGCATATATTAGAATATACCTTCACACATGGGTGTTGAGCTTCAATTTTTTTCGCACATGTAAATTGGAAAACATATACATCCAATCACACAAGAAAACCTATGTGATATCTTACATCAGTACCATCTACCAATTATGTTTAAATCAACACGATTGAATCCAATGTGTTTCCTCATCAATAGGAAGTTCTGCAGTATTTGAGATGTGTCATAAGGTGTATCCTTTTCTATTAACATGTTTATTGTTTTGTAGGAATAATCACCATTGGTTCAACCTTGTTTTGATACATCAGAAAATAGTTAAATGATTAAGGCTGATGAAGAGGAAAACCATAGCAAATGTTATGTGCATGCCAAGTGGGAATAACACTAAATAAGAATGGTGGACCTTAGTATTTTGATGTAAATTGTTGGTAGTCAAATCATTGCTACTTCATCTTATGTGGGATGTACAAAGTTTACCTATGCGGAAAATCAAATTTCTAGTGCAACGTGCTCCAAATCTTCTCCAAGAACGAAGCTATATAGCCAGGTTACAAAGTTGTGTCAAAGTTAACATCTGTAATTACATATGTGTGATGAGCTCATTCAAATGACATCAACATGAATTACTCTATCTCACATAGTATATGATGTAAGGGTATATTATGCATTTTGCTAACAAGTGTCGGTATTTTGTAGGAAATCGATGCAAGGAAAAGAGTAGGATTTCAAAATCATACCTTTAAGAAAATTCAAGCGTGTATTAACCTTGTCAAGGACAATGCAGATTTCATAGAAAAATTCTGGTTTTTGAATAGGAAAGTAAATTCCACATCTATATTAGGATCCTGGTTGACACTATTTTTAGCTTGCAAGTTCTGTAGCGACAAAATGGCTCTCAGGAAGGTGAAGAAACTTTTTGGTACATTCTAAAGGATCCATTTACAATTTTGTGGCTATCTCTTCATTGATAGGTTGGAAATCTTGCACACTCTTTCATACTCGGGATTAAGTATAGCAGAAGCAATGTAATAGCTAAAGTTGAAGGTGCAAGTAACTGGATAAAGTGCAAATCCCCTTTTTTCTTCACTTCAAATTAGTATTCAAGATTGTCCTAAATTATCTCCAAATCCTATTTTAGTTCATAATTAATACAAGTTTTTCAAAAAACAAAATCATGAACTATATATCTGTTGGATGTGTTAGATTTTGCAATATGGGTAATCAGTGAGTGGATGCCATATCAACATTTCACATTGTTAGTCTTTTTTTTTTCAAATGTTATATATCATTTTGTGAGTGTTTGAAGATAATTTTGTATTATGGGTCAATTGTGAGTGCATCCCACATTAACATAGTTGTCGAAGGGTTTTCCTTCATATTGTATCTAAGTTCTGAAGTGTTGTTTGTGGTGTTTTATGGGTGTGTACAAGTGTCAAGAAAGCTTCTCCAATGGAATTTATTCCAAGAAATTATAGGGCACCTTTTCAAGTGCAACAATGGGAATTTCCTTTCTCCAAAGATCTAGATAGAGAACAATTGTCTCATGTTTTTAAAATAGATTGTATCCCTTTTTTCAAATTTGTGAAGGATATAATTGGGGATGATATATTGCAACCATCAACATAGAGAATCATATTTCCTTCCAACTTGGTATCCATATTTGTTTCAAATATCATGGATTCAAACCTAGACTATCATGACATGTAGAAGATAGCAAATGCAGTTGTTAAAGATGTCTTCTTACAAGAAAATTTTGTACTCACAAGTATTCAAAAGTATGACTTATTGCATGGAGAAGCATACATTGGTGGTGTCTTTCCTAGACACTACTTGCATCATAAAGTGACTTTCAAAAACATCTATACTAGAATGAGATTGGCACTTTAATTTAACTCCTCAAATTACTTATATAGGGAGCTAAACAGGTATCATTTTGGACTGGGTAAAGATATGGAAAGGAGCTTCAAAACCAAATACCATGCAATTTCATTTATTCTTACGCATCATTGTCACCAGGAAGCTATTGTGAGACTTCCAATACTACCACAACAAGGAGCGGTGGAATTTGAAGAATCACATGCAGAGCCAGTTTCTCAAAATGTTCAGTCAGTCAAGCATAGTCTACAACCAATCCTCCCAGACATGAATATAACTACAAATTCTAAAACTACCCCACCAACAAATCAGATTATGAACAAGGAAGGAAATGAAGATAGCCTTTTAGTTCAAAAGGCATGAAGTGAATTTTTGAATACTTAATGGTCTGAGCAAAGTCAATTGATTTTGATACTTTGTACTTGTTAGCTTCCCAAATCTGCACCCTATTTGTTAAGCATTTAAATGAACTTAGAAGATTTGGACTAACATGGGACTACTTTCAAGTTGTGGGTAACCTGTTCGAAAGCATACCTCTGGATTATGGGTTGGCTTCCCCATTTGATGGTGTCACCTAAACTATTCCTTGCTAGGAAAAGGAGGGAAAGAAGTAAGAAAATAAAACTAACCCCTATGGTGATGCACCTAACGATATATCTCAGACCCATACAACTACTTCTACACACAAGAATGGTCAATAACTTAACAGTGGTTTACACAACTCAAAATTATATATACCTTTTCATCAATGTTTCATAACTAGGCTAAAAATGACAAGGACAACATCTAGAAGGAAGGAAATTGCATCCTTATAACTCAGAAGTTATCCTAAACTAACTCAACACATGTTATGACCTGCAAATTCATACTAACTACAAAATGGAAAAGAAAGAAAACAGGAAAAAATCAAAGGAAAAATAAATTTTCCATAAGATTTCATCAACCATTTATAAAGGCTCCAAAAAGCTACTTGATGTCTGCAGGAAGAAAGAAAACAACCCCCCAAAACTTTAGTTTCAAGATACTTAAGTAAATTTTTAACCAACAACCCACACAATTCCTTCTAGAAACCCTAGTTCCGATGAAGCCAAAAAGCCAAAAAGGAAGCTTCCAAAACCCCTCCAAAAGGTCCTCCAAATGTAGAAATTTCAAGCCATGACTTGACCCACCAGAAAATCATGACAAAAAACCTCTAAAATGGTCCTCCTTCATCTAAAATAGTCAAATACATCCTCCCACACATTACACATGTTTGCTAGCTATTTGACTGATGCTTTTTGTGTCTTTTTAAAACACTAAGCCTCCCTTGACCAGATTTTAAAAGTACATGCCCTTTTCAACACATTTTTTCTTTCAACTTTGCATTTAAAGTAACATTAAATTAAATGGTTTATATTTCACCATTTAATTAAATATTTTACATTTCATTAAAATGCTAAAATTGGAAACTTGGCTCAACACACCCCCTTCAATTTCCTTTTATACACTATCAAAAGCAATAAACCTCAACTAATCCCCTTTGACCATATCATATCAACAAATGCTTTAGTTTGCAATAAATAAAACATTTAAATAAGTGATTTATAATAATACCACTTAAATAATGTTTTTACATTTCAAATTATTTTATATTGCAAAAGAAAAGGAAGAGGAAGCCATCCTTTGGAAAACAAAATAAGCACAAGTCACAAAGGGGCCACCTTGCATAGGTATATGATACTAGGAAAAGCATGACAATAGTCGTGGAGAAAATAAAAGAAAATTTAAAAAAATGCCTAAGCTTGGCTGACCAATATTAGGGTAAAGAAACCCTAAAAGAGACTCGAGTCACACATTTTCACTTCACTTCATTCATTTTGACAAAAATAAACCCCAATGTGCATTTTTTGTCACCATGGTTGAGCTTCATTCACTTGATATTTTGCTTTTGCATCACTGGAAACTATGATAATGAGTCGTCATGGTCTTTGCTCAAGTTCTCTGAAGCTTTTACAGAGGATTGACGACGAATTTCTAATATTATAGAGGAATTTCTCCACCCATTTCCTATTAAATTAAATGCATGGTGAGCTTTGTCTTCCTATTTCTCTGTACATTCACTTAAAAAAAACATCATTTTGTGTATATTTGTGCATTATGGGTTTTCTCTATCACTATGGATTCTAGATTTTCACTTCATGGCCATGGCCTGTACATTTTCTTTTGATGTCTTTGTATTTGAATGATAAAAAAAGGTGCAAGATCATAATGTGAATGAGATTTCATGAGGGGTTGATTAAAACAAGAACTATCTTTGTTTATCATTCTTCAGGAAAATGTTGCCCTGTAAAGAGAAAACGGCCTACAAAATTATTCAATGCAATTGCATAGTACGGGTATAACCCAAAGAATTCACACATTTTTTCATTTTTTATAAACATTTCCTTTTCTGATGCTCTTTGTATGTAAATTCAAAGGCTTCTCTCTACTCCTACAGCCATGATAACACTCTTTATTGCAGGAATTCAAAGGATTTCATCATTTTTTTATTCTGGATTTTCACTGTTGTTTCCAGCATCTCTAATGTCTGATATATATCAGAGCATTGAAGCCTCACTCTTATTTCTATTTGTAGAAGATCAATTTTCATGTTAATTTTCTCTTTTGCTATTTTACCTTGAACTCAGCAGTTGCAAGTTGTTCCAACAATGTTGCTTCCTTTTCTCTCTAGGATGGCACATTTGTTGTCAGATCATCTACCTTCTTACCCAACAATGTTAAATTTTGTTCAAGTTGTGTAATTTTGGATTGAGAGTCACTCAGTCCACTTTTCAAGTATCTTATCAACTATCTTGTTTCTATCTCCATGACCTTCAATCTTTCTTTTTCTTTCATTGTATCTCCAATCTCCATTTTAGTTTTAGCCAACTCTTCTTCAAAAGAACCAATTTTCTCCAGTTTACCTCCATCATGTATCTATGCACTATCCATTGCCAACAAGCTCAAATACTTGATCTAGGCTATTTACAATTTCCTCTATTTAAATGATCATCATGCCTAAGACGTAATAGTTCTTGACAATATGCATGGATATCCTTGACATCAAAAGAATGAGGAGAAAGGCTATCTCCATAAGGTTACAGGTTCCCTCCCATGCAAAAGAGAAGCCACTACATTTGTCTACTTCAAATCAATTTGTATCCTGGAAGACATCTAGGGAAATAAAAAATGTCATGCTCTCCTTCATTGCATTGGCTATCCATAAGGCATAATTTATTTCATTATATTTATTTGGTATATCCATCATTATGTTATGTGTCTTGTTTCCAAGTTACTGCCATACATGAATGCCATGTCTTTTCAAATATCATTGTTGTTATCACAAGGCAAATTTTGATACTGCCCTTTACTTCAAAACTTTCCTTTCAATATCTAATGAATGTCTTATTTTGTCATGATTGCCTTCAAAAAACATTTAATTCCTTGTAATTCACTATATAGGATGAAGGGCTTGTAATGTTTGCTAAGAGGGTAAGGTTCCTCTTTATCCTTGAAACAATGTACTTGACATTCATGAAGTGGCCGATTTCAATTCACAAAATAATTGTCTTATTAGCTTGGTGGCTACTTGTTATGCATAGCACTGTCTTTTATTACCTCATGAGTCATTTATGCTTGATTTTCTTTCAAGTGCATAGATAAAATGAAGATAAATATGTAGTTTACTATCTTCATTATAGTAGATGTTCACAATGTTTAAACTTTAAACTATAATTTCCACTTACTAATGATTGTTCACTATAAAATGAACCGTGAATATAGAATTGCATTAGAATGCAAGAAACCAATAATGAAATGCACTCCCTCTACTAAATTCTCCTATACTCCACATTGCACCTGCCACTCTTCATTGTTATAGCTCAGTACCTCTCATAATGCATTTTGACTGTGCTCCTCCACTTTCAAATATACAAATCATTAAGACTTTCAACTTCATCATTGTGTAGTAGTGAATCAATCTTCCTAGAGATAGTTATGTCCTCCATATTTTTTGCACTCTGTCAGATGTTATGTAAATAGGAATACCACAAGAGGCACACAAATTTCTTTACAAAGGTTCTCAACAAAACATTACTTTCATGTGTACCAAATGAGCCTGAGTATCCTACCTTTGTAAGTTCCTATTAACCAAACCTTTCCAACATCCTCCTTGCTTTGACTGCCCCAACCTTGCAATAAAGTTTTATTGTGAATTATACCTTAGAATGATAACTGCTTACAAAGCAACAGTGGTGCTTCAATTTTTATTTGAACAACAACTAGGAAACCGGTTCCCATTGTGTGCCAATAGCAAAGCTTAGAACTTTTTCAAAGCCTATGTGATCCATTGAAAATAAATTCAATTATCTAGATGCCATGTGAAATCCCATACTCTATATTATCCACAAACTTACTTTTCCCACATGAAATTTTGACACTGTCCTCTGCACTTTACCTGAAATGCCATGCAATCCCTTTATATCAATGATGTCATGCCATATGGACTAAGATTTGGATGATGGTTGCCCCATAGTACATAGTCCTCTTATATTGCCATTATGAATGTGCACTTGTACCTTGGATGATCAAATGTTGTTGGAAGATCACCCATTGTATTTTATGATTATGATTGCACCTATTTGCATTCTTGTGAACTTTCCTCGAGGAAGCCTTCTCTTGCTATTGACTGTCATCACTTGTTCTTTTTGGCTTGTTGATCCAAACCCTACTCCCTTGTATTTGATTCCTTGCCATGTGAGTACTGTCAAAAGAAATCACTCATTATATCTCTTTACTACTGCTCTAGGACAATGGCATGTAGTGTCCTATGTGTATTCCTTGTTGATGTCCTCCAATCTGAGATGTAGTAGCATTGTTATTGCCCTTGTCATGAGATTATTGTATTCTAAGGAATGTTACCTCCTTGTCCTATCCTACCCTCATGATTCACTTGGGACTACCATTTGTAACTTGTCGTCATGACCTTGGCCCCAAAATTGGAATTCATCTCCATGGCTTCCCTAAAAATGCTAGCTGCCCTTGAATCTACTATTTGATTCCACCACATTTGTTTCTTTTTTTATCATGTGTGACACATAACTGTCTTCCCACTTTGATCCTAGTGGGAAGACACATGTCCCATATGTGAGTGACCTAAAATCTCACCGTCCTATGTGATGTGTGGCTATCCAATAGGGTCAAGGTGGGAGGGACCTGACAATACTTTGAATTACCCTCTCTTTATTCAATAGATGCATAATTGAACTCGATGCATCTTTTGAATCTAATAATGAAAGTTGATTAACTGGTGTGATTCCATATTGATTTAATGCATTGATAATAGATAAATCTTTGATCAAGTTTCTCAATTTCCTTTTTCTTTCAAAGCATGTTGAGCTCTACCCTCGTGGGAGCCACATTTACCCCACATTTTTCATTTAACTAAATTAGAACAGTAACCAGACTTGTCCTAAATCTCCACATGAAGCAAACAGTTAGAAAATAAATGCATATTTTGGATGTGTTTGATGACTTCACTATTTTATAGGACGTCCAAAGTTTGCATGCTTATTTTATGCACTTATGGATCAATTTATACATGCATAGGTAGGTTTATATGTAAGGATTGAGATCTTTCATTGCTTACAGCCTTGCTTTAATATCATTTTTTTTTCAGATGCAAGAGCTAGGAGCACTACGAAGCTAGGGAGGACTCAAGTAGCTTGGGGAAGCAACAACAGAGCAATCAGGAAACTTTGTAACTAGTCATTCTCAAGCAATGACTGGTCTCCATTCTTATATGCACATTCATTTGTTTCTTTTTACTTATTCATGTATAAATTGCTTCATATTTCCATTGAATAAGTAAAATTAGTCCCTTGGCTTGTGAGGGACATGTACACTTCAAGATTATCAATAAAGATTACATTTGTACATATATGATTATCTTTTCTCATTTGTTGTAATTGTGACACTGGAATGAAAAAATGCCATCTGCTTCATTTGACTATCTTTTTCCATGCATATTAAATCTAGCAAATTTCTAGTTTATCTTTTAAATGTTTGAATGAACAACAAAAAATAGTAAACACTAAATCTGATTTATGTTGAAAGCTAAAAATCAATTAACAGTACTATTGACATTTTGTTACTATTTCATATTTTGAAAGAATTAAGTCCCACAATAGGAAAGGTCTATCAACTATTGGCAAACTGCTTTCTATATTCAAAAGGCAACAGTTGAAATTTTGTATCTACATTCTAGATACTACTAATTAATATTGTAACCTTTACTATTATATAATATAAATAGTCAGTTTAAAAGCCTTTTACTTTAAAAGAAACATTTTCATTTTCAATAACATTTTCAACAACATTTTCATTCTTAATGTTGTTCACATTTTTATTTTCAATTTCAATATGATGTTCAATATTTTCAAATTATATTTCTTCTTCACTTGAATTAACATTTAATAGTGCAACAAAAGCTTCAATTTGAATATTTTTCATACCTTGTCTTCTTTTCCTATGACTTTCTCTATCCTTTACTCTATATGCTTCAATTTGATATGTTGTTAGTTTCCTTTTACCTTTTTTCTTATGATGACTCTTGCTTCCCATTGCACAAACAAAATAACACACACAAATGATTGTAATTGTAAATAAAGTGTAAGAGAATCTTTAAAAAACATAATTTTCTCTGATACAGACATAAAGCATGATAATTTCACGATAGAAAGAATGTAGGGACCGTTGAAATACTCAAAACGGTCTCATTTTTGTTTTTTATATAACTTACTAAACGGATATCCGTTTTGAAACAAATATCCATTATATGTCTTGCACTTGACATGTCTGCCACTGCTTGTGCAAGTCTACCTTTACAATCTTATAACAAAGGAAATGAATATATATTTACTTTAGTGTTAAGAATTATTATATGTTATAATATACATATTTATTATTTATTAATATACTATATTAATTTATTATATATATTTATATATTATACTATATATTAATATATAATATATATTAATATATATTAATAAATATTAATATATATTGTTGCTCATGCAAGTCTATCTTTATATCCTATAATAAAGAAAACAAATATTCATTCATAACGAATATTTGTTTACTTTAGTTTAAAGAATTATTATTATTATATATATATATATATAGTATATATATTATAGTATATATTTCAATATTATATTAATATATATAATATATTATCTCACTCTCCCTCTCTCCCACTCTCTCTCTCCACTCTCTCTCTGGTCTTTCTCTTTGTTCCTCTCTCCCTTTTAGGTCTTTCTCTCTATCCCTCTCTCTTTCTCCCTCTCTCCCTTTCTCTCCTCTATCCCTCTTAGGTTTTCTCTCTCCCTCTCTCCCTTTTAGGTCTTTCTCTCTCTCCCTCTTTCCACTCCCACTCTCTCTCTCCCTCTCTCCCTCTCAAGTCTTTCTCTCTCTCTCTCTCCCACTCTCCCTCTCCATCTCTCTCACTCTCCCTCTCCCCATCTCCCACTCTCCCTCACTCCCTTTTAGGTATTTCTCCCTCTCCCTCTCCACCTCTCCCACTTTCCCCCTCTATCTCACTCTCTCTCTCACTCTATCTCTCTCTCCCTCCCGGGTCTTTCTCTCTTTATCCCTCTATCCCACTCTCACTCTCCATCTCTCCCACTCTCTCTAGTCTCTCTATGGTCTCTCTATCTCTCCCTCCCACTCTCCCTCTCTACCTCCCTCTCTCTCTCTCCCTCTCTCCTTCCCTCTCTCCTTCCCCCTCTCTCTCTCTCCCTCCCTCTCTCCCACTCTCCCTCTCTCTCTCCCTCTCTTTAATATATAATCATTAAATATATATATTAAAGACCTGACATGGAGATGAAGACTTTAAAGGGAGACTATGTATTAAATATATTATATAACATATAATATATACTAAATATATTTTGATACATTTATATATAATACATTTATTATATTGTTACCTGATTTTAAGCTTTCAGTTGAAATCAAGTAACCTAGTGTTTGTTCTTTTCATGTTGTTTAAACATGAAAGGAGTGATTGTCAAAATAATCAAATTACATTTTTTCATTTCAATGGTGCATTACAACAAACGAGAAAGAAAATCATGTATTCAAATGTAATTTCTTTTATAGATAATCATTACGGTACATGTCCCTCACAAGCCAAGGGAATAACTCTCTTATTCAAATGAAAATATGAAACAACTCATACATGAATAAGTAGAATGAAATAAGAGAATGTGCATGTAAGAATGGAACTAATCATTGCCTATGAATGACTGGTTACAAGTCACCTGTTGTCATGTTGTTGCTGCCTCGAACCACTTGTGTCCCTCCTAGCTCCATAGAGCTCCTCACCATGCATATGAAGAAAACACGATGTTAGAGCGAAGCTCTAAGAAATCAAATATTCAATCCTTACATACACACCAACCTATGCATGTCTAAACTGATCCATAAGTGCATTAAACAAAAACATCGAACATATGCATTTATTTTCTAACTGTTTGCTTCATGTGCAGATTTAGGACAAGTCTGATTATTGTTTCATTATCATATCAAAAAAAACATGTGGGGTAAATGTGGCTCCCACAAGGGTAGAGCTCAGCATGCTTTGAAAGAAAAGGAAATTGAGCAACTTGATCAAATATTTATCTCTTATCAATGCCTTAAATCAATATGGAATCACACCAGTTGATCAACTTTCATTATCAGATTCAAAACATGCAACATATTGTGCTGATATGTCTTTCAATTTTCTTAAGTGGACCCTTGATCTATTTTATAAAAGGAAATGATTTTGGAGATGCATCAAGTGTCTTCATGGATGCATCAAGTTTAATTATGCATCAAGTGTCTTCATAGATGCATCAAGTTCAATAATGCATCTTTTAAACAATGAGGAAGCATTTCAGGTTGTCGTCAAGCCCCTCTCACCACAACCCTATTGGGTAGTGACTCATTACATAAGAAAGTGAGCTATTAGGTAACCAACATATGTGACAGATGGTTGTCCAATAAATTTAGAATGAGGAGACCATGTATTTGTTATACATAATAGAGAAAAGAACAATGGTTGAATCAAGGTCATGATACAAGTACAAGGACAACACCTTTGCAAAAGCTACAGGAGGAAAAGGGGATTAATAATGTTCATTCATAGGTGTACTTGTGAAAATGAATTTAAAGTGAAGGTCATTATCATTGGAAAGGGCCAGTTCACAATGATCTCATGCAATAGGACAGCAACAATGATATATGATATGGGGTGACAAAGGTTCTAAGCTCTGAATGCAATAACCCCCCCACAGTGCATACCTTGTGACAAAATGATCAAATACCCAATGCCTCATGATGATGTACTAGTCACAATGATCTAAGTGTATGAAGAGCATGAACATTAAAGTACAGAAAAAAAATAGAGGTATAGGTTCACAAAATGGAATAAACAATGATCCATGAACATCTTAGACAGATACATCATACAGATATCACATTCATAAAGCGCAGCTTCAAGGATCTAAAGAACTCAATGAGAATAATGCATTACAGCCATAAGATGAGTTTAATATAGGACCTTCCTCCAATCAGCATGAATCAAGGTAAATAAGGGAAAACCTTGTTGCCAAAAATACATATGAATGATGCACAAAGAGTAAAAGGAAGGTACAGTGGTTTGTGTACTACATACTGAGAATGACAATGAATGCAGTGAAAAAGACTAGGGCACACATTACTTTGCAACAGAGCTCTCTTATACTATGATGTACTCCTGCAATTTGAGTTTTCAAGTCAAGCTATCAAGCAGCCACTCTTAGATATTGTAAGGTCACTCTCAACTGTTGTGGCATTTGTATGGTGTATATCTAGCCTGATTTAGTAGGTAATCAAGAGTTGATGGAGTTTCTTCAGAAGCTAAAGGAACTAGATCTAGGATAATCTCAACTAATGAAAATATCAATTGTGACGATCAAATGCAAAGAGTATTCAGATGCAAAAAGGATTAACGATGAGTTATCAGTTGGAGGTTTTCATTAGGAAATGAAAGGTGTATAGAGCCTATGAAATACACTTGACTGTGCAATGGCATTAACTCATTTAGAAAAATATTTTCAGTCACCGGGTAGCATTTTTTTGTGGAACAGTGGATAGATGTAGCTCTTGTTCTAACTGTCCACCTCTCAGGAAGTCTCATTCAATTAAAAAGGTTTAGTAATGAAGTTGAGTATGGTCATATAACTTCTACAATCTGGTTGCTCATTAAGGTTTTTGAATCCTCTTCTAAATCACGTTCAAGAATAAAGCACAGTTTTACAGAAGATGTTATACAAGTTTTGAAATCACTGGATACAGTCTTGAGTAAAGCCAAGGAACTTGTATGAGATATGGTCCAACATGTAGCAATGTGAAGGAACTAATAAAAAAAAAAAAAAAATGGTGCAAGTCCCACAATGATCTTATTCCATACTCTATTGCTAAGGTAACCATCTCAGTTTATTCCAAAAAAGGAAAGATCATTCAGATGATAGTATACCTACAAATTAAGTGAACATGAAACTTCGGAATAGTGCATCTTTTCATAGGCCAAGAAAAATGAAGACACCATGTACCTAGGTGTTTTAAAACAATTGAAAATTAAAATAATTTGCACAATCATCTTCATCTCTTGCAACATATCTGAACCTTTCAAAGAAAATCATGTTACCCACCTTGGTTTGTTAAAAATTTGTGAAAGAAAGTAACAATATGATAAAATCCTCCAGGAGTTGAAGAATGGAAAGGAATTCAAGTGTGTTTGATAGGCTGTGGTCAAAATGACCTTTGTTTTGCAAAGTATGGAAAACCCACCTGGGGGTTCAAATTCCAAAACAACATTGCTACAGAGTTCAGAATACAGAGTGCATTTAGAGACCCAGTTGCATTTTATACAAGAAAATTTTGAGTTTCTTCGTGAAATCAAAATAACCCATCTAGGCTCTATCAAACTTCGTAGATACAAAGAAAAATGGAAAGGAAACCGTCTAGGTTTGAATAGAAATGCAACAATGTGATAAAACCCCATTTTATTCCTTACTAGGCACAAACAAAGGCATGTTTGTCTTCACCAAGTCAATAACCCACTTGGGGTTCGCAAAAAAAAAAAACACAGAGTCTTTCAAAAGGCTTTTTGAGTTTTGTTAAGAGAAAATTAGAAGCATGGTACAAAATTTCACTATCTTACAGGTCGTGGCCGAGAGATGGTATTTTTTCTACAAAACAAAGAACCAAGTTGGGTTATTTTACAAATTGAAAAAAGTTGAAGTTCCAAAGAAAAAACCATCTATTCTTTCCATGGCCACAGCCAAAAGGTACATTTTTTCATGAAAACAATTGGTAAACAAAATGGAGTGTCTTCCTTGACAAATGAAAAAAGGAAACAAGCTTATACGCTTTATTCTCAAGGAAGAAAAAAAACATGGGCTTTTTACTACTCAAATTCAGAAAATGGTGTAGATTGGATGCTTACCTAGAACTGTTGCTCAAATTTTGTAGTATTTGAAGTCTTGTCTCTCCACAATAAGCTTTTTTTATAGCTTTTCATGACGGATTTCAATAGAAGAAAGCAACAACAAAGAACAAGGGAATGAATAAAGTTCATCAAAATCCTTGATAACCGCGACCTATGAGTAAAAAAAGATCTCCAAATGGATAAAATGCAAGTTTATGCCAAGAACACGCATGTACCTAAGCTTCCATGGAATTTTTTAAGAAAAAAATGTCAAAGATCGACTAAGGCCAGTGCGAAATCATCATTCTTTCAATGTTTTCCCAAACCCTCATGGCTGCAGACCAAATTTCCAGATTCTTCTAAAGACCGAATGATGATGTTTTTCATCATTTTGTTGTTTTACCATTAGGGTTTGACCCTTGAGTGTCGATGGGATTTTTTCTTCCCATGTTTTAAAAATCAAAAAACATGTGAAATGCAATTGGGGTCGATGACCACATGTTATTTCCTTAGGCATTTTTATGCCTTTATTTCTTTTCCCCATTCTTTAAAAACCTTGCCAAGTCTTCATACTATGTTACATGCTATCACTTAGGCATTTTATGCCTTGGGGTTTTCCCCTTTACTTTTACTCATTGCTAGGTGTTGTTCAACATATAAAAATGGAGTGTGCAATACAACAATGTGTTGCCATGAGACCCTTATGTGATGCCTTTATTTTCCCAATGCCATGCAAGGTGGAAGTTGCTTCCAAGAGTCTTGGAGGTTGGCCTTATTGGCCAAGTGCTATTGATACTATATGCCTTTGCAAACCAATGAGTATGACATGTGTGAGAAGAATACAAAATATGGTAAGTTGATAGTCAAAGTGCCTTAGAAGCTTTTGAAAGCTTTTTTCCATAGCATTGCATGTTACATTTTATTTCCATATTTGAAGATATCATGTAAATGATTTGAAAATCACTTTTATTGTGCCTTTTAGTGCAAATGTAACACAGGAAAATGGTGGGGCCCTTTGATTTGAGCCTAATTGTAAAATGAATTGTTAATTGATGTTTTATAAATCACTATATTTAATGCTTTCAAAGCCATGTGTTTTCAAAAAAAACACATATTGCATGATGGGGAATGTGGTCAAATGTTGAAATAGGACCAATGATGATTTGCAGAGGTGTGGGAAGTGTGAGATACTGTTTAGACTATTTTGGTGGAAATGAGGCCAGCTGGAGGTATTTTTATCACACTTTTGGGATGGCAATTGACTTAGCTTTTTTTTTCTCCATGTAGAGGGCATTTTAGAGACTTCTAGAAGATTCTTTTGGGGCCTTTTTTGTTTATCCAACCAAAATCTTCTAGGACATGTTTTGGAGGTTTTGGTTGGTTTTGGTTAAGTATGTTCATTTTGAACATTTTGAGGAGTTCTTTCTTTTTCCAGTTGAAGGATAGCTTTCATTTTCTTGGATTTGTTTTTCATGAAGTTGTATTGTAACTCAGACAGGCCTATTATACAGTAAGCACTTTGAATTAATAGCTTGGATTATTTTACCTTCTTTCTTCATGTTTTATGGTGTCGTTAATAGTTGATCAGTCTGTTTTGTGAAAAGTCATTTTCCTTACAAACTTGTCCCATGTTTTATGCATCCATTTGACAGAAAATGCATGTTTACAGGTTATAAATTGTGTTGTTTAATGGTTTTATTGATTGTGAAGTCTATTTTTCCTTTTATAAATACTGTAACAGACCTCTTTGTAAATCACTGATGTGAACTACATTGGATAGGGAGTAGTAAGAGTTGGCTTTTAAATATTGATTTGAATGTGCAAGGTTGTCAACAGGTCTAGGTTTTTGGTGTATCACCTTATTTTCTTTATGTATTAAGTTTTTTTTTTTTATGCAATTTCTTACCCTTATCTCAGAGTTTAAAATAGTTAGGTGGAATCAAAAGGGGAAGCCAACCCTTATCACTAGAGGTATGCTTTCAAACAGGTCACCCACAACCTAAAAGTAGCCCCATGTTAGTCTAAATCTGTTGAGTGTAATTAGAAAAGCTTAGCAAACAGGTGTAGATTTGGTGCTCTAACAGTTTTGGCACACTCGGTGGGATGGAATAGTCATTTCAGACTAGAAAAACACATCAATTTGCTGGTTTTGATATGCTTCCAACAATATTTTATACTTTTAAAGGTCACCCCAGCATATCTGGCCGACTCCAAATGTGAAAATTAATGGTAGATCAGTGCTGTGACAGCTTATGAAATGAATTCAAACAAGGGGAAATTCTATCCCATTAGAATATCTGCAGCTTTCACCACCTTGTAGGAGAGGTAGACCAACAAGGAAGGTTGTTGTTTTGTCACGAAAAATAATTTCAACTCCACTAACAAGGAGAGTTTTTAGCCCAGTAAGACAACAAAACTTGGCGCCAAACATTGTTGTTCCAAGAAACCAAGTTTTTGTGCCATTCAATGGTGGCATCCCACTTCAATTAGCCCAACATGATGATATTACAATGGTTGCTCTCGAGAGCGTACCATATTTTTCGAGTGAAGATAAAACTACACCAATTGAGCATATTAAGGACATCTCAAATTTCTGCTTGATGCATCATATAACTCAAGAAAATGTTGCCTTGAGACTGTTAGTGGCATCATTCAGAAGTAAATCACTCCAATGGTTCAGAAGTTTGGCATTCAATTCCATCCGAACATGGGATGAATTGGAAGAAGTACTTTGTAAGCAATTTTAAGACAAGTATGATTACTTGTCATTGGTGGAGCACCTGAATCACATGAAACGGGCTCCTCACAAATGGATGATGGATTTCAATTTTTGTTTCCAAAGAACATGGGAAATAATTCTAGGGACTACAAGGCCTCCGGCTGAGTATGCATTTCTCTATTTTTTTAGAGCTTTAAACAATGAGGTTGCTATTTTAATACAATCTATGGGAAAAAATACCTTGCCAATAGCTTATGATAGTTGTGAGAGTAGAGAACAGCCTAATACAAGCTGCAAGGATTGCCCCTAGGCCTCCCATGCCATTTTCTCCTGATATTCAGCCTCCTATAGCTTTGCCACCACCTCAATTAGCCCCTTTACCAGTTGTTGTTAACACAAAAATTTATGCCCAGGAACATCTCAAGAGTTGCAGGAAATTAAAAGTAGCCAACAGAAGATAGAAAATCTGCTTCAAACCTTTGGCAATGAACTTGTAACCCTTAAAAATTAGCAATTTCAAGGTGTCAAGCCTTGGCAACCTCAAAACCAAGGTCAGGGACAACAATTTCAAACTAACAAGCAGCCATATCAAGGAAATTTTCAAGGTGCACGACAAATTCTAAATCCAAGGCCTTTTCAGCCATATAATCCAGTTCCAATTAGTGTAGCCAAAGATATGGTACCTATTCAAAACAAGGCTGCAGTAGAATATGACTGGTGCTATCCTTGTAGCCAGGCCCATAATCATACTATATATTTGAATGGTGTGATGAATCAAGCATTGATGGTTCAGAATGTCTCAAGTGTGCAGGACATGTCTAATGGTGAATCATCCCAACAACAAGAGCTCCTTGTAAGTGACACAACTCTCTTGAATTGGAAAGGAGAGGAGTTTTGTAGAGTAAACAATGATAGCTCTCTAATAGCAGCCAAAACCCAAGCCAAAAAGAGAGCCCTCAAGATTGGACAAGTAGCAAATAAAGACAAGCTGTTGGACCTTCCAATCCTCATATAACACATTTTGTAGAGAAATTCACAAGGCATTGGTGGACCAATTGCAAATAGACCCTGCTACTGCAAAGACCCATCAAAGGGTAAAAGTTGTCACACCCTTCAACATTATCAAATCCATGAAAAAGATGAATGTGAATATGTCAATGTGGGATTCCCTATCTATTCCTAGTCAAAAGGACTTGTTGTAATCTACCTTAGCTAAAGTAGGTGTTTCAAATGATATACCAGCAGGTCAACACAAGGTTGTCTTGATGAATACACCTCAAGACAATAGTAAACATCCAAGTAAGGATGTCAAGCCGCCCCCATTTTATGTGTCCTTGATAATAGGAGATAAACTAGTTCACAATTGCATGGTGGATTCAAGGGCAAGTAGTTCTGTCATGCCCAAACAGATTGTTGATATGTTAGGACTAAAGTATCAGCCTCTTGAGAAGGGAGTTGTACAATTAGATGGGACAACCATCAATACTATAGGTTTTATCAAGGGTTTAAGCCTTACCCTACACACTTGTCCCAATTTCTCCATTCCCCAAGACATCTTTGTTATTGACTTACCTCCACATTTTTCTTTATGTCTGACAAGGGATTTCACTACCAATATAGGAGGTTATTTTTCATCAGATTGGTCCCATATGGTGTTTAGAACGAGATATGGAACTAAACTAGTCATCAAATCTGAGCAACTTTCCAAGGATCACATTAAACCATATGTTCCAAGTGTTGTTAATGCTAATTGTGTTATTTTTAGTGATGATGAACTTGTTGTTGCTCAAGAGCTACAAGCAAAAAATATACTAGATGCACTACTAAGTGAGTGGGTAGCAGAGAATATTATTGACAACCCAAATGATAGCATTGAGGAAACCGGTTTGGGTGTTTATGTGCTACACAAACCTGATTCAGTGATTCCAAACCTTGAAAAGGAGGTAGGACAACAATTATGTCAGCAAGGTGGAGTATGGAAGATGTTCTTTGATGGTTCTCGAAGCAAGAATGGTGCTAGTGGGGATGTAATGCTTGTGTCCCCACAAGGTGACAAATACTACTATGCTTTCATATTTTCTTTCTCTTGTACTAACAACACTGTTGAATATGAAGGTCTGATTCAAGGCTTGGAATGGGCATGGAAAAGAGGAATTGGATGCTGGCAAGTGCATGGTGATAGTGAATTGATCATCAATTAAGTGAGAGGTCTGCATGTCACTAAGAATGATGTCTTAAAATCCTACAAACACAGGGTGTGGGATATGATAGAAGAGTTTGACACTTTCAATCTGATTTCTATTCCTATGGATTAAAATAAGCATGTTGATAGATTGGCTGTCATAGGTGCTCAAATTGATATTCCAAGTGAAATTAGGAAGGAAAAGTTGTAGCCATATGTTAAAATAGTTATCAAACCTTCTATTCCGGATAATAACATTCATTGGCAAGTCTTTGAAAGTGATTAATAGGTTTTGAGCTTCATGCTACAAGAAGATGAATTTGCAGCAGTCAACCAAGAGAAGCTCAAACAATAATATGATGATCAGATCATCCAACTGAAGTCCAACAAACTTCCCAAGGGTCTAGTCACCTTGGAATCCATTTTCAGCACGGATGACCAGCTAAAGAAGAATAAGACCAGCATGCAGGTCAAAGAAGAACATTATGAAGAGCTTGAAATCTTCAAAGGTAAGCTCCTTAAAGTTGGAAAAATTTGTTCGCCTATAGATAAGCAAGATTTTATTGCCCTGTGTCAAGAGTTCCAAGATGTATTTACATGGGAATATTCTGATTTGAAAGGTTTTGATCCCCAAATTTCCCAACATACCATAGAGCTTGAGGAAAACTCAAAACCTGTTAGGCAGAAACAAAGACCTTTAAATCCCAAACTTGAGCCCCTTATGGTCAAAGAGTTGACCAAGCTAATTGAGGGAGACATCATTTTTCCAATCAAACACACCTCATGGGTCTCTAACCTTGTCCCGGTTAGAAAGAAAAATGGTCAAATTAGGTTGTGTGTTGACTTTAGAGACCTCAATAAAGCCTCACTAAAGGATCACTATCTATTGCCCTCAATGGAGCAAATTTTGCAAATTGTAGTTGGTTTAGAAATATTCTCATTACTTGATGGTTATTCAGGTTATAAACGAGTTTTAGTCAAAGAAGAGGATCAGTACAAGACTGCCTTCACAACAAAATGGGGCACCATGGCTTATAAAAGGATGCCTTTTGGCCTATCCAATGTTGGTGCCATGTTTCAGAGGGAAATGGACAGGACATTTAAAGGTTTGATTCACAAACTTGTACTTATTTACCTTGATGATGTAACTGTGTTTTCAAAGAAGGTTGAT
Organism: Sequoia sempervirens; assembly: GCA_007258455.2. NCBI lineage: Eukaryota > Viridiplantae > Streptophyta > Pinopsida > Cupressales > Cupressaceae > Sequoia > Sequoia sempervirens. The sequence goes on from VDFB02193867.1 coordinate 689,501,588, forward strand.
GAACACCTTGCACATCTGAAACAAGTATTTGAGAGATGTCGGGAGTATGGTATATCCCTCAACCCCAAGAAATGTATCTTTGTTGTCCATGAAGGAAATATTTTAGGACACATTGTGTCAAAATAGGGGAACACTATTGATCCAGAAAGAGTAAGTGCCATTTTGGATCTGCCCTTGCCCAGCCATAAAAAGGGGTTGCAAAGTTTTCTTGACAGAATCAATTTTCTTAGAAGGTTTATTCCTGACATTGCCAATCTGTTGAAACCATTAACTGCAATGTTAAAAAAGAATGCCAATTTCAACTGGACCAAGGAGGCCAAGAACATTTTTGAAGTCATAAAGGAAGCTTTATCAGTAGCCCCTACTTTGGTAAACCCAAACTTCTCAAAATACTTCGTCGTATATTCTTTTGGCAGCATTGATATAATTTATGCAATACTAGTACAACAGAATGATGCTGGCCTAGAACAACCAATTGTTTTTTTTAGCCAACGATTAGAGTATCAACAAAGATATAATTTTGTAGAGAAACATGTACTTGCTGCCATCAAAAGCTTGAAGAAGTTCAAACCCCTGATTTCTAACATCAAGGTGCATTTAATGGTTGCTCACCCAAGTGTTAAGGAATTTGTGCTAAGCATGGATCTAAATGATAAGAGGGCAGGCTAGATTACAAAGGTTATGGAGTATGATGTTGACATCAAGATAACAAAGCTTGTTAGGGGTAAAGGGATGTGTGAACAATTAGCCACAAAGGCTGAAAATGAAGGAAATGCAGAAACAGAGGCAGTTCTGGTTGCTGATGATGGGCTTGAAGCAAATGCAACTACAACAAACATAGGTTGGGTGCAATATATGACTCACTTTTTGAAAACTAGTGAGTGTCCACCAAGCTTAGATAAAGCCAAACAAAGGTATTTCAAACTGCAGTCTATTCCTTATGTTCTAATTGGCAACATTCTTTTTAGAAAGGACATTAATGGTGTCCTCCTGAGATGCATTGATCAACATCAAGTTGATAAAGTACTTCATAAGTTCCATGATGGAACTGTAGGGGGTCATTTTTCCCTAAGAACAACTGCATGGAAAATAATGAGAGTTGGCTATTATTGGCCAAGCTTTTTTAAAGATGCCCATGCTTGGGCTAGAAAGTGTGTAAAATGTGCCATTTTTTCAAGCAAAGAGAGGTTGCCAGCTTTACCATTTCAGCCTATTCAAGTAGAGCATCCCTTCATGAGATGGGGCATTGATTTTATAGGTGTCATTAACCCACCTTCAAGTGCAGGTCATAGGTGGGTACTTACTACAACCGATTATTTCACACGATGGATTGAAGCAGTGAGTTTGAAAGAAGCCAATGAAAGTGTTGTTTTAAATTTTTATGATGATTTCGTAACCAGATTTGGGGTACCTAAATCAATCATTTCTGATAACTCTTTGGCATTTGTTGGGTTAAGAGTAAGTGACTGGGTTGTAAGGAATGGCATCCATCTGAATACTTCATCAAATTATTACCCTCAAGGTAATGGTTTGGTTGAATCAACCAACAAGAACCTGATCAGGATCATCAAAATGATTTTAGAAGATAACCAAAGAACTTGGCATAACAAATTAAAATATGCCTTGGAGGAAAAAAGGATAACTCCAAAGAAGTCCATTGGAACCTCCCCTTATGTACTGGTATATGGTAAAGAGGCAAGGTTTCCTTTATTAATTGAGCTTCTAGCTCTTGATATAATGAACCAGCTTGAAATGTTTGAAGAGGAGGACCCGATGGCTGTCCGATATGCACAGCTCATGGAGTTGGATGAAACCAGAGGTAGATCCATGAAAACAATGGAGCTGCATCAACTCCAAACCAAGAAGGTGTTCGATAAAAGAGCAACACCCAGGGTGTTCAAAGAGGGAGATGTTGTTCTAAAATGGGATGAATTGAAGAGCGGGCCTGGAAAGCATACCAAGTTTGATAGCATGTGGAGTGGCTCATTTTTCATTACAGAATGTAAAGAGCACAATGCTTTTCAACTATCATCAATGGATGGAGAAGCTTTCCCTATCCCAGTCAATGGGATACACCTCAAACTTTGTTTTGAGGTATGATCTAAAATTTCCCTTGTACATATTAGAGTAGATTATGTCTCCTCTAAGTGTTGATGCACATTAGTTAGGTTTTCTAGTTTTCCCTAAGTGTTTTTTTGCATAGTTAGGTGGTGGCTTTCCTTTTGCATTGTTTTTTTCCTTGGTTTTCAACATGTTTCTTGTTGGTGTTATGAGTTACAACTATTTGCAATGTTGTTTTCAAGTAGTGTTGGTTTTCTAAATGACCTTGTGCCCAATGGATAACACAACAAGCAACCGGTCTCATGTTTAGCAGGAAAACATAGAGCAGATGTTGCTAAGAATGTTACCTGATTTTCAACTTTTAGTTGAAATTAGGTAACCTAGTGTTTGTTATTTTCATGTTGTTTAAACATTTAAAGATAAACCATAAAACTACTAGTTTCAATATGAATAAAGGAGTGATTGTCAAAATAAGCAGATTGCATTTTATCATTTCAATGGTGCATTACAACAAACGAGAAAGACAATCATGTATTCAAATGTAATTTCTTTTATTGATAATCATTAAGGTACATGTCCCTCACAAGCCAAGGGAATATCTCTCTTATTCAAATGAAAATATGAAACAACTCATACATGAATAAGTAGAATGAAATAAGAGAATGTGCATGTAAGAATGGAACCAGTCATTGCCTGTGAATGACTAGTTACAAGTCACACGTTGTCATGTTGTTGCTGCCAAGAACCACTTGCATCCCTCCCAGCTCCGTAGTGCTCCTCACCCTTCATATAAAGAAAACATGATGTTAGAGCGAAGCTCTAAGCAATGAAAGATTCAATCCTTACACACACCTACCTATGCATGTATAAATTAATCCATAAGTGGATTAAATAGAAACATCGAACATATGCATTTATTTTCTAACTATTTGCTTCATGTGCAGATTTAGGACAAGTCTGATTATTGTTTCATTATCATATCAAATACAACATGTGGGGTAAATGTGGCTCCCACAAGGGTAGAGCTTAGCATGCTTTGAAAGAAAAGGAAATTGAGCAACTTGATCAAAGATTTATCTCTTACCAATGACTTAAATCAATATGGAATCACACCAGTTGATCAACTTTCATTAACAGATTCAAAAGATGCAATATACTGTGTTGATATGTCTTTCAATCTTCATAAGCGGACCCTTGATCCACTTTATAAAAGGAAATGATTTTGGAGATGCATCAAGTGTTTTCATGGATGCATCAAGTGTCTTCATAGATGCATCAAGTTCAATAATGCATCTTTTAAACAATGAGGAAGTATTTTAGGTTGTCATCAAGCCCCTCTCACCACAACCCTATTGGAAAGTGACTCATCACATAGGAAAGTGAGCAATCAGGTCACCCACATATGTGATAGGTGGTTGTCCAATAAAGTTAGAATGAGAAGACTGTGTATTTGTTATACATAAAAGAGAAAAGAACAATGGTTGAATCAAGGTCATGATAAAAGTACAAGGACAACACCTTTGCAAAAGCTACAAGAGGAAAAGGGGATTAATAATGTTCATTCATAGGTGTACTTGTGAAAATGAATTTAAAGTGAAGTTCATTGTCATTGGAAAGGGGCAGTTCACAATGATCTCATGCAATAGGACAGCAACAATGATATATTATATGGGGTGACAAAGGTTCTAAGCTTTGAATGCAATACCACCCCCCCCACAGTGCATACCTTGTGACAAAATGATCAAACATACAATGCCCCATGATGATGTACTAGTCACAATGATCTAAGTGTATGAAGAGCATGAACATTAAAGTATAGCAATAAAAAGAGGTATAGGTTCACGAAATGGAATAAATAGTGATTCATCAACATCTTAGATGGATACATCATACAGATATCACAGTCATAAAGGGCAGCTTCAAGCATCTAAAGAACTCAATGAGAATAATGCATTACAGCCATAAGATGAGTTTAATATAGGACCTTCCTCCAATCAGCATGAATCAAGGTAAATAAGGGACAACCTTGTTGCCAAAAATACATATGAATGATGCACAAAGAGTAAAAGGAAGGTACAGTGGTTTGTGTACTACATACTGAGAATGACAATGAATGTAGTGAAAAAGACCAAGGCACACATTACTTTGCAGCAGAGACCTCTTATACTACGATGTACTCCTGCAGTTTGAGTTTTCAAGTCAAGCTATCAAGTAGCCACTCTTAGATATTGTAAGGTCACTCTCAACTCTTGTAGCATTTGTATGTTGTATATCTAGCCTGATTCAGCAGGTAATCAAGAGTTGATGGAGTTTCTTCAGAAGCTAAAGGAACTAGATCTAGGATAATCTCGACTAATGACAATATCAATTGTCATGGTCAAATGAAAAGAGTATTCAAATGCAGAAAGGATTAAGGATGAGTTATCAGCTAGAGGTGTTCATTAGGAAATGAAAGGTGTATAGAGCCTATGAATTACACCTGACTGTGCAATGGCATAAAATCATTTAGCAAAACATTTTTACTCACCGGGTAGCATTTGTTTGTGGAACAGTGGATAGATGTAGCTCTTGTTCTAATTGGCCACCTCTCAGGACATCTCATTCAATTAAAAAGATTAAGATGTAGCTGAGTATGGTCATATAACTTCCAAAATCCGGTTGCTCATTAAGGTTTCTGAATCCTTTTCTAAATCACGTTCAAGAATCAAGCACAATTTTATAGAAGATGTTATACAAGTTTTGAAATCACTAGATACAGTCTTGAGTAAAGCCAAGGAACTTGTATGAGATATGGTCCAACATGCAGCAGTGTGAAGGCACTATTAAAAAAAAAAATTGGTGCAAGTCCCACAATGATCTTTTTACATACTCTATTGCTAAGGTAACCATCTCAGTTTGTTCCAGAAAAAAGAAAGATCATTTAGATGATAGTATATCTACAAGTTAAGTGAAGATGAAACTTTAGAATAGTGCATCTTTTCATAGACCAATCAAAATGAAGATAGCATGTACCTAGGTGTTTTAAAACAACATAAAAGTGAAAGAATTTGCAAAATCATTTGCATCTCTTGCAACAGATTTGAACCTTTCAAAGAAAATCATGTTACCCACCTTGGTTTGTTAAAAATTTGTGAAAGAAAATAATAGTATGATAAAATGCTACAGGAGTTGAAGAATGGAAAGGCATTCAAGTGTGTTTGATAGGTTGTGTTCAAAATGAACTTTGTTTTATAAAGTATGGAAAACCCACTTGGGGGTTCAAATTCCAAAACAACATTGCTACAAAGTTCAGAATATAGAGTGCATTTAGAGACCCAGTTGCATTTTATACAAGAAAATTTTGAGTTTCTTCGTGAAATCAAAATAACTCATCTAGGCTCTGTCAAAATCTGAAGATACAAAGAAAAATGGAAAGGAAACCATCTAGGTTTGAATAGAAATGCAACAATGTGATAAAACCCCATTTTATTCCTTAGTGGGCATGAACAAAGGTATGTTTGTCTTCACCAGGTCAATAACCCACTTGGGGTTCGAGAAAATCACAAACACAGAGTCTTTCAAAATGAATTTTGAGTTTTGTTAAGAGAAAATCAAAAGCATGGTACAAAATTTCATTGTATTATAGGTCGTGGCCAAGAGATGGTCTTTTGTCTACAAAACAAAGAACCAAGTTGGGTTATTTTACAAATTGAAAAAAGTTGAAGTTCCAAAGAAAAAGCCAGCTATTCTTTCCATGGCTGCGGCCAAAAGGTACATTTTTTCATGAAAACAACTGGTAAACAAAATAGAGTGTCTTCCATGACAAATGCAGAATGGAAACAAGCTTCTACGCTTTATTCTCAAGGAAGAAACAAAACATGGGCTTTTTGCTACTCAAATTCAGAAAATGGTGCCGATTGGATGCTTACCTAGAACTGTTGCTCAAATTTTGCAATATTTGAAGTCTTGTCTCTCCAAAATAAGCTTCGTTCAAAGCTTTCATGGCAGCTATCAACATAAGAAAGCAACAATAGAGAACATGGGAATGAAGAAAGTTCATCAAAATGCTTGATAACCGCGACCTGTGAGTTAAAAATGACCTCCAAATGGATAAAATGCAAGTTTATGCCAAGAATACGCATGTACCTAAGCTTCCATGGAATTTTTTAAGCAAGAAATTTCAAAGCTCAACAGAGGCCAGTGCGAAATCATCATTCTTTCAATGTTTTCCCAAACCCTCATGGTGGCAAACCAAATTTCCAGATTCTTCCAAAGACCAAATGATGATGTTTTTCATCATTTTGTTGTTTTACCATTAGGGTTTGACCCTTGAGTGTCGATGGGATTTTTTCTTCCCATGTTTTAAAAATCAAAAAACGTGTGAAATGCAATTGGGGTCGATGACCACATGTTATTTCCTTAGGCATTTTTATGCCTTTATTTCTTTTCCCCATTCTTTAAAAACCTTGCCAAGTCTTCATACTATGTTACATGCTATCACTTAGGCATTTTATGCCTTGGGGTTTTCCCCTTTACTTTTACTCATTGCTAGGTGTTGTTCAACATATAAAAATGGAGTGTGCAATACAACAATGTGTTGCCATGAGACCCTTATGTGATGCCTTTATTTTCCCAATGCCATGCAAGGTGGAAGTTGCTTCCAAGAGTCTTGGAGGTTGGCCTTATTGGCCAAGTGCTATTGATACTATATGCCTTTGCAAACCAATGAGTATGACATGTGTGAGAAGAATACAAAATATGGTAAGTTGATAGTCAAAGTGCCTTAGAAGCTTTTGAAAGCTTTTTTCCATAGCATTGCATGTTACATTTTATTTCCATATTTGAAGATATCATGTAAATGATTTGAAAATCACTTTTATTGTGCCTTTTAGTGCAAATGTAACACAGGAAAATGGTGGGGCCCTTTGATTTGAGCCTAATTGTAAAATGATGGGGGCCAATGACCACATGTTATTGCCTTAGGCATTTTTATTTCTTTATTTCTTTTCCCCATTCTTTAAAAACCTTGCCAAGTCTTCATACTATGTTACATGCTATCACTTAGGCATTTTATGCCTTGGGGTTTTCCCCTTTACTTTTACTCATTGCTAGGTGTTGTTCAACATATAAAAATGGAGTGTGCAATACAACAATGTGTTGCCATGAGACCCTTATGTGATGCCTTTATTTCCCCAATGCCATGCAAGGTGGAATTTTCTTCCAAGAGTCTTGGAGGTCGGCCTTTATTGCCAAGTGCTATTGATACTATATGCCTTTGCAAACCAATGAGTATGACATGTGTGGGAAGAATGCAAAATATGGTAAGTTGATAGTCAAAGTGCCTTAGAATCTTTTGAAAGTTTTTGCCATAGCATTACATGTTACATTTTATTGCATATTTGAAGATATCATGTAAGTGATTTGAAAATCACTTTTATTGTGGCTTTTAGTGGAAATGTAACACAAGAAAATAGTGGGGCCCTTTTATTTGAGCCTAACTGTAAAGTGATTTGTTAATTGATGTTTTTATAAATCACTATATTCAATGCTTTAAAAGCCATGTGTTTTCAAAAAACACACATATTGCATGATGGGGAATGTGGTCAAATGTTGAAATAGGACCAATGATGATTTGCAAAGGTGTGGGAAGTGTGAGATACTGTTTAGACTATTTTGGTGGAAATGAGGCCAGCTGGAGGTATTTTTGTCACACTTTTTTGGTGGAAATGAGGCCTTTTATGTTTTATCTGACCAAAATCTTCTAGGACATGTGTTGGAGGTTTTGGTGGGTGTTGGTTAAGTATGTTCATTTTGAACATTTTGAGGAGTTCTTTCTTTTTCCGGCTCAAGGATAGCTTGCATTTTCTTGGAGTTGTTTTTCATGAGGTTGTATTGTAACTCAGATAGGCCTATTCTACAATAAGTACTTTGAATTAATAGCTTGGAGTATTATACCTTCTTTATTCATTTTTTATGGTGTCATTAATGGTTGATCAGTCTGTTTTGTGAAAAGTGATTTTCCTTAAAAACTTGTCCCATGTTTTATGCATCCATTTGAAAGAAAATGCATGTTTACAGGTTATAAACTATGTTTTTTAATGGTGTTATCGATTGTGAAGTCTATTTTTCCTTTTATAAACACTGTTACAGACCTATTTGTAAATCACTGATGTGAACTATATTGGATAGGGAGTAGTGTGAGTTGGCTTTTAAATATTGATTTGAATGTGCAAGGCTGTCAACAGGTCTAGGTTTTTGGTGTATCACCTTATTTTCTTTATGTATTAAGTTTGTTTTCTTTATGCAATTTCTTACCCTTATGTCAGATTTTAAAATAGTTAGGTGGCATCAAAAGGGGAAGCCAACCCTTATCACTAGAAGTCTGCTTTCAAACAAGTCACCCACAACCTGAAAGCAGCCCCATGTTTGTCCAAATTTGTTGAGTACAATTAGAAAAGCTTAGCAAACAGGGTGCAGATTTGGTGCTCTAACATATATATTCAGAATACATGGCAAACACATATTTGTTGCTAATGGATATTTGTTACCAACTGTATTAGATTTGAAGCTTCTTCAAACCATATCAATATGCTAAAAAGAAATGGATATCCATTTTATTGAAGATATTAAAACCCAAACCCTACCTTTTTTTCACGATGATCTAAGTTGAGTAGCGACCTCCATCATGCGCAGCGACCTCCCGCATGATCCACGTATGTGCTTCAATCCTTTTCTTTGCATTTTTTTCTATTTTTTTGCTAATTAGTGATTAATTTAGGTTTTTTTTTGCATTCTTTGTAGTTTTGTTGAATTTTTTTCATTTTATTCTAAACCTACAAAAAAATTGAAACCCTCATTAGTGGAAAACATAAAAAAATATTAAACAAAATAATTGAACCTTCATTACAGGAAAACAAACATAAAATTGAACTTTCATTATCCCCTATCTACATTTATTTAAACTATTTTACATTTTTTGTCTATTTTTCCTTCTTCTTTATCACTTATTCTCTTGTTTCTCAAATTCTTGCTTCGTTGCTTATTCTTAATTTAGTATTTCTTTGCTAAACAATTTTTTATTCTATTTTTTTAATTCTTTTGACTCTCCTCAACTCTCAAAATAGAAAGGATCCTTGTTGTAAGTATTGTGCTCTAAATTGCCAATACTTAATAAATCTGGATCCATAGTTAGTATTGGCCAAACAAAACTTTTCCTAGTAGGCATAGGGAAATGGGAAAAGTTAATGGATAGTAATCGATGGGATATGCACGAGGCTACCATATTGTATCATATTATATAATAGCCTGCTACATAGCCCATCGATTATTACCCATTAACTTTTCCCATTTCCCTATGGCTGTTGGGACAAGTTTTGTTTAACCATTACTGACTATGTATCCAAATTCACTAAATATTGGCAATTTGGAGCTTAATACTTCCACCTTTGTTGAATCAATTTGGAGCTTAACATTTCTACATTGCAGCGAGGTAAAAATTTAATGTATTTTTTAATGATATTTCACATCACTTTAACAATTATTTTTTAATGTTCATTAGATTGTTCATGCAAAATCTAATAAACATGTATCTTGTAAGGATATTGTTTGAAGGTTGCATCAAACCCCTATGGTGTACATAATTTTTTCTTTTTTATGTATCATGGTTGATAGATAACGATTCTTAGTCATGATGATTTTATACCTTTTACATGAAGGATATAATGACATTTTATTAAGCTTGAAGTTTATAATGGCATGAATGTTGAATTGAGTTGTAATGGTTTTATTTGATGGTTCCATCACTTCTTATTCTAGAGGGTCCCAACACAAGAAAACTCTTTGTCTCTCTATTCTTTTCTCTCCCTCCCTCTCTCCCACTCTCCCTCTTTCCCACTTATAACTTTCTCTCTCTCCCTCTCTCCCACTCTCCCTATCTATTGTAGAAGTTGAAAAACCAACTTCACAGTCCCCAAGAATCACCTACAAGTAATCACCTATCACATGCAACAGATATTCAGAACAAAAAGAAGAGATGTTTTGTAAACCCTTAGAGAAAATTTGTGCAAGCAAAAACCAAAATAATGATTATTGAAAGTAATTTTTTTACAAATAATACAAAAGCCTTCAAAAAGGAAATCATGCAAAAAAGAAAGACAAGCACAACCCTAATCTTATCTTGATCAAAAAGACAACTCAACAAGATAAGGATAATAATTATCCTAGGAATTAAAAATTGCCTATGTAAACTTATGCTAAAGTGTAATTAAATAATTAATTACACCAACACCCCCCATAAGGGCAACTTAGGGAGAAGAAAATTAATATGCAAGAGATGAGTCCTAGCAACAAGGCCCAATCAGGTACCCAATGCAAATGCAATGCAAACTAAATCAAACAGAGTAAAGGAGAAAACCACATGGGAACAAAAATCCTCCCCAAAATAGAATGCAAACTAAGTGATGAAAGATGGAGGACTCCATAAGACCCCCTAAGTACACCATCCATCAAAAAGATACATCAAAGAACCCCCTCAGAAGAGAGGAAAGAAGAGACCATAGATCCCCCCAGAATGAAGTAGCTCCAAAAGAACTAAAGAAACTACATCTAATAAAAGAAGTGAAAGGGAAGAGGCCAAATGAAAGCAATCTATGAAGGTGAAGTAGGTGTAGCCCAAGATTTCTCCACAGAAGCAGGTGTGACCTCAACAAATGAAGATGCCAAAGTAGGTGAAGACTCAAGAGTAGCCTCCAGAGATGGATGGTCAACAGGATCCCGATGCATTGAAATAGAAGAAGCCACATCGGTAGCCACAACAATAGCAATAGGAGGTGGAGGAGATGGAATGGAAGGCTCAAGAATAGGATCTAAAGTGATAACACCAATGTTTAAGAAGCAAAATCTCTCATCTAAATGATGATGCACACTAGAAGTGTGAGGAACAACTGTAGGAATAGAAGCACCATCAGTAGCAAAATCAACAAAGGAATACAACTGAGATGAGTGATCCACTATCCTAGTAGCAATAACTGCTCTACTCTCCAAGTCTCTGATGATAACCGAATCAGGTGTGAACTCCAAAAATCTCCCAGTGCCTCCATGTGTGATCTGATAGATGGAAAGAAGGTTGTTTGTTAAGTGAGGGACACACAAGACATCTTAAAAGGAGTGGTCCCCAAAACTAATAGACCCCTTCCCTGTAACACTCATGTAAGTGTTTTTTCCCATCAAAATGGGAGACAGTGCAAGGATCAAAGGGAGTGAACATAGTCTTTGAAGATGCCATATGATGAGATGCTCTTGAATCTAGAAGCCATCTCCCTAATCCAATACCTGAAGAAGCACAAAGAGCATGTCCCTTCATATCTGATGAAGTATGTAAACCAGTCATGCCCCTGTCATGTTGTTTTGAAGAAGAAGAATGAGGAGAAGAAGATGATGTAGACATCCTAGAAGGAAAATCAATCTGATGTTTTTGAAGAAGATGTTTCAACTCATCAATGTCCTTCTTGTAACAATTATGTTCTGCATGTCCTTCCCTCTTGCAATATGCGCATGTAGTCTTCTCCTTCCTAGATGATTTCCCCTTAGAAGAGGAGGATGAATCTGAGGACTCCTTTTGCTGCTCATGAGGTTTGGAATCCTTTTGTTTCTATTTCTTACCTTTTCCTGTAGAAGCCTTCTGATCTATGGGCTCCTGTGATGCAATAAGTGCATGTGATGAGGAAGAAGGTTTCACCGTGCCCATGCTAGCTAACTTAGCTTTCTCTCGAGTGAGAGATGAAGAAAATTCATCAAAAGATGGCATAGTGAATCTTGTACCAAGTGCATCCCTAGTGGCATAAAAAGTAGATACAAAAACTAAATAATCAGGTCCAAGCTTAGAAAGAATGGACAATATCAACTGGGAGTCTTCTTTTTGAACACCACATTGTGACAACTGTAATCTAAGAGACTTGAGTTTAGTTAAAAACTCCTAGATGTTGTCAAAATCCCTAGGATTTAAGCCAATAAGCCCATTCTCTAATTGAAAGCCTCTCATAGTATCCTGCTTCCCAAACAAAGACTCTAAAGTAGTCCAGATCTCATTGGGTGTAGTGCAAGACTCAATATGAAAAAAAAGGTCAAATTAAAGAGACAAAAATAATGTACCATAAGCTTCATCGCATCTATTAAACCACTTTCTCTTTTTAGTAGCACCTGTAGGTTCAATTTATGTATCCATGGTTACCCTGTACAACCCTTTATGTTTCAAGTGAATCTCCATTTGTTTTTTCCAACCAAAATAGTTGAATGGAGTAAGGGGTGCAATATTATGTGTATCCATGATATAAAACAACAATATATATTCTCAAATAAAAAAACAATGCTCGTTGATCTCAAAAAATAGTCTGATTACACATTTCCCAAGAAAATAATTGAAAAGGTAAAGGCTGAGATCAAACAGGAATATCAGATACTTGGTAAAAAATAAAAAACATGTCTAATATTTGTGTAGAGCATTGAACCAACTTTCCAACACCTATTTTTTTTGAAAAACGGAGCCAGGATGCAAAAGTTACGCCTCCCAAAGTGAAAACAACAACTTCTGGATTTGATAGGTGAAAAAGGAACCAAAACTAAAAAATCAAGAAATCAAACCTCCACCACTGGAAAGAGCGTCAAATAATCTTTCCAATGATATCTCGTTTTAGAAAAAAGACCTTTGTTTGCAAAAGTTATGAAGAAACAAAAAAAGGCCCGTAAAAGGCACTTTTAATGCTAACAGGGAGCAAAATTTTGGCCCCTTATTTTTGGCCCTCGGTCACCAATATGACCGTGCACTGCAAGGGGGAAAAAAAACTCTGGAAGGGGCTAAGGCTGGGTGTCTGGACGCTAATAAGACCTCGGCAAGTGTTGTAGAGTGCTCGCGGGGGCTAAAACGAGAGCGGTGGGTGGAGCTCGGTGGTGACCGTTGGTGCTGGGGGCGGAATCGGTGGCCACTGGGAGGCAAGCCAACTGAGGTCTGGTGGCCACTTGGTGGCTAAGTGGTGGTGCTCCCTTTTGAACGGGCGTCACAGATTTTTTTTAAAACAACTATGTTTTTTTATTTTTTTGAATTTTTCAACCTCGATCTATGTGCCCTGGGGCTGTACGACCTTGGGGCTAAATTTTTTTCTCTTTTTTCAAATTTTTCCAAAATCAATGAAATGAAAGGTGTTTCTAGGGTTTTTGGGCACTCTAATCGTAATGGCAATGTTCGTTTGGCCCAAAAAATGCACAAAAAAATTGCGTACCCCAAGATCCACAAAAAAAATAGCCTAGCTTGAAACCCTTGCACAGAAGAAAACATTGTGAGAGAATATATTCAAATCATGAATAGGAAGCAACAATTCTTGAGCTCTGATACCATGTAGAAGTTGAAAAACCAACTTCACAGTCCCCAAGAATCACTTGCAAGCAATCACCTATCACATGCAACAAATATTCAGAACAAAAAGAAGAGATGTTCTATAAACCCTCATAGCAAACTTGTGCAAGAAAAAACTAGAATAATGATTATTGAAAGTAATTTTTTACAAATAATATAAAATCCTTCTAAAAGGAAATCATGCAAAAAAGAAAGACAGGCACAACCCTAATCTTATCTTGAGCAAAAAGATAGCTCAACAAAATAAGGATAATAATTATCCTAGGAATTAAAAATTCCCCAAGTAAACTTATGTTAAAGTCTAATTAAATAATTAATTACACCAACATCCATCTCTCCCACTCTCCCTCTCCCCATCTCCCACTCACCCTATCTCTGTCCCACTCTCCCTCTCTCCCTCTCTACCTCCCACGCTCCCTCTCAACTCTCTCTCCCTCTTAGGTATTTCTCTCTTTATCTCTCTCCCTCTCACTCTCAGGCCCCTCTCTCTCTCTCAAGTCTCTCTCTCTCCATCTCAAGTCTCTATCCCTCTATCCCTCCCTCTCTCTCTCTCCCTCTCAAGTCTCTCTCTCTCCCTCTCAACTCTCTCTCCCCATCCCTCTCAAGTCTCACACTCCCTCTCTCTCTCAAGTCCCTCCCACTCCCTCTCTCTCTCTTGTGAACTAGTTGCACATCAATAAATATATAATATATACTATGTAGTATATAATTTATACTATGTATTAAATATATGATATAATATATATAATATATATTACATAATATTAATATAATATTTAATATTTAACATATTTTTTAAGAATGGCAAAAGGTGGCGAATTTGAGTGAAAAGTTGCAGAAGAAGTGAAAAGGAGGCGTTGGGGAGACATTGAGGATGATAGTCAACCAGGAGAGAACGCAAAGGTGGATGGCATGGAAAATCACGCTAAGCACACCCTGTAATGGGTGTTCATGAATGGAACCTAGGTGAAAAAATGCCACCTACATTATCGCAAGATGGAAGGCCCTGTGATACAAAACCATAACCAGGCGAGAAGGAGGACCCAAGGTGGTGATTGGAGGAAGGTTTATGATCTAGGAGGGAAGGAAACCAAAGGGAAAATGAATGATGAAAATTGGAGTGTGCAAAACACTGGGCGTGGGTGGTTCTAGGAAAAAAGGAACCATAGAGATTTGTCAGATTCTGTTAGAATTGGCTATGGATGCCAAGATCTTGAGACCAAATAGAAAGCACAAAAAGAGAGATGAATATGACAAGAATAAATTGTCTTCAATTTCATTGATATGAGATTATTGTAGATTGATTACAAATGAGAGAAACCCCTTGGTTATATAGCCAAGGTGAGATGCAAGATTTCATAGGATTATGACAAGTGTTTTAATCATATGACATGAGACAACTAATCACACTTACCTAGGTTCACATGTAGTAGTTGTCAAAAGATAAGATAACAAATAATGATAACTAACACCTTCTAGAAAGATTCCTTCCTATGACCTAATTAAACTTAACATGTGTAAAAAAGTCCCCTAGTAATGAATGAACTAGGTACAAAAATTTATTTACACCAATAGATTCAAATTGGAGAAGTAATGGGAGTGGCATTCTGAAATGCACCAACAAAGTCTAGAAAGTAAAAGGTTTGGAAAACCCTAATCTGGACAATGGAGGAAAAATGAATCAACAAAGTAGAGAAGTACTAGAATTTGGTATAAGGATGAACCCAAGAGATCTATATTTGAATAGAAGAAGAGCAAATAGGAGGAAATTCCAAGGAAAATGGAAAGGAAAGGATGTGGAAGATAGCTCGAGGTCGTGGGGGAGTAAGCTATATACAATGCCAACAAAATTAATTGAAGAGAGAGTAACCAGACTGACAGATAAAGCATCATTCACCAAATGGTGTGGTTTAGGATACCCTAAATAAGAGATCAAGGCATGGTGGAAAAAAAATTTTAAGGATCAGGTAAGAATTCATCAATTACCAAACTCCTTCTTCCTTATAGAATGTATAGATAAAAATTTAAAGTAGGAATTGTATATGGGAAACCACTTTTTTTCTGAATGGACATAGTTTTCATTGCCTAAACTAGAAATCAAATGTTGATCCTTAGAATTACACAATTAAAAAAAACTAAATGGATTAAACTGGTGGACCTCCCATCAAAATACTGGAATGCAGAGGCTATGGTGAAAATATGGGATGCCCTAGGGGTGTGTTTAGGAGTAGACAAAGACTTTATAAATGGAAAAGGAGCGGAAGCCAACATCTTGGTAGAAATAGCAGAGGGAGTTGACATCTACAAAAATTTAGAGATTTTGACAAAGTATGGAAGTTGGCAGCAGGAAATAGAGGTGTGTGAAGGAGCATGGCCAGGGATCTATGTCTTATTATAAAATCAATCTAGGAAGGTTATTCAAATAGGGGGATGGAGAAAAATGAAGGTGAGATGGGATTGGGAGAAATCGGATATAGCACATCCCAAGGAGACCTGACCCAATTCCAGGAAGATTCAACCCAAAGAGAGTTGTCAGGATCAAAAAATAGGAAGATTGAATGGGAAACATAGGCTAGAAGGGAGGAATTTCACCCAGTGCAAGCACATTTGAAGGATGTGGTCACACAAGTAGAGAAAGACCTCAACACTCTTTTGGGAAAAGCAAAGGAACTACAAAAAGATATTAACACTCAACTCAGAGAGTTATCCAAAGAAATAAACAATTCATAAATGGAAATGCAAGAGGAGGGAGGTGAGGAAGTGAAGGGGAAGCAAAGTATCAAAAATAATGAAGTGGATATCTTAGAGGAGGAAGAAAACAACACACAAACTAGTGAGGAAGAGAGAAATCAATACACAGAAGTAGAGGAAGAAGACCAAGAGGAGGTAGAGGAGGGAGAGTTGATTGAGGAAAGGATGCTTGAGAAATCCTAATCAAAAATTAAAAAACCAAACATAAAGAGGAAAAGAAAAAGGGGTCGAAGAATGAATAGGGCTAAGTTGGTAATTATAGCCAATGCATCAAGTCAAAGGAAACTGAGGACTAGGAAGGATGTTCTCCTTCCCAAGAACAAATGAGGATCATCACATGGAATGTTAGGGGAATCAATGCCCCTAAAAAATGGTGCATGGTCAAGTTCCAAATTGACCAATCAAACGCTGACATAATCCTAATTCAGGAATCCAAATGGAGTAAAGAAGGAAAGAAAAGAATGAGAATTCAAGGAGGCAGTGGGAACATCTAGAGGTATGAGAGTAATATGGAACCCTATATCGATAGAAGGTGAATTGGTAAAAGAAGATGACAATTGGTAGTTGATAAGAATCAAGGGATTGATGAGAAATGAGCACTTCTTTATCATCAACGCATATGGTCCAATTGCCGCTATGGAAAAAAGGCAAGTGTGGAGGAAAATTTCAAGTGAACTGGAAAATTGCAAGAATGAGAGAGGAATAGTAGTAGGGGATTTTAATGCTACCCTGAATAATGAAGAGAAGCAATGGGGACTAGGAAGAACCATTTCCATACAACATGATTTTCAAGAATTTGTAGACAATAATCAATTAGTGGACTTGCAAACTAGAAATAGGACTTACACATGGGATTCACCAACATACCTTAAAGGCTTGATAGATTCCTGGTTTGGGGTGATTGGGCAGAGTCAGTAACCTACAGGAGTCCCAAATACTACCCTTCATAGGATCAAATCATTTTCTAGTAATGCTTTCCTTTGGTCAGGAAGACCCCCCAAAGGGAAGCCCATTCAAGTTTGAAAATATGTGGTTGAGGGATGAACAATTTTTGGAGCTAATAGATAGCTGGTGCAATGAGATCAAGTTTGGGGACAAATCAAAGCTCTACAAGATTAACAAGAAGTTGGGATTCATCAAATCCAAACTTAAAGAATGGAACAAATCTCATTTCAAAAACATATTCTAGGAGAAAGAAAGAGTGGAGCAAGAAATCAAAGCCCTAAATGAACACATAATAGAAAAAGGAATGGATGCAGTTGATTTAGTAAATGAAAGATGTTTGAAAGATGAACTGGCAGAATTACTAAAGTGGGAAGAATACATCTAGTGTCATAAATCAAGAGAAACTTGGTTGAAAGAAGGAGATAGAAATACCAAATATTTTCACAAATCAGCAATTGCCAACTGGAGTAGGAACAAGATAACATAAATCAAGAAAGAAAATGGGGAAGTAACTCAATCTGTAGAGGAAGTGAATAAGGAAGCTGTCATATTTTTTGAAGCCATCCTAAACAAGGAGAACCATTAGAATAGAGCAACAAGGGAAAGGTTTTTGAGCTCAATCCCATCAATTATAAATGAAGAGTAGAATAGACGGTTGTATCAGAAAATCTCTATGGAAGAAGTCAAGGAAGCATTTTTCCATATGAATCCAAACAACACTACGAGGCCAGATGGCTTCCCGACTGGTTTCTTCCAAAAATTTTGGGATGTAGTAGGAGGTGATCTAGTAGCTGTAGTGGAAGAATCAAGAAAATGGATGGTAATGTTGGGTGCAGTAAATCATACATTCTGGCCCTAATTCCCAAGGAAAAAGACCTACAAATGATGAGTGATTTTAGACCAATTGTATTATGCAATACAATGTATAAGTTGGTCACCAAAATCATAGAAAATTGACTCAAGGGAGTACTAAATGAGGTCATATCAGAATAATAGAGTGGCTTTTCTTTAGGAAGGTCAATTGCAGAAGGTATAATCATTATGCATGGGACCATACACTCAGTCAGGAAGAATAAGGAAGCATGTATGGTGTTAAAATTGGACATTCTTAAAGAATATGACATGGTGGACATGCAATTCCTTCTGGAAGTGTTGGGGAAGTTTGTTTTTTATGAAGAATGGATAAATTGGGTTAAGATTTGTATTTCAACAGCTAATTTTTGTGTGCTAGTGAATGGATCAGCACATGGTTTCTTTCCATCAACAAGGGGACTAAGACAAGGTGACCCCATCTCCCCCTTCCTTTTCATAATTATGGTAGAGGTGCTAGGAAGAGGGATACAAAATTTGAGAAGGGAAGGGAAGTGGGTGGGAGTACATGTAGCAAATGGTTTGGAGCCCACTACTCATCAACAGTTTGCAAATGACACCATTCTATTTGGGGAGGCAAGTAGTATGGAAGCAAGGGTGATCAAGAATTTTCTAGATGACTACTGCAAAGCATTAACTAGGGAAAATAAGAGGTTTTCTTCCTCAACACACAAACAAGTCTACAAAAGGATCTAGCCAAAATCCTGAATCTAAAAGTGACAAGTCTTCCTAGGAATTTTTTTAGGATGCCTCTATTTGAAAGGATTAATAAAAACTGCTATTGGGAAACCCTAATAAATAGTTGCAAAAGCAATTTGGGAACCTGCAAAGGTAAGTGGTTGTCCTCAGTAGGAAGATTACTAATGGTGAAATCAGTATTTTCGGCCATCCCAGTATATTCAATGTCATGTTTAAAATTACCAAAAGCAGTGGAAGAGTCTTTGACCCAAATTTTTAGGAAATTCTTTTGGAGTGGAAAATGGGAACATAACAAATTCCCTTTGTTGGCCTAGGATAAGGTGTGCACCCCAAAGGAAGTTGGTAGTGCTGGTCTAAAATAGTTAGCGCTAATGAATCAAACCATAGGAGCTAAACTGGTTTGGGACCTATATACTAAGAATGAGTAGAAGTGGGTTAGAATTTTGAGAAGAAAATATCTAGATTCGAATGAGCCAACTAGAATCCTCACCACAATTGACCCTCCAAGAGGCTCTATAATTTGCAACTTCATTTTGGACTACAGGGATATAATTTCCAAGCATGTCACTTGGGAGATCAGAGATGGTAAAAGTGCTTCCTTTTGGAGTGACTCGTGGTGTAGAAAACCTCCCATTAACAACACCCTTGGATTCGAAGATCTCAAAGAAGAAAAACTACAAGTATGGGGGCATAAGGTCTCCAACTATGATAAGATAATGTTCAATCAAGGAATCCCCAGTTGGAGTTGGAATGATTTGCAAGCCCTCAATGCTCCACAAGCATAGAAAGATTCATTGTCAGAGATACTCAAAAGAAAACATTTTATTTTGTCCAATGATAAGGATGTAATCAAATGGTGTGGGTCATCCAAAGGCACATACAAAGTGAATTTTGGCTAAAAAATTAAAGAACTAGCTATGGCAAGACAAGACTGGCCATACAAATTAATGTGGGGGGGAAATTCCTTCCCAAAGCAGGAGTTTTTGCATGGATGGAAATTCAAAAAAGAGTATTTACTGAGGATAGACTAGTAACCCTTGGTGTTCAAGACCCGGGAAGATGTATAATGTGCAAAAAGAGTCAATAATTTGCAAACCATTTACTTTTGGCCTGCCCATATGCAAATCAATGTTGGAACAGAGTCAGGAGCAAACTAAACCTGCAATGCCCCATGTCGGAAGACATTGAAACCTAGTTCAAAATGTGGCCTCAAGGAGGTAAGAAATTGGTTTTTGGTGGAATATGGCAAATAATCCCATCTACAGTAATACGGGAAATCTAGAAGGAGAGAAATAGAAGAATTTTCCAAGGGAAGGAGATGAGCAAAGATGGACTTTGGGAAAAAAATTGAAAGGGCCATAGTAGAACTAGTCAATGAAGATTCTCATTGCAAAGTAGGCAAGCAAAAAATATGCACCAATTGGGATGATAACCTAATGAAATCAATCAATGGCTTGAATCCACCACTACTCAGTGGTATTAGTGAGTCACAGTCACCAAAGGTTAAGACATTAGAAGTAGTATGGAAAGAGACAGAAGAAGGATGGACTAAAATCAATTTTGATGGAGCTACCTATGGAAACCCAGGCTCGAGAGGAGCAGGATGTATTACCAAGGATGCACAAGGTAAAACTCTAGTAGAAAAATCCATCTTCATGGGACTATGCACGAATAACAAAGCAAAGTTTAGAGTTGCAGCCATTAGTTTGCAGTTGGGTTTAGAGATTAGAGCGAAGCGTATTCATTTGGAAGGGGATTCACTTATCACTATCAACGCCATTCGAAGAGGTAGTGCTCCGAACTGGAAGTTAAATCATATATTGTGGTGCATCAAACAACTAGTGAATAAATTCAAGGCATTTCAAATAAGTCACATATACCGGGAAGGAAACAACAAGGTGGATGATCTGGCGAAAAAGGCGTAAGGAGATAACACATAAGCAAAACGTAGGGGTGATAGGAAGTAGCTAAAATAGGAGGAATGTCAAGCCAGAAATAGAAAGAAGCACACTAGAGATACTTGACTAATCAGCGGCCAAGGAAGCACATAATAAATTGAAGAAAAACTCAAAGTAGATCAGAATGACAAGACAAAAGCCATAAATAGAAGGTGAGGAGTAGGACATATGAACAAGTCCCAAGACAAAGGAAATGACGGATTAAGCACAACCTAACACAAACAAACAGATTCATATCATTAGCAAGGTGGTGGCTAGAAAACACACTTCAAAGGGCACAAACTCTAAATTGGTCATTATGATGAAGTAAGGTCGTCTTTGTTAAAAGGACAAGGTTGGTGATAGCTTAAGAAAAATGCGAAAGTGTCATTTTTAGAGCAAAGAAGTAAGGTGTGTTGGCAATAGAAATCTTGAAGGGGTCATTTGATCTAGGAATAATGGATACTCTGTTGTTTCTAAATACTGAGAGGCAACAACAATCCTTTGTGGGAGAGATAACTGACAAAAGATTGAAAGGATTGTTGGTCTCCTCCCATCCGCTGATTCTCTAGGCAACCAAAAAAGTGTTGGGACTGGAATTTCTAAAGGAATACCAGAGATTCAAGTCGAATGTGGACATTTGTGCTATGTTTTTTGCAATGTTGATTCACATGGGAATATCCAAGGCAAGAGCCAAAAAACTAACCCAAATGGTCTTCATCCATGCATGGCTAGGTGAAATTGATGAAGCCCTGGATAACATTGATGGCTACCTAATGATCCCAATGCCACAAAATTACATGATGTGTTGTAATGGTGGGGAGGTGATGAAGTTTTTGCTGATAAGAACCATCGACCCGACAAGGTTTGCAAAATTATGGGACAAGAGAGAAAGAGGAATCTTTTTCCTACTCAGAGCAGCAAAGATGATGTCTAACCCTCCTCATAGCTAGGTTATGAAGTATGTGGAGGATGAAGGGTTGGCAAGAGAGATAGTGGTAGGGGATGATGATGACTGGGAACTTGGCACCAATGAAGATTGGTTGTCGAACAATGGAAGAGACCTTGAGCAAAAAGCGAAAGGCTTGGCTCATCAGAATTGTGGGGCAGATTGTTCGGTCGTGGCAGACTACTTGGCTTTCAAGAAAAGGGTGGTGTATGATGACGAGGAGGATTGAGCAAGGTGTGCTTGAAACAAGTCGTGACAGAAGTTGTTGTAGCATGAATGGAGGGTTAGGCTCTGTGGTAAAAGTTGGTATTTTCTGGTAAAGGTCAATATATGAGTGTCATTCTGATAATGGTAGTCCGTAAAGGCTTGTGTCATTCCATCGAACAGTAGGGTTTGTTTTTGTTTTGTATAGGGGTAATGGTGTCCACTGGGGGTTTGATATTTTTTCCAAGGGCCATTTTGTGCTATGTAAAAATAGGGCTGAAAAGCCATTTTGGTTCAGTTATAGATCTGTGTCTAGTCCAGATGAAGGTAGTCATGGTGAAAATTGTAGAAAATTATGAAGACAATGTAAATCCTTTTTTGATATCAATACAGGTTGTTGCCCCTAGTAGCGATTTAACAATATATATGTGTGTGTGTGTATAATATTTAATATATATACTATATATAATATAGTATATACTATACAAAATATATGTAGTATATATTATATAATATAATAACATATAATATATAATATAATATAATAATGTATAATCTATTATATATTATATATTATATATTATGTATTATATATTATATATTATATATTATATATTTAATGCATATTATATAATACATAATATTATGTATTATGTATTATAAATAATACAAGTAATGGATATTCGTTTAGCAACGAATATTCATTTTTTTGACAAAATCAATACGCTCGGGATTTGGCTCAAGATTTGGTTTAGGATTGCCTAACCTAGAAAGTCAACCCAAAAAACGTGTTTAGAAAATAGCTTAATTTTTTGAAGCTTGCCCTTGTGGCTAACGACTTTTTTTATCTGAATTTCATGAAACGAAAAGGGTTTATAGAAAAAATTGTTAACTTTCCACCAATATAAGTTATGCCTTATTTTGAATTTAATAAATAATTATTATTTATTTTCTACATACATTACGACTAAAGTCCTAATTGATAGGATGATTGAAAAAATTCTATAACTTTCAAACTAAACATTTTTCGAACCTAAAAGATGTGTCACATTCTATGCTTCACATACCATAGGATAAAAAAATTGAATTTCATAAATTTTTGACCAATTTATGGTGGTCAAATACAGACGTTTTAATAATTCTAAAATGTTCTAATGAAAAAATCATATAACTAATTATTTACATGGAAAAAATTACAAAAAAAAATTTGGCACATCTTGGCATGTGTCCTCTACTTATATTGAAAAAATTATATATATATATATATATATATATATATAATTTTTTTCTTATACTTAGGGTGGTCAAACATAAACCTGCTTATCTTTTTCCTTAAAATTTAGTACCACCACATTGAAATTTCAAATTTTCACAAAACAGATTTACTTTTTTCCAAAAAAGGAATAGCAGCCTAGAAAGTACATTCAATTTGCTACAACTTTTGTTCTTACATATTTTTCAAATTATGTTAATAACCCATTCAAATTTTTATGTCAAGTTGCCTAACTCAAATTTTCTGAATTTTCATTGTCACTTAGAGACCTAGTTTGGACCCCCCATGATCTTGCACTAACCCTAAATAATATTCGCTTATAAAATGAATTTTTGGAACCATTTGTCTATTAATTTTAAAACCATTTTTTTTTAGCATTGTATATTTTATCTCATTAACATCACCAAGTTAAGAACTTCTCTAAATAGTGGGTTCTCTTTTTTAAAGAAAATACTTAAAAATTTAGAACTTTCCAACATTTCATGGAACTACCTATAGATTAAAAATAAGAGCAATAACATCCTTTATAAAAATTTATTTAAAATTTTATATACAAAGACAACTAAATTCTTACTTGAGAAACATTTCCAAAGACTTTTTGTTCAAAAAAAATTGAACAACATTTCTCATTATTAAAGTTTTATAAATGACTATTAGTCATGAATTATTTCTTACAAAAACAATTCCAAAATTATATTAAAAATTTCAAACCCATGATTTTGAATAATAAAATATAATAGAGTTCAAATAAGATAGGGAAATTCATCAAATACAAAAGAAACTTATTTGCAAACCTATCATCTAATGGTCCTTAAAAATTCTATAAAGTAGTGTACTCATAATTGGTAGAACTTGGCACAAGAATTTTATGATGGAAAAACATATGGTCTCCCATTGATTCCAGACATTTGAGCTCATATCTAATAGGGCAAGGAATATAATACCGGTTGATGGAGAATCTTTGGGATGAACTACAAACATTGAAGCTATCAAGCATAGTTATGCTAAATGGAGATAACATAGCATGAAATTAGTGTAATGAATAACTAAATGTAAACATTAAAGCTTTGGGATTGATCAGCTTGCCTCCTACATAGAGATGGTGTCCATAAAGTGGTTGGATGAGACATTTGGCTCCATAATCTGGCACTTGCTTACAAGCCTAAACTTTGATATGCAAAATCAATTTGTGATTTGTAGTTTACTATAGAAATAGTTATAAGCCATTCTCTATCCTATCAATTCTCTATGTTTATGTGTAATCATCTATTTCTCAAAATTGTTAAGTTGTGGACTAATCATGGGGTGTCTCTTAAAGTTAAAAACCTCTTTCCACAAAATATTACGATGTTCCTCTCATGCAATTGCATTACCACGTCATAAATGAAAAAAGTACATTGCCAAGGAAAAAAACACTATATTCTATTGAATCTTTAGAACTCAAATCTTGGCGTTAATCAATATTTTGGGGATCTATAGTCTAGATCTAAATAAACAAAATTTTATTTAACAAATCTAGTATGAGATTAGAATATATAAGTGGTACAAATAACAACTCTTGTTCAAACATTCAAGTAATATTGAGTATCTCCAATGTGGTTCAAGGAGGGATGTTGGAAAATAAGTCACACCCATTCAAAGATGAATCGTTCATCAAAAGGTTTGGTA
This sequence comes from Sequoia sempervirens, assembly GCA_007258455.2. Classification (NCBI taxonomy): domain Eukaryota; kingdom Viridiplantae; phylum Streptophyta; class Pinopsida; order Cupressales; family Cupressaceae; genus Sequoia; species Sequoia sempervirens. The sequence continues at coordinate 689,526,331 of VDFB02193867.1, forward strand.
GCTCAGTAGTAGAGTACCCAGCAATAAATAGGAGTTCTAGATTCAACTCCTAACTAATCCATAAAAAAAATTTACAGATAAAACATATTGCATAGACCATATTTGAGAGGGAAGACCATTTGATGTGCAACAATTCCATTCAGATAAAGCTTACTATAATATGAGGTGGATATGGAAGTCACTCCAAATCGCAATGGAACATCAAATGCAAAAAAATAACAACACTACCCAACCCACCTTTCCAAGCATGGTAAATGATAGAGGAAAATCATACTTTAAGTGGGCCTGAATTATGTTTTTTCCTTGCCATGGGTTGTAAAAGGAATGTTGAGCTATAATTTACTATCCTGGTGAAATTGGTGATATAAGGTTATAATGCTCACAAGATGATCTTTGATAATAGTGTTGACTCTCTTAATTATGAACATCAATTTATTTAAATATTATATGATTCAATATTCAAACAACTAATAACACTTATATATTTAATTTATATTAAAAATGATAAATATATATCCTATTAATGAAAATAACCATTAAACATGACCTTTCTATTAATGAAAATAGCAGAGTTCAAATTTTTCTTCCAAGCCTTAATTGAAACCCTCTCTACGCAAATGGAATTTTTAAAAAAGTCAACTAGTGCAACTTCTTCCTACTCATCCAATAGTCTCAACCTATTCAAAAGATTGCACATCCTATTCAGACCACTATAGTTGAAAAATGTATCCCAAAAAAAGGTCACAAGAACAATGCATAATGTAAAGACAATAAACATTCAAAAAAAGTGGGAGATCCACAACATGTGGGGGAGGAAGGGTGAAAAAATCCCAAAGTGGAGAAGAATGGAATTGCTTTTAGCTCAAAGTATCCAGTTGGCCCCAAGATTAGTTGTCAAAACAAAATTAAAAAATGTTTACTTTAACAGATGCTAGTTAAATATTAATTTCAAGGTCATTCAACAATTTTTTGTAAACCAACTTAATATTTTTGCAATGAGGCATTCAATAGTATTTTTAATTGATTTTACTGGTTTATAAAAATCTTATCATTTTAATAATTTAAAAAAACTAATGAATATATTAAAAATAAAAAATTTAATGTATTATAATTTATTAATATCAATAATTATTTGTAACAATATTAAAAATGGTTTATTTTTTCTTAAGGTATTTTTTTATTACACTATAATTATTTAGAAACAATGGATATATTATTTGAATATTAACAACATTAATAATGTCTAGTCTTGAAGGATGCTTTGGCAACCCTTTTTGTTTTAGCTCAGTGTTGAGCAATTGTGTTGCAATGGAGTGGATGTTGCAGGTTGCGTTTGGTGCCTAGCAGATTCAGGTAGTTTCTTCTAAGATGTTATGGGATTAAGGCCCTTGTGTTCCTAGTTGTAAAGGGTTTTTCAGTCCCTTCAAAGTTGATTTCTTGCAATTTGGTTTGTCTTGTATATCTTTGGATAGACTGTTGATGTTGGTATGTTGATTGTCTATGTTACTATCTTATTGCAGCTTTCGTTTGTTTGTTTGGGGTTTCAAGTCCCCTCAAAACCTATTTGTAAGGGGTTTCTGGTCCCCACAAAACCTGTTGATCTCTAATCAAAAACAACATTAATATATTACCAATTTTATTCACTTGAAGATAATCTGTCATTGTCAATTCATATTTGTATTAATTATTTTTCCCTTTCCCTTTTAACATTTTAATAAAAATATATGAAAAACTTAACATTCTCTACTCAATACTTTATCACTTTTAAATCTCTTTATGAACATATAGATGTTAAAAATAATTTTGTAGTGCATATAAAAAATCTCAATTTATTGTCATACCTAAATTCAAAAGCAAATTTTAAAACAAAATAGTCATGTTATTTTTGTTCCAATCAATTGACAACTAAAAAGTGTATACTATGTACTAAGATCTCAAGAAAAAGCATGTTATTACATGCAATTAAAAGATAAATAAATAAATTCATCCCCACTATGATAATGGAGACCCATGATCTAACCAATAGTCACATTGGTTGCTTTGTTCTTCATTCTTTTTAAACATTTACTTACAAATTAAAATTGTATAAAGATAATAGTTAAATGCTTTGAATAAAGAGAAGGTTGCAATAAAAGGTGAAAATCTTTAGGGAATAAGAATGTAAATACTATTTTTCGAATATTTTTAATTAAAAAGTTTGCATGTTTATTTTGCACAAAATTGACTACAAATATCAATTTTGATTATTTTTCTATTAAGAGTATAACCATCTAGTTAAATTTGTATGTTGAATATAACAATTTACCATTAAAAAGCAATTTATAAATAATAGTAAATTAAATCAATTCCTAGAACATAAATAAACACTATGAAAACTCAGTCTTCATATCACTAATAACAAATAATTTATAATCATAAAAACAACAAAAACCATGTAATCAAATAGTCAAAGTATTTTAAAGCATGCTTATGCATAGTTTTCTCATAACAACATATAATGAGGAGAGTAGCTCAACCTCGACCAAAAGGAGAAAAATTAGCATTATATGGACCCTAATAAAAATTATTTAAATTGTAAATATTTTATTACAATTTAGAGTGTTCTTTACATTTCAAAATTTGAGCTTGAGTTGTCATTACGATGAAAAGAGCCCTATACCCTATTTCCTTGATAGAATAACCAGCAGCAATTGACAAAATATTTCAATGTAATCATAACCACATCAATTGTGATGTCATAATATTTTTTGGACACCTACATTTATTTTAAGAAACAATTGTGAAAAGAAACCACACAAGACATTAAGGTAGTTGATTATACCAAAACAATTTAGATTTTTGCAAGCATATAATAATACAATGTGACAAGCCAAAAGAAATTGTGTTTGAATATAAATAATTGAACAATTTTATGAAGCAAAATTTATATATATAGAAAACCTATCAACAAAACATTATAGTTAGAGATGTAGTAAGAATATTGACAAAATAAGTGTATAAGAACTTAATTAGATACATGCCTCTTCAAGGTTGTAAGGTTCTTTGAATGCATTGAAATTGTCCTTATACATAATTAGATGGAAAATTTCAAATAAATCATGTCAATTATGCAAGTTATTCTTAAGTCTATGGTAACCACAACATTTTTTTATCCTCTAACTCTTACTTCAGCTATGATCTTCCCTCTATTATGCAATTTATTCTTCAAGTCTATGCTAACAACATCATTTTTTATCCTCTAACTCTAACTTCAGTTGTGATATGCCCTTAGCTTGAGGACCGCATCATATAGATTACAAAATTATACATAAACATGGACTTACCATAAAAAATGTAGAACTAAGAATTATCTAACTATCATCACAATGTAAATACTCACAAAGATTAATGAACCATTCTGCAAGCTATGGTTCATATATGTAAATACTCACCAAGATTAGCAAACCATTTTGCAAGTTATGGTTCTTATGAATATATTGAGCTCCTTTAGGCAGGCCTTCTCATAGTTTCCCTTTGCGAGACCCTTCATTTACCTATTCAAAATAACATGAATTAATAACAAGTAGCTTCTAAAGTGTTTTCTCTCGCTCAGTAAGTTCTCAATCCAAGCCTTGTACCTCATACAACTAACATAATAAAATGAACAACAAAGACAACAAAGAATGAAAGAAAAATAACTATGATACATTGGATAGATTAAAGACTACCTATTTATAAGTACAAAAGAATTAAAAACCTCCCTATAAAACAACTAACCATTTTGACAACTAACTATAGTTGTTTGACAACACACTGGATTGTAGCCAGCAAACTAATCTTAACTGAAATCTTCCTAGACACATCTACACTATGCTATCGACACATACAATTGTGCATAATTCAGTATAACTTATTCTAACATTCCCCCTTAAGGAATAACTGAATTTTGATGGAATCTTAGCATATGTCTATATGGTACAAACTTTATCTTGTCCAATGTCTTAGTGAATACATCAGCCATATTATCATTTTGATGCAAGAGCATTCACGGTATTGGCAATCCTGTATCAAGAAAAGTTTTCAATTTTTGTTGAGCAATTTTACAATTTTGTGGTGAGTAAATTTTGGTTTGGAATTCAAATTGAAGGTGGTAAATGATATATATTTGAATAATTAAACTTGACAAATTAATTTTCCTTTGCACATTGTCAAGTTGACTTGTGGGAGAAAAAAGCAACGAAAAAGTTGTTTAAAAAACATTTAAATTAAAAAATTTGAAAGGAAATTTGGGGTGTTGGGATTTGAATGTGGAGCTATAAAACGCCATTTAATGATCCCTAAAAAGTAGGGATTGGGAATTGGGTTCCCATGACTTGCTTTTTATTTTTCTACCTTTTCAAGAGTCAAAAAGGAGAGAAAAAGAAAACTGAAAAAGACTCCTATCTTTAGTGGGTTGTTGGAAATGGTTTTTAATTGTTTTATTTGAGGAGTTTGATGTGCAGAAACAACATGGGTTGTGTAATATTGGAGAGGCCCAAATAAGGCATGTAAAATTAATTTCATGATAGGCAGGGTAAAACAGAGAAAAACCCATTTTTCAATAATGAAAGTTGGAAGAGAAAAGGAGGAGACGAAAGGAGGAAGGTGTAGCATTCTCTATGAGGGTTTTTTTGGTGTGTTGTTGTAGGTTGGGACTGATTTACAGCAATCCATTAAAGATTCAAAACAATAGATTGAAGCTACAAGGGTTGCATGTGGAATTGTGGTGTTGGGCAGTGAGATAGTTTGCAAGAGCTCACATATTTGAACTTGGCTTGTATTTGAATGTTTCCATGTGCATATCAGATGTTTATATGAGTTTAATTTGATGTTAATTAGTCCATGGATGACTGAAAATCATTTGTAATCAATTTCCTAAATAAATCAAATCATTGAGTTCTTGTGCAAAATATTTGTTGTGTTGAATTGGAATTTCTTCATTTTGTTTAAGTTGTTGTGAGAGTTTCAGAGAGGATTTTGAGAGTATCAAATCCTCTCTACATTAGTGGTATCATAGTTTGAAGATCCTGAGTGTGTGAACAGACTGTCGAAGAGAGGCAGTTTGCACCAGGATTGAGCTTGTGGGTATTGGAGAAAATGGATGGGAGAAGAGCCCATCATGGCAAAGGTAGAGGAAGAGGAAGAATTGACAACTTTTTCCATGATGGTGATTTCAGAGCTTTGAGAAGACAAGTGGAAGCACTTCAAGAAGAAATAAGAAGAGGGTTTGCACAGAGAAGGGAACCAAAGAGTGATGAGGAAGAAGCTTTAGAAAATTCTAGCCTAACAACTGAACAAAGAGAAGAAATTATAGCAGTTGCAAATGACCCATTGTTGAGAGCTTTGTCAAAAATGGGAAAGAGACCGAAGATTGATGTTCCTACCTTCAATGGAATCTCGAATCTAGAAGAACTCATCGACTAGATATATGATATGGAAGAGTATTTTGAGTTTGAAGAAATTGGAGACCCAAATAGAGTCAAATTTTCCAAGACAAGATTGAAGGGTCATGCTTCAATCTGGTGGAGAGAAATTCAGTTGGAAAGAGGAAGAAAAGGAAGGGATAAAATTACAAGGTGGGATAAAATGGTGGAAAAAATGAAAAGGAAAATTTTCATACTGGTGGATTATGAGTTAGACTTATTCAAGAAAATGCAAGGATTGAGGCAAGGAACGAAGACAATGAAGAAGTACACGGAAGAGTTTCATACGATTCTTATTTGAACTGGGCATTTGGAAGCCACCAAAGAGAAAGTTGTAAGATATATCAATGGTTTAAGGCCAAGCATCCGAGAGGAGATGGCATTGTTGAGAGTTATAACTATGGAAGATGCATACCAAGTTGCCTTGAATGTTGAAGAAAGGATGAATAAAAGGTTTGAACATAAACAAAGAGGAAGAGGTCGTGAAGACAAGATTGAAGGAAGACCATATGGGGTAGATAATAATAAAAAAAAAATCATAAAAAAGAAGCCCAAAGCAGTAGAAAAAATCAAAGGTACGATGGTTCATATGGTCCGAGGGATCAAGATTCAAGAGGTAGAGGAAGATCGGGTATAGGGTTTGGAGGAGAAATCTTTCGAGGAACTTGTTTTAAGTGTGGAGAAGAGGGTCTAGGGCATATGACTATCCTCATGAAGAGGAAAGACCAAGAAGGACTAGAAATCAAAATAGAGCAACAAATATAAATGGAGAATATGTACACTCAACACATTCTGAAGAGGCGGAAGATGGTGAAATTTTAATGGCAAGGAGAACCCTGTTGAATGAAGATGATAAATCAATTCAAAGAAAAAATTTGTTTAGAACAAGATGCAAGTGCTAGAACAAGGTATGTAATGTCATTATAGATGGAGGTAGCATAGACAATCTTGTTTCTTAAGAGATGGTGAGAAAATTGCAGCTAGAGAGGAGAAGGCATTTGCATCTGTATAGGATAGCATGGTTACAAGATGATAGGAAAGTTTTGATCAGTGAACAAAGTTTGGTAAATATTAATATAGGAGGCTATAGAGATTAAATTTTATGTGATATTATTCCTATGAATGCATGTCAATTTTTTTTAGGAAGGCCTTGGCAATTTGACAAGAAGGCAATGCACGATGGTTATGCCAACACATACATGTTGACGAAGGATGAAATGAAACACAAATTGAAGCCATTGAAAGAAGAAATGGATAAGGTTTTCAGCAATGCAAGGTCATGTTTGGTTGATGAAATCAGACATTTAGATGGTATAAAGCAGGAATACGTTGGCTTTGTTAATACTAACCATGATGAAGATGAGAAAGGTGATTTGTTGACTCGGATTGAAGCAAAGATCTCAAGTGGAATGAAGGTAGCAATAGAAGGTAAGGTAAAATCTGATTTCTTTGTTTCCTTTGATGAGAAAGAGAGTGAAGGAATAGATAATTTTGTTGCAACATAAATTATTTTTGATAAAGTTGGATTGGAAGAGTGGAGTAAAAAGGTTAATGAAGAGTTTTTTGAGGAATCCTTGCTTGAGAACAGTGGAGGTGAAAATGATTTGATTAGTAATCATGATTCCTTGACAAGTAATATGGAAATTGAGTCTTTTGATGGTAGTACTAATGCTGTTTTGAATGAAGAAAAACAGGTTGCAGCAATGTCATGTCTTCCAAAAGGCATGGAAACAATGAAATTTCATGAAGGGGACATAGTGGAAAGAGATAAAAAAAGGTAGAACAACAAATGAGGTAAATGAATACATTTGTTTTAATGAAGGAGGAGGTATAATTTTAATTTTTAGTTTTGATTTTGATGAAGTATATTGGTTGGGAAGCAAATTTGATGCTTTGAATTATGTGATGGGTAGTAGAGGAAGGATGAAACATGGTAATGTTGTAAGTTTCAAAATTTGATGCATAGAAAGGTTCCAATGGACAAGGCAAAAAGGTGGGTTCAAAATGAGAATCATATCTACAAATTTTTATGATTCGCACTCATGAAACATTTATTTTCTACCGTGGGTGTTTGATGCAAGAGCATTCACGGTATTGACAATCCTGTATCAAGCAGAGTTTTCAATTTTTGTTGAGCAATTTTGCAATTTTGTGGTGAGTAAATTTTGATTTGGAATTCAAATTAAAGGTGGTAAATGATATATATTTGAATAATTAAACTTGACAAATTAATTTCCCTTTGCACATTGTCAAGTTGACTTGTGGGAGAAAAAAGCAACGAAAAAGTTGTTTAAAAAACATTTTAAATTAAAAAAATTTAAAGGAAATTTGGGGTGTTGGGATTTGAATGTGGAGATATAAACACCATTTAATGATCCCTAAAAAGTAGAGATTGGGAATTGGGTGCCCATGACTTGCTTTTATTTTTCTGCCTTTTCAAGAGTCAAAAAGGAGAGAAAAAGAAAACTGAAAAAGACTCCTATCTTTAGTGGGCTACTAGAAATGGTTTTTAACTGCTTTTATTTAGGAGTTTGATGTGCAGCAACAACATGGGTCGTGCCATATTGGAGAGGTCCAAACAAGGCATGTAAAATTAATTTCATGACAGGCAGGGTAAAACAAAGAAAAACCCATTTTTCATGAATGAAAGTTGGAAGAGAAAAGGAGACAAAAGGAAGAACGCATAGCATTCTCTGTGAGGGTTGTAATCAATTTCCTAAATAAAGCAAATCATTGAGTTCTTGTGCAAACCATTTGTTGTGCTGAATTGGAATTTCTTCGCTTTGTTTAAGTTGTTGTGAGATTTTTAGAGAGGGTTTTGAGAGTATCAAATCCTCTCTACATTACATTTGTGTTACAATATTGTAACTCTCTCTTGAGATTGAATCTTCTCTGACAAAATGATGTTGAGTTTCAATGTACTTTGATCTTACATGATAAATTGGATTGTTTTTCAACTTGATTGGACTTTGATTATCGCACTTGATTAGAGTTGGTCCTTCTTGCTTTTGTCCTATATCTTCAAGAATTCACCTTAGCCGAATAGCTTCACATGTAGCACTGCACAATGCTTTGTACTTAGCTTTTGTAGATGATAATCCCATATCTTAAAGAATTTATCTTAACCAAATAGCTTCACATGTAACACTACATAATGCTTTGTACTCAACTTCTATAGATGATAAAGAAATATTCAATTGCTTATTGCTCCAAGAAACAACACTGGATCCTACATTAAATGCATAACTAGTAGTTGATTTATGATCATCTGGATCACCTACCCAATCAAAGTATTAATAACCTAACAACTCAATATTAAAATGGTTAGTATATTTAATTCTAAAATCTATGGTACCCTATAAGTATCGAATGACTCTCTTTGCTACTTTCCAATGAGGCTCAAGAAGCTTAGCCATGAATTGGCTAAGTATGTTGACTAAATATGCAATATCAGGCCTTGTAGTGGTCAAGTAGTTCAAACTTACCACTATCTATCTATACAAAGTTCCATTGACTTTTGTAGCATCACTATCTCTAGAAAACTAAACATTTTGTTCTAATGGAGTAGACATTGTTTTACAATCTTGCATATTAAACCTTTGAATTGATTTATTTGTATACTTTCTTTGAGTAATCAAAGTCTTACCATCTTGTCTCCATACTTTAATTCATAAACAATAATACATTTTACCAAGGTCCTTCATTTCAAATGCCTGTGAAAATTTTGTTTTGTTTCATCAGTCAACTCTATAGAACTTCCCATTATGATTAAGTCATCCACATAAAATGAAATCAAAAATAACATTATCATATTCATCTTCATTTACATACAGATTTGGATCATTTTTACTCTTGACATACCCTTTGTTGAAAGAAGAATTTATCAATTTTCTCATACCACGACCTTGGTGTTTGTTTGAGACCATACAATGCTTTCTTTAACCTGCATGCCAATCAAGTTGAACAAGATATATTTCTTCTTTTATATCACCATTCAAAAAGGTTGACTTAACATCCATTTGATTTAACTCCCAATTAAACTTAGTAGCAAGTGCAATCATGAGCCTAATAGTATTCATTTAGCAACATGTGAAAACTATTCTCATAATCTATTCCTCCTTTTTGTGAATATCCTTTTGCAACCAATCTAGTTTTGAATTTATTAATAATACCATCAACTTTAAACTTAGTTTTGAACAACCATCTAGAGCCTATACAAATTTTATTTGCAAGTAATTCAATTAATTCCCAAATTTCATTATCCATAATTGAATCATATTCTTCTTGCATTCCATTCACCCATTTTTTATGATTCTTGGCTTCTTCATAGTTACGAAGTTCATCTATACTCATTACTTGAGCCATAAGAGAATAGTCATTAGGTTGATGCCTTGGTTTGCCTCATTGATCTTCTCAATGCTTCATTGCTAGATGGAGCAGCTTCACTTTGCCTTGTTTCATATCTACTTTGATCATGAGTTTACTGATCTTCAACATCTAAACTTTTTGTTATCTTCTTCAAGTAGTTTTCATGAAGTAGTATTTTTTCCTTTTCTTCCTCTTGAACATCATTTGCAAATTCATGAAATACTACATCTCTACTAACAAACACTCTATGAGTAGTAGGATTGTACATTTTGTAGGCCTTATGATCTGCACAATAACTAGTGAACATACCTTTGATTGACTTAGCATCAAGTTTCCTCCTATTTTATTTTGAAATATGGAAAAATGTCTTACTTCCAAAAATTCTCAAATGACTAGCAATAGGTTTACTACCTATGAAAGCCTCATAAGAAGTTTTATTTGCTAGATACTTGGTCTTGGTTCAACAAATAAACAATTGTACTAACTGCTTCAGCCAACAAATTATTAGGGAGAGTCTATCCTTTGAGCATACTCCTAGCACACTCAACTATTGTTCTATTTTTCTTCTTAGCCACGACATTTTGTTTTGGACTATGAAGAACTATATATTGCTTGATAATACCATTATCTTTACAATATTTCACAAAATTATCTAAATTGTATTCCCCCCTTAATTTGATCTAAGAATTTTAATATTATAAGTTGTTTGTTTTTCCACCACAATTTTAAAATCTTTGAAACATTCAAACACTTCTCTTATTTCTTAAGAGATAGACCCAAGTATATCTAGTGCTATCATCAATAAATATCAGAAAATAAGAAGCTCCTCCAAAGTGACTTTGTTTGCATGGGCCCAGGCACATTTGTATATACTAATTCAAAAATATTCATTTGCCTTAGATTTGAATTGATTAGAAATTCACATCTATGTTGTTTACCCTATGCACAACCATCAAAACTAATGTATTCATTCTTTAATATTGGAAGACCTTACACCATATCTTTTCTTTGTAAAGAAACAAGATCCTGAAAATTTAAATGACAATACCTCTTGTGCCATAGTTCTTCAATTAATACACATGTAGAAGCTATTGCATGATGACTTTCTACTTTAACATCAAGTTTATACAAACCTCCTATTTTGATTCCTTCAACAATCACATTATAGTGATCTTTCATATCCTTGACTTGGCAACCTGTCTTCAAGAATTCAACTTTTAAACCTTGATCAACAATGGCTGAAACTAATATTAAAGTCTTCTTAATTCTTGGAACATACATTATATTTGCAAGTTGTTTTACATTTCCATTAGGCAATTGAACACTTATATCATCATAATGTTTTATGTCATGAGACCTATCATCTCCTAAATAGATCTTACTACCATCATTTTTCACTGAAAATTGTTAAACCAATTTCTAGGACACAACATATGAATCGATGCCCTTGAATCTATGAACCAATTATTGTAATCATCTGTTTCAATAGAAAGAGCAGCATCTGAAATAAACAACTTGAAATTATGAAGGTTATTAGTTGCCTCATCCTCACCACTCACATAGTTACCTTCATTTTTATAATTTTTTGACTCATTAAACTTCTTTTTCCGACATTCATAAGCATAATGTCCAAATTTTCCACAATAATTACAATTTTCATTTTTCTTTACATTGCAATTTAATTTAGATGGTGCTCCATCTTGATACCTTTTGCCATCAAATTTACCTCCTTTGTTCTTTGCCCATTGTTTTCCTTTGAATGGCTTCTTGTCCTTGACCATCAAAGTTGAATCTGCACTTCGAAGTCTACTGTCCACATGCTTCTTTCTCTCCTCTTCTACCTGTAGAAAAATTCCTGTTAAATTTTCAAAAGAAAGTGCATTTTCCCTTGCAGCCAAACTGGTAATGAACACCTGATAATCATTTATCATTTCATTCATAGTAACAGTAGCTAAATCACTACTTGAAATTGATTCACCAATATCGGCTAATTTATCCCTTAATTTCTTAACTCTAAATAGTCACTAATACTTTTATTTGTAATTTGCTCTTTAAAAACAAAATGCTATTTGTGTTTGTAATTTCATACAAACCTTTCAAAGTTGTCCGCGTACCATTAGACGTACTGATATCTTGTATGTGAGGGATGATTTGAGTCCTTAAAAGACATTCGTAAGAGAATCTTTGCTTTGCATTCTCTTTTCTCCCAGTATTGAACAGCTGCCTGAGTCGTATCAGGTTTTGCCTCGCTACCATTTACAATGTTTCAAACATTGTACTCTTCCATTAGAGTCTGCATCTTGAATTAAGATAATTGGAAGCATATAACTTATTTGATTCTATTAGATATGATTCAGATGAACTTGTCATTTTAAAGTGACAATATTTTTTTTTACCAGTCTCTTATGCCTTCTCTTAGCTTCAACTGCTTCTCTTGCAAGGCTACTTAAACTTCTCACATGAGCTTTTACTGGAGCTGTCACGGTGCATTAGCAGGTCAAACCTCTGACAATAGCCTCCTCAATAGAACAGATGCTCTTGTCTGCTTCTTCAATTTTGGCAGAGTTTTAGCAAACCCTCAATTCAATCAGCGGCTGCATTGTCTGCTTTCTTATGCACAATAGCATACACCAGCGAAAAGCATCTGTCGCCTTCTATGTCGCAGCTCTTATTGATACAGCACTCATCTGATCTGGATCGATCCACTTTCCTCTGTAGGATACTATAACAGCTTCTTAGATAGCTGTTTAGAACACTCATGATAGCAGTTGTAGTTGCTGCAGATTAAACAGCATTGAACGAAGCTCCTCAGACGATAGCTGGCCCTGATACCATAACAGAATAAAATGAACAGCAGAGAAAACAGAGAAAGAAAAACAGAGCATGAAAGAAACAACTGAATGATACGTTGGATAGATTAAATACTACACATTTATGAGTACAGAAGAATTAACAACCTCCCTATAAAACAGTTAACCATTTTGATACACTCCAGCAAACTGCTCTTAACTGAAATCTTCCTAGACACGTCTACACTATACTATCAACACATACACAATCGTGCATAATTCAGTATGACTTATTCTAACAACACCACCTCTACAAAACCTCTAAATGCTATTAGTCTTACTCAAAATCAATTATCTAAGAGTTTGGAAACCCTTATGATTGAGAATATCATACTCATAAAAAAGGTTCAAACTTGTTCATTATTCCCTGTATGAGAAACTCGTTTGTTTTACACTGGTAGCAACTCCTAAGATTGCAATCCATGCACATATTTGTAATTGTACGCCATTATAAACTGCCCTCGTGCATATTATCACTTCCCTTGGCCATTTCTGCACATTGTTTGCAAAAGGCACAGGCAGCACAAAATCAGATGCCTCGTAATTATAAATAGACTTATATTTCTAATTCAACTATTTTTTATTACCTGTGTGTCATTGATGAGTGGTTCAACAACTAGTCTGTCGTTTGCTACAACGATCAGTGACTTCAATCTCTCACGGTGCTCCAAGCTGACTGTAAACGGCCCCTTCGTGAGGACATGTACTTCCAACATCTTCAATGATGTCAATCGTTCTAAACCTTCTATCTTCTCCAAATTGTGGCATTTTTTCAATTTAAATTCTTCCAGAGAAGTTAATTCTGCAAGACTGGGAAGGGTGTCCAATGCAGGGCTGTCCTCTATACTGAACGTCTCCAATATCTCAAGACTTTTTCTAAACCTTCTATTTTCTTCAATTTGTGGCACTTAAACAAATCAAAACTTCTTTAAAGTTAATTCTGCAAGACTAGGAAGGGTGTCCAATGCAGAGCAGTCCTCTATACTGAACGTCTCCAATGATCTCAGACTTTCTAAACCTTCTATTTTCCTCAACTTGTGGCACTTTAACAAATGAAACTTCTTTAGAGAAGTTAATTCTGCAAGACTTGGAAGCCCATCTAATTCTGGACAGTTATCAATCTCGACTGTTTCCAGCGATCTCAGACCTTTTAGATTTTTGACCTTCTTCAATTCGGAGCAGTATTCCAAATTAATTAGAAGTTGCCTTGCAAGACTTGGAAGGGTGTTCAATTCTGTACAGTAGTATATGAAGAGTGTTTCCAATGATCCCAGACTTTCTAAACTTTCTATCTTCTCCAATTGGTTGGAGCGTCTCAAATCAATTTATTTTAGAGAAGTTGCCTCTAGAAGACTTGGAAGGGTGTTCAATTCTGTACAGTCATATATGACGAGTGTCTCCAATGATCCCAGGCTTTCTAAACTTCCTATCTTCTCCAATTTCAATTTGTTTTAGAGAAGTTGTCTTGGAAGACATGGAAGGGTGTTCAATCCTGTACAGTCATGTATGACGAGTGTCTCCAATGATCCCAGGCTTTCTAAACCTTCTATCTTCTCCAATTTGTTGCAGCATTTCAATTCAATTTGTTTTAGAGAAGTTGCCTCTGAAAGACTTGGAAGGCTGTTCAATTCTGTACAGTCATGTATGAAGAGTGTCTCCAATGATCCCAGACTTTCTAAACTTTTTATCTTCTCCAATTTGTTGCAGAATTTCAATTCAATTTGTTTTAGAGAAGTTGCCTCTGCAAGACTTGGAAGGGTGTTCAATTCTGTACAGTGATGTATGACAAGTGTCTCCAATGATCCCAGGCTTTTTAAACTTTCTATCTTCTCCAATTTGTTGCAGCATTTCAATTCAATTTGTTTTAGAGAAATTGCCTCTGCAAGACTCGGAAGGGTGTTCAATTCTGTACAGTGATGTATGAAGAGTGTCTCCAATGATCCCAGGCTTTCTAAACTTTCTATCTTCTCCAATTTGTTGCAGCATTTCAATTCAATGTGTTTTAAAGAAGTTGCCTCTGCAAGACTTGGAAGGGTGTTCAATTCTGTACAGTCATGTATGAAGAGTGCCTCCAATGATCTGAGACTTTCTAAACTTTCTATCTTCTCCAATTTGTTGCAGCATTTCAATTCAATTTGTTTTAGAGAAGTTGCCTCTGCAAGACTTGGAAGGGTGTTCAATTCTGTACAGTGATGTATGATGAGTGCCTCCAATGATCCCAGGCTTTCTAAACTTTCTATCTTCTCCAATTTGTTGCAGCATTTCAATTCAATTTGTTTTAGAGAAGTTGCCTTTGCGAGACTTGGAAGGGTGTTCAATTTTGTACAGTGATGTATGACGAGTGCCTCCAATGATCCCAGGCTTTCTAAACTTTCTATCTTCTCCAATTTGTTGCAGCATTTCAATTCAATTTGTTTTAGAGAAGTTGCCTCTGCAAGACTCGGAAGGGTGTTCAATTCTGTACAGTGATGTATGAAGAGTGTCTCCAATGATCCCAGGCTTTTTAAACTTTCTATCTTCTCCAATTTGTTGCAGCATTTCAATTCAATTTGTTTTAGAGAAGTTGCCTCTGCAAGACTCGGAAGGGTGTTCAATTCTGTACAGTGATGTATGAAGAGTGTCTCCAATGATCCCAGGCTTTTTAAACTTTCTATCTTCTCCAATTTGTTGCAGCATTTCAATTCAATGTGTTTTAGAGAAGTTGCCTCTGCAAGACTTGGAAGGGTGTTCAATTCTGTACAGTCATGTATGAAGAGTGCCTCAATGATCTCAGGGCTTTCTAAACTTTCTATCTTCTCCAATTTGTTGCAGCATTTCAATTCAATTTGTTTTAGAGAAGTTGCCTCTGCAAGACTGGAAGGGTGTTCAATTCTGTACAGTGATGTATGACAAGTGCCTCCAATGATCCCCCGCTTTCTAAACTTTCTATCTTCTCCAATTTGTTGCAGCATTTCAATTCAATTTGTTTTAGAGAAGTTGCCTTTGCGAGACTTGGAAGGGTGTTCAATTCTGTACAGTGATGTATGAAGAGTGCCTCCAATGATCTCAGGCTTTCTAAACTTTCTATCTTCTCCAATTTGTTGCAGCATTTCAATTCAATTTGTTTTAGAGAAATTGCCTCTGCAAGACTTGGAAGGGTCTTCAATTCTATACAGTCATGTATGAAGAGTGCCTCCAATGATCCCAGGCTTTCTAAACTTTCTATCTTCTCCAATTTGTTGCAGCATTTCAATTCAATTTGTTTTAGAGAAGTTGCCGTTGCGAGACTTGGAAGGGTGTTCAATTCTGTACAATGATGTATGAAGAGTGCCTCCAATGATCTCAGGCTTTCTAAACTTTCTATCTTCTCCAATTTGTTGCAGCATTTCAATTCAATTTGTTTTAGAGAAGTTGCCTTTGCGAGACTTGGAAGGGTGTTCAATTCTGTACAGTCATGTATGATGAGTGTCTCCAATGATACCAGGCTTTCTAAACTTTCTATCTTCTCCAATTTGTTGCAGCGTTTCAAATATATTTGTTTTAGAGAAGTTGCCTCTGCAAGACTTGGAAGGGTGCTCAATTTTGTACAGTCATATATGGCGAGTGTCTCCAATGATCTCAGCCTTTCTAAACTTTTAATCTTCTCCAAATTGCCGGCCATGGAAATTATCAGTTCTCTTAACTGCAAAGGAGCCTACAGCCAATTTTCGTTACAATTAGCATACGTAGCATATTGAAAAATATATTTCCAAACATTTTTTAAAGTACCATAAATCAAGATACTTACATCGGCATCACGTTCCCACAAACATTCTAATCTCTCAGGGTAGGAAAGTTGTAAAATTCTTAATTTTTTCAATGAAAGCCACGACGGAAGATTTTTGTGCTGAAATCTATCACACTGAAGGTATACCAGTTCTCTTAACAGTTCGCTATGTTCCTCATTAATAAAGTGTCCATTATCAGCAAAAATCTTCAATCCAAGCGAGCCGGGCGCGAGGATACGCTCTCCTTGGCTTGTGTTTACTATGATATTTCCTTGCCGTGGGAAACAATTGTCACCAACTGCATTTGCCATTCCTCGGATTCGTACTGCTTCCTGAATAGTCAAAAGTAAGAATAAGAATTATTTTAAAGCAATAGAACTGACTAGAAGGCAGGCTCAGGGAGGAGCCGGTTCCCATGTCATGATTAATATGAAATAAAGCACCAACTTCACCTGTTGAGGCTGAATCTCGATAATCTGCCTTTTAGACCAAAGACGATATGGTGACTGTTGATTTGCAATCTCTGCTCCCAAATTGCTCAAATGATCATGCATTCTTATGAGATTCTTCTCGTCTAGTTCAACAAGACATTTATTCACAAGCCTTTGCCAACCGTGCAGACCATTCCACTCTGATCCGTCCCATACTGCAATGGCCGCATTGATTCTCTGTCCATTGAAGAAACACGCTATATCCAAAAACATCTCTTTCTCTTCTTTATCTAGAGCATCATAGCTTATTTTGAGCCTCAATTTGATGTCCTCTGGCACTATTCTGGACAACTTGTCTAATTGAGCCTGCCAATATTGCTCGCTAGACTCACCGCAGAGCAGACCCCCTATGACCTTGAGTGACAAAGGCAGACCATGGCAAGCATTTATGAAACTTTTAGCAAGATCCTGGAATCCCAAAAATGGAGAGGGTTGTCCGAATGCATGCCAACAAAAAAGCTGCTCAGCATGATTGTCATTCAGTGTGCTCATTTTATATTTAGTTGAGATACCCCCCGCTCTAAGAACACTCAACTCGCGTGTGGTCACAATAATCAGACTTTCGTGGCCAAGGCTCTCCCTTGCTGGCAAGAGAGCATCTAATTGGTCTGTGTGATCCACATCATCTAGAACGATTAGCACAGAAACAGATTTCAAACGGCTTTTTAGAATCTCTTTGCCTTCGTCTACATTGTCAAAATCAAAATCTTTGCCCTTAAGGTGAAGGTCCTTTAGAAGCCTTTTTTGTTTCTTATGCAATTGCTCTCTCCTTGCAGCTTCACGAACATCGGAAAGAAAACTCGACTTACCAATAGTCGAGCATTTTTTGTTATAGACTTGCTTTGCAAGGGTGGTTTTGCCCACACCACCCATTCCGTAGATCCCCACAATTTTTATTGGCCCAGCAGATTCAAGTGCAATCTTGTCATAAAAGTCTTGTTCAACTTCATCCAGACCCACGGGATGCTTGGCAACATCTAATCGCACCTTCTTCAATTCTTTTAATACACTTTCAACGACATCCTTCACCGCCTTCTCCTCGTTGCTGAACAAAAATTGAAAAGATGCGTGAGGCGAGCTTTTAATTTAAGCGTTACCACACATTGTCAAGCAATTTTTTTATTGACTTTTTAAAATAAACAAAAAAAATATGTTGCCCTTCAGAGAATTGTATGGTTTCGAATCAGATTTTATTAGCTGTGCATGAAAATTAAAAATAAATTATTTTTCTATTTATTATAAAATTATTTTACTTTATCTGTATTATTTATCAATTTTTTTATTTGTAAGATTATACAATTTTAATTTTATTTGGAAAAAGTCAATTCATTATTTTGGTTTATATTTATTTTAAAAAATATAAAAAATATTAGTTTAATTATATTAAATACTTCTATTTTATTTATTTAATAGCTATTTTATTTTATTTCAGAATTATATTTATATATAATGATATATAAATTTTGTTTTTATTTTAGGATTGTTCTATTTTATTATGTTATTTATTTTCTTTATTTTGAGAGTTTTTTTTTTCAACCAAAAAACACTAGACATCGGAGACAAAGGGACGAGACTAGACCTCATGACCTCTTGTGTGCAACAAAATACTTCTATTTTATTTATTTAATAGACCTCATGGCCTCTTGTGTTCTATTATACAATTTTAATTTTATTTGGAAAAAGTCAATTCATTATTTTGGTTTATATTTATTTTTAAAAATATAAAAAATATTAGTTTAATTATATTAAATACTTCTATTTTATTTATTTAATAGCTATTTTATTTTATTTCAGAATTATATTTATATATCATGATATATAAATTTTGTTTTTATTTTAGGATTGTTCTATTTTATTATGTTATTTATTTTCTTTATTTTGAGAGTTTTTTTTTCCAACCAAAAAACACTAGGCATCGGAGACGGGTGAGACTAGACCTCATGACCTCTTGTGTGCAACAAAATGCTTTAGTCAATGGACTAGAACCCCCACTCCATTTGAAGAGCTATTTTATTTTTTATGCAAATTTCAAATTTACTTTTAAAATGTCATTATTTCTTATTTCAATATTTCTTTTATTTTGTTTTTACTTTAAAAAATATAGTGAATATTATATACTTATATGTGCATGTATAAATATTATATATTAATTATTTGACATGTAAATGATTGTCAAATTTAAATTAAAATCACAACATAAGATTTCAAATGTTGATATTATACAATTATAGAATATCTATCAATGTAATTAAAGAGGAACTAGCATTCACTATCACAACCTTACCCCACTACACAAAAAGGAAACATGTGGACTATATCAATTATTATTCCACCACGTACATGAAGTGTTAGTTGTGTATACGATGCCCCTAGTTGCTATTGTAGATATTTAGGCATTTGTCTTTCCAACTAATTTATCTAAGTAGAATGAAGAGCTCAAAATTGTAGGGCAACATCTTTCTTTGTTGGATGTGTAGGAAACCACCAAAGACTTCTATGTAGTAGAAAAGTGGTTCCCCAATATGGAAGTTTACTAAAGAGTGGAAGGGACACAACATCACAATTCCAAGTGCATCCACTTCATCTCTTCTTCCCTTAGAACAAATTTGTGGGCCAAGGTAAAACTCGCCTACTACAACTCTATTAATGATTTTTATGGGTGTGTGCGTGTTTAAATATTAAATATTAATTATTTGATGTGTAAATGGTTGTCAAAGATAAGGGACTTTTAGGTACATGATCACAATATGAGACTTCATGTCTCAACATAATTATTTTGATCATATGTTACCATTTAATTATGTTAGACATATTTTTTTATTTTTTAGTATATATTGGTTGTATTTTGGTTTTTATGTACACGGTATAATGCCTCTCAACATAATTAATGTTTACAAGTAACCAAAATAGGTTAATGAAATTGTAAGAAAATAATGTTAAATTAAAGTTTGTAGACAAAAAAAAGATAAACCATAATTTGTTATGTTGCTTATAATTTTAGAATGAAGGTTGAAGGAAGAAAATTTGAAGGGAAACATTTAGACAAAGAGATATATTGATGACTCTTAAGAAAGTAGATTATGTATTAGGTCATCTTCCTAATAAATAAAACTATATGTCTTTATTGATCTCATAATAATTAAGATCCACAATACTCTAGACACCTAAAAATAATTTATTATAATTAATTGTTAATATTAATATATAAATTTTAAATACAAATTTAAAATATGAAGTTTCATATTTAACTATAAAATTTAAGAAAATGTTTTACCATTAAAAAATATCTATTTTATCTCTATTTAAAATTGTCAAATATACATTAATCTTTCAAGTGAATGAATATGAAGCAAATGAAAAATAACAAGTATTTTACAATTAAGAAATGTGTCAATGGGTGTCACTTAACCTCTAACGAGAGGAAGAGCATTCAGGCACTTACTATTCTTAACGATGCTAATACAATGTGAAACTTCTCAGAATGCTTGTTTTCACTATTGAAACACTTGTACATTGTGTGTATCCTTTTTTTCGTGCTTAGAGAAGACATATGCATATATTCATTTTCCTCCAACAACCCACCTTAAGTCAAAAGGCTCAACATAATGGAAAATAGAGATAATTGCAGTGCAATTTTTCACCATAAACGCTAGTCCCTCCAAACACCAAGTGGATTGTGCATAATTCTCTAAAATCAATTGAAGCAAGTAGCCATGGCTTCTTCTAAAGTTTTAGGCAATAAATCCCTAAGCTTGAACTCATCTTTCTTGAAAAACACTCACAGTCTCATGACATCTAGAGAATTGTACATAATTCTCACCAACATGTGTTTGACATCTTGTCAACAATGATTTATGACTTGACATCATATAACATATATTTCGTTTTAGACGAGGAGGTAACAAAAGTATAAGCAAAGGGTATTATTGTATCTAAAGTTGAAATAGGCAAGAGAATTTTCAGACAATCACAATACACTTATTTAGATGTTGCAAGAATAGTTAGGACAATTCTTAGTCATCAAAACCATTTTGTAGGCCTTACTTGGGTTGTCCACAATGTTAGAAGAGAAGAGATCACCATTACATACAAATTGAAACACAAAAGAATGTTGATAAAATCAACTTAGTGTTTGAAATGCTTTGTAGGCTAAGGCTAAGGCTTTGTTATAAATTTCAAGGCACACAAAAACAAGGAAAACTTGGATTAATTCAGAAATGTTTGAAAGAAAAAAGGCTAATGATAATGGTATGATGAATATAATATGGAGTTGAATTGCATATTAATAAAGAAGAAAAAAGCAAGCAAATCGTGTAGTTATGAATGAGTTTATAATACCTATTTCTTGGGAAAAGCTTAGGTAAGGAGTGCAGAAGTATTTTTATATCAAAAAATGAACATATTTAATTAAAAAAATTGGGTTTTATTTTGGTTATTCTATAATTCATGTTTATCTTTTCATGATTCATGTAATATTTAAAATTGTATTTGATGTGCCTATAAGTATTGGTGCATGTTTAAGTGTGAAGTAGGATGTTCTTATTGTATTGATTAACGGTTAAATTTTTTACAATAGAAAAGAATTTTACTATTTATCCCTAAAGATCATCACATATTCTATTTTGTTGTCTAGTAATTTTGATTGTATATGCATTACTTCTTTTGAACAAATTTATTATGCTTTTTTACTTTAAAAAATAATAAAATTTTGTAACATAAAAACAAATTTCCTAAAAGTGGTACAAATTCAAAAACATGTAAAGCACATATTCATTCGAGAGAGTTGGGAATACATGACTGATGTGAGGGAAGTGCAACAACAAAGTAGCAAACACGCGGGAGTAATGGTGTTGAGTGTTTAATAGAGGGTTCAAGAAGGATAATGTGAGCAGGGTAGACTAAAGCCACTGACATGACTTACTTATTTAACCAGGATAGCTGAATTGGGGGAGGTACAAATCATCATTCAAATCATATCACCATCCATTCATAGAGAAATGACTTAGGTAATGAGGTTTCTAAATTTCTATTGATGATGTAATAGATGTCCTCAATCATAAGATCATACTCCACAATTTATCAAACATTTGGAGAAAGATATAAATATGGCTATTGTAAAGAGATTATTTTGTACTTACCCCTGATCATTAGTGATCTCGCCATTGTACAAGGAAGCTTTATGGAGTGCCAACTTCCAGCTTTGAAGCTTTTCCGAGGTGTATCTGCTCAGGTGGAACAGCATGCAAGCACAATAGAACAAACTTAACTCAACTCTGATAAATGACAAATAAAAAGGAGAAAATAATAATAATTGTGAATATTTGATAATAATACATATATTTATTTTAATTAATTAAGATTTACGTTCAAACAGGCATCCAACAGACAATATAGAGAAACAGTATTTGAGGTGTACCTGCCCTTCATTTCATACTTGCTGAAGGCCTCTGCATAAATTCCTTTTCCTTCAATCGCCCATCTTAAAATAAAGGGCTCAACATGATAGAAAACGGGGATAAATTTGACGCCGATTTGCAGCAGCATGAATGCCAGCTCAGCCAAACACCAAGGGGATTGTGCATAATTCTTAGAGAAAATGGCTATGTGAAGTGAAGAACTTTTTATTGCTTCTTCTAAAGCTCTAGGGAAAAAATCCCCATGCTTCAGCTCATTTTTGTCCAAAAAAACCCTCAGTCCAGTAGCATCTAACTTCTCGTGGATAGTGTTCGCCACCGTATGTTTAACATCTCCTCCATGATGATTTATAAAGACATCATAGGGCAGATATTTCACTCCGGATGAGGATTCAGCACCAGGCGTGGAGATTATTAGGCCATCAAAAGCAGATCTCGCGGGGTTAGAAGGGGCTGCCATCAGATACAAACAGAAACAAAGAAGAATGCTGATAAAATCGGCTTGGTCTTTGAAATGCTTGAGAGGCTAATCTGAGGGTTTGCTATAAATTGAGGCGAACAGAAACCAGGAAAACAGATATTTCTGGGTTAATGCAGGAATGGTTGAAAAACAAAAGGCTAATCAGATTGTAGTGGTATGATGCAGCGAACACGGTTTTGTATAGAAATAAAGAAGAAAGTAGCGAGGAAAATGCGTAGACAGAATGAGTGGATAATACTCGTTGGGGAAAAGTGCAGGAAAGAAGTGGATAAGCATCTTTTTGTCTATTTCATCGACTTTGCCCACAGAACCACCATGAAAGAGCGGGAAACTGTGCCGTGTTAAAATGAGAAGAAAGAGAGGTGGGGTCTGAATAAAAGGCGAGAAGACTAGGTAGAGCAAACGTGTAAAATGGATAGACGAAAGCGCGTTCACAAGCATCTTCACCGTGTGAAAGCCTGCTCAAAAGTCTTGTACCATCTTTGAAATGAAATGAAATAGGTTACAAGAATCTATGGGATTTAGGATCATCAATGAAGAAAAAGATCTTAAGTAATTTGTGATTTTCGTTTGAGATTAGCTTTTTGTAGTGGATTTTGATGATGTAGTTTGTAATTTTGTCCAATCTTGCCTCTTCAAACAAGGTACTTAAGTTTTCAACATGTCAGACGTCCTCACAACTGAC
The DNA here is from genome assembly GCA_007258455.2 of Sequoia sempervirens. NCBI lineage: Eukaryota > Viridiplantae > Streptophyta > Pinopsida > Cupressales > Cupressaceae > Sequoia > Sequoia sempervirens. The sequence continues at coordinate 689,549,806 of VDFB02193867.1, forward strand.
CTGGACATCTTTATACGTTGAACACTCCATAACAAAGTGTCATTTTGTCTCCACCATTCCCCTGTCACAAAGTGAATTACTCAACAAAAAAATCATATCTTTGTCTTTAAAGTCTTTATTTATTTATTTACATTTACTTTTGTTCATTTCATTAGGGGAAAGGACCCAATATTTGAGCACATTCCAATAGTTGTGATAGCATTTGTTTATATAATGTCCAACATTTTTAACAATATTGGTCCAATAGTTGTGACTTTAAAGCTGTTAGTGTTGACGATGAGTACCCATAGTTAAATGAAATGTATTCATTAGATCTAAAAAGCAACAAATCATGTGACGCCACATTAGTGCCCAATAAAACATGATGTGATGCACAAGTATTTTTTTTGGGCTCTTTTGGACACCTTGACAAAAAACATGATGTGGCATCATATTTGATGATGTGGCCCTAAAACCTTAGTTATAAGCAAGGGACTTGCCAAGTAAGTTGTAAAAAAATTGGGATTGATTTGAAATTTCCACATAGGATTTTGAGAAGCGCGAAGTTAGGGTGCTCAACTAGTGGGTCCTCTCTCCTATTAGTGTTTTAGTATTTAAATTGTTTTGTTTTGTGTAAAATTATTTTATTGTTATGGTTTTTTAAATTATATTTGTTGTTTTATTTTATTATTAGATTAGATTTAGATAATTATAGGGTGTTTTATTTTATTATTAGATTAGATTTAGATAATTATAGGATGTTTTATTTTTTTGTATGGTGAATTTACAAGATTTAACAATACACAAGTTTTTATTCTTTTTTTTTTTACATTTATAATTTTTTGAATTTTATTATTTTTATAAATTGTTATCGATTATATTTATATATCAAGAATTCCAATGTGTTTCTATAGTCTTGTAAATTTCATTTGTTTATCTTTAACAACTTTTTACTATAAAAACGATGGTGTATGTTCCACATGAATACATTATATGGTTATGTATTTAATTTAGGATCTTGTCATTATTTTTCTTTCTCCTTTAGATGCTTTAAATTCACCAATTCGTGAGATTCATGAAAATTATGCTTATTATATGACAAGTGATGGCGATTTATTATTGAATATTTTTCTTTTTTTCATGATATTTTTATTGAGAAGGTCCTAAATTATGTATTTACCCTCGCATGGTGTTATACCACCAATTAATGATGACGTATTTCTCAAGCAACTCATGATAGCCTCAAGGATGTTATTGATGAAGATTCATAGTTTTATGATAAATTTGTTCATATTATTTCTAATGCACACATTATTAAATAACTTATGCTAGATGCATTTAGTGAAAATGGCTATGTTCATGTACATTTTAGATATTTTTATCTTTATAGTTTGAACATATATATGATAATATATTCCTATTGAATAAATTTAGAGATAATTGAATTGAAGAGCACAATTTGTCTCACTTGATTTTTATTAAACATCATACCAATTCTTTATCACATATACTCTCATAGATTACTTTACTTAATCTTTCCCTAGAGTTTGTATTCATACCAATCTAACATGTAAACCTCGAGTGGTCATTTTTTAAGATGTGTTATGGATTCATCCATACTTTCTAAATATATATTATTTTTATAGGTCAATAATAATTTTATTATAAAAAATTGTATAACTTCTCATCACATGCATAGCATTTTGTGTGACCATAGTATGCATGATTATCATGATGCCTCATACACTTGACATATTTTCTAACATGAATAAACACATAATATAAAAATAAATTAAGAACTTTGTTTTCATATCTTCGAATACCCATACAAATCATTTGAGAATGGTAACCAAGCCATTGATGATCAAACTACTATATCTTCCTCATCACTCATTAAGTCTCACAATAGAATTCCCAATAATAATTCTAATAGGCCTTTTGCATAGTAAGAATGTTATTCAATACATGCAAAATCATGATCCTAGAGGAAGGAATTCTTAATATTCACCTAATGAGATTATTTTATCCTCTTTTACCTATCCATGATTATGATCCTATTGGAATGGATCCAAAGTGTTCTAATACATAAGGAACATACAAGATAAATGAAGATAATGCATATATTATAATAAAACAATAATAATAAAATGATTTATGTAGTCAATAAATAATCACATTAGTTTTGTTGTAATCAACAAGTAGCTCTCTAATTGTTAATACGGCTAGTGGCCAGCGGTTGGTAGTTTTCAACAACTCCATCAGTCATCCTATAAATATTATAATTATACATATGATTGAGGATCGTAGGCATTAATATCTTGAATATTTTATAAATATTTATGAATGAAGAGAAATATCTTTTTGAATTGTTGTTATGAATCGTTTCATATATAATTTATTATTTTCTCTAAACTATAATCCTTCAAGTAGAGTTGATAGTAGACATTTGGCATCATTTCCTATAAGAACTTTGGTTAAATATGGAAGCTAGGAAAATGGAAAACTAAATGGGAAAGCCAATAGAAGAACCCGTAGAATCAAACAAAGAAAGAGAAGATCAAATCATGCAAGATATTGTAAATTTGTGAGATATATTTATGGTGGAGCATGTCCGAAGGGAATTCATCATCACGCAAATACCTCAAGATGAGATTTGGGATAATTTGCAAGTGAACGATGAAGTAGATAATTGTTTGAACTGATTACCAACACTACTTGCTTGACACATTATCATCTTATAAGACCTTTGTGAGGATAAGGAATGAGAACAACGTTAGCAATAAATATAGCAATGATAGGAAGAATAGAATTGAAGGGAAGAAAAATAGTGTGACCCAACACACTCTAAATAATAAATACCCTTAAACTTGAATAAAGATGGCAAACAAATACAAAGTAGTCATGAATCACTAGATCAAAAGATTAAAAGGTCCCTAATACTAAGGGAACAAAGACAATGAATAAGATGATTAAAGGGTGAAGTTGAAGAAGGTGAAGGGTTTCTGACCAAAATCTTGAGTCCACCCAAGAGTAAAAGTCAAAGCATAAGTAGAATTCATAGTCAAGAAGAAAGGAAAACTTTCACAACATGAGAGAATACGAACCTGGTGAGTGGGAAGAAATAGACAACATCTACCACTCCTTGATGAAGGATGCACCGACCTTGTCGACCATATGGGAAAACCATCTATACCATAGATGTCGGATGATGGGGGAGACGAGGGAGAAACTATCGACCTTGTCATTGGAGAGCCATTTGTACTTTCAAATTTGGTTGAAGCGGAAGGCAAGGGAGAACCTAATGATGGTCTGATAGAGGTGTACAAGAACACCATACACTAGATTGAAGACTCGATACTTATCAAAGAGCCAAATATTGGAAGATCAAATCCAATAACCTTAGGACGAAGGGAGCATAGAAAGGACCCCAAAGGAAACCTAAGAGTGACAAACCTTGAAGAGGGACGAGTGAATGATTTTGACGTGTTTGTGAGTGCAAGGAAAGCACTACTACTTATAAATTAAGACTCTCCAATTAATTTATTAACAAAAGGGTGCAACCATGAAGCAAAATGGTCTCCCCCTAAAAGTATTAATGTAGATAGGTGAAAAATTCCAAAATTCACAAGGAATGGATCAAAGGATCTTGTGAGGCATTGCAAGACATGTGAGAAAATCTAGCAAAAAATGGCCAAAATGATAGAGCTTGCTATCTGAGGGTATTTCCAGCAACTCTTAGAGGCATAGCTATAGACTAGTACACAAAGTTATACATAGAAAATAAAGCTACATGGGATGCATTGAAAAGAGCATTTTAAGAGGAATTCAAACTCTTGAGAGATGATAACGAAATAGTAGCATAGATATACAATACCAAACAAGGAAAGCATGAAATTGTGCAAGCTTACAATCATAGGCTCAAAGAGCTATTGGTGAAGTTGGAAAATCAGCTAACAAATAGATTGAAGAAGAGGTGGTTTATTGAAGGGTTAATCCCTTCATTAAGGAAAAAAATAAAAGTCGTACCCCCTCCTCCTATGGCAATGCTTACAATTGAGTGATGGAAATTGAGAGTAAGGACAAGACATCCTCTCAAGGAAAGAGAAAAAAAAACAAAGAAGATAGTTGGAAGGAAAGTGATGATCACGAATCCAAAATGGTACAAGCCTCTGAGAGGGAAATGTTGAAAATGATGAAAGAGTTGAAAGAAGAGAAAGAGGCCACCAAGGAAAACACAGAACTATAGCACGTACAAAATGAAAGAACAAGGGCCACATTAAAATGAATTGTGCCAAGAAGCTATTATGTAACATCTAACAAGTTTTAGGTCATTCTATTAAAGAGTTCCCATATAATTTAAAGACAAGAAGCATGCAAGTTCTCTTTACGCAAGGTGAGAAGTCTACAACACTAAATACATCACAAAACAGTAGAAAAATAATCAGAATGCATCGCTTGGCACGTATTAGACTCGAAGAGAAAATAATAATCGATTCAACAATAACAATGGCACAAGGAGTAGAATTCAATATGATGCTAAGGGCAAACTAATGATACAATGTCAAGAATGCAACGAGTGCGTACATTTTGCTAGAGGATGCCAAAGTGGCTAAAACAAGGTTAGAATGTTATGCAAATTGTGCAAACCAGACAACCATGAGGATACAAATTACCCAAATCAAAAGAAAATCATCAATATATTGGATATGGAGGAATAATAGTCTTAGTAGTCACCCAAGCATAAGTTAAGAAGGTATTATACCTATACCCTCTTATAGAAAAAGAGAGACTTTAAGAAGCAAGGGTAGAAGTAGAAGATGTTATGGAAAATGAATGAAGGGGTTCTAATGAAAAAAAAAGGTAATTCTACGAGTTCTAAATTAGATAAAACTATTGTGAGGAATTTATTGCAAACCATTATACCCATATAAATAGTAGGCCTCTTGTAGAGCATGCCACAAGTAAGAGTGGAAATTACCAATATCATAGTTAATGGCCAAAATAAAGATCAAGAAGGCATGAAAAAAGACATAATAATAGAACCTCCACCACTACAAGGAGAATAATTCATTAACCCAATGATATTGGCAGTCAACATGGGAAAGAAACTAACCATTATACATATGGAAATTTTGGGGATGATCTTGAAAAACATAATTGTGGATGGAGGATCGAGAGTGAATTTGTTACCAGAGGACACATGGAAGTGCTTGGGGAAACCTAATCTATAGCCACCAAACTTCCAACTCATGGGATCTAATCAACAAGGAATCAAACCCTTAGGGATGTTAATGGTGCAAAAGGTATTGGTTGGAACACATCAAATTTTATTAAATTTTGTTGTCATTCCCTTAAAAAAGAAAGCATACAAAATATTATTAGGGAGGGGATGGATAACAAAAATTGAGGTAGACCACAATTGGAAAAAAAACACTCTATCAATAGAAAACAAAGGTAGGAAGTACATAATTAACCTAAAGAACCAAGCAATGAGTGAAGATGTTGCTTCTAACTCAAAATTGGAGGGAGGATTAACTTGTAACTTGAAGGCTAAGAACTATTTCAACACAATTGCAGCATGATACAAATTGAGGAGATAGAAGAAGACTACGCAATGACAAAACACAAGTTCCCTTCTAAGCATGAGGAGTACAAGGAGGGAGTTTCCAACTTGAACGATACACAAACCCATAACTTCAACTAGGATAAAATGATCAAGTTGTTGAACACCCGAAATACTGAGAGGGGGGGTCAATCAATATTCTTAATAAATTAAACTTTCATTCAATGCATCACATTAAACTTGCAGTAATGGAAAGGAACATAGAAAGCATGCATCACATCAAGGAACACCAGAACACCATATTTACGTGGAAAACCCAAAAAGAAAGGGAAAAACCACGATGAGGGTTAGCTCACAATATAGATATTGTAACTAGTTACAAAGTTTAATACAATTAGTGGACTCATTATCCAAAGGAAAGAAAGGCTCATTGTCGATGGATCGTTGCCAAAGTACTCACTACCTAGAATAGAAAGAGATAGAAGTAAGGTAGCTCACTACCAAATGTGAACTATTAGTAATGCATCTAACCTATGTTGAAGATGTAGTTCCACTAAAGCTCAAAACATTGAATTAACACACTTCATTCTTTTCCTAAAAAAAAATTGCACTTCTTTGCTTTGAATCTCACACACACTTAATTCTTTTGCTTCTCTTACACTTTATCACAAAATAATTTAATCTTGTATATATATCGCAATCAACCAAAGCATCAATTAGGTCAACCTAATTGATGTATTATGCATCCTTGTAACTTGTCGACTCAAAACTCAATCATACACACAGGTTGCAGAGAGGAAAAAAGTGTATAGCACATTAAGGTAGGTCAACATGACCTATAATTATTCCCATAATTCCACTCTAAACTCTACTCATCTCCGCATAATCCAAAATACTTAGGTCGGCACCACTAGTGAAGTAACAATAGGATAAACTAACTATTCACTCACAACTTGACACGCGAACAACCAAAACACTTGCCACTTGGAGAAACCATACTACAGGAATCCTCAAACACTTCTATAAATCCACATACCAAAATGTTCATTTGTGATGGAATGCAGAGCATTCCAATCATACACTTTATCACAATTACACTAGTATTTCTAGACTGATACTCTATCACTATTATATTCAACTACAAAGGACGTCATATCACAAAATTTTTGGATTTAGAGTCTTCCGAAATACACCATCATTACCTCAAAATGGCATAACCAAATTTTTCATGGCAAAGCAATGTGGACCAAAATATAGGCTCTTTAAACATTGGAACTACACTCTTGGACTAAGGCAAATATCCAAATCATTTGATCTTCTCCAAAACAACACTTATGCATCTATTCAATAGGTTATCATCAATGACAACACCATATACTACTATGCTCATCAATCTTCATCAATCTCCCTACTCAACTATCTCTTTACACTATACATCAATGACAACAAATCTATATACTAATTTTTTTTGCTTCATTAAAGCATTTTGCTTAAAATGGTCTAAATCTTCTAAAAGTGAGGTCAAAACTAAATTTTTGGGAAAATTAAGTATGGGCTTTTAGTTAGTTTGTTATCAAGAAGATATTGGTAAATTTTGAAAATTATGGTTTCAACACCCTATTTTTAGGCAAAATAACCCTAAAAATTGAAACTTGTCAAAATTGGCTGAAATTAATTTTGATTGGCTTATTTCACATCACGATCACAATGGTGAAGTCGGTTTCAATTAAAAGTTAGTTTAAGGCTAGTGGGTAGTTTTCACTTTTTCAGGAGAAAAGTTAGGACCTCTAAGGTCGTCAATGGCAATTGGCCAGTAACAAGTGTCAAAATCTAAGCTTGAAACTCAAAGCAAAATATTCTTTGAAGAAAGATGTTGAAAAAGATGCTTTTCGATGGGGGGATTTTCATATGGCGGAAAATGGGAAAAATATTCTAAGTCTAGAAAAACTACGCCTTTC